>JALGQJ010000018.1:640000-1280000 GCA_023055345.1 Quercus wislizeni | reverse complement strand
ACCACAATTTTAAGTAAAAGCCCCACCTAGCACTTTTTTATTTCCTAATGTGGCAAAGGCTTGAACCAGAACAACAGTGGCCAATTGCATCCATTTCTCTAGAAGCCAAGATGCCTCTTGGGACTTGGAACCGACCAAGATCAGCAGATTCAGCAGACTTCTCTTTGTGTGTGTTATTCCTTTGTCTCTTCATACATTTGAATTCAAGCATGATTTTTAACACTAGTGTCACCACCTAGGAAAATCATTAACTATATCTGTGCTATAATCTTTTTTTTTTCTTTTTTTTTCTTTTCTTTTATTATATATTAGTTAAGTTACAAATGAGGCTTTGCTTAACCACTAACATAGCTAATATAGACTTAATATACATTAGATATGTTACCCTAATTCTAGATTGATATTGGATGGATTTGATATGAGTGTGGATTGCATAGGTGTATACTAGGTTTCATATCATGCGTTTGCTAGGTCGATTTGGTTTATATAAATGATTATGATAAGTATTAATTATAACTTGATTAGTTCTTTTAGGATATATCATAAATGTTACTTTCACTTTCCTCGTGACAAATGGTATTGATAATAACATGTGACTCAGGGATACCACAACGCAATGTGGATCTTAACAAGAACATCAGGGTATATGTGAGGGAGATAGTGATGCCTCGTCACAAATAGTATTTTTTTGCATCTATTACTAAAACAACTTATGTTTAGAATCTTAGTGTGATCCATATTGATACTAAATTCTAAAAAGCTAAACAAGGTTGTTATTGCTAAGTCTTGTATAAATTGTTCTAATTTTGTTAGAAAAAACATAGGAGAAAATCCTCTAGCAAAAACATACAGTAGAATAAAGTTAATTCAGTAGAATGAATCTAAATTGAAGAAAATTTATCACCCAGTTTATGGAAAAGAGAGAGAGAGAGAGAGAGAGAGAGAGGTGTGGGTAATTCTATGTCCAGGAAAATTTGATGTTTAGGCATATAGATAAAGTATTTACTCAAATAAGCCACTTTCAAGATCATTAAAGCAACAGAGGCCGTTCCCAATACATCTCACGTGGTTTACGGATTTTGCACCAATATTTTGTTGTCACGTCCAATTCATAAGTACCCCCACTGCAGTTTAACATAACAGTTCTATTCATCCTAGAAGTTAGTCCAGTTATTTTCAAGACACCATGTGATCCATAAGGTTTGGATTCAAGTATCCTTAGCAAGCACCTTGGAACCACCCTGAAGGAATTCTTCTCTATAATTATCTGATGTGCAAGACGGGAAATTACACACATCCGAGAGGTTAGTCAAGTGCTCTTATGTTCGAACTATTATCCCATGAAAAATCACCTACATGTGTATATCACATCCTCAAACATACATGACTGCATTAAACTTGTATCCTTGAATTCGTCAGTGTCCACAAGTTTGGTGCCATCCATGGAGTTTAATTTGGATCCATGTACTTTTCAAATTATCTTGTACTCTTAAAACAAAAGCTTGGATTACAATTCACATGGGTTCATGCATGATGCTTAAGCCCTAAAACCCTCAAAAAGAAAATTCAAACCTCTTGGAGAAAAACGTAGACCAAAAAGCAACAACTTATTCCAACTCTTTTTACTTTAATTGGAGGATAAAAAAGCAAAGAATCAGCACATTAACAAAACACCCAAGCCCCCCTTGTATTTTTGCTTGGACCATGACCAGTCACCTAAGGCACCATGACACCAGATTTTGATAAAGTGAAGGAACTTATGCTTTAGAATGTTCCTAGTTGCATGTGGTACTGTACACTGTAATATAATTATAAAAAAATAATAATAAAGAAAAAGATGGTCTGCATGAATAAACGAGAACAATTAACAAACTGTGAGAGAGAGAGAGAGAGAGAGAGAGAGAGAGAGGTATGAAGGTGGGTCTTATCTGAAATATAGAATGAGGGATTTAGAGCTTGGCAGCCAAAAGAAAAGCATAAAGAAAGACATTTAGCACAAGAAACCAAGTGCTGTAATTTTTTTTTTTGTGTGTTGCATGGGGAATAGAGCTTGGAATTCTAAAGTGGAGTGAAGATCTTAGAATGGCATAAAGCATGAGTTTGTTTCTTTTGGGGGCTGTTCTATTCCATTTTCCCCCCCTTCTTTCTTTCCCTCATCTATTCTTTATATGAGAGTTGCTTGCCACTATAGCAACTTATACAAGTTTTTGGTGGCCCATGGCTTCTGTCTACTGAGTTAAAAAAATAAAAAAAACAAAAACTTCCTTTTCTTCATAACAAAGGAATTGGTATTTACCATAACACCCCCCTCCATTCAGTTCTTCATCTTATGATAATCAACTTATTCCCAAAGTACTTAGCATATGTTAAGACTTAAAAGTACAATTTGTGGGCACCCACATTAACTGAACTCTATACTCTGTGTGTGTGGGACCAGAGGCTTAGAAGAATATATTAGTCTAAGGTGCATGTACAAGTAAGCATGGTCGGGTGATGTGGCAAGATGGCCATAAATCCAAGAGATTGGGTTTTGGTTTTCCCTTAGTAGACAAAAGCAGGGCAAATGATAGGGTCATAAGAGATATAGAGGTGAAAAAAATATTTTGAAAAAAGATACTTGGCTTCTCAAGGGTATTGTTCCAACACTTTTTTTTTTATCCTTGCAGATTCTTGTATAACAGCCTTAATTTGCTTAGATTGCAGGGTGAATCTAAAATTCCTTTAGGTGTTTTGGGTCCCTCTTTGCTTTATGCTTTAAAGCTTACTCCAAATCCAATGAGAGATATATAACAGGCATATATCTACAGGAATGGAACATAAGAATAGAGAGCTTACAAGCTCAGAAGTGCTTATTCTGTTATTATCCTAAACAAAAGGAAGATACTTCTGTTCTTCTTGTTTGTTCTGAGGGTAGAAACCATGGTTTTTAATGCTGATAGAGCCTTCATCCTTCTTATCTGCATTGGAATCTTAGCAGTTCAACTAGATAAAGTTACTGGCTTAAGAAGTATAGACCTTGCCCTCAAGCAAGGCCAAGAAGATCATTGGATATCAGCACAGAATCGACGTATTCTTAAGGTTGTTGCCACAGAGGGAATGAACACAGATCAGAAGAAGTCAGCACAAGTAAACAAGAAGTTCAATCCAAATGAAGCTAGCAAGCGGAAAGTACGAAAAGGATCAGATCCTATCCACAACAGGTCTTAATGCATTCTTGTTAGTCTGAATAGAAAGATGGTGAACAAGTTGACATCAATAGAAAGAATTACCTTCTAGCAAAGAAGAGGAAACTAGAAGGTAGTGGATTCTTTCTGTTCTATCAGGAAACTTTCATGAGGGTCTGTTGGTTGGTTGATTGCTTCTTTCCCCCTTTTTTTCCTGGTTTTTTTCCCTTTCTTTTTCTTTTTTCAAACTTGTTTCAAGAGGCCTTTATTATAGAGAGATGTGTATAGTCAAGCTACTAGAGGAAGTCCTAAATGGCATTCAGTGAGCAAGCATCATCTCTGTATTGTAAGCTGAAATCATAATCATTGACTGACAGAAACACATTATAGTTGATGGTGCAGGCTCTCAACAGAGAAACATATATAGTTGTCATTCTTAAATTTCCCTTAATGGAAAATATTATATTTGTTTGCATTAGTACGACAGATTCTAGCAGATTATAGTGAAATTCTTTTGTAATTCTAATGCTCTCAAGAGTGTAAATGAGTATTTTTTACACGTAAAAATCATATTATCATACTCCAGTTATCTCAAACTAAAAAGAGAACTCGAATTCTTCCACCCTCAACAAACACACAAATGCAGCGACACAGGCAATAACATTCATGATATCATTCTCTCAACATCCATCTCGTGAAAGGCTTTCAACTAAAATAGATACAAATTGATTTGTTGTCCAGAGAAAAAGGTAATCAATTCTTCCTGGTTAATTTTCTAGTTTTTTTTTCTCAATGAAACACTGCCTACAAGTGATATTAACTAGAAAAAAGAGCAGCTCTTATGTCTTTCTACAGTTAGAGCTTACATCCCTGATGACTTTAGGTTAAATACTCACCATTTTTCAAATTCTTCTAATCTCTCTCAAGAGAGCAATATGGAATTTTTTTTCCTTCATATTATTAGATCTCCAGTAAAATACCTAGTTGCAATAGATAAATACAGAAATTGGCGTAGAATCTCACCATGATCTGGTCTGGCCGTAACCTCTAAACCACCGCATACTTAGATTTGTTCTACAAAACCAAAATCAGTGCAAAGATAATGAACTTCAAGCAGCTTAACATATCATCAAATCTTAGCTCATCTTCTTGGATGCTGACAACAGCAAAAGGGAAAGTAGTGGTGTGTGAGAGAAACAATTTGGAGGAGGGATTCCAACCATTTTTATTTCACATAACTTGGGTGTAGACATCAGCTGAAGAGTTGTTTCAACAAAAGTTTTGGAGAAAAAGTGGTCGTTCTTTACATCTTTGACAGATTACAAGGTTCTTCACGTATGTCTTGTCAATATGAATGACTATAAACAGAGGATATATAATCATAGGGAAGTGATGATGATGATGATGATGATGATGATGATAAGTGTAGGGAAACACTAGAAGTGCAATAAAGATAACATCTTTAGCAATTATATAGCGACAAGAATGTTCCCAAGAGCATCTGCAGAAAGTGAGACATTGGGATTGGGTCAGGGGAGGGGACAAAGCAATATTAGTGGAAAGGTAAGGAGGCAGGATCAACAGGAAATTTGATCTAATGTAATATTTCAAACTTTTCGTTAAAATGAATACTGCAGTGAATCTATCTACTGTCTCCCCCCCCCCCCCCCCCCCCCCCCCCCCCCGCAAAAACACAACTTCTCTCTCTCTATGCAAGCCTAGAATTTTAACTATTTTCCCCAAACCATGACATGACCAGGGTGACCTTACTCGCCTAGTACTCCCATTTATACTGGCTCTACAAAAGGAATTCATAAGGTGGCAGCTAAAATGCATGAATGAATATTCCCATTGTGCCCCATTCATTGACATTGATGCACTAAATAACAAGCTAAAACAGCTCGCGATTAGCAGATAGAACATAGATGTTCATGTTTTAAAAAATCACATGTAAAAGCTCTAAAGAAATAAGGCCAACAACTTATACACATCATTGGTGGTGGTGTGAGGAACTCTGAAATTATTTCAAGGAAAATTCAATCTAACACAGTTATATTTGTTATGAAAGCAACCAGATGTGCAGGGATGGTACTATGCTGTTCAACAACTCATTGATATACGTGATACCATTGAAGCATTTGCATGACAAGACATAAATAGTATGAGAAGAAACAGCCTATTCCTAGAAGTTTCTTATCATGATTTCACCTCATTACACTGGTTTGCTTCATTTTGGAGTTAGCAAATTATCTACTTACTTGCAGAATGAACTCAATTGTAGCTTCAACTCCTGGTGCAATTCCCATGTTAATTTTCCACATCATCAAGCAGAAAAAATTGTTAAAAGGTTACAAGGCAGATTAAAGGACACTAGGCCATGAGGCCATACTAACACAACAGCAATATTTTGGAACATTCATCTTATGATCCCGTTATGTTGAGCTGGGTTTCTTATTCTTGTTTTACATTCTCAAGTAGAATAACAATCCGGAGGTCCTAAGTAACTCAGATGGAATTTGTTGCTAATCAAATCCACATTATTATTACCACATATATTAGAGAACTCAAACACCTTATTATGGCAAATTAATTAATTAAAAAAGAAAAAGAAAAAGAGAAAGCAACTTATACACATTTATCATAAGAGCTTGTTCTCAAAAAATGAACCTGACCAACACTAAAGCAAACTCTCTAATTTGTGTGCACCTGATTAATCTTCAATCCCAGCACGTATTCATAAACATTTTCATGAAGGCAGAGTGACCCTTTGACCTGGAGATAAGAACCAAAGGAAAAATGGTGACGTTTTAGTCAACCATCTCAACCAATGGAGGAGCAATTTGCTGTGAAGTGGAAAAAGGACAAAAAAATGATGGCAATTTTCTGGCCTTACCCTTTTACATCCTCTTGGCAGTTTACGATTTGACTTTTAATTACCGTCTATAATGATACATGCATGAGAGATATAAAGTCAGTGATCAGGCAAAAGAGAAGGGGGAAGAAGGCCGGGGGAGTAAAAGAAGAACATATTAGCCTGAATCATCTTCAGATATATTTCCCTGCTGACATTAAATGCAGCCCTGCAAAAAATATGACGTCCAGACACAAGGCACTCAATTCCTCAAAATTTTCTTATGCTGAATGCACTCACATCCTCAAGATTTTCTTATGCTGAATGTACGAATGACAACAGAAATTTGCTTCACATATTAATGAATTGTGACAGTGTTCACCACTTATAGTAAGCTCATTGTTAAGAGGTTGATGAATTCCTTTTGAATTTTATGCAAAAGACAAGGGAATGATTTCAGATTCACCAGATGTAAAAAATTTATTTCTACTACATGTCCAATGCTTCCATGGCAATGAATATATATACACCCCTTTATGGATGAATATGGTTACCATAATTAACAATTTACATATCTAATTCAAGAATACAACTCTAGTGGTTGAATAATTTACAATGACACAGACAGGACAGTTTCTCCCACACCCAATCAGAACGTTTCCTACCTCTGTAATAAAACATTTAGTATCAATAACATAAGTGACCAGAATATTGTTTCATCACTTCCTCAAGTAGCAGTTATTTCTTCTAGTAGAGAATGTCTTTCAAGAATTGAAACAGTCTCTTCCTTAGCACTGGAAATACAAAGCAAAACATAAGCCAGTTAACCCTCATGGGCTTTATAAACACAGGTAGGATTTACATGAAAACTCCATGTTAAGAATTTCTGTACATCACACAAAAGTCTATAGTTCTGCAGTAACAACAAATTCCATGTGCAAAACAAAAGAAGATATATTTACATATGGATGGGCGTTAGTTCATTACATATCCAATTATAATATTCATGGCATGAATTGTTGCTTAACAAATGAAACTTGAATTTCGGAACAGCTTAAAAAAAATTAATTATTTTTATTCATTTTTTTGAGCAGAGGACAGTATATTTCTCACGTTTCACTGTATTTTTCACATCAGAAAGCATCAAAAATACAAAATTCAACCATTTCGTTTCAAATATTTAAAAATGGAACTTATAATAATATTATTATTCTTTTCACATATTTACAATTAGTAATGCAATGTTCGAAGAATCTGTTCACAGAATTATGAAGACATATATTACAACTAATATACAGCTTCTACTAAACAATATTGATCAAAATTTTCTTCACAACATTCAGAGCTGTTTGATTCAAAAGCTATGATTATCATATTTCTCATTCCTTTTTTCTCATCAATTCACAATATGGGAAAGTGTTCTACTAACTCCTACCTTCCAGGTCTAAGAATCTTGTACTTTCCTAGCCTGGTGAGATCCACAACTGTTGAGCCTGCTCGACCAGATGGAAGCTCGCCCCCATCATAAACAAAGTCACAGTGTTGCCATAGATTCTCAAAATCTTTGATGCAGACGCTACTTGGCTGCCCACTCAGATTTGCACTTGTAAGGGCCAGTGCACTTCCTGAACCACGAGCAATAACCCTGATAAAGTTACAGTCAGGCACTCGGACTCCTATACTATCCAATCCTGGGTTCAATGACTTCTCAAGAATACTTGATTCTCCTGTACAAGATTCAAATATCTACTCTTAGATCATGTCATAGTTAAATCATTAACAGCTGAAGTCCAAATGTCTGAGTCACAAACCTCGCGTTAGGACAACAGTAACAGGCCCTGGAAGTAGAGAATCAAGCAAGCCATGTGGCAAATTGTCCGTGACCGCAAAGCGCTTTATATCAGATACATCCCCAACACATATTGCCAAAGGGCTTGTATGTTGACGTCCTTTAATCTCATATATCCTATTAACTGCTTCCCTAGAACTGAAACCACAAGAAATGAAGCCAAAATATAAATCCTCCAAAGAGATGGAATGCACATACAGAATTGAGAGAGTCTATTTTCCAAAACTGTGTAGTAAAGATGAATTTTCTTTCAAAGCATAATGATTAAGACACCAAAACAAATAAAAGGCTGGATGGACAGAAACTATATAGAAACATTCTTAAACGCATTCAATGTTTGCATATAGTTAAATAATTAAATTCACTCATTCCTAACAACATAAGCTTTTGGGATAAGTGATAATTTACAGTACTATTAGAGCAAGTGGTCCTGAGTTTGAATCCTGTCTCTGCTACACCTCATAATAACATGTGAGGGCAGTGTTAGAATTATTTTTAAATGATTAAATTCACCGTTTCCTAAAAACTTAAAAATGATTGAATTCATCATGAAAAATTAAGCTTTTGGGTAAGTGATAATTTTTCAAATACAACCATGAAAATTCAGAATAATTCTATTCACCTTATATCCTTAAATGATTAGATTCTTCACCCATTTCTAAAAAAACAAACTTTTGGATATGTGATGACTTATCAAACACAACAATCATGAAATTTCTTAATTTTCACAATAATTCTAGTCACCTTAAACCCAAGTTTAACAATTCCGAAGCTAAGAAGACAAGAAACTAGAAACCAATACTTATATAAATATAAGTCATAGGCAATCAGTAAGAGAACCCTGAACCAGTTAAGATTACATACCAAGCATCACAGGCGAATCCATAGAGTGTATCAGTAGGTACTGCGATAACCTTCTGAGCTTTAAGAGCTTCAATGGCCTCCTCAGCATATTCTTCTATGGCAGGTCGAACCACACCCAACTTATTTTCAACGCCCACATGGCAGTTCTCCAAATTCTGAGACATTTTTTTTTACATAAGAAATCTATCTCACTGTGCAAAAATGGCGCACCTGATAAACACCACTTAATAAGTTCCACATGGGTTTCAAAGCTTTTATTTTATTTTTTTTTTTAAATTTAAATTTAAATTTTTAATTTTTTTGTGTGGTGAAAATGTGGTAAAGAAAGGGGACCATAAATAATAGAGAAAGGGAAGTGACATATTATGTTGCTGTTGTTGTTGTTGTTGTTGTTTTTTTTTAATAAATTTTTTTACTTATTTATTTATTTATAAAATAATAATAATAATTTTTTAATTTAAATTACTTTGGGTACTATTTGTTTATTTATATAGAATTATTGTTGGGGATTTAAATCTTGTGGGTGCCGTAGAAAGCACCATAAGATACCAATTAATTGGAAAAAAAAAAAAAAACTCTTATAAAAATAAAGCAACTTTTTATATTTTTAGAGGAGGCAAAACAACATATCTTAAGAGTTTATAAATTGTGATTTTTTAAAATAATTACATAATTACAAATTTGAATCTAACATTCCATTTGTTTTGACTTAAAATATTTTGTTTGTAGTAAATATTTTATCAAAAATAAAATATTTTCAGTCAATTAAATCTATCTACGCAAATTTGTGAAAATATTTTACACTTAAAATTTAGGTAAAACATTTTTTATATATATATATATATATATATTTTTTTTTTTTTGAAAACATCAAGTTTACCTTTTTGTTTAGGCTAATCTTCTACAACAAAGAGAGTTAAAAAGGTTTCTTGCTTCATTACAATATTAAACTGTTGCAGCAATCACTCCCTCATTAGATGTTCAACCAAACAAAATTTTATTGATTTATTTTTAAATTAAAAACAAAAATGCTTGTATGCCTAACTTTGGTTTTGAGGATCTCCCTTTAATTAGGGGGAAAAAAAGATTCAACAAGAAGTAATAACAGTTATCATCTATAAAGGCTGTCTTAGAACAGCCTCAAATTCTTCAGTTTTGGATGTCCAATAGATACCTATTATTATTTATTGATGGTTTGGTTCCTTTTCCCCCCTTTTTAATACAATACACTTTTTTCTTTTTTCTTTTTGGGTTTTTGTTTAGTTGGTGGTGGTTTTACCATTTTAGAACTAAATTCTGTAGTTTTAGATTATACCGATATTATATGAACACGACATGATATGAGTTACGATATTTCTTAAAATACTAGAGTACAGCAATACAGAATATATTTGAGCATATTTTAGGTTATAAAGTAAACTGTTAAAATATTAAAAATCATATCTAATATTAATTTTAAAATAATAGATAGTAAAAAGGTAAAATGATATCCATAAATAAAAAACAAAAAATAATAATAATAAAGTTTTAACAATAATCATACAAATAAATAATGTACAGTCCTATATAGAAATTAATTATTAAATAAAAAATCTAACCTAAGAAATAAGAAGCCCAACCTATCAATCTGGAGTCTGGACCCATATCCAAAATCACAAGTAGTGTCTCAACCAAATAAGGCCCAAATCAACGAAAGGGTCCCAACGGTGCAAAACAGACCGACAAAGCTAAAACCTAAAACCAAAGCTTTAGAGAAAATAATATTTGGATCGGAAAACGCAAGAAGCAACGACGAGGTGCGCCTGCCAGAGAGAGAGAAAGAGAGAGTCAGAGTCTCACCGCCGTGGTGGGTCGAAGGTCCTTGGATCGCCGGAAAGAATGCCAGGTTTTTCAACAGTTCTCTCTCTCTTTTTTTTTGCTCTGCCGTGTCCGGCCGTGTCCGTGCAGTGCCCGGAATAAAAAATCAAATTTTTTTGGCTGGGTGCATATTCGACACGTTTGTATCCGTATCCGACCGTGCCGTGTACGTGTCGGACACGGGTACTTTGCCAATTTTGCCGTGTCCGTGCATTTAAATTTATTGTAGAATATGTATAGTAGCATGCTTTTTAGGATTGTAGGCTAATTAAGTTGTTAAGTGGATAATAATGCGGGAATTGGTGCTTTGTTGAGTTTGAATTTTTGTTTTTTATTTTTTGGAAAACACTAGAGCTTCAAACAGTTTTACAAATTTTTTTACAAACGGTTGATGTGGTTGACTGGTTATTAGTAAGTGAAAAAGTGATATAAGTGATGGGTCCAAATGAGAATCAATAAATTGCCACGGCAATAATTTGTGGCCGTACTATTACTTTTTTTTGTTTGGGGGTTAATTTCTGCTTTTGGCATGGTTCAGGATGGTAATGTATGAATGGGCTTGCCAGGGCATCTAGATGTCTATTAGGATCTTGAGAGCACAAAGGTTTCATTTTGTTGAAGATGTCTTTAAGCTCGAATAATACACAATTAACTGAGGTTGGGAATTGTGGTGGTCGTCGAAATGATTCTTGTGATAATGAATGTAATGAAAGTTGTTTGAGAAATGAGGAGGATGAGGGTGTGGGGGAGGAGGAAGATGAGGAGGATGAGGATGAAGATGTGGATTTCAACCCGTTTCTAAAGGAAGCCCTTTCACCAGAAGCTTCTTCGAGCTTGAGCTCTGAAATTGATGGTTTGGATGGGGATGTTGTTGACAGTGGGGGAAAGACTTTTGATAATAGTGTGGGAGTTAATTTGTCGAAGCCAAGTAGCGCAGTGCAAAACTCGGCTGTTGGAGACTCTGAGCATGGCGAGGAGGAAAGTGTGATGCAAGCTTCGGTGTCTCCTGAAGGAGCATGTGAGAAGGAATTGAAAGATTCTGTTTCCAGAAATCCTAAGAAGAGAAAATCTTGCTCAAACTCTCAACCAAAAACTGATACTGTTCAAACAAAGGACAATGGCAGTGAAAGTGATTATATTGATGTTTTGGTAGGAGAGTTAAGTAATTCAACACAATCCCAGATACCCATAGTAGATTTAGAGAATGAGGATGCTATCTGCAAACGTACCAGGGCTCGTTATTCCCTTGCAAGTTTTACACTTGATGAGCTTGAGACTTTTCTTCAAGAAACTGATGATGATGATGACCTTCCAAATGTTGACGATGAAAAAGAATACAGGAAGTTTCTTGCAGCCGTTTTAAATGGCGGAGATGGTGACGGTCAGTCAAATCAAGAGAATGAAAATGTTGATGATGAAGATGAAGATAATGATGCTGATTTTGAGATAGAACTTCAAGAGTTGCTTGAGAGTGATGTTGATGAAAGTCCTAGAGATAAAACCAGAAAGGAGTTTGGGGGAGCTGGGCGGCGGCCAGAGACTAGGCAGAACAGGTGCCAAAAGAGCTCTGCCCAATATAAAAAGAAGCTTTCAGGACAGGCAAAGAGGCCATTACGTCCCCTCTTGCCAGTTTTGCCAAATGGACCAACTGCAGTCTTCCCTACTAATTGCGGGAAAACTTTGATGCCTCATTCATGCACAGCAGAGGATGGTTCTATAAATGGATTTACACTCCATCAAATAGGCCAGTTACATTGTTTGATACATGAACATGTGCAACTTCTCATTCAAGTATTTTCTCTGAGTGTTCTTGACTCTTCTCGGCAACAAATTGCTTCCCAGGTTCGGGGATTGATTTTTGAGATGCTTCAAAAACGCAATGAAGTATTAGCCTGGAGAAGCGTCCCATATCCTAGTATTTGCTTTAACCCTCCATATGTTTGCTCATCAGTGCCAGATGAACATCCCAAACTGGCCCCAGCACGATCCACCTTAGAGTCATGTCGTCCATTTAATGCACAAAGTGTATGCTATCCTGTAAATAACCAGATGTTGGCTTCTCAAAACATGTCTCCTTCTAAAGGAAGATGTGTACGTTTTTTCAATGAGCAAGTGGGTTCTTTCCAAAACATCGAGGACTCCTTTTGGGTGCCTTCGATAAATGGTCCGGTACTGTCCATCTTGGATGTGGCTCCACTCAATTCAGTTGGGAGATATATGGACGATGTTTATACTGGTATGTTATGTGGAAGCTTTCAAGTGTTTTTCATGCTTTTACAATCAATTGCTTGTTCAGAAGTTTAACCTTTATATGCTTTGCCATTGGTATGAAATTCTTTTCACAGCTGTTCAGGACCATCGACATTGTCCTGTGAAATCTAGTAGTGATGCTCCCCTTGAAAAAGAACCACTGTTTCCCCTTCCTTCTTTCCCGTTGTATGCTGAAGCTAGTTCTGAAGGTTTAAGGGGACCCATTACCTCTGCTGTTAACTCGGTTTCATCTACACCCAGTCAACAACCGCCTAAGAAAACAATGGCTGCTGCACTTGTAGAAAGCACCAAGAAGCAATCAGTTGCTCTAGTTCCCAAGGAAATTGTAAAGTTAGCTCAGAGATTTTTTCCTCTCTTCAATCCTTCATTATTTCCACATAAGCCACCCCCTGCAGCTGTTGTAAATCGGGTGCTTTTCACCGATGCAGAGGATGAGTGAGTTGCATGCTTTCTTCTCTGTTTGGTAGATGACTGTTTGACTGTTTTATTGCTGAATTGGGGGCTTTACGTGATATTGATTACCCACTATTTTCAGTTTTAGAATGCCTTCATTTTGAGGTGCATTGCTTTTCGTAGTTATACTTTTGTCATGGTATAAGAGAAAGACCCATGAAATTTAAATCTAGAAATCATCTGACTTTAGGTGTGGATATCAGTGGTACAGAAATATTTTGATAAAAATTACGGAGTTGATAGCATGTTAGGAATTTAGGATTCATTTTTTAAAATATAACATCTTAAATAAATAATTAAAATAAAAATCTTAGGATTGCTTTCTAACAGGAATCTCTCCTATGATTCGCAATTTTTGCAATCCTTAATGCCTTATTCACCTATTAGAATAGGTATATTGTTTGATACACTGGGAGATGAAATCATATCTAAAAGAAGCCTTTGCTGCATAGTGAATTTTACCAGGTCTGACTAATGGTGGAACAGTAGCTTTAAGATCTCCATACATGATTGAAGTTATTTCAAGTATACAAGTATGTAACTAAATAATAGTTTTTTTCATTTTAGTTCCTAGGTGGGTCCTTTTTTTTTTTTTTTTGATAAGTTCCTAGGTGGGACCTATTAAATTTCTGTATATTTTTTTAATGGAAATTTCTGTAGTTGATGATGGCGTAACACATTAACCTTTATGTTGCACAATTGTTTCTTGTACATACTTCCATGTGCCATGGTCATAGTAATCTAATATCTATAATAACCTTATAAGGCAGGCTTGTGAAGTTTCACATGTTTTATATTGGGAATCAATGCAGGCTGTTAGCACTGGGGTTGATGGAATACAATACAGATTGGAAGGCTATTCAACAGCGCTTTCTTCCATGCAAATCGAAGCATCAGGTAATTCTAGACTATGAATTCCTATGATGCACAGGTACGGATGCGAGTATGGGTATGATACGGGAATGGGTACGGGGATACAACAATTTTTTGAAAAACTTAGGGTACGATATGTTAGGGATACGTGTATTAATAACTTATTAAGCATTTATATTATATTTTGTTAAGCATATATCAATTTAAAAGCAATAATGGATAATAAAGTGAATCCATTGATTAAATGATGTTTAGAAAACAAACCAAGATCAAAAGAGTAAATAATAGATAACTAGGTAAGTGTTCAACGTTGAAACCAATATATAAAACATATAAATAAAAATTCTTACAAGTTTGGCTATCCCTCATTATCGGGGGTTGGATTAGAACAATATCCAAGTCATATCACGGGTGTATCCTAGATGTATTGGTTTTTTTTTTTTTTTTTTTTTTTTAAATGACTGGGTATGTATCTTATAGAGGTATTTGGTATGATACCGGTACAATATGTATTGGAAACAGGTACATGAGCAAAAGTGTATCTGTGCATCCTAGATGAATTCTAAACACAGAATTTTTCTGGTAATCATTGTTTAGGCAGAATTCTGTGCATGCTTAGACATTTGTGTTTCTATTCCTCGTGCTCTTTCTGCAATGGAGGGAAGGAGCTCTTAATGGCAAAGGACATAAAAACAAATTTTTTTTATTATTTTGGTTTTCTTGTCTTCAAACTTCTAAGGGCTTGAAACTCTATTATATCAGTCAAAAGATGAAAGGAAATTAGTTACCTTTTTTTTTTCATTGATAAGCTACACTTGCACCTAGTAGTTTTTAAACCAATGACTTCACCCTCCACCCATTCTTGTGGAAGGAGGAAGTACCATTTGAGCCAAATCTCATTGGCAAGAAACTAGATGTGTTGCAAGACTCAATTGAAATTATTGTTTGCTTGATGGCTATGGTAATGTGTTTTGTGAGTGTATTATGTCCCACAAAATTCTCAATTAAAAATTTAAATAATCTGAAATCTTATCCCTATCTTAAGAACCTGAAATCTGATTCTCACTGACTCCCATCTGAAAAATCTTTTTATTTTTATTTTTATTTTTTTTAATTATATATATATAGAGAGAGAGAGAGATTTCAAACAACAATAAAATCAGAAGCTATAAATTCTGAAATAATTTTGGTTGTGTTCCCTGAATCAGAGGGGTTGTGCCAGTTATCCTTTTAAAAAGTCCCATTTCCAATCCTAGCTCTTTGGTTAACTAGTTTTACTAGATGTGAGTTTTTCTTACCTATGAGTGTTTGTGTATTCAATATCCTCTCTCTCTGAGGAAATAAATTGTTTTACAGTACTACTTCTTAAGGATTAAAAAAGGAAAAAAAAAAAAAAAAAAACTTGATCAGAGATTAATGTAGTCAATTAATTTTTTGGTCATTATGTACATTGTTGAATAAAGATTGCAGTTGGTTTTAGAGTTTCATGATCATGATGTTAGGGAGTTATAGTATTTGTTAGTTTGTTTAAGTTCTGAAGGTTAGTGTCATGTTGGTTTGAGGTGTGTTGTAGTTCATCAACATAATTGTCATGATTAAGCAATAGTGGACTATTTTAACTGACATGTACCACTTTTGATGCAGATTTTTGTTAGGCAAAAGAATCGTTGCTCATCTAAAGCGCCAGAAAATCCCATAAAGGTATCTCAACAATCTTGAGCACAACCAAGATAAATTATAAATTATCTTGATCTCATCTTATCTCATCCTAATTGATAGTCATTTTAAGCTATTTTTTTAATTGGCAAGTTATACATGTACCCAATAGGTCTTGAACCCATGATCTTACCCTCCACACCGAACTTATAAGTGGTGGGGCTATAACATTTTTGATTTAATTGTATAAAACAATGCTGCTAATTTGTGGCTTCATCTTTATCTATCTCCAAAATTTATCGTTCTTGGTCTAAGTTTTTTTGATACGTAATAAGAGTTTTATTGAAAATAAAAATTCTCTATGGTCATGATGGTGAACAAAAAGTATCTTAAAACATTGCAAGAAGATTAAGTGGAAGATCCAAAAGAGTGGATATGCATTCTTTGACTATTCTACCAAACATGTCATCACCTTGATGGTTGAGAAAAATTTATGTTTTAGGATGTTTGAATATTTTAACTGGTGATTCATTGGTCTTATATCAGTTCAGGAGGTGGTCTTTAGTTAGATTGTTTTGATAGATAAACAAATATGCCAGTTGGGTTATGTCCTCCTTTTGTTCATTGGTAAACTTTTAATGTAGTTGTTTACTACTTCATTCAGGCAGTTCGGAAAATGAAAACCTCTCCGTTGACTGTGGAAGAGATAACATGTATTCAGGAGGTAAATTCAACCTAGGGATTTTTGAATTTATTATTTTTCTTAAGGGGATTTCTGTTTGATTGATAGCTGTGTGATTTACTATCTGATCCAAATATCCCAGGGACTTAAGGTTTATAAATTAGATTGGATGTCTGTGTGGCGATTTGTTGTCCCTCATAGAGATCCATCCTTACTACCTCGGCAGTGGCGTGTTGCCTTTGGAACTCAGAGGTCATATAAGCAGGATGCAGAAAAAAAGGAGAGGCGGCGGTTGTATGAGTCAAGACGAAGAAAGAACAAAACTACAGATTTGGCAAGTTGGCAAACTGCATCTGAAAAGGAGGTTTGTTACCTTTGATCTAGAAAACTGCATTGAAATTTAATTCTTCATATCTTCCCATTGCTTTTATACAATATACTAATTAGTTTTCCATGGATCAGATAACTTTGTCTGAATTGCTGATAATAATTAAAACATGCACGCACAGCCACAGACTATGTCTCATCAAAATTTGTGGTTTTCACTGTAAACTAGTTGGCCTCTGCTTTGAGTCACTTAGTGCAATCTTTGTTCTTCACCTTTAAGCTTTCAAGTGTAATGTTAATGTTGAATAGAATGGGAAATATGGTCCATAAATGATTGAATTAGAAAAACAGAAACCATGAATTTACTTGCTAATATAATGCTTACTTGTAACCTTGTTAATGTGTAAATGTGTTCATACTTGTATATGATTATGTGCATGCGTTAGTCTATGCATTATGTGGTCTTCTTGCACTGAGCGCACCTCAGCTTTACTCATTTTCATTGAGGTAGAACTGTAGAAGAGTTTGGTCTCAGACTGGGCTTGGCTTGTAAACCTTACTATAAAGCTTAGCTTCATCTCGTCAATGATAATTTAACTCTGTACAGTTGTACTTGCTACAGGATGATCAGGCTGAAAATGCTGGAGGAGATAATAAAAGTGGAGATGAGAGCACAGATAATGCAGGGGAAGGTTATGTTCACCAGGCGTTTTTAGCAGATTGGAGGCCGGATGGCTTCAGCCTCAATTCTTCTGCACTTCCTTGCTCAAATGTAAAAGACAAAAGCATTCCTGGGAATACACTATCACAAGAGGGTGCTCACATGAGGGAACAGCAAATTTATGATGGATCTAGAGAGGCTCAACTCCAGACTGGTATCATGCACAAGTTTTCACCTTCGTCACAGTGTACCCAGCTCCCTTATATTTCATCTCAGTTTGCTAGTGCTAGAAATGGTACATCTAATATCATGGAGCCAAATCATCCAGCTTCTGGTATGACGTCAAATAACAGAAAATCTCAATTCTGGTTTCGGCCTTATCGTGCTCGTAAAAAAAGTGGTGCTACTAATTCTCACTTAGTGAAATTAGCGCCAGACTTGCCTCCTGTGAATCTTCCACCATCTGTTCGTGTAGTCTCTCAGACAGACTTCAAAGGCTTTCAGTTTGGAGCATCTACCAAGAAATCTGTGCCTGGAGGTATTGGTAATTCTGGAATAGAAAATTTAGTTTCTGGAATTCCTCATGCTATGAATTTGGGAACCACCCATTTAGTAAAAACTGTACAGAAAAGAAATAGTCCACTGAAAGACAATGTTAGATATTCGCATATAGAAGAATCTGAAGTTGCTAAGAATAAATGTATTCCTGTGGAAAGACAGATTGATTCTGATCTTCAGATGCATCCTTTACTGTTCCAGTCCCCTGAAGATGGACATCTGCCCTATTACCCATTGAACTGCAGCACTAGCACTTCTAGTTCTTTCAGTTTCTTTTCAGGAAATCAGCCTCAATTGAACCTAAATCTCTTCCATAATCCTCACCCAGAAAACTATGTTGAAGGTTTCAATAAATCTCTGAAGTCAAAGGAATCTACAGTATCTTCTGGCATTGACTTCCATCCACTGCTACAAAGAACTGATCAAGTATATACTGACTCAGCAAGTACTGAGAAAGCTTTTGATGCTGTCCAGACTGAGTCACTAGTAAGTCGTGGCCTGGCTACTAGTGCTAATCCACGAAGTCCTATGGAGAAAGCTAATGAACTGGACTTAGAGATCCACCTAAGCTATACATCCAGAAATAAGAAAGGCATGGAAAATAGAGATGTGACTGCATGTAATCCAACTTTGTCAGTAGTGGCAGCATCACACTCTGGGTCTACAAGGAAATCCCAAAACATCAATGGCCCACATTATGAGCAGGGTGATATTTGTCCCACAGTCAGTACTAAGATTGTTTCAGGTGGACATGGATTGGCAATACCAAGTAATAACATCAGCAGATATCCCATGGATGATATAGGTGACCAGTCTCATCCAGAGATTGTGATGGAACAGGAAGAATTGAGTGACTCTGATGAAGAAATTGAAGAACATGTAGAGTTTGAGTGTGAGGAGATGGCTGATTCTGAAGGAGAGGATGGATCAGGCTGTGAACAAATTGCTGAGATTCATAATAAGGTGACTCAACTCTTTCTTATGAGAAATGATAAGCATGCATCTTTTTTTGTTAGGTACTATTGCCCCTCCAAATTCTATATATTTGCGGACTGAACCTCATTTTACATAAAATTTTGGGGTTCCAAGGTGAAGTTTGACCTTTTATATCTTGAAAGCTTCATCATCATCCCTCACAGAAGAACTAAAACTATAGAATTTGCACTCTCAAATTTTCTCTAGATGATTGGTTAAACCGGGTTTCCCATTTCAGACGTTTCAGCCATTTTGCTCTATCTTTGGTCTGTTTCTTCTTATAAAGTTGGCATAATCAGTTGAAAACAAAATAATTTCTATTAAAGTACTTGCTATTTATTAATCTTTAGTATGACTCTTCTGATTGAATAATTGTATATGATTGAATCCTGCTTTGGATAATTTGCATAGCTATAATAATGAACTAGGACGATTCAGTTTTCATGTTAGGCAAAGATTCAAATCTAAGACAGCTAATCCAGCCCCAGCCATTCTTTCACCACTTAATCCAATACCCCAGGTGCCTCTTAAAAATATATATATATATATATATATATATGGAGCTCACGCTAATGATGCTGCTTTTAATTGGCCAAGATAAATCAAATGCACCTTGTGTTTTGATTTTTGATATTGCAAATGCGCTCTCCCTCCTTTTCTAGGACTTCTATTTTCTATCTTGGCCTAATGCATATCATAGTGTTATGAACACTGGGTGGCTTTACTAATTTACTTTACAAATTTTATTTATGCCACGTTGACATTGTTCTGATCTCTATAGTTTTTGCTATCTCACCATCTCTCTCTCTCTCTCTCTCTCTCTCTCTTCTTTTCTGTGAACTTCATTTATTTTTGTTCTGGGAGAGTAGCTAATTATTCCTGGATTTTTCTATTTTGTCTCCTGTTAATAGGAGGGCCAGAATATCACTTTGGAAAATCTAGCAACAGGTGCAGCTAGTAATGATACACAATGCGAACCAAGGACCCATTGTCATCCTCAAGGCGATGTTCATATCCTTGGAAAGGACATCACTCCTTCCCTTGAGTTGGGTTTGTCTAATCAAGGGATGGATGATTCAAGTAATTTTTCATGGTTGAGTTTAGATTCATGTGCACCAGATCGTCTTTTGAGCACAAAGCCTAGTCATGAAGAAAGTACAACTGGTGAAGGTCCTGTGTCCAAAAATTTATCTTCACTTCGTCCCAACAGATCTTGCAAGAAGAAAAAAACAAGCAACACAGATGTTACAGTGCAGAAACATGCTGTGGTCATGGCAAAACAGCTCAGCCTTGGTCCTCTGGCTACTCCCACAATGAAAAAATCAAGGAAGCGTGCATGCAGATCTAATACAAGTTTGAACATAGGATTGACTTTTGAAAGCTCCAGTGGTGATGGTAAAGATAGACTTGGTTGATTGCTGATCTGTCCATACTAACCAGGGTTGGTTGTATTTCCTCGGATTTCGGCACCCAAGAGGTGTCGGAGTGGAAGTAGAGAGGTGAGGAAATTTGATCTTCATGGAGTCCTCATCTTCCCCAACACTTGAATTAGGGGATTCTGGTGATTCAAACATCTACATACAAGGCTAGGATGAAGGTCTCCATCTGTTCGGTGAATATTTTTGTGAATTGAATGAGAAACAGCAGGAGTGATTTGGGGAAGCTGGGGTAATGGGCTCTAGGTATGCATTTCACATAGGCAGTTATTATGTTAATCCATTGGTTGATGTAATAATATCAGTCAGTTTGTTTTGATAGTTAGGTTTGTGTACAGACATTTTGCTTGTATATTCTCCATTGATCTCTCATAACAATGAGAGAAGCTGTTTTTGCTAACATAATGTAGTTTCACGGAATAGCAGAAACTGTTTATAAGTCATAACAATCAAAGAAAATTTCACATTCTACTAACAGGTTGTAGTTTCTTTTGGTGTGTACTATTGGTTTATTAGAGAATAGAGATGCACTTTGCCTTTGACCATTTGCTTTCAAGCTGCACCTTTTTATATTCATACCCTTGTATCCAGCCTTCAATCACCCATAATGCAGTGTCAGGATGAAATTAAAACAAAATGGGGGAAGTGTTTGCATGGTCTTATGAATTGATATTACCCTAATGATACTTTCAAGATTCAAGACCATGGGTACAGAATTTTAATGCACATGAGAAAACGTCTACTATGGCTAACAAAATAAATAACATAGAATTCCGGAATGCATGATAATTTCGTGGGCCACATGCATATATTTAATTAGCTCCCCGTTACAAGCAACACTTTACACCGTTTGAAAGTTCCCATCTCTGAATCCCTAGTTTCTTGTCAACAGTATGTATTGACTATACAAATCTCATAGTAACTACATTATGACAATTATATGCACGAGGGAATATATGGATAGCCAATTGTAGATAAATAAAAGCCATGAATGAAGAAGGAAGCTTGAGTATGGAAATTTTCAAATATATTGTTAAAAATAAAGCTAGTAACACAATTTTGTACGCAACTTACTGAATTGGTAGTTTGTGATAGTGAAAAATAAAAATGATGTTAGTGGTGGGTTTATACGAAAAGTGATTGTCCACTACTCACAATTTGCTATCTCAACAAACTATAGAAAAAGTTGTGAAATAAGTAATGTTTAAGATAAACTTGAAAACTTAATATATTAATAAGAAATGATAAAATATCTCCAAAAAAAAAAAAAAAAATCAAATTATAATTGGGAGGGGGCAAAAGTTGTATGATCATTGTTAGTCTATTGGACTTAGATTTTTTTTTTTTTTTTTTAACTTACTTTTTAGCCGGTCATTCGAACCCCTAGCTTTTTGCCTATGCTCGCGTGAGAAAGATTTACACAGCCCTTATACAAAATAATCAATCCAATTAGTCGTCCTAATTTACACAAAATGCAATAAAATGAGGAGAAATACCGAAGCCTATGACACTCACAAAACCAATTGAGAAAATGGGTTGATGTATGATGAGCCCAAATGATATTAAAGTTGTTGTTATTATTATTATTATTATTAAATGTATTTTGAAAAAAAAAAAAGTACAATTTCAAACCACAACCCCAAACCAAATAAAGTGGTCACATTTTATCCCCAAAAAAAAAAAAAAAAATGTGTGTCACCACCGAGCACATCTAGATCTAGTGTAGTGAGTTATTTGTGCTTATATTTTGGCCTAAAAAAAAGAATTTACCCTTAAAATGTGTACTTTTTTATTATCCAACATTTTATATATTGAACTTACTCTATAAGTGAATATTTAATTTTGAGGGTGTAAAATTTTGGCATAGTTATTTAATCTACTCTGGATTTCTCTATTCCACATGACTTTTGATGAACAAATTAATGCTAAATTGCTAATATGAATCACTCTATGCCATAAGTGGAGTCCATTTGGATCAAACCATGTTGTTTTCCTCAAATATCACCATGCAATGTTCATTGAAAGTAAAAATGACTGTCAGTTAGACACCTTAAAAATATAAATATATATATATATATATATATATATATAGATATATATATATTATCCTCTTGTACCATCTCACAACTTCTTCTCAGTTTTGACATAATAAAATCTGTCATTACTTCCCTCAAGTTCAACCATCATGTCGTATCTCATAAAAAAAAAAAAAAAAACTATCATGTCGATTCTCATGAACAAGAACAAGGTTTGCCTTAAGATGAATATTTATCATCATAGTTTGTTAACAATTAATTACAATCGTAGATTTCCCTGACATGAAAAATAAAATAAAACAATAATATTGTAAATATAAAATAGAAAAAACAGTACGTATATAGCACAAGTATAATATGTTTATATTTTAAATTTTGAAACAAAAATATTGAAACATTTTCCATTTAATTTTTTGGATACAGTTCAAAAAAAAAAAAAAAAAAATGGAGATAAATACAATGAAAAGAATGTAAATATAATAATAGATAAAAGGATTGTTCTCTTTCAGTTAGCTTGAGTTCTAATATAAAGGAACATATATTATTTCACATGAATTTTACCAACACTTTTTTTTTTTTGGCTAAGAGAATTTTACCAACACCTAGATCCTCAAAATAACTAGAATACATTGCAATATAAATGAGGATTATGATTATGAATATGATGAGGGCCGTGCATGACGACCAAAGAGAGAACGTAGCTATAGGATATATAATTTATTTTCTAAAATATTCATGAAATTATATATTATGATTAGTCATACGTTAAAAAAGAAAAGTTTTTCTCATAAGAGAATTTCATTTAAATGTATTAAACTCTTAATTAAGAAATGTTTTTATTTTTACTTTTTATTTTTATATAACCCTTTACCAAACCAACAAAAGGGCAATAATTTTTTTTCCCTCTAAAATAAATAATGTCGACTTTCTTTTTTAAGTAATGAATTTTATGTTCTATATAAATAAAAAAATTTATATATTTTTAAATTTATTTTTAAATTAAAATTTTCATTTACTCATAAGTCAATTTACTAGTGATAGATTATATTGGGGATTAGGTTTTTCCAATCATGATAGTTAGAAGGGAATGAGAAAATAGAGTTTCACACCATTCAAAAAATTTCAACTTGTAACAGTATATTTTAATGTTATCTTTAATCTCGAACCAATTAATTTCTTTTGAGGTATATAAAAAATGATTATGATCTCTCTTCTTGAATGCATTGCTTATCTCAATACATTTATAAATATATACCGAATCAAAACATACTTATATATAAGAATGGTTTGCAAACAAATACAATGTCATATCAATCGTCGCTTAACAATGATTAATTAGACCGATTAGGAAAACAATTTGTTGATAATCTATTGAGATTATTTTCAACAATTTAGAGCACTTTCTCTACAAAAACTACAAATCTGAACGCCTAGAACTTTTAAAAAATATACCAAACTTAGTAAAGTCTCATAATTCTACCCAATTGAGTCTATCTTTATTGCTAGTTATCTCTTATCTCCTATGCTTGGTCATCCATTTCGAAGGTCAAATTCTAGTGCTTGATAACAAACCATAAATGAATTTTGTTCTGAATTCTAGATCTTCATAAAAGGGCTCCTTGAGTCCACAGTCCAAATCTAATTCAGACTATCCAGTGTCCTTCAGTTTTTGGATAGCTACACCCAAATTATGAGGAAAAGCAACAGATGTACCATACTGAACATATGGTCTTAAATCTACAAAATAAAGAATACTTTCATAAGATATAGAATATGAGTTATGAAAATATCTATTAGAATTATATTGTACAAATAAATTAAAAGAAACTGAAAGACATCTCTAATTAAGAGGAGAGTTTGAAATATAATTAACCTAATAAACATGGTGAAGGATGAATTATTAAAGCAAAATCCATTCCACTGGGAAACCAGATAGCTATACATGGCTAAAATTTCGGGGTCAACTAGTAGGAACATCTCCATATGAGTGCCAAGCGAAATAATCTATCCTTGCATTCTTGAGGAGAACCAAAAAAAAAAAAAAACAAAAAAGTGAGCAACAAATAACACTATGGAACATTAGTTTACCCAAAAATTTAAAAAAAGAAAAGAAAAAAGTGAGCAACAAATAATACCATGGAACCATCCAGTCTCTTCACTTCTTCTATTAGAAAACAAATAATTTTTTTCGTTTAACTATTTATATTTACGTACACAATTTAAGATTGAAATCAATACCCTAGTAAACACTAAACAATAAACATAGAGCATTTACATTAGTTCGTGTAAAAATTTATGTTAATCTTAGCATAAAAATCTACTTCTTCTATTTTACATAACATAATCACTTTTTAACAACACCTACATCATATCATCTATTTCTACTTCATTTATTAAATATTATTTGTTTATCAATTTTTTATTACTCTCAAATCATATATCTCTTTTTGTGTACGTAAGTAAAGAAGTACTAAAAATATAAATTTGCATGTATATAGTATTCATGTAAATATACATGGTTACTATAGCTTATCATATTTTACACAAATTTTAAATAGATATGTGTTTCTAAAAAAAAGATTGATGTGCAAAATTTAACCATTATGCTATTATCCATTAACTTATGTGAGTGCTCTAAGGTTGAACAAAGATTGTGACTGTTAGCACATGTTTGTAACAGAGCTGTGACTGTGATCATGTGTCATAATCTCTAGAATTAGTCCCTTTTCACAAATTATATATATATATATATATATATATATATATTTATACACACACCAAGGAATGAATTCACATGTCCAAGACATAACCGCCCTATATAATAAGAAATTATAATGGATATAATGGACATTAGACATAATAATTTCAGCAATATATAAAGCAAACTAACCAAGTAAGTTACCAAAATAAACGGAAAACTTCCTTAAAAAAAAAAAAAAAAAATCAATTATGAAACATAGAATAACACAAACATCCATATTCTTTACCTTTTTGCCAATTTCACCTATACCAACTTTTGATCTGCCTGTGCTTAGATTGGCACTTTTTTTTCTTTTTTTTTTAAGTAACAAGATTGGCACTTAAGAACTCTCTTGGACTCATTTTCTTTCTTCTTCTGTGGTTCATCTTATTTCTTGGCCGCATTCTTTTACTCAAATAGCTTAGGGATCTAAGATCAAATTGAGAAAAAGAAGAATAATTAAATAACCTCAAAATCATCAACTACACATATCTACCAATGATATGTCAAATTTTCAACCAAACATAAAAAAGACAGGAAAAAAAAAAAAAAAAAAAAACAATGAGCTAAGGACTCACCTGAAAAAGGGAGCAAGAGAGCGAAGTGGCTGTTGAGAACAAAGGATTTTTTTTTTGGTTAAACGGCATAATGTATTAAACACAAACCAGAGAACAAGCAGATTACAATCTGGCTACAGAGGCCAAAGTGGTGGCTATTTGCCTATAACAGTACAGACCATTAATATCTGATACAAGAAGTTTATCTAATTCCTCTGAGGGGGAGACATCAAAAATAACAAAATCCTCCCTCAGGCAGCAGCCCTTCCTTGCCAAAAAGTCAGCACACTGATTCATTTCCCTATATATATGTGTTACTCGGACCTGTGCTGCATTTGCTATGAGGAATCTGCAATCAGAAAGTAGAGAAGAGAGTTTCAAATTAGTGTTACTTGAACTTTTTGCACAATTCAACATTTCAACAATAATTTTTGCATCTAGTTCCACTTCCAAGCACCCAATTCCCAGCTGGGCAGCAAGCCTAAGACCATCTCTCAAGGCCCAAAGTTCAGCAATAACACTTGTAGCATGCCCAACAGACCTCGAGAAACCTCTAACCCATCTCCCTTCACTGTCCCGGATCAGCCCCCCACCGCCAGCCTTGCCCGGATTTCCTAGAGAAGCACCATCCGTGTTGAGTTTAAACCAACCCGGAATAGGCTTAGACCATCTCACAGGAACAGCAATCTTAGGCGTAATTTGCTTGGCCTTGCTGATGCAGTAGTGATAGTCCTTGGCTTGACACAGGCAGACCTTATCAAGCCTTGGATTTGGAATGGTATTTTCAAACACAACAAGATTCCTGTTTTTCCATAAGGTCCAAAGCGTGAAAATAAACAAAGTACACCATGGAATATTACTTTTATGTTTCATCACACTTAAACAGTTGGTCTTGAGCCAAGTCTCAAAACCTTCTGTAAAGGAGCTAACCTGAGTAGGAGGAACCTCAAGCTTCCTCCACTGGTCACGGGCATACACACAATCACGGAGGAGATGTAAAATGGACTCATCCTGGTTTTTACAAATCGGGCAGAGCTTAACACAGTTAATACCCCTCCCAACCAACACTTCTCTTACCGGTATGCTGCCATGTAAACATAACCATAAAAAATTAATAATTTTGGGCAGCATATCAAGCTTCCAGACCCACTACCCACTAAATTGCACAGCATCTTCCTCCCTTTGAATTTCAAGTCTATAAGCTGAGTTCATATTGAACTCACCATTATTGGAACACTTCCACATCACCGTATCCCTCCCATTCCCATATAATTGGATTGGAATAGCCTTGATTTTATCCTTAATGAATTGAGGCACATCAAAAGAGATTAAATCCCAATTCCAAGTCTGGTAATCACACAGGTCAGAGACCTTCAGATTCAACTCTTCCTGCCTTAGGGGGCTAGCAATCATAGCCCGTAATGATTCCCCATTAACCCAATTATCCATCCACAAGTTCACTCCAGCCCCATTGCCTATTCCCCAAGCTATACCTTTCTTAAAGACATTGAAACCCAGATTTATGGCCTTCCAATTAGGAGAAGAAGGCAGTTTTTCTGGATCTCTTGACCTTACTCTAGAGTTAGCACAATATTTCTTTAGTATAACCTTTGTCCACAAAGCATCTTGCTCGTGATACATCCTCCAATTCAATTTGGATAGCAAAGCTATGTTTTTGGCTCTTGCTTCTTGAATTCCCAAACCTCCTTCATCTTTGGGCTTCACTATTTTACTCCAACTTACCATATGCATCTTCCTTCGCTCACTCGTGGACCCCCATAGAAAGTCTCTATTGATTTTGTCAAATTTTTCACACACATGCACCGGGAGCACAGCCCCTTGCATCACATGACTCGGAATGGCTGACATGACGGACTTAATAAGCACAGCCCGCCCAGCAAAGGAAAGGTATTTAGACTTCCAACCCGCAAGCTTATTCATAACTTTCTCCACAATGAAGTTATAGGGATTCCTAGGAACCCCTCGATGTTTAAGAGGGAAACCAAGATATTTCCCTATATTATTGGTCTCCCTAATGCCTAACCTCTCACTAATTTCCTCCTTCAACACATTTCTCACATTAGGGGAAAAATAAATCCTGGACTTGTCAAGGCTGATTTTTTGGCCAGATTCTCTACAAAATTTATCTAGCACATCTGAAATTGCTTCACACCCACATGCTTCAGCTTTGCAGAACAATATAATATCATCCGCAAAGAGGAGGTGGGAAAAACCCAGATTATCCTTAGAAGCCTTTAAAGGGACCCAATCCCCATTAACACATTTCTGCTCTATGAGGTGCCCTAAGTACTCCATACAAAGAATGAAAATGTATGGAGATAAAGGGTCTCCTTGCCTTATGCCCCTAGAAGGCTCAAAACACTCTAAAGCACCTCCATTCACCAATATAGAGGTTCTTACGGATGTGATGCAACTCATAATGATTTTAATGATTTTGGACGGAAAATGGAAGGCTTGAAGAACTCTATAAATAAAACTCCACTCTAAACGATCATAAGCCTTTTCCAAATCTAACTTCACCGCCATAAAGCCCATTTTCCCCTTCTTTTTGTCCAAGGCATAAAACAGCTCCTGGGAAATCAGCACATTATCAGTACCTCTTCTACCAGGAACAAAGGCAGTTTGCACAGGCGAAACTAGTTTATTGAGCAGCGGTCTAATCCGAGCCACCAAAATCTTAGTCACTATTTTATACACCGAGTTACATAAGCTAATGGGTCTATAGTGACTCAACGATTCTGGGTTAGGGCATTTAGGGATCAAGGAAACCAAAGTTTCATTGAGATAGCTCAGAACATGTCCCTTATGAAAGATTTCTTTAATCTCATTGCAAATAGACCTCTTAACCACTACCCAGAAGCGCTGGTAGAAGCCAGCATGTAATCCGTCCGGTCCTGGAGCCTTAAACGGCTTCAGAGCCCATAAACCAGCCCTAATTTCATCCTCAGTCACACCCGTCTCAAGACAGGCTCTAGTCCTCTCATCCAGGAAACAACAAGAGAAACCAGAAACATCAGAGGTTATGGGAGACATAGGAAATTCAGTTATGTACAAATTCTTATAATACTCTCTAATGTGATTTTTAATATCAACCTCCTCAGTTAACCACCTATCATCCGACACTTTAAGGCACCTAATCTTGTTCCTATGCCTCCTAACAATCGTAGAGACATGAAAAAAGGATGTGTTGCGATCCCCAAAGGTGGCTGTGTTAAGTCTAGACTTAAGAGCCCAATACTCCTCTTCCTGCATAAGGACAAGAGAGTAGTCTGACAGTAACTGCTGTTCCAACTCCAAAAGGAATTCATTAGGATTGTTAGCTAGAGCTTTTTGAGTCCCATGAAGCCTAGCCAACAAACGTTTCTTCTTAGTGAACAAATTGCCAAACACATCAACATTCCATTTTTTTGCTCTATTCACAAAATCTAAAATAGCATCCTGTAAACCTTTATCAGTCCAGGCTTGCTGAACAACATACGGAAAATCTTGATGGAAAAGCCACATGGTTTGGAATCGAAAGGGCTTATTCTGATGGTTCACTCTAGCTCTACATAGCTCGATCAACACAGGACAATGGTCCGAAAAAGTCCTAGGAAGGTGAGTTACAAAGGCTTCTGGATAAAGGATACGCCAAACAGGATTGGCGAAACACCTATCAATCCTTTCTAAAATTAAACTTGAAATAGGCCTACGGTTTGTCCAGGTGAACTTAGGACCCGCAAAACCTAAATCAACCATGTTGCACTCATCAAGACAGTCCTTAAATTCTAAAGCTCTGTTCAAGTTTACATGATTACCACCAAACTTATCATCATCACTCAGAACCTCATTAAAGTCCCCAATCATCAACCAAGGTAAATTGTGAAGATGAGCCACAGTTTTTAAATTTTCCCATAAAATTCTTCTCTCAGCCAACCTAGGACTAGCATATATTGCAGATAAAAGCCAGGAAATATTAGAGGAACGCACCTTAACAGTAGCATGAATTTCCTGTTCTGTAGACGACAGAGGCAGAATCTCCACCTCCTCAGACTTCCAGAGAATCCACAGACCCCCAGCATAACCAATAGTATCAGTAGTGATTGATCCATCAAAAGGTAGACCATCAATGATTTTTGCTGCCCTGTCACCTCCCACTCTAGTTTCAGTCACCACAAAGATAGCAGGCCGATGATTTATTGCCATTTCAAAAATCCTCCTTGGGAAATCCTGATTCAAAGCACCTCTACAGTTCCAGAGTAGCACATTCATCTTAATAAACTGACTTAACGGCACCTCAATTTCTTGGGGATTAACATTCATTGCCGCTGCTTCCACCATACTCCACCCCATCTCCCTCAGAAGCACCCTGGATGCACCCCAATCTGGTTTCCAAACCATCATATACTTCAAGATGCCCGGAATATCCTCTCTGCAATTCAGAAGCACATTGCATTCCTTCACTGGAGCCATAATCTGGATCAATTTCAGGGTCGGGTGGTTCCCCAAGTGAGCTGTAGCCATCCCCCTGAAATCCACAAGCCTCCTCTCTTAAATAATCCATCCGGATTCGTCCCAATGAGGCACAACGAATGGCCTCCTTTGCTTGTTTAGTTCCTCCGCTGCTTCCCACGAAACCTCCGGTATATCCGTGAGGAACTTCCACCACGGGTTGGGCATGATGGACCAGGCCTTGTGCTCCAAAGGAAGACTCTCCAATCTGATGTTGCCTGGTGTCATTGGGAAGATATCCTTCCACGCCTGCTTCAGCTTTTCTTCGAAATCCCCCAGAATCATGGTCGGCATCGCTCTTATTTGAGAGATTATCTCCTCCGGAATAGCTACCACATGGTTCTTGTACCAAATAGCCCAACCGGACCTCGGCAGAGGGGATAACCCTATCAACATCTTCTCCATTTTCAGGTAGACTTTCTTTCTCCAACACCTTTGCAGACACAAGCAAGCCGTTCTTACCTTCTGCGCAAAAGGATGGTCGCTTCTGATTCTTAGTGTTCTTCGGACCCTTTGAGCTTCTAATCCCCAGACTTTCACTCCCTCTACCCTTGTTTTTTGCTAAAGTTTTCCTTTCATTTCCGGATAAAAGATTCAAATCCTGCTGACATTCAATAAAGGGATTCTCGGCTCTCTCCTCCATCACACAATCGTTCCTCATCTCAAGGTTGCTTTCCGAAATTTGGGCTGCCACAGCAAGTGTGGTCTTATCCGTAGGTGCAGCTAGACTATTACTCACTCCTTGGCCTGCCACAACACGTGAGGCCTCTAAAGCATCTGCGGAATCACTTGGATTAGGATTGTCAATACCAACGCCCACTTCTACACGTTCAGAATCTTGGGAAAGGACAGACCTGCCCACTTCTACACGTTTAGACCCTTGGGAAAGGACAGACCTGCCCTTGGCTTTAACTTGAGTTGGGAGGGCAGAAGGGGAAATGCCGGAAGTTCCAGAAACTTTTCCCAACCTGCCTGACCCCCTTTTCCTCGTGACCACCATCCAAGCCCCATAATTAGATTCGGACTGAGCTTTCTCATTCATCTCGTTAGACTCCAACGAGGCTTGTCCAGCCTCTTCACCACTTGGCTTCCTTACTCTCATCCCACAGTTATCTTGTTTATGTCCAAGCTTCCCACAGCAGAAACAAAGAGAGGAGATACCCTCATATAAGACTCTTTGAACTAACCTTCCTACCCGAATAGAGCTGATCAGGGGCTTCTCCAAGTCAAGTTGAACACAAAGTCTTGCATATCCTCCTCTTGTTTCCGAGGCTATATAGGAATCCACACGTAGGACAGGTCCTATGACACTGCCAATTTCTTTTAGCACAGATGAATCATAAAATTCAATTGGCAATTCAGGTAATCTAACCCAAGCTGCCACTGATGTTAGCTTAGCCTCAGAAGCCTTAAAATAGGGTTCCCAAGGCTTAATTGCGAGAAAATGCTCCCTTATAAACCAAGGTCCACCTTGAAGAACTCTGTCAAAGTCATCACAGCAGCTGAATTGGATCAAGAAGAAACCTTTACCCAGGGTCACGCAATCCATATTTGCCATTGGTTTCCATAAAGCATTGAGCTTGAAAGTGAGGTAGTGAAAACCCACAGATCTACCATACACTTTCACTATCAAGGCTTTTGACCAAGGTGCTCTGATACGAGCTTTAGTTTCCTTGGAAAGCTTCACTTCAGCCATTCCTTCAACTAAAGGCTCCATCTCTGTTTCCGATTCATAATCCTCCTCCTAGTTCCTGCTGAATTTAAAGGCTTGCTCATATGCTCCAGGGATATCTCCCACAAGACTATCTTTGTAGCTCACTAACTTCCTAGGAGGCAAGAAACTTCTTGCTCCATTGCTTTCTTTGAATTTCTTGACACTACGGAGTAGCTCATCTTCTTCTTCACTTGTGCGCTGGGCTGGTGCAGAGGGCTCAACTTCCATTAGTGCACTATTGCTCTCTCACTTCTTTTTTTTTTCTGGATTTCACTTTCTACTTCTAATTTCCGCAAGAACAAAGGATTTTTACTTCCTAGAGGGAACTTGGCTCTATTTTTTATTTTATTTTTGATGAATTGGGAACTTGGCTCTTAAAATAAGGTAAGAAAGTGAGAAATAACGCAAAGACCATGGAATGGACAAATAATTTAGGGGTGACGTCACCCGTGATGTGTGACATGTGCCAATCTGTCATTGGTGTTGGAGGATTGCATCTTTTTAAAGAGCTAGGGCTTGTTTGGTAAGGGGCTCTAAACAATAGTGTTTAACACTGAAATCTCTGAACCTAAAAAAAATAAAATAAATAAACAATGCATTTGATAGGTGGTTTTATCCAGTTTTTAGTTTTTAAATAATATTGATCAATAACACCTTTGTAAATATTTAGAAAAATGTGGGTTCCACAGATTTGACAATACCCAACCAATTTGATTGTTTATGTCAAAAAAGTTAAAAACGCCTATACATACCAAGTACACAATTATATATATATATTTTTTCACTTTTGAAAAAAATGTTATTATACCAAACACATTTTTTGCATTATGAATATTTTTTTAGAATAATTATAAGTACTTTAAACATATGTTTTCACATAATTTTAATCAACAATACTTAAAATATGCTACCAAATAGCCCATACTTTTTTATTTTGGGTCATTTCCTTCATTATCTCTGCAGTTTTTTTTTTTAATAGTAATTCTAATACTATGGGTACAATTTTTACTATAACTTTTTTTTTTTTTTACCTAGCAGACTGTGATGATTAATTGTTATTTTCGCATAAATTTATCATTTTTTTTATCATGGTCAATTTGCTAGAAATAATTATAATAAAAATTATGGTATTAAAATTTTTGTATTTCTTGAAAAAAATTGTATAACAGAAGAAAATATCTCATGCGTCATACGTACGAGACCGATATCTCATGGACCCACACGTTGAGACATTGGTCTCATAGGACCACGTGCACTTCTTGGTCATGACTCATGAGAAAGCAAAGTTAAAGAGTTGGTGAACTGGTTGAGTGTGGGTTCTGACGTGTACGTGAAAGTTGAAACTGTGAAGGTAGTTACCATAGGGACCGGGAATCTTTTTCAGTTTGAAAACAAGATATGAAAATAAAATAAAATATCTCATTCTCTTTTTTTCTTTTTTTTTCTCTGTTTCAAAAATAAAATTTTATAATATTTTTTTTAAACGAAGAAAATTTATAATACATGTTTTAGACATATAATAAAGTTATTTCACACATTCAATTAAGTTACATAATCTCAATAAATCAGAAAATAAAATGATTTTTCACATACCTTTGAACACATATCTTAACTATTCTAGATTTTTTTTTTCTTTTTTCTGATTAACACATTTTCTATATATATATATGATAATATTGGTATTATGTCGTGTAATTGGAGTTTTATGGTTGAGATGTCCCTTATGAAACAAACTTTTAATTTTGAGTGAAAATTGAACTGCTACTTTACAAGTATATCAGTCTCCCATTAATAAAAAACCCAATGATTGATTATTATTATGTGCCAAAATCCAAATCAAGCACACTTGCATGGGCTCGAAATCAATAAGGTTCTAATGTTAGAGATGAATCATTAATTGGAGTCTCAAGGCAGTCGGGCAGAGCAAAGTACCGAACGCTTACATTGAATTGAATTCGGATTTTTGGTTATCCGTATGGACGCTCCCAAAAAATTGAAATTTTTTAGACAAACCTAAAAACAATATTTGAGCTTGAGCTTGTGAGAATGCTAAAAGGTTTGAACTCGGCTTGGCTTGATTAATTAGTCGAGTCAAACTTGAGCTTAATATCAAGCTCAAACTTGAGCTCAAGTCAAGCTTTTTAGCTTCGGATAAAAAAAAATTGCCTTATTAAATGCAAAAGATAGACATTTAATAGAGACATTGAGAGTGACAAGTAAGAATCTTAGGCCTTGTTTGGATGGCGGAAACACTATCACTCATCACTTAAAATTCCCCAAGTTACATCCCTAACATGTTTGGCACTACAACCTGGTTGAGTTTTCATTCCCAAAACTCAAATATTTTCACTTTATGTGGGACCCATGGACTGACTAAGTTCAGACTCTCTTCTTCTCCTTTCACTTCTTTTTCTCTAATCTCCCAGACTCTCTCTCTAGCTAGACCGGTTCTTTTCATTTCTCTGCTCTTTCTCTAATCTCTCAGACTTTCTCTCTCTACCCGGACCAAATCAAAATTTCATTTTCCATAGCCACACCACAGATCCGAACCTCACACCCACACCCACATCTCAAAAATCCAAACCCCACACCCACATCTCAATCTGAACTCCACACCCACAAGAGAGGGGGAAAAAAACTTGATCTTTTCAAGGAGATGGAGAGAGAGAGAGAGCTTGGCAGATTCTACCATCTGTGCTGTCAAGATGAATGACCCCTACCCTGGAATCACGAGACCCATTGCCAAGATGGAGACGAAAATGGAGAAGAAGGAAGACTTGAGCTTCAGCTGGAGTGGTAGACTGGGATAGAGAGTAATGGGTTATGTTAATGGCAGATGGGTATAGAGAGAAGAGAGTGGTGTGGGAAGAGAAGAGGAAGAGGAGTGGAAAAAAAAGAAAAAGAAAAAATATGGTCTGTCAAGGAAAAGACAAGACACAGATATGAGCCCCACAATATGAATATATTTACAAAAATGCCATTGTAACTTTGTTTCCATAACTCAAAAACACCAAAATTTTGCTTTCATTTTCACTAACTCATAACTCAATTTGGTGAGATATGAGTGATGGAAACAGAAAATGGAAATTCATTTTAATAAGCCATGCATGTGTGAGACCCATAAATTTTGAGTGATAAGTGATGAAAATAGAGTGATGAGTGATGGATTGTGAAGTTAGGCAAAGACTAGAAGTCTAGAAAGAATTACATTTGTAACTGAATGGGAAAGACTTACACAGTAACATATTTCACAAATTTACAAAAATTGTGGGTGGGGGAAAAGCCATACATGGGCCCACTTGGATTAAAAAAATATGTAACTTAAGTCTAAAAGTGTTCCATAGTCAGTTTAGAAGGAATGTTAAAAAAAAAATTAGAGGAAAGAAATTAATGGGTAGTGGTAAGTGGTCTCATGTGAACTATGTCATTATTAATATATGTGTAATGTCATAATAATGAGTTTATTTAGTAAATATATATCAAGTTATAAACAAGCTTAAGCTCGACATGTTTTGTATTAAGCCCTATTGTTCACGAGTTTGTTCACAAACAATTTTTTTTTCTTGAGCTCGGCTTGTTTATCAAACAAGCCTAAAACTAAGGTTCAAGCTTGGCTTATTTATAAACATACGAGCATGAACGAGCTTATTATTGAACCCAGCCTGAATTGTTTATGAACAATTTGGTTCGTTTACAACCCTAGTAGTTTATCTTATTTTACACAAATTTTAAATAGATTGATATTAGTAATTTTTGGAGTTAGATGTGCAAAATTTAACCCTTATAAATTCATGCTATTATCCATTAACTGATGTGAGTGCTCTACGGTTGAATAAAGATTGTGACTCTTAGCTGATGGTTGTAACAAAATTGTGATTGTGATCATGGGTCATGATCTCTAGAATTAGTCCCTATCACACACACCAAGGAATGTATTCACATGTCCAAGACATAACCGCCCTCTTTAAGAAATTATAATTGGCTAAAAAATTTTAGTTTGCATTTTCCTTTTTTCGGTTACATTTTTTTCTCTTAAATCGATAATAGACATAATAATTTGGCGAAACTACAATGTTGTCCCTCAAGTTTATCCTGTGTGCACAATTAATCCCTCAAATTTCAAGTGAGCACAATTAGTCCATTAAGTTTTAAAATTGAGTTGTATTAGTTTTTTTACTAACTGCTGTTAATGGTATTACTTACGTGACTAACGAAACAATAATTTGACAATTTTTTTAATAATGTGCCATTTTTTTATTAATAAAAATTACAAAATAAATTTACACATAAAAAATTCACAAACCAGTACCAAATTAAAACTAGAATTTGCAACAAATTTACAAACCCATCCACAACAGAGAAGGGGAGAGAGCATTGACCCGCCACCAGCAACAACCCAAGCCCAAAACCAAAATTAAAAGACTCTCTAATTTCTTTTTCCCCATAAAAGGTCATCACCTCAAAATTCACAAACCCAATAAATAGTAACAACAAGAAGCCCTAGATCTTTATAGATGATAGGATGGGAGAATGATTTCCTGACACAGAAACTATAAGAAACATCATTGTCCAAGACAGCAGTTTTGGATGCTCCAATTCATGCGATTGGATTCGAGATTGAAGACTTGTCTCCTCAAAAAGTCACTGGCCGCCTTCCTATTAGACACAAATGTTGTCAGGTTTGGTTAAACACAATCAAACCCAATTCAATTCATTAATTAAGTTTGCTTAATTTAATTTAATAACATTTGGGGAAAAAAAGTATAGCCATTCAAGGTGCTACATGGAGGTGTATTGGCATTGCTATCAGAGGCACTAGCAAGCGTGGAAGCCCACATGGCTTCTGGTTATTAGAAAGTGGCTGGTATTCATCTAAACTTTGGTTTTGGGCTTGGGCTATTGTTGGTGGCGGGTTAGGGCTTGGATTTCTTCACTCTCTCCCCTTTTCTCTCGTGGGTGGGTTAGTGAATTAGTTGCAAATAGGGGTGTTAACCAAACCACATAAACTGCACAAACCACAAAAATCGCACCAAAACCGCCGGCAAAATGGCAAAACCGCACCGCATTGTAAGTAATAGTGTACTGCACCGCATCACACCGCATGGTGTAATGCAATTTACGGTTTTATAATAAGAAAACCACACAAACCGCACCGCACCGCACCGCACTCTCTCTATATATTAATGTATTTAATTATTTTTAATATTAAATATATTATTAATAGTTTAATAACCCTAGTTTTCAAAAAAAAAAAAAGTTTGATAACCCTAGCAAATGTTGATTAGGAAAGCCAGCTCAAAATAAAGAAAAACTAGCTCAATAATTTAAAGCTTGGACCAAAACAAAGGGAAAATTTTAGTTTTGGGTTGGGTAGAAAAAGCCCAAAATTTGAAAAATATACCAACTTCAAATCATTCAAATTGCATCTTATACACCGCACCGCATATTTGACCACAAAAATGAGGTGCGGTGCAGTTATGGTTTTGGCTAAATTTTAAACCGCACCGCACCGCACCACACTACACCGCACATGTGACTACAAAAATAAGGTGCAGTGCAGTTATGGTGTTAGCTAAACCACACCCTAAAGTGCGGTGCTAAAAAATAGTCCAAAACCGCACCGCACCACACCACACCGCGAACACCCCTAGTTGCAAATATTGGTCTTAATTTGGTACCGGCTTGTGAATTTCTTATGTGTAATTTTATTTTGTAATTTTTATTAATAAAAAAAATAAAAAATTAATAAAATGTTAAGTCAGTGTTTGGTCCCAGAGTTGGGCGTATGTTTCCCGTGGACAACCTTCGTTTTCTGCTTGTTGCTTCTATTTCTGTTGCTGCAACTATTGCAATTTCTTCTGTTCCTTCCTTTGCTCTTTGGCATGCTCGTCTTGGTCATGCATCTTCCTCTCGGGTAAAACAATTGGCTTCTAGAGGTTTGTTAGGTTCAGTGTCTACAGAAAATTTTGATTGTGTCTCATGTTAGTTAGGAAAGTAGCTAACTTTGCCTTTCAATACTAGTGAATCAATATCCACTGATATCTTTGACCTTATTCATTCTGATGTTTGGAGGCCTTCCTCTGTCTCTAGTATTGGTGGGTCTCGATATTTTGTTGTCTTTATTGATGATTACTCTCGCTATAGCTGGATTTTTAATATGAAACATCATTCTGAATTATTGCAAGTATATTCTAATTTTGCAAAAATGGTTGAAACTTAATTTTCAAAACGCATCAAAATTTTTCGATCTGATAATGCTCTTGAGTATACTAAATATGCTTTTCCAGCTGTCTTGCATTCTTACGACATTATTCATTAACTAACTTGTCCAGATACCTCTCAGCAAAATGGTAGAGCCGAACAAAAATTTCTTCATATTCTTGACACTGTTCGTGCTCTCATTCTCTCTGTCAAAGTTCCTGCTCCTTTTTGGGGCGAAGTTGCTCTTCATGTTGTTCATGCTATTAATCGCATTCCAAGTCCTTTTATCCAAAATCAAACTCCATATGAGCGCCTTTTCGGGTCACCTCTAGACTATCACCACTTTCGCTTCTTCGGTTCTGCTTGTTTTGTTCTTCTTTAACCACATGAGCATAACAAACTTGAGCCTCGGTCAAGACTTTGTTGTTTTCTTGGATATGTTGAAACTCAAAAGGGGTATCGATGTTATGAACTTGTCTCTTATCGTCTTCGTGTCTCCTGCAATATTGTCTTTTGGGAACATCGCTCTTTTATTGAACTTTCTTACTTTCGTGCCTCCCTATCTTCCTTCTCTGTCTTAGATCTTTTTCTAGAAGAGGCACATATTTCTTCTGCATCTGCTCCTGATCCTCCTGTAGTTGCTCATGATTCTGTTGTAGACTTCTCTGTCCAACCACTAGATATCCTTGACCCCATTCCTAGTTCACCCTTTAATGAACAAGTGGAAGATGAACAGGTTGAAGATGAGCTACCAAACCCTGAGCTTGGGTCTTCTACTCCTACTCTGCCTGAAGATCTTGCACAAGACATTCCACCATGTCACTAAACTCGGGTAAGATCCATTCCTACACATTTACTTGACTATCATTGTTACACTGCCCTTGCTACACTACACGAACCTCACACCTATCGTGAGGCTTCCACTGATCCTTTATGGCAAATTGCAATGAAAGAGGAACTTGATGCATTATTTAAAAACCATACTTGGGATTTGGTGACTCTCCCCCTTAGGAAATCTGTGGTTGGTTGTAAGTGGATCTATAAGATTAAGACTCGCTCTGATGGGTCCATCGAGCGCTACAAAGCTCTTCTTGTTGCAAAAGGTTTTACACAGGAGTATGAGATTGATTATGAAGAGATCTTTACTCCAATTGCTCGTATCTCGTCTGTTCGTGCCCTCTTAATTGTTGCTGCTGCAAGTAAATGAGACCTTTTTCAGATGGATGTCAAAAATGTATTCCTTAATGGGGATTTAAGTGAAGAAGTTTATATACAACCTCTTCCTGGTCTTTCTGTTGAATCAAACAAGGTTTGTCATCTTCGACGTGCACTTTATGGCCTTAAACAAGCTCTACGAGCTTGGTTTGCCAAGTTCAACTCTACCATCTCTCGCTTGGATTATATGGCCAGTCATTATGATTTTGCCTTATTTCTTCGTTGCACTGACAAATGCATTATTTTACTTCTCCTGTATATGGATAATATGATCATACCTAGTGATGACCTCAGTGGCATTCAAGAACTCAAGGATTTTCTCAGTCAGCAGTTTGAGATGAAAGATCTTGGACATCTCAGCTACTTCTTGGGTCTTGAAATCACTCATTCTATAGATGGACTTTATATTACTTAAACCAAGTATGCCTCCGAACTTTTGTCTTGAGTTGGACTCACTGATAGCAAGACTGTTGACACTCTAGTTGAGCTTAATGCGCATTTGACTTCCTTAGGAGGGAAACCATTGTCTAATCCCTCTATTTATAGACACTTGGTTGGCAGCCTAGTTTATCTCACTGTCATTCGTCCAGACATTTCCTATGTTGTTTACCAGGTGAGCCAGTATCTGTCTGCTCCACGATCGACTCACTATGCTTCTTTTCTGCGCATTCTTCGATACCTACAGAGCACTCTCTTCCATGGTCTTTTCTACTATACTTAGTCTCCTCTTGTTCTCCGTACATTTTCTGATGCTGATTGAGCAAAAGATCCCACTGATCGCAGTTCCACCATTGATTATTGCTTTCTTCTTTGTTCTTCTTTGATTTCTTGGCGAAGCAAGAAACAAACTCATGTGGTCCACTCCAGTACTAAAGCAAAATATCATGCCCTTACTAATACCACATTTGAGCTCCTTTGATTACGATGGCTTCTCAAAGACTTAGGTGTGTCCACATCCTCTGCTACTCCTCTTTATTGTGACAACCAGAGTGCCATTCATATTACTCACAATGATGTCTTCCATGAATGGACTAAACACATTGAGATCGATTGTCATTTTATCCGTTATCATCTTGTTCATGGTGCTCTCAAGCTGATCTCAGTTTCCTCTAAAGATTAACTTGCAGATATCTTCACCAAGTCACATCCTAAGAGACATCTTCGTACTTTAGTTGACAACCTCAAGTTGGTCTCACATTCACCTTGAGTTTGAGGGAGGTTGTTAATGTGTATTAGGGTATGTGAGCTTTAGGCCCACGTTGTTTACATGTATAGCACACTTACTTGTACTGCACACTCTGCCTCCTATATAAAGACACTCATATATATTCTATTACTGATAAAATATAATACAATCTTTCAGTATTTCTAATAATATCAAAACCATGTAGCAGGTCTGATAATGGATACTGTAGTCTTTGACAGAATTTCTTCTACTTTATGCTTAACCTGGTTCTGATCCCAGCAGAAACTTTTATCTGTCTAAGCCTAGCCACAGCTACACATGACTGTGTATTATACTAAACAGCAACTTGAATGCAGATATGACATGAACGTAGACTTGTATGGTATGGAGTGCCAGAAGAGCTTGAATTTGGCTGATTCTTTAGGCCAAGTTTCCTAGTTTTAATGGTGATTTCTTGAGTCCAGTGGAGTGCTCATTTGGTACTGACAATTAGTTTAACATGCACCTTTAGAGGGTTCTTTTTACCCGTTATAGAATTTTATCCCATTTTAAGCTTTGAAGAGAAATTTAATTGCTAAATTTTCATGATGAAAAGTGAAAAACACTCCGAATCACCATCATCTGTGCAAGTCATTTGGGATAACATCATCAGTGGTTAGTAAGAAATTTGTATCTTAGTGGGGGAGAATATTATAGCTTTGATTATTTCTTTTGGTCTAAATATGCAAATATGAAATTGTCAATTACTTTTGCTGCTTATTTCATCAACAGAAAATTGAATTTGTTTTGCGTGTCTTTTTTATTCTTCTGTGAGCCGACTTATGTGCTTACTGGGTAGAACTTGTATTTTCATCTGGTAAGAATCAAACTTATTAGTTAATCTTATTAATCACAAGTTCAAGTTGCCATCGTCAGAGATGGTTTACAATTTGTTTCAGAGAAGTATAGGTACCCACTACACCAACAAAAGAACCTATAACTAAGATCCCCACTATTATTATTAACTCTAACCCAAAACTTCGGGCAGCTTTGTTAATCTTTAGGTAACATAGGCATGGTAACAACATTGAGGCTGTGACACTCAAAAAAGCACCAACAAATGCCATAATGTAGCCAAAAAATGGTACTGTCAATGCCACAACTACTGTGCTGATCACAATTGCTGTTCTGATGAGGACACTAATTAATCGACTGCTTCCAGCAGAAGGAAATTTGTATTCAATAGCATCAGCAATAGGAGATATTATAACTGCATACTTAGCAAGGGGATTCACTAGTGTAGTGTAAATTGCTATTTTTGTATTAATTTTTCTAATTGGAAGATTTAATGTCACTTGAGAGTTCAAATTTTCTCCGTACATCAGGTAGCCTAGGATGCCCATTGATCCATAGTTGATGGTGCTAGTGACAAAACAGACCTGCAAAACCTGCAATAAGAGACAAAAGTAGTGAAAAAGAACCTGTTAATGCTTTAGGGGTGTTTGGTTTGTTTTTTCAAACAACCATTTTCAGTTTTTAAATAACATTTCACGTATTTCAACATATTTTTTTACCCACACGTATTTCTACAAATATTTTTAAATAACAATTTTCAATTTTTAAACACACAAACCAAATGGCCTTACAATCTTCAACCTTTTTATTTTAACGTTAAAAGAGCCTGTAGTGGAATCAATGATTGTACTTCTTTTTTGCTGAATATTCAATGAAATTTCCTTTCAGTATCTCTTCTTTTGAAGTTGTTTTGGTTTATATATACAAGGACATCATTAAAAGAGTATTTTGATGAATCCATTATCTCTTTTTATCTTCCATGCTTGCATGAAGATCAATAACTATCTCATCTTAAAATGTTCAAATTTCAAGTTTTTTAAATTTTAAAATTATACACAAAACATAAGTTTATGGGTTAGATAATAAATAATATTCAATTAACATGAAACTTGGTATGCATATCAACAAAAATGAAAATATGTAATCCAAAGTTTGGATTTGTAAACTATTTATTTTTTAAAAAGTTAAAAACTATTGAAACACTTGATATAAGTCTGTGTTTCTATTTGCGCCACTTAATGTCTTTTTATTGAATTAATAATTTCAAATATTTCACTAGATCTTAAGTTTGCATTCTCCTTAACATGCACACCAAATTTCATATTAATTGGATGCTATCATGCTATTTAGTATTTACTATACAATCCATGAATTCATATTTTATGTATAATTTTTTTAAAGAAAAAAAATGAAATTTAAAAATTGAAAGTTCAAAATGTGTATAAAACACCCTTGAACGTTCAGACCCCAATTTACAAATTACCAATTCAAGCTCAATGTCAAACAATTAATGTGCGGAATATAAACACAAACTTAATACAGAATTGATAAACAATCTAAACCAAATAAAATCACATCCGTAGCAGAAATTAAATGGTAAAGATTAAGGGAAGAGAGATACAAACACAAGGACAACACACAATGTGTTATCGAAGAGGAAACCGAAGCCTTCGACATAAAACCTCTCTGCTGCCCTCCAAGTGGTAAGTAATCCACTAGAAAATGTAATTGAGATACATGAACAACAATAGACCCTTCAAGACTAATCTACCCAGTGTACCTAAGCCCTCCAAACTTCTTGCTCCAACGAGGTTGTGCTGAACCTATTTCTTTTCTAACTTCCCGAATTCCGCTACTTGACCATAGCATCAACCAATGTGAAATTGGTTCCTTCTTAACTGATTCCCAAAGCACTAAACAGCATTCTCACAGAAATGGATATGGTGAGAAAATATTTTGGTAATAAGCATCTCAAGGATTTAACAATAGAGAGGAAGAGAGTTAAGGAATTTGAAGAGTCTCTTAATGAAGATTGGGGATGAATTAATTCTATTTTTCTCTAGGGTTTCTCTCTCAAAATTCTCTCTGGAAACTCTTTTTTTTTCGTGAGTAAAAGGGGCATTTATACTGGGGTGAGAATGAAATGTGAAGAGTCAAGTATTTCAAAACAGGGCTGGCTCGCGGCTTGGCCTCTCGGTTTGACTGAGTTGTGAGTTCCAGCCGTGAGGTAACTGAATGCCCAGTTGTCCTATTTTGTCTTGTAGTGCTCCAGCTAGCGTGACGGTTCAACTTCTGGCATGCCTGGTATGTGAGTAGCTTCTGGCGGCTTGCAGCCGCGAGTCACCCGCGAGATCCAGTTGCGAGTCCCTGTTTTTCTTGCACACTCTTGAGCATTTCTTCACACTATCTTACTTACTACCCTTACAAGAATCCCACCTAAATACAGGGTTACTAATTGCTGAAATACAAACAAATTTGGTACGGAATAAAGCCAACAAGATGGTTGATAAAATTCAACCTTACAAATATTTTATATGAGATATAACAATAGCTCATGGAGTTTATAAAAGGCAAATGTACTCCAATCAGTTGATTTTTCAAAATACAAATTTAATAAAAAAATTTATTGAGTAGTGTAAGATTATTAAACGGAAACCTCTGAGTATTTCTAATAGAAATGTCTATGTTTAAATCTCTCATTCCCAATGCTGTAACTATCGAATTATATATATATATATATAATATCTACCAATTATTTTAATTATTTTTAATTTTGATCTGTAACTTTGAGAAAACAAATTAAATCAGGTGGTTCTATTTCTCAATCTTTCTTACTTGCTATTTGCTAAATAGGGTAGTGGAGTACTATTTCTTACCTTAGAGAACTGGCTTCTATCTTTCATGGAATTGCAGAGTGTTGGGAAAACTGCATGACCACAATAACAGAAGGTGAACAAGCTTATAGTAGTAGGCAAGCCACCCACATTCAAAAGCTTGCCCCCTTCATGGAACCCCACACCATCAACTGCACCAGCCCAGAAAACACAACCAACCACAATAACAGAAGCCATGATCCCTCCAGCAGAAAAATAGGACAAGATACTAAAACTCCTCAACCATGTAGTTGGCAGAATTATAAGGGCAGTAAGCAGAACAAAGCCTTGTTTTCCTCGAACCTTTAGGCCTTCAATTTTGAACCCCATGTCTGGAAACAACTTGTCTAAATTGTCACCTTCTAATATCAGAAACGTAACTGCAATTAAGTACAGCTCAAGATACAGGAACATGGATACCATGGCTCTTCCTTTGTATCCAAAGGCTGCCTCACCTATATCAGGATAATTTTTGATGGTAGGGTTTGCAGACATACACCGTTGTAGGAGTAATCCTGTGTACCAGCAGAGAATTGCCACTAGGAATAGAAATAGCAAGCCCAGCCACCCTCCTTGTGAAAGTGCATATGGAATTGATAGTATCCCCACACCTGGAATAGATAGATATTCATGCTAAATATCACTACGTTTGTGGTCACAAACATTTGCATGCACAATTTCATGCTAAATAGATTCAATGCGTGCATCAATGGTCAGTCATGACATCTGAATACATAAATTCATGATCTAGAATAAACCATGCAGCCATAAGCAGTCAAGCAGTGATTCACAGGAAGAATCATGTTTACCTTGTTTATAAGTAGCCCTATGACACAAAATGGTATGTTTAAAGACAACATTTTTCACAGCTGTTGATATTCTTTATTGTAATTAGTGCATGATAAAAGTACTCTTAAGTGGTAAACTAAGTGAAAGGTGATGTTACCCTAATCACAATAGGGTACGTCAACAATTATTTAAAAAAAAAATTGTGAAAAATGTTGATTTCCTAGCATTACTTGATATAAAAAGCATACTCTTTCACAGAGAGAGAGAGAGAGACCTGATAAGGTATTGACCCCATTGAAGCAAGTTTTGAGAAAGGTGGTGCCTTTGTCTGGTTGCTCCAACTGTGGGAGCTGGTTTTGGCTCTCCACTCCCTCTGCTTCTAGGTGTTCCATCATTTTTTGCCCACTATACAAAGTGTTGGTTCATTTATAGAGAGAAACTGATAAAGCTTTTGGGATAATTTGCCCTTTTTATTTAATAATTGAAACAATAATTGACTACACAATTGGTTCTTGAAAGGTGATAGTGAAAATGCTTAGCCTAAAAAAAAAGTGATTGAAAATGAGTAGATAGGCATTCAATTTCAATAATAGCAACCAATACTATGGTGCAACCCGTAATTGGCGACAGAAAGAAATCTCTAAAAAAAGGAAACGCACTCAACATGTCATAATAATTAATTCAAACGCTTCCTTCTATGGCGATTCCTTCAACTTTAGGTCCTCTTCCAAGGAGAGGAGACGTGCTTCTTTGTAATACTACTCATACTTTTTCTATACTTTTATTCTTATAGATACGAATATGATGAGATTTGAATGAGAGTGATAATTACCCTTTATCATTGAAACAAAACATGAATGGATTTCTTTATGATGTGGTGTAGACAGAAATCAATACCTATACTTTTTTATTTAACGACAAAAATATTTTACTTGTTGAACTATCGAAACACATTTTATATATACATATTTACTTGCAATTAAGTAGAAGCTTTACTTAAAAAGCATACCTTGCTTTTATTAGAGTCAAAGAAATTGTGCACTCTTTTAGGATGGGGAAAGCTTAGTCTGTGTCTTTTTATTTTTATTTTATTTTTTATTTTTTAAAGTTTGATAGGTACATTGTCCTGGCGAAGCCAGGAAAATTTTTCAAGGGAGGCCTGTAGACTTGTACATAACTAATGGTTTATATATATATTGTTTAAAGAGGAAATTCAAAAGCCAGGGGGGCATGTATGTTAAAATAGAAAGAGATAAGAGGAGAGTGAAAGGTGATGGGAAATATAATAAAAATAGGGTAAACATGCTTGAACTTTGTTATATCTCTTTCTTGCTTTTTTTAATAAATTGAGTTAACTTTGGATTTTTTTTTTAATTTTATTTATTATGATAGTAGAAATGTAATTTTTTTTTCTTCTTTTTTGTGATAATTCTGGGAAGCAAAGTTAATTGGAATGCAATAGCAATTTTATTGGTTTATCTTGTGATAGCATATGAATTTATTAGGATGTAAATGTAAAAAAAGGTTCAAAACTTTGTATAGAGAATTTTTTTTCTCCTAATAGTAGGTAACTTCACATGGAAAATAAATAAAGGTTATTTACTAAAAAAAAAAAAAAATAGAAGTTATTTACAGACTTTATAGTTTATAGACACCACATTCCTACATAGATGTTTTTTGTAAAAAAAATTGGTTATAAATATTAATACATAAATATTAAATACCCCACCCCTCCCCCCTACGATTCGAAACTGAGACCACTTCATTTCATTATGCTAGGGAGGTATCATGCCGGTTCGACTTACCAGTGGTGCATAGGTTTTTAAAATACATACATACATACATACATACATACATACATATATATATATATATAGAACAGTGGTACATATATAAGTGTTTGTTACTATTGTGTTAATACTTTATAAAAAAAATAAAAAAATAAAAAAAAATTGTCAATATAATTCTCATTATTCCTAACCTCTACCTCTCTTAATAAAATGATGCTATTAAGAAGATACCATAAAGAGGCAAGTTGATGTACCTGACTGATTGAGTTTTGCATTTTAATAATACGATGACTACTTTCCTCAATATTATTTCTTCTTAGAAAAAAAAAAAAAAATCCTCTATATATATATATATATAAAAATAAAAGGAAGCAAGATGATATGGCAAACAATAAATATTTTGATAACGATAGGTTAGCAATGTATCAACCATGAAATCTCTTAATAATCTATGACCTAAAAAAGATGGAACTTTTGTTAATTGACAAGTTGCGAAAGAAAACGGAAAACCAGCATCTCGAGTTTTTAAAACTCGAGTTCAATAGCAAATCAAGTTTTAAAAACTTGAGTTCCAGAGTTCTGAGACACCTGACGTGAATAAAAATTCCACATGGAATCCATGTGGAACTCGAGTCTCTAAGACCCGAGTTCTAGTGTGTAGCTATGGAATACAACGCCACAAACGTACCTAACTTTAGAAAGAAGAAGCTCCAATCAAGAACCAACCCATCAATCTCCAGCAAATGTTCAACCCTTCAAAACCCAAAAAGCAACAAGACCCTTTTCAATACAAACCAAGACAACAAAAAGCAAGCAATGCCCGCATAGGCATTAGACCAGCTGAGGCAGTTTTGGTTGAAAAATCAACAAAAAGACTCAATCTTGTTCGTCTCTCTTCCATAGCTTCTTCTTTCAAATCATTCACATCTTTAAGAGTTGTGTGTAATTTGTTCAGATCGTTTGCTTGGTGATGGAGATCGTGAATTGTACCATAGATCGACGATCGGGATGTGCTTGATGGAGACTGGATTTGTGTGTGCCGTGGGTCTTCTTCTTTGTTGTGGATTTTTTTTTTCTTTTCTGGGGTTTGTACTTCCTTCTTTCTTCAGGTTCTTTCTTCTTTTTCTAGGTTTGTACTCTTCTTTTTTTTTTTTTCTTTTTTTTTTTGGTGTTTGAAATCAAGTGTAAAAAACTTGAGATTCATGTTTTTTTTACTCGATTCTTAAAAACTCGAGATCTATGTGGCATAAACATGTCCAACTTAGCAAACTCAGCAAGTAGGAAGCGAGTCTTTAAGTGTCGAGTTTTATATGGAACTCAAGTTTCTAAAACTCGAGATGCTAGTTTACAATAATTTTTCAAACCCGTATTAACTTACTATATTTTATAATTATACCTAAGTTTTACATGTAACTTTACAAAAGTAACACCTTTTTTAAACTGTTAATTTCCAAGAGATCTAATTGTTAAAATTATATTAGTGGATTCTTAAAAGAAAAACATTAGTGTCATGTCATCATTGAAACATTAATTTATTGCTTGCCCGATCAACTTACCTACTTAATCTTCTTTTTAATATTAATAGGGAAATGCACAAGTGCCCTTAGGGCACTGATTAAGAATCCAATTAAAAAATGTTTTGATATCACTTTTATGGGAAATGAAAAAAACTGTTAAAACATTAATTGTTTTTTTTCTTTTCCCATAAAAAATTTCTTTAACTAAATTCTTAACCAGTGCCTTAAGGGTACTTGTTAGCATGACCCAATATATATAATAATATATTGAGAAAGAGAGGCTAGGAGTAGTGCGAATTATAGGTTAATAATTGAGAGAGAGAGAGAGAGAGAGAGAGAGAGAGAGAGAGAGAGAGAGAGAGAGAGAGAGAGAGAGAGAGAGAGAGAGAGAGAGAGAGAGAGAGACCTTGATTTAAGTATCAGCACAATAGTAACATCTATTATTTACAGTAGGAAATAAAATTTATTGCTTACCAATAAATTTACTCAAATAAAATAAAGTGTTATTCTCATTACTCCTAACCTCTGTTTGGGATAATTTATTGGTCAAGTGCAACTTTTAAAACAATTATTTTTTAAAATATAAATGTATTTTTATCCAATTTATTATTTAAGTTAAATAAATCAATAAAATTAGCCTTACCCTTAGCACTATACTCCTACCTGAGATATCATAAAGTTAAATAAAATTGTCATTAATAATTCTAAAATACAAAAACTTAAAATAGTTAATAAATATCTAATAGTAATTTTTTATGCTTTGCAAACTTATAAAGAGACAATTTAATTCATTAAAAAAAATCCTATGAAAAGTTATATTACTATATATTTATCCAGTAGTCTGATACTAAAAAACTCAAACACTATAAATTGCACACCGACATCGATCACACAGATCAAAGTAAGTATACCCAAAAGCACTCTCCCGCTCCTTTAGGCGCTTTTAATTTCATTTCATTACATTACATTAGAGTATATGATTAGAGTCTTTTGGAATTTCATAATGTTAATTAGAGGGAAAAGCTATATCATTGAGCACGTTTTAGAGTGGAAGAAAATTGTATCTAAAATTTTCTATACAAGGACAATTGATTGCTATGCTGGGCCAAGCCTACTAGTCAAAAATGGTTTTCTGTTGTTTGATCACCATGTACGTGCATGCATTGTATATAAGATTGAATATGTATTAATTTAAAAAGTACCTATTCAAGTCCAAGCCTTAATGCTTAGTTTGTTTCAAGGATGAGAAAGTTGAGGGATAGACATAGGAGAAATTTTTTATGTGTTTGGTAGGGAAAATAGAGAAACAGAAAACTCATTTATTTGGTTGAGTTAGGTTTAAGAGAAAAGTGAGAGAATAAAAAATATAGTTCATATTTTATATATGTTTATTCTTTTATACCTTTTTTTTTTTTGATAGGATTCTTTTATACCCTTATTACAATAATATATGGATATATATATATATATATATAAGAAAAATATTATGTACAATTAATTAAAATTAATAAAATAAAATATTACAAAAATTTACGCATCACACATATTATATTATTTTTCTTTGTTATTATATTTTTAATACAACAAATAGGTGGAAGCATCCAAATACTGCTTCCATGTTGCAAAAAAAAAAAAAAAAAAACAAAACAAAAAGAAGCACTCAACAAGAAATAACTAGCGTTGGAAATTAATGTAATTGGGAAAAAACAAGCAAAAAAAAGTAGACGACAAGGACAGAAAAAACAAATAAAAGAAGAAAAACGACGGAAAGAAGGAAAAAAGAAAAAATAATAATAATAATAATTTCAGAGGTGTGAACTGTGAACACACTCACACACGGAGAGAGAAAAAAAAAAAAAAAAAGGATAATAATGCAAGTGCATGGCTAAAGTAAATAAGTCCAAATCTTCTATCTTATCAATTGTGCTTCATTTTATATTTCACCAATAAAACTTGGACAGTTAGACTCTCTCATTAAATGAGATAACTCTAACTTCAACACCCACGTTATTGACCTTTACGTTAAAATCCCTTTCTTTTTTTTCTTCTGCAACTTTTATTTCCCATCTACATATCACAAAAAGTTTTTTGCTCATGAACAGTACATCTCCATGCCTGATGGATTACTGTAGATTAGGAATAGAATTTATTTCATTAAAAAATTTCTAAAGCTGATTATTATATTAATTTTTTCTCTTTCTTCTTCTTCTTTTTTTATTTTTTTCATTTCTTTTTGCTAACACTCTCTCATTTTCTTCATTTCTTTTTCTTCAACCAACAAAATCAAACAACTTGAATAAAAGAAAGAATTTAGCATAGCATATAAAATTTCAGCCTTTTCTCAATGGACAACAAAATCACAATTAGAACAAAACACAAAACCCAATCGAATCACAAAACATAGTTTTTCTCTTCAAACTAATGGAATCAGAAGTCAGAGCAGATTAAAAAAAAAAAAACAATTATGAGTTCTGACCCATCTGGGCTGCATGTTGTTGGCGGTGGGGACGAAGACAAGCAGTGGTGGAGGAAAAAGATGATTTCTTTCCTTCTCTTAGGTCTCTTTCTCCCTTTTCGTTTGATGAATGATGAGAATATATTTTTTTTAGAACCACAACTGAGAAATTTAGGTTCTCCATTGTGACTACCACTGGGTTTCCTTTGCAAGTATCTTTTGCCCACCAATTAGAAAAGTCCAATCTTGGAGTCATTAAAGTTTGGAACTTGGAACCTCAAATTGAAAAGAAACCAAAAGCTGGAAACAGAGAGAAGAAAAAAAAGCCACGAAAGAAAAAAAAAAGAAAAAAGAGAAAGGGATTTTAACATTAACGTCAGTAACGTGAGTGTTAAAGGCAGAGTTATCTCATTTAATGAGAGAGTCTAGTTGTCCAAGTTTTATTGGTGGAGTATGAAGTAGAGCATAATTGATGAGACAGAAGATTTGGACTCCAAGCAAATGGCATACCAAATCTCCCCGATCTAGGTCTTCACTTCTCCCCAAATCATGGAGATTGAGTTTTGGTGGGTGGAATAGGAAAAACATGTGTCCCACCAAAATGTATATTTGGTAATTGTTTTTTCCCTTTATTTTCTATTTCTAATAATTTTTTATTTTTGAGTTACTTGTTTAGCAACTTAAAATGGACAAAAAACAAAAATTGTTCTTAAAACTAAGTCAGCATTAGAGTTCAAATTCTAATAACAACATATTTTTATATTATATATATATATAGATATTTTTTTTTAAATATTTTTTTAATTTCAACTAATTAAACATGTTTTTTATTTAAAAAATACAAAATTTTTTTTTTTCTTTATATTCTCAAAAACAAGTTTTTGAAAATAGAAAATGAAAACTATTACCAAACATAACCGGAGGTATTTTTCCCTCTCAACCAAACATTCAGATATATATTTTTTTTTTCACATTTCTCTCCTCATTTTTTATTCTCTTCATAATCACTCTAACGAAACATACCTTAAGAGTATAGTGGAATGGTGAGAATATGTGAGTTCAAGTTACGAGGACTGCATATTTAGTAATGTAATTATTTTTAACTCATCTTTATATATATATATATATATATATGACTAAATTACCCTTTTAATCTTTTAAGTTTGTGATTGTTCATTATGGTCCACCAAATTTGATTCCAGTTGTAAAATAGTCCCTCCGTCCATGTTGGTGATTAATATGAGTATATGACCGTTAGGAGAAAAGAAAATTAAAAATAAAATAAAACGAAACAACATATTTGATTAACACTTAACTGTCAAATCGTTCATGGAGATGGATTGAATGACCATTTTGAAAAAAAAATTAAATTTGATAAATAAAAATGAAAATCTCAAAGTTAAGAAAACCAAAATGAAAGCAATCATAAATTTTAAAAGATTAAAAGTATAATTTAGTCTAATTTTTAAATGATTGTTGCTACGAATATTGTAGATTTTATTACTACACTTTACAAATTTACGTATCACCAATTATATATAATAAAAAAACTAATTAAAACATTATCAATTTATTATGTTATTAAAATTTACTTATCATGTTTATCGTCACACAAATTTATAAAGATTTATTATTTTTAGTATCTTTCCTCTTTAGCATTGTCATTTTTTAAATTGTGAATGTTAAATTTAGTTGATGCTCTATAATAACATACAAATATCATAAGTAGGGGTGTTCGCGGTGCGGTTTTGGGTCATTTTTAGCACCGCATTTTGCAATGCGATTTATCTAAAATCATAACTGCACCGCACCTTATTTTTGTGGTTACATATGTGGTGCGGTGTGGTGCGGTGCGGTTTAAGTTTAGCCAAAATCATAACCGTACCGCATCTCATTTTTGCGATCACATATGCGATGCGATATATAAGATGCGATTTGAATGATTTGAAGTTGGTATATTTTTCAAATTTTGGGCTTTTTCTACCTAGCCCAAAACTAATTTTTCCCTTTGTTTTGGTCCAAGTTTTAAATTATTGAACTAGTTTTTCTTTATTTTGGGTTGGCTTTCTTAATCAACATTTGCTAGGATTATCAAACTTTTTTTTTTTTTGGGAAAACTAGGGTTATTAAACTATTATTAATATATTTAATATTAAAAATAATTAAATATATTAATATATAGAAGGGTGCGGTGCGGTTTGGTTTGTGCAGTTTTCTTATTATAAAACCGCAAACCACACTGCACCATGCGGTGTGGTGCGGTGCGGTGCAAGATTACTTGCAGTGCGGTGCGGTTATGCCATTTTGCAGGTGGTTTTGGTGCAATTTTTGCGGTTTGTATGGTTTATGCGGTTTGGTGAACACCCCTAATCATAAGTCGTCTTTTTTATCTGGGGCTTTAGTTTGATACAAATCATGCCAGAAACATCGCAATTACAAAGATGGCATGATAGAATGCAGCATAGGTGATTCATTTTTGTTATGATGGTTTACTGCAACTCTAAGTAGATCAGTTCAATCTCAAAAAACAAAAAACACAAAAGTCCAAGTCCTAAAGGCGAATCAAGTGGAATCTTTACTGCTTGATTAGCAACAGGTTGTAATTCCAATCAAATATGATAATATAACCTATAACACAAATACAAAGCCTTATGTAGTATATACTATATACACAAATGCTCACACATGGACCACACAAACAGATAAGGATCCTCTTTTCATTTTTTTTATGAGGATAAGGATCCTCTTCATTTAAAGAGGATATATGATACATCTTATGTTTCAAAGTAAAATATCTTGTCACAAATCTAATGACGGGGGCATGGCTCCCTGACTTTTGAAAATCCCCCCACCCCCCACCTCTCTCTCTCTCTCTCTCTCTCTCTCTCTATATATATATATATATATATATATTACTAGACTCATCACATCTGCTTTACGCATATAATAATGTTTTTTTTTTTTTTTTGTTGATTTAGTGTTATAATGTTTAAAAGGGATATATAAATAACTGTGTGTAATTTTTTTTTTTTTTAATTTTAAGAAAGAAGTAAAATAACGTGGAATAATGTTTAAAAATGAGATAAAGATATCGTCCTAAGTTTTAGACGGAATGGAAAAGATAAAGGGAAAAACCTAAAACTTAGGAACAATAAATTACTCTTTTAACCAGTTTATTTTTTTAATTTAAATAATTTAACTAAAAAATATGGATATTTTAGAGAGTTTAAAAAATTTTGTGGGGGTATTTTAGTGCGCAAAATGTTGAAACCCAAACAGGGAATCATGTTATTAATAGTATAGATAAGAAATAAAAAACAATAATATTTTTTTATAGAGAGTTTCAGCTTATGGTGTCCGCTCCTTATAATAATAACTCTTTATCATCAGACTAAGATACCAATTAGTTTTTAGTGAAGGTAGAGTTTGAATTCCAGATTTTTTTTTTTTTTTAAATACAAGATAGAATTTCTACTCTAACCTAATCTAAGTGTATACCTGTGTGAAACTCCCTCCTGTAGACTTGAACCCCAGCCCTTGCCCCCCACACTCCACAAGCATTTATACTTGTAGAATGACCACCACACTAGATCTCTTATTCAACCATCAAAGACTTTACCAGTTGAATTAACTGAACCCACAATATATATTAAATTTAACTATAAATGACTTCATTAAATTTTGAAAACAAAAGTTGTACATGGTCCTTTAAAAAAATGTAAACCTCTTTAATATAAATCCTCTTTTTTTTTCCCAAAAAAACCCCTCCCTTTAAAAAAAAAAAAAAAAAAAAAACATTTGGAGAATTAGAGAAGGATGCCATGTTTTTTTTTTTTTTTTAAAGAAAAAATAAATGGTGATTGCCTTTTTTTTCTTTATTTCATTTGTCATCCATAAAAATAATGTTAGCCTTTAGTTTTTATTATTGTTATATTTTTTTTATATACATAACTTGCATTTGTGTAGGCATGTAAATTGACTATTATCATTTAAATTATTGAAACTCAATTAAATTTTTATATGTTTCATAATTTTTGAAGGTGTAAAATACAAAATCCACTGTGAGATTTGGGTAAATTTCAGATACTACCAAGATTTTTAAAATATATATCATTTGCTCCCTAATTACATAGAAAGCTTAATATCTTTTGTGCCTTTTTTTCCCCCTAAAACTAATTTTTGGTCTTAAATGAACCTAAGCTTGCCAAGGAATTCCAAAAGTTTCTCAAAAATTTTTGTTCTCGATTGTTATTATTTTCAGATACAAAAAAGGAGAGAGCTTCTTGTGAAAGTCCCTCATATTCAATAACATAGTCTCCCAAAAGGGCCAACCGGCCAAACCACCCCCACATATTCAATCGAGCATGTTTTTTAGCTCTCATTAATTCTCACAAAGCCCCTGGGGTGTGGTGCATTGGTAGGAGTCTCGAGCTGGCATCACGTGATGCTTGTAGGAGTGTGCTGATTCGAGTCACACGCATCAATGAAAAAGTGTTGTACTGTGATGTGAATAGCTTTAACATACCTAAGATTGCCCCACGCCATATTGTATTTAAGTTTAAGTGGGTAGGATTGGCGACCACACGCGTGAGACCCTTTTTTGTTCATTAAAAACAATAATTTAATTTCACACAAACGTGCAGTTTACTCCTCACGACAACGCTTCTTCTCAACCAAATATAGACATGCCTAGTCGACTACAACCCACCCAGTAACCTCTACACTAGAAACAACTTAATTGGTCTACAGGCTTCAGATATCACTGGCTGAGTTTTTATTTTTTTTATGGGAGTCAAATCAAATATTGAAGCTGACAACATACCATAAGCACTTTTAAAAGGGTCTAAGCAATTCGAGTGTAAGTGATCTGTGCCACATACAAAAAAGAACGACATCCTTTATCATAAGATGAGCATTAATTGGAGGTGGATTCTAGTTACTTCGTTAGGAAGTTCTTTATCGCTGAAAAAAGATCCAAGTTCGAATCCTAATTAAACCAAAAATTAAATGATATCTTATATTAAAGAGAATGTCATAAAGTTAAATCTACCTTATCTTTCTTTTTCCTTTTTTTCCTTTTTTTTTTTCTTTTTTAATAGAGAATTGGAGAAGTACACCATTGTGAGGGAAATCCCAGCATATATGGTTAATCACATTTTCCCAGCTGGTATTTAAATGAATATCCTCCATGCTGGATACATATTGGGTTGGAACCCTCTTTCACATAGGTCTCAAGGCCATGAAGAGTGTATTCACTGGAAAATTTACAAGCAGATAGCATGCAGCTGAGCTCACTCTCCTTAGATAACTATTAAACAAGAACTCGATGGAAGTACCAAGGAAAACCTAGCCTTGGTACTCCCCCTTAATGCATCTGAATTGACAAAGAGAAACAAAAAGTTTGGGGAAAGTTATGGAACTCTCTTGCAAGCTTTGGATTATTTAAGACAGTAAATTTGTTTTTGGAGAAAGGGGCATAAACAGTGTTATGTGTCGATTGTGCTTAGAGAGTAAATAAGATATTTTTTAAAAGTTTTGATAGTAGCTGGTATTAGTTTAAGGGTGTGTTTAGATACCGTTTATTTTGCTGAAAATTGAAAACTAATAACACTATAGCAATATAATTTTTAAATGTGTGAATAGTGCCGTGTAACCTATTTTTAATGAAAATTTTGCTGAAAAAAGAGGTTTATGGGTTTTGTAAACAGTGCACGTGATCCACTGGAAAAGCATAAAAGCCACAAAAACGCACTTCTCAAAAAAAAAAAACAAAAAAAAAAAACAAATGCAAATGCAGTTTCAACACTATCCAAACGAGTACTAAATTCAAGGATATTATGGATATAGCATTTCTCTTTTTATATACGTACATCGATAGATTTGTGAATGTATGTTTTTAGTTTGATATCCTTGGAAAAAAAATAATTTCATGCCTCACTACTAGTGTGGACTATGCTAGCCAGACTTGGAGGTGGCATTGTCATAGGCTACGCCTTCGCCTTCCATATGGTGGTGCAATGACGAGAATGAATGCTAGGCTAGTATGTTTGGGTTGCGAAGTTGTTTGGCTTTGGCAACACTTGCAATGTATTGAAACATGTGCAACAAGCTATGCACGTGTCCAACATGTGACAGCAAGTTGGGATGGCAGTTATCAAGCTGTGGCATGTTGTGCAGACTTAGTGGATGTATTGGCAACAGTAAAAAGATTCCAAGAGTCCAAGACAACAAGGCCATTTATCGGAGATGTAATTTCTCATGTTCGGTAATTACTCTTACACACACCTTGTTTTTAATTGAAATTGTGACTTTCACTTGAAGTCACGATTTCAGTTATAAACAAGAGTGTATGTAATAAGCATTGCTCTTTTATCATATGGCTAGCTACAAACAAAGGGTAGTTATTTGGCAAAATAACTGCCATTGTAGTTATTTTTTTTGCAATTATAAACTTAAGCTATTGGGGATGTCAACAACATGTAAGTCCATGTGTGAAGAAGCATTATAACTCTATAGATTAGTGAACCTTGGTGATTGTTTGTTTAGACCAAGGCAGATTTTGGTGAAGAAAGCCTTAAATTATCCTTTGTATTTTGAGGCAAAGTACAAAAAAGGTTTAAGAGTTTTCATATGTGTTGTGTGCTTGATGTGCATATGATTCACATAAATTGTTATAGTGTTACCTTTGTGTTAATGCTGAGAGTTGGCTATGACTAAGTAAGGCATATTTAGTGACATTTGTGTCATCGCAAGGCAAACAAAATTGGTTGAAATTTTTCCCAGAGTCATGTTCAAATTTATTATAGGCGGGGGAATGAATTTGATATCCTGAGTCATGTTCAAATTTATTTAGATAGTAAACATTTGGTGCAACAGACACTGAATTGTGCTAGAAATTTCACTGAAAGAGAACTACTCTCCTGTAACATCCATTTGTATCTTGCCTCACACATAATGTGAATCCCCCAGTATGTGAAAGATTTTTTTTTTTTTTTGCATAAACAGGAAATATGTTAGATAAACAAAGGTCTTACAAACTAACTGAAAAAACACAAACCAACCAACACCAACATGAAGAGAGGAATAGCTGAAACCAAACAAAACACTACTGGATCCTTATTAACCGTGACGACTCCGAGATGAGACAAAACCCATGGAGTCCCAATATAGACATTGCCACAAAAAGGTGGGGCATGTATCATACAACACTTCATTTCCGATTGAGAAGCACCCCTCTTTGCCAGTAAGCTTGGACAGCTATTAGCCTCTCTCCATATATGCTCAACGTGCACCTCCCAGTCCCTGCTGAGGAGCCACATGCAATCTAAAATCAAGTTAGAAAATTCCATAGGATAATCTTCATTAGTATTCAACAATTTGTAAGCAAGAAGGGAATCTATTTGGAGACAAACTCAGTGATGACCATTGGCCCATGCTCAAACCATGTGAAAGATTGAATGCATATATGAGACCTTTTCATGGAAAATAAGGTTAATATTAGTGGTGCTGTTTAACTTGTTCTACATGTCTAGAACAAGTTTATCATGATTCTGTTTCCTGAACCATATTTCCGTAAGGTTGCCCTTCATCTTTTATAGCCTTTAATTATAACTCCTATAGCTCCAATATATGTCAAGGATCATTCACTCCACCCCCGAGTCTTGGATTTTTTGCATTCTTATCCCTCAGAGTCTGATTATGAATAGCTTATTTAACTTTTTGCTAAAGGCTTATTATTGAAAATACGGTAAAAAAAGCTAAAAGCTAGTTAATTACTTTTTTGTTGAAAATACTATAGAAAAAAACTAAAAGCATTGAAAGCACTCTAGGAAAAAATGTGTATAATTTTAACTCTATTTTAATGCTTGAATATGCAAAATGACTTCTAAACATGAAAAATAAATATTTAATAACAACAAAAACAACAACAATAATAATAACAAATTTTTTTGGCTTAGCTATAATTTCCTATCAAGTTTATTATGTCATAATTAAGATACATATTTCATCAAAACAATCAACTAGAGTTACCAAAAAATGCCATAATATAAATGGCAATTATAACAATAGTAAGTGGACAAATCCCACATATCAATGTTGTATATTATTCCAAACCACTTTTATCTCAAGCTCATCTAAAGAAGAGATCACATGTCATTTCATTATAAAAATCTCCCTCACTACTTTTATTTTTATCACATCTAGTAAACCCTTTTCCAATATCATTAGCATATCTCTCAAAATTCTCTTTCTATTCTTCCAAACATCAAAAGTCATTCTATGAAAGAACAAAGTGATGAATGGAAATAACTAAATCTCTTTCCTCTTAATTTTTTGTTCTTGAACTTTCTTGAAAATCAAGAAAATAGTATATTTCTCCCCTTAAATTATGTAAGAAACCCTTTTTTTATAAGGTATCCTGAATCAACAAGATAGTATTTTCCTACAAATGAAAATATTATTATATTAGCAATTTCATCACAACAATTTTCAAATAGTTAATTTAAATTAACAATACAAACCAATTGGTGATTCAGGGAAGTTATCACTCTCATTATTGAGGTAACTTAAAAATATTCATGTGCTGACTGTTCCCATCTAACACAAGCAAATTTGAATTTCATGTTGAAATCACAAGCACACATGTAATTAGTTGTTAGCTCTCCTTTCCTTCCTCTATATGTATGTTGCTTATGGGAATACGGGAACATGGACAAAATCGATAGCTCCAATGTAATCTCAAAGCATGAACACCATCAATAGCTCTGATGCAAACATAATTATCTTTATATCAAATACCATATGAAATTTGTTACATGTTATATTATAAAGATAAATTGAATAAAATTAATTCAATGTATCAAAATAACAAAGTAGATTGAAATGTGGTCAATATCATGTTTTTAACAGTAAAAATCATTGTCCACGATTCAATAACAATTATAGAGGAAGAAATAGAACTAAACATCACCTGACATGATGATTTTTTTTGGATGATGACATTGTCTTGCCCTATCACGAATGTGAACTTTTCTGCATGCAGCTCCCTTAGACATACATGACATGATAATTATATTTGCATAACACTGTCTACAAATTTCACCCTCATTCACGACAAACAATTATTTTCAAGCTGTGTTTGGTTCCCGTAAAATATTTTCCGAAAAATAAATATTTTCTGGAAATGATATTTTCGGGAAAGGAAAATATTTTCAAGTGTTTGATTGCATTATGAAAATTGTTCTAGAAAATATTTTCATGTGTTTGGTAACATTCTGAAAATGCTATTTTCCACCACCACCAACACAAAACCCACCACCACGAAAACCACCAAAACACCACCACCCACACCACCACGACAACAAAAAAAATCAAATTCACACAGAAATCAAAATCGCACAGAGAGAGAGATCGGTTCGTGGGTTTTCAGTGAAGTTGAAGGCTTTGAGTCGTCGGCGAAGTCGAAGGCTTGTGGGTCAAAGGCTCTGGGTTCGTGGGTGATCTAGGCTCTGGGTTCGCCGGCGAAGTCGAAAATTGGTTCGTGGGTTTGTGGCACGAAGGCTCTAGGTCGCCGGTGAAGTCGAAGGCTCGTGGTCACCGGCGATGGGCTCTCTCTCTCTCTCTCTCTCTCTCTCTCTCTCTCTCTCTCTCTCTCTATATATATATATATATATATATATATATATATATATATTCCAGAATATGAGATTTGAAGGTAAAATAAAAACGGAAATGATTTTAAACCCAACACATGGTCAAACTGAAAAGCATTTCCGGAAAATGTATTTTCCATGCGCAACCAAACACCCGCATTTACGGAAAAGCATTTCCGGAAACCATTTTCACCCAAAACAAACGCAATCTCAATCACAATTTCTATTTTATCCAAAGTATATTATCCTTCCTGTTTCTCCCAAAAAACATTTTCTACAAATCACATTTAATGAGGTACCGATGATTAATAATGTGGTGTAACGACGTATTTCACAAAGAAATAAACATTCGTCTCATTTAGTCCCATTTGAAAATTTTAAACTTTAAAATTTTAGTTTTTTACCATCATTTCAAATAAAATTATGACAATAAATTTCAAAGAAAAAATCATCATGACAAATTCAACAGTAATATCACTCAAATATATAACACACTCCAATAATAATGCATTACATAAGTTAAGGTAGTCACTTTAGATCAACTATCTAATTAGACATATTATTTTACCCTCTTTCCTAGTCCACCCATTCCAGCATATGATCTGTTTGTGCCTATATCAGCACCTAAGAAGCCTTGCTTGGGGTTTATACCATTTAATAGCCACATTCTTCAAATCTAACAAAATAAAGAAAAATTATTAAAATTTTAAATTAAAAAAATTCCTCTCAAAACCATTTAACTACACAGATCTACCATATACGTGATGTGCCAACCAATCATAAAAAACAAAGGAAAAAAATGAGTTGAGGAGTGAGGACTCACCTGAGTAAGGGAGCAAGAGAGGCAAGGATTTTGTTTCAGCTAATGTGAACAATGGGTTTATATTTTTAGAGAACTTGGCTCGTTAGTAGTGAGAGATGATGCTGTGGCATAAATAGGAGAACGAAAGGGCCATGGAGAAGGAGTAGATAAATTGAGGGGGTGAGATGAAGTAATGTTGGGGATACCAATTTTGGCACAAATATGTACCACAATTCGTCATATGACAAGTTATGATTGGTAAGGATGTGTCTCCATATGGCCCACTAACACACTCTTACTAATCACAATTTGCCATGTGACGAGTCGTGGTACAAATTTTTGCTAAAGTTGGTGTTCCCAGCATTACTTGAGTGAGATGGCGCTCCTTCATTAGTGTTGGAGAATTGTATTTGAGAACATTTTACATAATTTTTACTAAAACTGACCCCGTGGTGAGTTGTGAGTGATGAAAATACGAACAAACTGTTATTTTTTCTTCGTCATTCACAAGTCAATACATTTACATTTTTTTTTAATTTTTTGGGTAAACAGTCAATACATTTACATGGAAACTCATAGCATGAGTAAGTTATGAGTAGTGAGGATATAAATTTATTATTATTTGGTAGTATTAACGAGCACCGCAAGGAGCCAGTTAACAAACAACTTTATGTTAATAAAGTTAACTTTTTGTTAAATTTTTAACTAATTTTATTATGTGTAAAATCAATAAAGTTAACTTTTTAAATTTTACTTGTCACTTTGATACTATTTTCAATTATTTCATTAATTTATACTAATTTTTTATTAAAGCCAATTTTTTATTATTTTATGATGCCCCTTTAACATTTTCCTATATTCCATTTTTCACAACTCACCCCATAATTATTGTGATGTTAATTGTTAGCATTTAGCTATGCTCATTATATTTCTATTAGATTTGGGTAGAGAACCGGTTTTTAATTATTAAACTTTAATAAAGGGAGATATGCATATACCTACTTTTTTTGTTATTCTCTTCATCATTAATGTTTCTTTAGAATGTCCGAGTTTTATTGCCAGAGGCCATTTGCACCACTTCACGAGAAAGTTATGAGAACTTGCTGAACTGATTTGAGTCAGTGTATCGTGATTCGTGATCGAGATTTCAGATTTTAGAAGAAAATGAGATTTCAGAATAGAGATCCTCCGAAGCCTCGAGCAAAGTACAAAGAAATAGTGTATCCGTCCCTCACGTTTATAATAGATTTTACCAAAAATTTAATATATAGTCTTAAAATAAATGTGAGAGAAAATATATATATATATATATAATTTTTTTTTTTTTTGGTAAAGGAGAAAAAGAACAAAGGAACTAAACGAGCACAGTCCCAGTAGGACAGCTCCTACTTAAATACAGCCCATACAAGCCCTGGTTGAAAATAAGGAGGATAGTAAAAAAAAACAAAAAACTTCATTTTGTGTTACACCCTTTCTTGCCAGAAAATCAGTGCATCTATTAGACTCACAGTAGCAATGGCTGAATCGAATCTACGGAATCTAAGAAGCCAGTTGCTTGCAATCATCCAGAAGGGGGGAGATGATGGGATTAGCCTGATTGGCCTTTTGCAGAATATCTATAATGGCTTTTGCATCTATCTCAACTTCAATGGCTTGGAATTTCTTGTCAACACAGATGATTAGGCCATCCCTCAAGGCCCATAGCTCTGCTTCAAAGCTAGAAGTTACCCCGATCCTTCTTGAAAAGCCTACCACCCAATTACCGATCTCATCTCTGATCACACCTCCACCACCAGCTAGTCCCGGGTTGCCTAAAGAGGATCCATTCATGTTTAGCTTCCTCCAACCACTCCTAGGCCTCTCCCATCTAATGCACTTCATCGTAACATTGTTGGTTTTCCTCCAATCCGCAGCACACCAGTGAAAGTTACTAGCTTGACTGACAATTTGAACTACCAAATTTGGGCTGGGGTTACTATTTTGGAAAATTAATTTGTTTCTTTATTTCCATATCATCCATGTGGCAAAAAGGAATACTAAATTCCATGGAGGTTGGCTATGACAAATAGCTTGATCATTCATTGCATTAGAGAACAGCCAGGTATGTAGATCACATGAGAAAAAGTTCCTATCTGCTTCAGAGATACCTAACTGCTTCCAAAGCTCTTTGCTACTCCAACAATCCCACAGCATGTGGATAATGGTTTCCGGGTCTTCTCTACACCGAGGGCAAGTAGGATTAGAGTTGACCCCTCTTGATGCTAAGCAATCCTTGACACCAATACTATTATGTAAACATTTCCAAATAAAGAATTGGATTCTTGGAAGAATTTTTATTTTCCATATCCAATGCCCCCTAAACTCATCATTTACATTTCCTATTGTTGCCAACTTATACACACTCTTAAGATCAAAATTTCCATGGGAATTGGCTGCCCAAGACATTCTATCCTCCCTCCTAGCAACTAAAGCATAAGGAGTAGCCTAAATTTCTAGCTTAATACTCAATGGAAGATCAAAAGAAACTTTCGACCAATCCTAGTGATTAGCTGATATCACTTCCTTTACTTTCATGTCACCTTCATCCCTGGTCAAAGGACCCTGTACTAAGTTTCTGATTGGTACTTGAGAGTGTTAGAGATATATATTAGACATATTAGCCCAATGTAGTAGGCTCAAGCTCAATCATGTTTATAATAGTAGTCTAGGGTTTAGTCGCCTATATATACTCATGTTATGGCTCATTGTAATACAGGTTATTGTACTACACTCTTACACATAATAAGATGTAACCCTTAAGGGATTCCTCTGTGGATGTAGGCCGACAAGGCTGAACCACGTAACCCTCGTGTTCACAGTATTCCTATTCTATGCTTCCCTTTCCGCATCCACTCTAGCATACACAACATGGTATAACACATCCCGTTGCTAATAATAATATTTATATTTAACAGAGAGAACCAATTATCCATCTAGAACCTAAGATTGCTATCTCTTCTAATGACCCATTTTGTTCCAGCTTTAAACACATCCTGACCTTTTCTCATTCCTTTCCACGCCTGAGAACAAGGAAGTTTGTCACTGTTAACCGAGCTTATTCTTCGGTGAGTGCAGTATTTGTTCCTAAGAACTCTAGCCCACAAAGTATCTTTTTCTGAATGGAACCTCCAATTGAGCTTCGCCAACAAGGAAGTATTTCCCTTTTTTGCATATTGCAATCCCAGACCACACTCCTTTTTGGTCCATGTTACTTTTTGCCAACAATGCATCTTTTTAGTGGCATCTGTTGATCCCCATAAAAAAATCCTTGCTGATCTTATCTATGCTTAGGGCTGTCCAGATTGATCCGGTAACTCGACCCACCCGAAGAACCGATCGGATCCGACCCGAATCCGGCCTACCCGACTACTCCGGTTGGTCGGCGGCGGGTCTTCACTACCAGAAACCGATTCTGGCAGATCAGTTTCAGTTTTCCTCCCCTAAAACCCGAAAAACTCAAACCGACCGAAATATTTCCAGACCCCAGCCAAAATTTCCATATTCCGGTGATAGTTTTCCAGAATCCGGCGAAGAAACCCAGATTCCGGTGATGTTTCCTTTAGATCCGGTGAGATTTTGAACGGATCTGGCGAAATCTCATCAAATCCGGTGATATTTTTGCCAAAAACTCACCGGATCTAGCGAAATCTCAATAGATCTCAGGGAAATATCGCTGGAATCTAGAAAACTATCACCCCCGGACCGACCTGTGGACAGCCCTATCTATGCCATTCAACACTTTACTCGGGAGGTAGGCACACTACATGGTATAATTGGGAATAGTAGCCAAAGAAGCCTGGATAAGAACTGTTCTACCCACCATAGACATGAGATTTGCCTTCCACCCCGAAAGTTTTTGCTTCATTATATCCAAAATAAAATTAAAATCTTGATGCTTAGTGGGAATTCCCAAATATTTACTTAAAGAAGAAGTTGATTTGAACCCGAGAACATAGCACATCTCCTCCTTGCTCTCCAAATCAACATTAGGCGAGAAGTACACCCTAGACTTGGACTCACTTACCGTCTGACCAGATTTTTCACAAAAGGTGTCAAGAACCTCATGGATGGCAATGCAGTTTCCTTGATTAGCTTTTGCAAAAAACACCAGATCGTTTGCAAAAAAGAGATTGGAGAAACTCAGACCACTCAAAAAACTATTTATCATGCTGCAAGAGTACCTAAGAATTACTCCAAATAAAACACAATAAATGAGGTTTTTTTTTTTTTTTTTTTAATCAAGAAAATGGGGTTCTGTGTATGACTTTGACTTGATAGATACAATTACTGTGCGTGGGGACCAAATTTGAACATGCAAGCTAGAATGCTATGAATATATCCCTCATCTCTCTCCTTTCTAGAAATTTCATCAATTCATGTTAGAGATATATATTAGCCCATTAGCATAGGTCCAAACCTAATTTTACTTTGTGTGCTAGCCATGTCTCCTACTTGTACTAGAAATCTATTAATCTAGGGTTTAGTCTATTATATATACACATGTTATGATTCATTGTAACACAGGATTTGTACTACATTATAATATATTATTGATGTAGCCCTTTAGGGTTTTCTCCGTGGATGTAAGCTGTTAGGCTGAACCACGTAACCCTTGTGTGTTATTGTGTTCTATACTTTATACTTTTACTTCCGCATCCATACTAGCATATTCAACATGGTGTATCAATACTAATATTTAACAATTCAGAATATGCAATTATTTCTTATTATTATTTGTGTCTAAAGTCAAAAATTTTAACACCTAAAAATACCAAAAAGTGTCATCTTTATTCACTATCATAATAGCTATATGATTCCCATAATTAAAAAAAGAAAAAAAAAAAAAAAAAAAAAAAAGAAGAAGAAGCTATATGATGAATATAAAAAATATTATTTGAATAAAAATGTTAGAAATAGATAATTTGGTGGTAAAAAAAGAATATTCAAAATATATTTTAAAGTGAAGTTCTAAAATAAATAAATAAATTTTTTATAAAAAACTAAATTTTTTAATGTTATTTGAATGCTTAACTACTCTAGATTTTTTTATTTAATTATGTAATTTATATATATTTCCCCTTTTTTTATATCTTTTTTTTGTGTGGAGAAACCAGCCAAGAAGGCTACTTTACTTAAAAGACGAAAAATCCGACAAATAACAGTTATACAGATCCGAAGGAATAGACTCTATCCAAACCAATAAAAGACTAGACAACCTAGCTCTCTTAGCCAAGGCATCAACTAAAGCGTTACCTTGTCTACACACATGAGAGAAAGAAAAGCTCTGAAATGAGCTAGCAAAAAGTAAAATGTCGTGAATAATATGACCACAAGACGAACGTAAAAGAAGTCTATTACTAATAGCATGAATGGAAGACTCCGAATCACCCTACATTACGAAGACCAAGTTCTCGAACAAAATGAACTGCATGCCTTGCTGCCAAATTTTCAAGAGTGAAAATAGAATCAAGAATGGGAATTTGCTCTGCCAATGCTGCAACTACCTCTCCATGCTTGTTCCGAACAGCCATTCCAATACCCGCTGCTCTTAAATCCTCAAAAATTGCCCTATCAAAGTTTGCCTTCACAAAACCCGCATCAGGAGGCTTCCATTGAGGTCTCTATGCACGAACCTTCTTATTGGGATAGTGCTGGACCTACTGAAACTCCTGCAGATGACAACACGCTACACCAGCAACCTTATTCAGCGGCCAGACCACCTCTCCAACCCACATCTTATTCCGGCGATTCCATAGAGTCCAGCAAGTCATCGCAAAAACTTCAGAATTCAGAGAGGAACAAAACACTAGCTCAAGCAGGTCCCTAAACAAACTAACCCTAGAAAATGTAGAAGGTAAAGACGTGAAACAAGAACCCACATTAAACAGATAGCCTCACAAGACCAGAGGGCATGAAGAACTGATTCCTCCCCTACATGACAATGGCTACAAACTGAGGATGGAACAATTTTTCGCTTATATAAATTAAGCATAGTCGGGATGGAATTTGTACAAGCACGCCAAAGGAAAAATTTCACCTTGTTTGGAACGTTTAACTTCCAAAGGCTGTTCCAAAACTTTTGCTACCCAGCTGTATCCGAAGATGAAGCCACCTGATTATCTTGCAAATCACATAGCAAATGGTAACCTGTAAGAACCTGATACATACTAGTCCGAGAAGGAGGCCAAAACATAAAATCCTTCTGAGCAGAATGGCAAACCGGAATAGATTTTATTAGCTGCGTTTCAGAGGGTATGAAAATCAAGTCCACCAGATTTGTGTTCCACCATCGAAAGTCATTACCAATCAGTTGGTCCATCGTCGCTTCTTCTGACAAGATAAAAATAGGGGAAAGAACTCTACTTGAGTGAGCACCAGGGAGCCAATAGTCTTTAAAAATCTTTACCGAGGACCTATCACCTATCCTCCATCGAGCACCTAACAAAATCACCTTACGGGCTTTGAGAATACTCTTCCAAGCATACGACCCCAAACTTGCCTTGGCATCAAAGATGGTACCTGTAGGGAAATATTTTGCTTTGAACACTTTATAAAATAAGGAATTCGTGTCATGGACCAATCTCCAAACCTGCTTAACTAACGTGGCCTCATTAAACTTATCCAACTCCCGAAAACCAAGGCCCCTTTTGATTTTGGTAGACATAAAATATCCCACTTTTTCCAATGTATTTTCCTACAATCACCCCGTTGACCCCACCAAAATTTTCAAATCATAGCTTCGATATCATTACATAGCCCAACAGGAAGTTTTAAACAACTCATAGCAAAAGTGGGAATAGCTTGCACAACCGTTTTCAACAACACTTCCCTACCCGCTTGAGAAAGTAATTTCTCCTTCCACCCCTGAAGCTTACCCCAAATCATTTCTTTAATATAATTAAGGCTAGCCCTCCTATTCTTCCCCACCACAACCAGAAGCCCCAAGTAACGTTCATATTCCTTAATCTCAGGAACACCAAGTAGATTTTTAATGGCATTTTTTGACAAGAGAGAAATAGACTTTCCAAAGAATAGAGTGGTCTTACCCGGATTTATCTTCTGACCCGAAGCAAGTTCATACTTCCGCAAGATATTTTGAATAGTCTGAACTTCCCTAAGCTCATCTCTACAAAAAAAGGAAAGTATCATCTACAAAAAATAAATGAGATATCTAAGGACCATTACGACAAAGGGAAAAGCCTCTAATATCACCCGCTGCCACAGCTTGCTGGATTAAGCTATTAAGACCTTCAGACACCAAAAGGAATAGATAGGGAGACAAAGGATCGCCCTGTCTAAGTCCCCTAGTAGGTTTAATATCACCATGAAGTTCCCCATTCACTAAGATAGAGTAAGAAACAAAATTTATACAACCGTAAATCAACTGAATCCAACGATCCTCAAAACCCATCTTCTCCATAAGCCGACACAAAAAATTCCATTCTACACAGTCATACGCCCTACTCATATCAAGCTTCATAGCCATAAAATCCGATTTGCCCACCTTTTTATGTTTCATATGATGGAGAGATTCAAAAACCACAATAATATTATCAGATTGATCAATTTAGTTTACAATTGTTTGCTCAGGATCAACGGCTAGTTTGCGTGAGTTTTCTTTTCTATGGACTATTTTTATTGGTTGTTTTCTCCTTAATCCTTATCAATGGCCAGACTTTGAATGAGTTTCCTATAAGTTTATTATTTTTCAAAAATAAAAAGGTGATTGACTTTCTTAACAGTTTTTTAATTTCATACAAAAAGTTTCCTAAAATGGATGATTAATGCATGCCCTAAGGACACATATTAACTTGTAAAATTTTTCAAAAACTAGGGTTGGAAAAATTTTTCACATCTGCTATCCAAGAGGCAATCTCACGATTGTTATTGGTGATTGACACCTAAGGGTACACATTAGCTTGTCCAAATTTTCAAAAACTAAGTTCGGGAAAATTTTTCACATCTACTATCCAAGTGGCAATCTCACAACTGTTATTGGTGATTGACACCTAAGGGCACACATTAACTTGTCCAATTTTTCAAAAACTAGGGTTGGGAAAATTTTTTACATCTGCAATCCAAGTGGCAATCTCACAACTGTTATTGGTGATTGACACCTATGTAATAAAATAATAACATCTCATATCACTCAAAAATTTGAAGATATGAAAGAGATAAAAATAATTTAAAAAAATATATTATTTTTATGAAATAAAATTTTGTGTGTATCATTAATCACATCTGTTATGATCGATGACATATCATTTTGTGAGACCTATTTTCCTTTTTAATAGTGCTAGGGATATTACTAATTTGGAAAAGGGTTCAGCTTCTGTCCAGTGGCCACTGGCCACTGGACCCGTTAGGATGCGGACACATGTCCAGTCTTGGACACGTGTTCTCAATCCAACATGTCCAGTGGCATTGGCCACTCAACAGAAGCTGGATCCTTTGGAAAATGCTAACAGATTTCCTTAGGGCAATGATTAACAATTCATTTAAAGAAAGTTTTTATGGGAAAAGAAAAAAAAAACAATTAATGTTTTGACAGTTTTTTTGGTTTTCCATAAAAATTTTGTCAAAACTTTCTTAAAATTGATTGTTAACCATTGCTCTAAGGGCGTTTGTTGGCATGACCCTACTAATTTTACTACAATAAGCTTATAAATTGATGTGTCACCGTTTACAAAGAGGAAATAAATATATTCATTTATGAGATGTTGAAATCTACTAATCATATTCATTGTTATATTGGTTTATAAGTTTTATGTAGTAAAACTACTTGTAGTGCCTTTAGCATTTATTTATTTTTATTTTTTGTGATTAAGGACACATCAATTAGTTCAATACATAAAGTCTTTTGTTTCTTGAATAAGAAATCTAAGATTCAATCATATCCTACACTAAAAAGTAAAAACCAATTGGGTCTTAATTCGATTATAAATAGCAATCTATCTTCAAGTAAAAAAAAAAGATTGATGTGCAAAATTTTCGGAGTTGGATGTGCAAAATTTAACCATTATGCTATTATCTATTAACTTATGTGAGTGCTCTAAGGTTGAACAAAGATTGTGACTGTTAGCACATGTTTGTGACAGAGTTGTGACTTTGATCATGTGTCATAATCTCTAGAATTAGTCCCTTTCACAAAGTTTATATATATATATATATATACACATATAGTTATACAGTGATAATATAACTTGAAAGTAATGCAAGTAAAAGTTATGCAAGTAAAAGAGAAGCTATAAGACCGGCCAAGTAGGTGGCAGAGCCAGCCAAGTAGGGGGTATAGCTTAAATAGTTAAAGAAGACTAAAGAATTATAGAACCGTCCGTTATGGCGGTAATCCGACCATGGTGGCGGTGGCAACAAGTAAGATAATGCACGTAATGAACATAATACTGAAATTACTTGTTATTGAAAGTAAAATTGAACACTTACAGTAGTAGTGGTTACAAGTTGGAAATAGTTACAAGGCTTAGGAGTTACAAGCTTTGTAGAGAAGGTAGGAAGTAAAGAAGATAGGAAGTGTTAGTAAGCAAGGATATCTCACAAAGAAAGGCTCTCAAGGGAAAACTCTCTCTAAAGAAGAAGTCCTGAACTAAGCATAAAAAACACTTGCTTTGAATATAAAGGACAGCCCCCCTTAAATAGGCAAAATTTCGGAGTGAACAGTAACGGTGAATAGTACCAGTGAATAGTGACGGGTGAATAGTGACAGGTGAATAGTAACAGTGAATAGTAATTTTCCTTTTTTGCCCAAAACGTGGGGAATCCTTTGGGGAACCCAAAATTATTGTTCTTGTAGCAGATGGTGTCAGAGGAATTATGGCAAAGTATAGGGAATCATTTCCTAGCATAAGGAACAAAATTGTAGTCTTGTCTTGTAGCCACCTTTGGCATGCTTGAAGTGATAGCACTTATTGGAGCTTTTGGAGCATTCTGAATGTTTGAAGCAAAGTTGAAATAGTGGCATTCCGTAGAACTTTTGACTTCTTGAAGCAGGTATGTTGGCCTTTTGTGCAGGCCGGTCAAATATTAATTTCTAGTCTTCAGGATTTTCTTCATCATGTGCAAACCAATCTTGTGGATAAGGATAGATTTGGTAGTAGGGGTCTTTTGACACAGAGACCTGAGAGGTTTTTTCATCATCTGAATTGGTAGCATCTGAATTAGGAGTTTCATCATCCTTAACCATTTTAGATAATAGTGCATACAAAGCGTCAGGATCATTGCGGATTGCATCTAAAGGAGAACTTTTCTTTTTGGATTTAGTGGAAGATGCAATATTTTTTGTTGATGAGGAAGCAGGTGCATCAGTTGCAGCTGTTTGCACTGGAGTAGTAATCTTTAATGGGGAAACATGTGAAGCAAGGAAGTCCCTTTCAACATTGTTAATAATAGAATCAGTGTGAGAAAACCTATCCCACCATTTAACATACCAGCATCGTGCAAGAACATCATCTTCTTTGGCATATTGCCATTTTAGAATCCATGGGACTTTATATTTTTTAATAAAATGTAGTAGAGGGGGGAGTTTAGCTCTATGAGTGTCAGGTTTGAACTTTAAAGAGAAATTTCTGAAACAGTCTGTCAATTGTGCAGGAAATATTTCAACGGCTGAACCAAACTGAGTCCACCATCGGATAAACCAGAGGGGGAAAGGAGAATCAAAATCTTTGTGAAAATTGACAAACCATGAGTGGGACATGGTTTCATTCTGGTGAAGCATGAATCTGAACCACGCTGTAATATAGTCATGGTAGGAGTAGGGAATAGGACAATTCGGTAATGACCTTGTAGTAGTAGGACAGGGGCCCCACATTTCCTCTGAAATAATGTGTTTTAAAGAAACACTGTGATAAATAACTTTTTCTCTATTATTCTTGTCTTTAATAGGATTGATTTCAACTGAATTTTCATGTCGTAAAATTGCAGAATAATATTGCACAGTCTTTTGGTTGTGCTCAGGGATCCAATGAAATAATGGAGGAAAGTAGCTGGTAGCAAGTCTAAAGGGATTAGTGATGGAGGCCCTATTGGGCTCTACAGAGAACAGGTTTTGAACATAGCGTTTTTTAACATATTGGGAAGCATTGGGGTTTTTAGGGAAAACAGTTTGAACAGGTTGATGACTATGAACCAGAGTATAGGGATCATAAGTAGAAGCTAAAACAGAAGAATAGTTAGTTTTGGGAATAGTTCCTATAGTAGTGAAACGGTTAACAGTGTTTATGGGGGAAGCAGGCTGAACTTTGACAATTTGGTTGTTATTGTCAGGCGTCTTGTCACTCGACCTTCTACTTGCCATTATAACACTGCAGAAATTCACGGGTAAGGAAATCAGGGATGGCATTTTGGGATCCTTTAATATATTCAATATCAAAATCAAAAACGCTCAAAATAGCTTGCCATCTAGCAAAAATATGTTTTGAAGCAATATTTTCAACATCCTTTTCGATAACATATTTAGCACTTTTGCAATCAATTCGTAGTAAAAATTTTTGGTTTAATAGATCACTTTGAAATTTTGAAATACATAGAACTATAGATAAAATTTCTTTTTTAATAGTACTGTAGTTTAACTGTGCATTATTCCAAATACCAGAATAGAAACGGACAATTTGCTCAGGTGACCCTGGTGAAACTCTTTGTTTCAGAATACCTCCATAACCAAAATCCGAGGCATCTGTTTCAACAATTTTGAAGGCACTAACAGTGGGAATACCGAGACAAGGCAATGTCCTAACATGAGATTTGATTTTTTTAACAAGGGAAGTATGAATATCAGATCAAGGAGGAGGATTACTCTTTAACCTATCAAATAGAGGCTTACATTGTTTTCTCATATCTTTGTAAAAATCAGCAACATAATTTAATGACCCAAGAAATCTTTGGAGCTGAGTTTTCTCAGTGATAACATCAGGAAACTTATCAGCAAATTGGATGGCCCTATCAATAGGACGAATCTGTCCTTCAGATATGTCAAAGCCAAGAAAACGGACTTTTGTTTGAAATAATTTGACCTTTTTAGCAGAGACAACAAGACCATTTCTTCTGATAGTATCTAAGAATGAATGCAAGTGTTTCCAATGTTCATCAATAGAACTAGAGTAGACAAGAACATCATCAATGTAAACAATGGTAAAATGACTGAATGAATTGAAAATATCATTCATAATGTTTTGAAACTCACTTGGGGCATTCTTAAGACCAAAGGGCATAACATTCCACTCATAATGTCCAAAAGGAGTGGTAAAAGCAGTTTTGTACCTATCCTTTTCGCTAATCTGGATTTGCCAGAACCCAGACTTCATGTCAAACTTGGAGAATATCACGGCTTCACTCAGCCTATGAACCAGGTCATTCTTATTGGGAATAGGATACCTAATCCATTCTAAAACCTTATTCAAAGGTTTATAGTTAATTACTAATCGAGGAGTTCCTCTTTCAATCTCAGCATTTTTCTGAACATAAAAAGCAGAACAAGACCAAGGGGACTTGCTATTCCTAATCAATTTTTTCTCCAATAAATCATTAATTTCTTTTTTACAAAATTCAACAGTCTCGGCATTCATTTGAATAGGACGAGCTTTGGTGGGGATATTTTTCTCATGAAAATCTTTAACATAAGGCAAATCAACAATATGTTTCTTTCTATGCCAAAAAGCATTAGGAACATCGGAACAAACATTATCAATCAACATTTTTTGAAAATTATCAATTTTTGATTGTAATAATTTATTAGAAATTTGTTCAGCAATTTTCTTGTATCTAACTTCCTGTTGAAGGAAGTTAAGGTGTTTAACTTTAGCATGGATCAAGTTTAAGGCATCATCAATTTCAGTTTTTGAAGCAAATTTGAATTTTACTTTTTGTCCAAAAGGATCAGTAGTAATTTCATCATGTTCAACAAGAAAAGGATACAAAGCATTTATAAAAGGCAAACCAAGAATCACTTTATCAGTTATATTTTTGACAAGAACAGAAGGAATCTTGAAGCAAACATTATCATGGCAAACATGAGCATTATTCAATTCATATTTGATTTTCATTTGGGAACCATTAGCTGAGACCAATCTTTCGGTTGATTTTTCAAAATATTTTGAAGGGATCAATCCTTCTTAGATACAGTTCATATCCGCACCAAAATCAATCATGGCAATAACAGTGAAATGATAATCAGGAGAAACGACAATTTTAACTTTTGTAAACCATTTTGGAAGAAATATTTTATTGACAAGAGCAAGTTGAGAATCAGTGAAAACATCAGTAATACCTTTATCAGAAAGAAGAGCCTGTTGACTGGATTCATCTCCATCTTTGTGCTCATCATGTTTTTTATCAGTTTTACCAACTTTTAGCATTATCAGCTCTGGATTAATATTCTTATTTTTATGTTTTAACTCGCTTATCTCTTGCTTAATAATATTAATTTCATGCTGTAAATCATTAACAGTTAAATCTTTGGATTTTTCTTTATTTAGGCTTTCAAAGGGTTTTTTAAAGCTTAAAGTTGATTTTTCATTTTCTTTACTTTTAGTAAGAGTTTTAACAAATTTAATATTTTTGCAGGGGATTATTTTTAACGGATTTAACAAGTTTAAAAAATCATTTTCCAAAGAATTAGACGAATTATTTGATTCAAGGATTTTAAATAGTTCTTTTTTATTTCTATTATCAATTTTTAACATGTGAAACTTATTTTTAAACTTACCAAGTTGTTTATATTTTCCAGAAACATTTTTCTTTTTAACATGAAAATCATTAGTTTTACTAAAGTTGTTTTTGTATCTTTTATATTTTTTATGACTATATATTTCGTAACTCTTATCATGTTTCTTCCCTTTTTGTTTAATAGGAGGCAGACCATTTTGTTTACAAAAATTAGCTTTTTCCTTAATCTGTAATTGATATGTTAATAGTTTTTTATGACTACACATACTAGGATCAAATTTTTTAATAGCATTAAAAATGTTATCATCAGTTAGGTTATCATAATTAAGAGAATCATTTGTATTCATTATCACCTGTTTTACCTTATGAGCAAAGATTGGAGGCAGACCGTCAATAAACCTTTCTTTCCAACAAGGCGTATGGCAGTTTTGCTGAAGCATATCCCTGGAAACAAAAACATCTTGATACCATTTGTAACCAATCATAGTAGAGCTTCTTAAAATATTCAACAATCCAGAAACTCGGGGTGGAATACTAGTAAAATATTTAGGAATGGTATAGATCGGAGTATTTAGGTCATCAAGACCAAGAGTACTGTAATCAATATGTTTGGCAAAAATAGGCAACCCTGTGGGATATAGATCCCGCCATTTATGAAGAGTGCTAGAAAAATCGTTAACAAGCAAATCAACAATATCAATTTGATCAATGTCATAGGTACTTTGATGAGCAATACCAAATTCAGACATATGACTTATGATTTTTTGTTCAGATAATCCAGCAATATTCCATTTGTAAGGCTTTTTAATAGAAGTAGAAAATTGTGGTTGAAAAATTCTTTTTTGAAATTGTATATCTGGAGGAATGGATTCGGAATACCAATTTCGTGTAAAAGACATGGGTTCGGAATTTTCAACAAATCTTTTGGTTTCTGGTAATTCATCATTTAAAATCTCTTTAGCAGGAACAGAAGAAATATTGTCAGAATCAGTATGTTCATCAGAAACAATTTCTTTTTCATTTTTTGAAATAGTGCAAGGTGTACTTCTAGAGGTACCTTCAAGTTTAATTCTTAAATCAGAAAGCATTTTATCAACGACTTCAAGCATGTTAGACGGAGAAGTCTTGAGCAAGACTTTCTCTTTTTTACTGGATAAATCAAATAAAGGTTTCTCAATTAAAACAGATTTTTCAGAAGCAGTATTTTCAATATGGTCAGGTTGTTGGTCAATGACATGCAAAGATTTATTAGTAAAGTTGGATTGTTCAATAAGACTAGTGATAGGAGTTTGACCATTAGAAATCTTAAAAGAGGATGTTTGAACAAAATTTGATTTTCTTATCATACTCAAATGTTGTTTTGAAACTTCATTATTTGGAATATAATAGTTTTCAAGAAAATCAAAAAATAAAATATGTTTTTTCAATTGTTTCATTTTTTCTAACCATTTACTCTTGACATGGTTTTTGTCAGACTGAGCAAAATTATTTTGGAAGCATTTTCTTTTAATTTGATTTTTTGAAAGCATAAATTCATCATACAAAGGAACCAGATCAACTTCAAAGTTTTCATTTGAAACAGTCAAAACTCTTAATTGGTTAATATTATCAATGGGAGTAAAGTTGGGGTAAACAGATTTATCATTATCCCTTTCTTTAGTAGTTTTTCTATATAAACAAGAAGCATCAGAATAATATTTAAAACAAGCATGATCATTCAAAGAAACACCAGTCATAGACAGAATGTTATTTTTAAAATTCTTAGATTTAGTATCATGTGAACATATGAGAACAGTAGCACCACAACTCTCAACATTGTGATCTTCATCATTTACAATACCAAGAGGACAACCAGTCCTGGAGCTGATAGAAGAGTTAGATCTCCACAATCTATCCATACTATCCTAGTTTTAACACTCAATTATCATGTTTTTCTCACAACCGTTGCATTTCGTAACACATACCCTAACCAACCTTATACCTCTCATGCCCTACACGCCCTCTCTTGGCTCAAACGGGCCTTACAGTTCGGTTCTAGGAATTCACTTTACGACTAGGGTGGCGCCAACGACAGTAAGAAGGGGACACAACAACTGAGCACCAAAGCTTCGGGTAGACACAAACAGAGAGACAGAGAACACAACAACACTATCACCGGCCAAAAAAGAGTGGCTCTGATACCATAAAGGGGGGAGGGACACGGCGTTGGAAGTGGAAGCACAGTTATACAGTGATAATAGTATAATTGGAAAATAATGCAAGTAAAAGAATGCAAGAAAATGCAAAGTTATAAGACCGGCCAGGTAGGCGGCAGAGCCAGCCAAGTAGGGGGTATAACTTGTATATTTAGAGTAAAGGAAAGAATTATAGAACCGTCCGTGATGGCGGTAATCCGACCAAAGTGGCGGTAGCAACAAATAATATAATGCAAGTAGTGAACATAATACTGAAATTACTTGTTATTGAAAGTAAAATTGAACACTTACAGTAGTAGTAGTAGTGATTACAAGTTGGAAATTGTTACAAGGTTTAGGAGTTACAAGCTTTGTAGAGTAGGAAGTGTAAGCAAGGATATTCTCACAAAGAAAGGCTCTCAAGGGAAAACTCTCTCTAAAGAAGAAGTCTTGAACTAAGCATAAAAAACACTTGCTTCAAATATAAGGGACAGCCCCCCTTAAATAGGCAAAATTTCGGAGTGAACAGTAACGGTGAATAGTACCAGTGAATAGTGACAGTGAATAGTGATAGGTGAATAGTGACAGGTGAATAGTAACAGTGAATAGTAATTTTCCTTTTTTGCCCAAAACGTGGGGAATCCTTTGGGGAACCCAAAATTATTATTTTTGTAGCAGTTGGTGCCAGAGGAATTATGGCAAAGTATAGGGAATCATGATTCCCTAGCATAAGGAACCAAAATTGTAGTCTTGTAGCCATCTTTCCTTTCTTTTTAGGAAGTCACTCAATCTTTGTTAAAAGCAGGATATCCGGTATTTGCAATTTGAATTTTGGAGCATGCTTGAAGTGATAGCACTTATTGGAGCTTTTGGAGCATTCTGAATATCAAAGCAAAGTTGAAGTAGTGGCACACCTTAGAACTTTTGACTGAAGTGTATTACGGACAAATGTTCCGCCAAATTCGGGATGTCTTGAAAATCAATCTTTTATTGGTCTAATCAGTGGAGGCAGCATCAGAAGGATAACCATCAAAAGGACCTCGTGGAGAACAGCAATCATGATCATGGGAAATGGTATATTTATTACAGAATCCATAGTAAAAAATTGGTTGAAATACTGGAGGTTTCCCTGGGATGAGAAACTTTACAGGATTACAGTGGTTAGCCGACCTTAAATGAGCAACCGCATCAGAATATGGTCTGGGACCAAAGACAGCAATTCTTTCTGTGCTACCCATGAAATGGTAGTGTTTCCAGAGACTGTCGGCAACATTAATAATTTGGTTATTAAAATAATTTCTCCAGCATTCTATAAGAGTAAAAGGATCAGCAAAAGATAAATGAGTATTTCCTTCAAACCATGGCCCTTGGTGAGTATGACCATTAATGAGAATGAGATGCTTTGAAGGCTGGACTTTCATCCAGTTGTCTCGTTCCCATTGTGGTAACGTACTCCAACATCTGATGGTAACAAAAGGAGTATTGAATCTTTTAACTGACTCTTGAATAATTTGTGGGAGTTGGCTTGTTTGAAGATGGTTTGTTAATCTCATGTATCTGACTAAACCATATTCAAACATTTGAGAAAGCCAGTAAGGATCTCTATCATATTCATCATCATCATCTGAAATATCAGCAATATATGAACCATCGTCAAAATTTATCAAAAGACCAGGAAATGGGTGTTGCTTTTCATATACTCTGAGACTACTCCCAAAGTGTTCTTCCCAATCAGCTTGGAGAAAAACATTATCATCTTCATCTAACTCATCTGGATCAGGAATAGTAGCAATAACGAGTGTTTTGAAATATTCGAACCATAGATCAAAAGATCTGAACATAGCCTTGTTCTCCAGAATACGTAATTGTATATCTGTTGGCAAGTTGGCAACAGCACTTCTTAAAACTGATTGGGTCTTAAGGCTCAATCTAGCATAATCTATGCCCATTATAGTCATTTTATCCTTTGAATGGATATCCTCTTTGCCAAAGAGTTGACTGAAATAAAGATCATTTGTAATATTTGGATGGGTAATATGATGACTTTTAAAGGCCTCATTTTCTAGAATGAAGTCATCTTCTGAAGCAAAGGTTTTTATATAGTAGTGTGTGTAAACTTCATTTTGAGCAGTGAGGTTAACCAGGTGTATTTCAAGGGCTCGCAGTGTTTGTTGAAAAATATCATTGTCTTTTTCGAGAAAGGCAGATTGCAGGTTATCGAGAATAAGTTTAATAGGAGCTGGTAATTCTGAGTAGGTACCATTGTGGAATTGTAAATTTTTTGCTAAAACTTCTTGTAAAGCAATTATTATATCACCATTAGAGAATGTCACCTTTGCAGGGACATCTCTTTGAAGGGATATTGCTTCCCTGGATTTTGCCCCAGAAGAAGCGCCTTCATGCATCGTAAAAGGTCGTCCCATCGGGAACCTTTTAGGTTGAGCAAAGTCCTGTATAGGAGCTTTTCCCTTTGAAGCCATAATAATCCACTTACTAGTGGTATAAGTATAAATATTACTAGTATCCCACTTATTAGTGGTACTTATCCTCGCATCATCTTCCGATCCCTGCAAAGAAGTGTTGAAAATGTGAGGACGATTGATGGTATTAGTTTGGTGAGCATTATTTATGGAATATGGACAAGAACTCATCATTATTTCTTGGACAAGAGTATGCATGGGAGAATCTTTTTTATAAGTCAGATTGTCAATATCTATTTCAAGTTTTGAAGCAAATTTGAATTTTATTTTTTGTCCAAAAGGGTCAGTGGTAATTCCATCATGTTCAACAAGGAAGGGATATAAAGCATTTATAAAAGGTAAACCAAGAATTACTTTATCAGTCAGATTTTTAACAAGAACAGAAGGAATCTTAAAATTGACATTATTATGGCATATATGAGCATTGTTCAATTCATATTTAATTTTCATCTGAGAACCATTAGCAGAAACCAATCTTTCGGTTGATTTTTCAAAATATTTTGAAGGAATCAATCCTTCTTGAATACAATTCATATCTGCACCTGAATCAATCATTGCAACAACAGTGAAGTGATAATCTGAAGAAACAACAATTTTTACTTTGGTAAACCATTTTGGAGGAATCAATTTATGGACAGGACTGAGTTGAAAGTGGTCCACAATACCTTTTTCAGAAAGAAGAGCTTGTTGACTGGATTCACCTCCATCATGGTGCTCATCTTGTTCATTATCAATTTGATGGTCAAGACTTTTATCAATTTTTAACATTATTAATTCTTGTTTAATATTTTGGTTATCATTTTTAAGTTTTGTAAACTCATTTTTTAAATCAAGCATTTCTTGTTTAACAACAGTAATTTCTAATTGGAGATCATCAACAGTTAAATCTTTGGATTTCTTTTTATTGAATCTTTCTAAAGTTTCTTCAAAGTTTATGGTTGATTTCAATTTTTTATTAGTTTCATCTTTTAACAAATTCTTCTTAAATCTATCCAAATATTCTTTTTGTAATTCAGGATTTTGAATTTGATTGATTAATTGGATAATTAATTTTTCATTTTCTTCACTTTTAGTGAGAGTATTAATGGAATTAATAAGATTACAACAGGAATCTCGACAGCCAATTTTAATATTAGGGGAATCAGAGGAATCATCAGCAGATTGGTAACAAGAATCAGATGAAGAGAAAAAATCATCTTCCAAAGAATCATACGAATTGTGTGATTCAAGGATTCTGAACAATTCTTCTTGCTCTTTATCATTAATTTTTAACATGTTAAACTTATTTTTTAATTTACCAGGTTTTTGATTACAATCTTTACTGAAATGACCAGGTTTTCCACAGTTAAAACATTTACCTTTTCCTGGCATTTGTTTATCGTATTTTTTGGAAACATTTTTCTTTTTAGCATAAAAATCATTGGGTTTGACAAAATTATTTTTGTATTTTTTATATTTGTTATGATTATAGTTTTTGTGAATTTTATCATGTTTTTTCCCTTTTTGCCTGGAAGGAGCAATAGGGGGCAAACCATATTGTTCACAAAAATTACCCATTTCATATTTAGCTTTTTTCTTGTTCTGTAAATGGTATTTTAACAATTTTTCATCATTACACATGTTAATACCAAGTTTTTTAATAGCACTAAAAATATCACCATAAGTTAGGTTATCATAATCAATAGAATCATTTTTTCCCATTAACACTTGTTTTACCTTATGAGCAAAGATGGGAGGTAGACCGTCAATAAACTTTTCTTTCCAATAAGGTTTGTGACAATCCTTTCGAAGCATTACTCTGGAGGTAAAAACATCTTGGTACCATCTGTAATCAGTCATAGAAGGGCATTTTAAATTATTCAATAAATCAGAAACTCGAGATGAAATATTAGATGGGGTACCAACAAAATGTTTGAGAATGGTATAAATCAGAGTATTCACGCCATCTAGAATACCACGACCAATATTTTCATCAAAAATAGGCAAACCTTCATCATTCTTTTTAACAGCATTTTTAATGGATTCTTTGGAATCTTCAGTGAGATAAGAATCCCACCATCCTCGAAGAGTTCCAGAAATCCCAGTAACAAGCAAATTAACAATTTCAGGCTGATCTAAATCATGGTTATTTTGATAAGCAATACCAACCATGGACATATGACTCATTTTATTAATGATTTCTTGTTCAGACAAACCATCAATATTCCATTCATAAAGTTTATCAGCAGAAACAGAGAACTGTGTTTGAAAAACTCTTTCTTCAAATTGCACATCAGGAGGAGTAGGTTTTGAATACCAATTTTTTGTAAAAGACATAGGTTTTGGATTTCCAACAAATCTTTTAATTTCAGGAAAATCATTACCAAAAACCTTTGTAGCAGAAACAGAAGAAACAGTATTAGAATCAGTATGTTCATCAGAAACAATTTCTTTTTCTTTCTTTGAGATAGTGCAAGTTGTATTTCTAGAAGTACCTTCAGTTTTAACCTTTAAATCAGCAAGCATTTTATCAATAACCTCAAGCATTTTAGACTGAGACGTTTTGAACATAACTTTCTCCCTTTGACTGGGCAAATCAATCAAAGGTTTCTCAGTTTTTACAGATTTCTCTGAAGCAGGTTTTTCTATGGAAACAGTCTTGTCAATAATTTTTTCTTCAATACGATCAAGCTGTTGACCAATAACATGCAAAGACTCATTAGTAAAGTTGTTTTGTTCAATAATACTGTAAATAGGGGTTTTATCATCAGCAATCTTAAAAGAAGTAGCATTAACTTCTGTCTTTTTATCTTGACAAGTTAGCACAATTGTCTCAAGAGGCGGATGAGTAGCCCGAATAGTAGATTTATCTTTTTCTTTAATAAAATTTGATTTTTTTATTACACTCAAATGTTGCTTTGAAACTTCATCATTTGACACATAATGGTTTTCAAGAAAATCAAAAAACAAAACATGATTTTTTAGTTGATTCATTTTTTCTAACCATTTACTTTTAACACGGTTTTTTTCCGATTGAGCAAAATTATTTTCGAAATATTTTCTTTTAATCTTGTTTTTTGGAAGCATAAACTCATCATATAAAGGAACCAGGTCGACTTTAAAACCTTCATTTAAAACAGTCAAAACTCTTAATTGCTTAACATAACCAGAAGGATCAATAGGAGGGAAATCTCTTTCGGATAGACAAATAGAATTACCATCGTCTTCTTCTTCACTAGCAGGCTTGCCATTTGGAGAGGAAGATTCTGGTTTGGTGGAATAGTAAACATCGCTTACTTTATCATCTGAAATTCCTTTTAATTTTAAATCAACAGGTTTATCAAAATTCTTTTCCAAGAATTCATTAAGATCTTGATCTCTTTTAGAAATTTTGTCAGGTTTGAAATCAGTAGGTTTTGAAAAATTCTTTTTCAAAAATTCATTGAGATCTTGGTCTCGTTTTGAAATACTTTCAGATCCAGCAAAGGAATGTCTTCCTTCGTTGATTCTTAAGGGTTGACTATTTTGAAAACTTATTTTAACAGTACCGTCAAGATATTGTTGAATATGAGTAAGATCAAGCTCATCAAAAATGGGTTTGGCAATAGGAGATTCTTGTTCCAAGAACCATTCAGTGGGAAGTTTGACGTCTTGCCATTGAATCATTTTTGGAATTTGAATCTTTGCATCAGGAGTTGAACATTTAATTAACATAGTTTTACCAGAAGGTTCTCTATGATTTATAGCACTAGGATTTAATTGAGTACCCAATAATCTATAATAAATGCGATAAATCAAAGCAAAAGGTTTACTACCTTCTTCCATGTGATATCCAGATGAAGCAATATTTAAAGTCAAAGCTTTAACAATGTTAGCATCATCTAAAGCCAAAGTAAGATCAGGATAACAACTAAAGTAAACAGGACCATCATACAAAGAAGCAGTAATCATACCAAGAATGCTATCTTTAAAGTGTTTAAATCTAGCATCACGTAAACACATAAGAACAGAAGCATTAATGCCCTTTCGGGTAAGAGGTTTGATAGCAACTTGAACCATACCAATATGCAGGTAACTGAACTTTTTAGAAGCAAGAAATTCACTAATATTCTTTTTAGTAAATAAGCAACATTTTTCATGAGTTTTTGAAATAGAGAATATTTGTTCAACAGTTCTAACTTTATATGCAGAATGAAAAGTATTTTCAGCCCAACTTATCTTATAAACATTTTTTGTATCAACCTTAGGAATAGTCCATTTAGTAAAATCAGGGATCTCACTATCATCAACATTGTGATCTTCTTCATTTACAATATCAGGAGGACAACCAGTCCTGGAGCTGATAGAAGAGTTAGATCTCCACAATCCATCCATACTATCCTAGTTTTAACACTCAATTATCATGTTTTTCTCACAACCGTTGCATTTCGTAACACATACCCTAACCAACCTTATACCTCTCATGCCCTACACGCCCTTTCTTGGCTCAAACGGGCCTTACAGTTCGGTTCTAGGAATTCACTTTACGACTAGGGTGGCGCCAACGACGGTAAGAAGGGGACACAACAACTGAGCACCAAAGCTTCGGGTAGACACAAACAGAGAGACAGAGAACACAACAACACTATCACCGGCCAGAAAAGAGTGGCTCTGATACCATAAAGGGGGGAGGGACACGGCGTTGGAAGCGGAAGCACAGTTATACAGTGATAATATAACTTGAAAGTAATGCAAGTAAAAGTTATGCAAGTAAAAGAGAAGCTATAAGACCGGCCAAGTAGGTGGCAGAGCCAGCCAAGTAGGGGGTATAGCTAAAATAGTTAAAGAAGACTAAAGAATTATAGAACCGTCCGTTATGGCGGTAATCCGACCATGGTGGCGGTGGCAACAAGTAAGATAATGCAAGTAATGAACATAATATATATACATATATATAAACTTTGTGAAAGGGACTAATTCTAGAGATTATGACACATGATCAAAGTTGTGTATATATATATATATATATATATTTATGCACACACCAAGGAATGAATTCACATGTCCAAGACATAACCGCCCTCTATAATAAGAAATTATAATTGGCTAAAAAAAATTTAGTTCGCATTTTCCTTTTCTCGGTTACATGTTTTTCTCTTAAATGGATATAATGGACATTAGGCATAATAATTTCAGCAATATATATATAAAGCAAACTAACCAAGTAAGTTACCAAAATAAACGGAAAACTTCCTTAAAAAAAAAAAAAAAAAAATCATCGATTATGAAACATAGAATAACACAAACATCCATATTCTTTACCTTTTTGCCAAATTCACCCATTCCAACTTTTGATCTGCATGTGCTTAGATTGGCACTTAAGAACTCTCTTGGACTCATTTTCTTTCTTCTTCTGTGGTTCATCTTATTTCTTGGCCGCATTCTTTTACTCAAATAGTTAGGGATCTAAGATCAAATTGAGAAAATAAAAAAGAATAATTAAATAACCTCAAAATCCTCAACTACACATATCTACCAATGATATTTCAAATTTTCAACCAAACATAAAGACAGGAAAAATAGGGTAAGAAAGTGAGAAATAACGCAAAGACCACGGAATGGACAAATAATTCAGGGGTGATGTGTGACATATGTCACTCCTTCATTGGTGTTGGAGGATTGCATCTTTTTAAAGAGTTAGGGCTTGTTTGGTAAGGAATTCTAAACAATAGTTTTCAGTGTTTAAGCACTAAAAACTCTAAATCAAAAAAAAAAAAAAATTGCGTTTGGTAGGTGATTTTATCCAGTTTTTAGTTTTTAAATAACATTGTTCAATGACATTTTTGTAAATATTTAGAAAAATGTGGGATCCACAGATTTGACAATACCCAACCAATTTTATTGTTTATATCAGAAAATTTACACTTTTTCTTAAAAACACCTATACATACCAAACACACAATAATATTTTTTTCACTTTTGAAAAAAATGTTATAAGAAATATGATACCAAACACATTTTTTACATTATGAGTACTTTTTTTTAAGAATAATTATAAGTACTTTAAATACATATTTTCACAACACTTCTTAAACCATAGTTTTCACATAATTTTGAACAATAATACTTAAAATCTGCTACCAAAAAGCCCCTACCTATATATATATATATATATATATATATATATATATATATATATATATATATTTGTCATTTTCTTCATTATCTCTGTTCTGCAGCTTTTTTTTTTTTTTAATAATAATTCTAATACTATGGGGTACAATTTTTGTTATAACTTTTATTTTACATAGCAGAATGTGACAATTACTTGTTATTTTCGCATAAATTTATCACTATTTTTTTTTCAGGGTCAATTTGCTAGAAATAATTATAATAAAAATTATGGTATTAAAATTTTTGTATTTCTTGGAAAAAAATGTATAACCAAAGAAAATATCTCATGCGTCTCACGTACGAGACCGATATCTCATGGACCCACACGTTGAGACATTGGTTTCATAGGACCATGTGCACTTCTTGGTCATGAGAAAGTAAAAATGTTGAAGAGTTGGTGAACAGATTGAGTGTGGGTTCTGACTTGTACGTGAAAGTAGTTACCATATGGGGACCAGGAATCTTTTTCAGTTTGAAAGCAAGATATGAAAATAAAATAAAATATCTCATTCTCTTATTCTTTTTTTTCTTTTTTTTCCTCTGTTTCAAGAATAAAATTTTATAATATATATTTTTTAATGAAGAAAATTTTATAATACATATTTTAGACATATAATAAAGTTTTTTCACACATTCAATTAAGTTACATAATTTCAATAAATCAGAGAATAAAATTATTTTTTCACATACCTTTGAACACATATCTTAACTATTCTAGATTTTTTTTTTTTTTTTTTCTGATTAACACATCATCTATATATATATGATAATATTGGTATTATGTTGTGTAATTGGAGTTTTATGGTTGAGATGTCCCTTATGAAACAAATTTTTAATTTTGAGTGAAAATTGAAGTGCTACTGTACAAGTATATCATTCTCCCATTAATCAAAAACCCAATGATTGATTACTGTTATGTGCCAAAATCCAAATCAAGCACACTTACATGGGCTCGAAATCCATAAGGTTCTAATATCAGAGATGAATCATTAATTGGAGTCTCAAGGCAGTCGGGCAGAGCAAAGAAATACCGATCGCTTACATTGAATTGAAATCGGATTTTTGGTTATCCGTATGGATGCACCCAAAAAATTGAAATCTTTTAGACAAGCCTAAAAACAATATTTAAGCTCGAGCTCGTGAGAATGCTAAAAATCTTGAACTCGGCTTGGTTTGATTAATTAGTCAAACCAAGCTCAAGTTTAATATCAAGCTCAAATTTGAGCTCAAGTCAAGCTTTTTAGCTTGGGATCCAAAAAAATTGCATTATTAAATGCAAAAGATAGACATTTGATAGAGACATTGAGAGTGACAAGTAAGAATCTTAGGCCTTGTTTGGATGGTGGAAACACTATCACTCATCACGCATCACTCATTACTAATAACTCATCACTTATCACTTAAAATTCCCCAAGTTACATCCCTGGCATGTTTGGCACTACAACATGGTTGAGTTTGCATTCCCAAAACTCAAATATTTTCACTTTATGTGAGATCCACAAACTGACTAAGTTCAGACTCTCTTCTTCTCCTTTCACTTCTTTTTCTCTAATCTCTCAAACTCTCTCTCTAGCTAGACTGGTTCTTTTCATTTCTTTGTTCTTTCTCTAATCTCTTAGTCTATCTCTCTCTACCCAGACCAAATCAAAATTTCATTTTCCACAGCCATACCACAGATCTGAACCTCACAAACACACCCACATCTCAAAAATCCAAACCCCACACCCACCTCTCAATCCGATCTCCACACCCACAAGAAAAAAAAAAAAAAAAAAACCCTTATCTATTCGAGGAGATGGAGAGAGAGCTTGGCAGATTCTACCATCTATGCCATCGAGATGACAACCCCCACCCCGAAACCATGAGATCCACTATTGAGACGGAGACAAAAATGGAGAAGAATGAAGGCTTGAGCTTCAGCTAGAGTGGCAGACTGGGACGAAGAGAGTAATGGGTTATGTTAATGGCAAATGGGTATAGAGAGAAGAGAGTGGCATGGGAAGAGCAGAGGAAGAGGAGTGGAAAAAAAAAAGAAAAAAAAAAGAGATGGTCTGTTAAGGAAAAGAAAAGACACAGACATAGGCCCCACAATATGAATATATTTACAAAAATGCCATTGTAACTCTGTTTCCATAACTCAAAAACATCAAAATTTTGTTTTCATTTTCACTAACTCATAACTCAATTTGGTGAAATATGAGTGACGGAAACAGAAAATGGAAATTCATTTTAACAAGCCATGCATGTGTGGGACCTATAGATTTTGAGTGATAAGTGATGAAAATAAAGTGATGAGTAATTGAAAACACAAAATCCATACACCCCCTTAGTTTTGATAGAATTGGATTGTGAAGTTAGGCAAAGACTAGAAGACTAGAAAGAATTACATTTGTAACTGAATGGGAAAGACTTGCATGGTAACATATTTCACAAATTTACAAAGATTGGGGGTGGGGGAAAAGCCATACATGGGCCCACTTGGATTAAAAAAATATGTAACTTAAGTCTAAAAGTGTTCCATGGTTAGTTTAGAGGGAGTGTTAAAAAAAATTATTGAAAAGAAATTAATGGGTAGTGGTAAGTGGTCTCATGTGAACTATGTCATTATTAATATATGTGTAATGTCATAATAATGAGTTTATTTAGTAAACATATATCAAGTTATAAACGAGTCTAAGCTCAACATGTCTTGTATTAAGCCCTATTGTTCACGAGTTTGTTCACAAACAATTTTTTTTCTTGAGCTCGGCTTGTTTATCAAATAAGTCTAAAACTAAGGCTCAAGCTTGGCTTATTTATAAACAAATTAATATGAAAGAGTTTTTTATTGAGCCGAGCCTAAGTTATTTATGAAAAACTTGGTTTGTTTACAACCCTAGTAGCTTATCTTATTTTACACAAATTTTAAATAGATTGATATTAGTAATTTTTGGAGTTAGATGTGCAAAATTTAACCCTCATAAATTCATGCTTTTATCCATTAACTGATGTGAGTGCTCTATGGTTGAACAAATATTGTGACTCTTAGCTGATGTTTGTAACAAAATTGTGACTATGATCATGGGTCATAATCTCTAGAATTAGTCCCTTTCACACACACCAAGGAATGTATTCACATGTCCAAGACATGACCGCCCTCTTTAAGAAATTATAATTGGCTAAAAAATTTTAGTTTGCATTTTCCTTTTCTCGGTTACATGTTTTTCTCTTAAATGGATAATAGACATAATAATTTGGCGAAACTACAATGTTGGTTCCTCAAGTTTACCCTGTGTGCATAATTGGTTTCTCAAGTTTCAAGCGAGCACAATTAGTCCCTTAATTTTTAAAACTGAGTTGTATTAGTTTTTTTACTAACTGCCGTTGGTAGTGTTACTTACGTGACTAATGGAACAATAATTTGGCCTTTTTTTAAATAATGTGCCATTGTTTTATTAATAAAAATTACAAAATAAATTTACACATAAGAAATTCACAAACTTGTACCAAATTAAAACCAATATTTGCAACTAATTTACAAACCCACCCACAAGAGAGAAGGGGAGAGAGCACTGATCTGCCACCAGCAACAACCCAAGCCCAAAACCAAAATTAAAAAACTCTCTAATTTCTTTTTCCTCGTAAAAGGTAATCACCTCAAAATTCACAAACCCAAGAAACAGTAACAACAAGAAGCCCTAGCTCTTTATAGATGATAGGATGGGAGAATGATTTCATGACATAGAAACTCTAAGAAAGAAACAAGATCAAAGATTTTGTTATGGCAGAAACATCATCGTCCAAGACAACATTTTTGCATGCTCCAATTCATGCGATTGGATTCGAGATTGAAGACTTGTCTCCTCAAAAAGTCACTGGCCGCCTTCCTATTACACACAAATGTTGTCAGGTTTGGTCAAACACAATCAAACCCAGTTCAATTTGATAGGCCAAAAACATATTGACCCCTTGTGATGAATTAATTGATCAATTAGTCAAGTTTATTAATTAATCAAATTAACATGCAAAACGCGTGATAGCACAATGCAGCTGGTGATTACAAAACAGCTGAGTTAAACAATGGTAAGTGGGCATAAGCTCTGAAACCTGTTAGAAGGTGTTCATTAATGCCAAAGCTAGAACTAGAAATTGTGTTTATAATGCTTTGGAGAAAGATCTATTGGAATGGGTCAAGAGGGTATTTTGTAGCATTCAATAAGGAAGTTAATAGTGAAATGCTTCAAGGCCTACCAAATTGCTTTAATATACCCTTCTATTTCTATGAGAAATTTTTGAACATGTGATTCAATATTTTTATTTAATAAATTAAGATGGAGATTCAATGTTTGTGCCTTTTGTCTAGCACTCCTATTTGTGCATTTTGGATAGAATAATGTTAGAGATACAAATTTTTTTTATAAAAAAATTTCCAAACTACTAATATAGTGAGTGATTATTGGTAAATGAAAAGTTATGTTAGTAGTGAGCCTAGATGAAAACTAGTAAAAAATTGGCTATAACAATAGTTTGTAAAAATATTATAACATAGTTTGTAGCTGTAACATTACTCTTCTATATATGTCATACAACAAGACAAATCAATCAAAATTTTCAAATCATGTTGCCTATGTGGCAGTTTGTGCTACAGCTATGGGAATAATAAGATTTTTCCTGAATGCCTATCTTTCTTCTAATTTCATCTCTAAATTTGCTCCCCACATTAAACAGTAAAATTTCTTCTCCAAAAAAAAAAAAAAAAAAAAAGATTTAAATGGTAAAATTTGATTTTTGTCCAGGTCTATAAGTGACATGATTTGGACAACGACTTTAAGGTAAAGAACCTATTATTTTTGTTCTCTTCCACCCAAAAAAAGGGGTAAAAAAAGAGTATAATTAAGGACCAAACTATATTTCCTTCTCTAAAGAACAAGAATTGAATTATGTGACCCAGCAATAAGAATTAAGACAATTCATTGTTGCTGTCGTTTTTTTTTTTTTTAATTTTTATTTATTTTAATTCAATAGTTACAATAGGTAGGAAATTTGAACTCGAGACATTTTTGTAAGGAACACCAAAAAATGAAAGTTGAGTTAATAGCTCTTGATAAAACACTTTATTATGATCAAATAAATAAGAGGAATTGTAAGTTCTAATTTACTAAAATGATGAAGTTTCTACTCATCAAATAAAGGACTTAGGTTTGAGTCACAAGCAATTCTCAAGGAAAAAGAAAGGTTTGAATCCATAAACTTAACATATAAAATAAATAAACAAACAAATAAATGAAAGAGAAGAAATAACAAACCAAAATCATAAAAATAAGATTTTGTTATATTCTATTCGATGATTCTTATCTTATTGTTCTCTAAAATATTACATATTTGCATGCAAGAGAACGTAAATGCTTTTGGGTTTTGATGCTGATCCACCCACAATTGCTGATGCATTTTTCACTTGTGAATTGTGATAATCATAAAACACCCACAGCCACCATTTCCCAAACAAAATAATGTGGACCACTTGACTGGTTATGGGGGCCCATATCATTAGAAGGGTCTGGGAGGTGGACTCTGGTTTTGTTATAATTTTGAGCCTAGTGACTCCATTTCTAAAAGGCTTTTTTTTTTTTTTTTTTTTTTGCTGGGTAAGTATTTATGCGGGGGCTAGAACCCCTGAGCTTAAAGTCACTTAGTTGACTAGATACCACTTGGGCCAGCAGGCCCGGTGGTATTTCTAAAAGGCGTTGGCTCTATATTAGCTTGGAGCTAAAACTTAAAGACTCATTTTCCATTTCTCAACAACCGCGTTTGGGCTACTTTAACCATCCTTAACTGTAGGATATGTCCTCCCTTAACATAACAATGCCTCAATTATTGCAGAAAAAGCCATGTTCCTTTTTCTGTTGACCATGACTTATAAGATCCCATTAAAGGATTTAGGAAAATAATTTATATATATATATATATATAAAATTTAGTTTTCTTCCCCATTTTCTTAGAGAACGTGAATAAGTGATGAATGTGAAAATAGTAAAAATAAAATAGAAAGACAACTGAACCAAGATAATAAATAAATAAATAAAAAGAAAGAAAGAAAGAGAATTTCATTGGCGTAGTTTGGCCATATTAGAAAGCTAATAGCTATATCTTTTTTAATAAGATTAGACTATTAGTACAATGCAAAATTGCAAATTTATGGGACCAAAACAATAAAAAAATGAAATTTAAAAGACAATTGAGAATTGACTAAATCTAAAGAGTGTAATTTTCAACCTGCCCAGTTCGACCCATGCATACTCTTAGTATTGTGTATTGACATTGGCTTTATCACTGAACCAAGAGAAAATGACTTGCCACGCCTTGTCCATTAAACCTGGTAGGTATAGATGTTTTCTTGGACAAATGCACCCATTAAAGCTTTACGCAAATGAGAAGGACCAGTCAGTCAGTCACCACCTCGTCGTTTATTTCACATGCATTTCAGTTATTTTATTTTGTGGCTCATTCTGATGCTTGCTTTCATAGGTAAGAGCCTCATAATCTTTTTTTTATTCTTCCTTTTGTCTTTTTCTTCTTGGGCTCTGTACAAGGATGGCCAATCCTTTGCATAGGCTCTTTCATACCCATCGTGGGCTTTTGCACCTATTTATGGGTTTCTTAGTTTGTCTAGGTTTTTGGGCCTATTCAAGGCCCCAAGCCAAATGGGCTTAGATGCCCTTTAAAATTTTGGATAGCAACAATATTTTATAGGAGGAGAACATTGGTATTCTACTAAGATGTCCATTAGTTTTGAGTGAAAATTGAAGTAATGCCCTTTTAGTGTTTCATTCTCCCATTCATTCTCTCTATTTGCCTAGGGGGAAAAACACGAAGGAAGAGTATAACAGGTGAGGTGATATGTGGAGGAGTTCAACAATGTTGATCAAGGAGGTAAACTATAGTGATGATTTAATAATCGAAATTTTTATCATATAAAATTGCTTGTAAAAATTGATAAAATTTATTTTGTACCAATAACATGAATCTCAATGAGAATTATACAAGATTGAAAAGCAAAAAATTAAGACTAATGGGTATGTGCTACAATGCCTTCATTGGATTGTTGTCACAATAGTTAACTAGGACGCCCATATAAATCACAAAAGAAAAGTGGCAAGGAATTATTTTCATAGGTTATTATGTCTATAAGAATCATGATTGTTTTACATTAATACAATTATCATACACGTGACACTAACTTCAGAAATATGTATCCATTTATTCGTGCCCACAAGCATAGAGGATAATTTTATCTAAAAGAAATTTCCATAGAGGATAATTTTTTCTCCATACATTACCTTCAATTATTTTTTATTAGTCTTTTTGTTTGATTCTAGTCTCTAAGAGTTGCTAATTAGTTACTGCATATTGGATTCTGTTTGCAAGGAAATCTATTTCTTTTCTTGATTAAATTTGGTGTGTAAAAGGGGATTGTTTACAAACTGTTGAATAAATGCTTCTTTGGCATTACATTAGCAAATTTCTGTGAAAAGGGGATTGGTTTTTACTCCTAAGGATAAAAGAGTTTGTAATATGAGAGTGGATTTCATTTTGCTTGCCGCTAGATGAGAAAAAGCAAAATCTTTTATATGACCTAGTTTTTCATTTACCTTCTTTGTTACTATGACTGGCTTGAACAAAATTTGGAGTTCTCACCTCATAGTAATGGTAATTGTAGATCCTCTTTATGTTTTTATGTATGTCGTAGTTTGTCGTGCATGATAGAATTGAATTTTGGTATTTTTGTTATGTGCATTCTTGAGTATGAAACTTGGAAAAAAAATAAGGAATGATCATGTCATAATCAATAACCCTTTCTGTTCTACTGGTTCATCTTGGAAATTAACAATTAACATGTTGTTTCTTTGAATTAGTGAGCCTGGAAGAACTTTTATCATTTAAGAAAGTTGGAAGGGAAATTTATAAATGGCTATTCCTTTATTACCAGGAGAACTTTGACATGGTTTCATTGCTAAAAGTTGTCCTATGTGAAATGTTATCCAAGGTGACAGCATTTGTAGATCCTAGTTCTGATGTTGAAGAATCTAAGATCTATATTCAGACAGGGAAGGAAGAAAGGCGATGGCGACTTGATTTTTGTTTAGAAAATCATGCTTGACATGCTCCCATATTGATGAAATTACATGAAAGGAACTAACTTGGAGGTAGACATTTTAAGTTTTTTTACTCATGCACGGTATCCTTGGACCTTGGCTCTGTATAGATCATTGGCCTTGAGAGTAGCAAATTGTTGCTATGTCTTTAAGGTGACGGTGGATTATTCTATGGCTCTAATGTGAGAGTGGATGGAAGAGAAAAAGATGCACAAATAAGAGTTGCTTTTTATTCTGTAACTAATTTGCAAAAATGTTTTAACTATTGTTCTGTAACTTTAAGTGCTTATTTCATCTAATGTTTTTCAGCAATCTCATCACTGGAATACCTCTTTGACTTGTGATTGGATTGTAGATAAGCAATACTACAACAACAAAAACAAAGCCTTAGTTCCAAAATTTTGGGGTCAGCTACAGTAAATAAGCAATTTACTTTATAAAACTATAGTGCAGCTGGGTCAAATCCAACTATAAAAGTATTGGTTCTTAAGTTGGAATTGTGAATTTGAAAATTAATGATCAGCTTTGATTAGGTTGAACTTGCATGACCAAGCGTGCTTGTTGACCATTAGGTTGAACTATGAAAGTCTTTTTTTTTTGGATACATAAACATTATAATCTTCCATTGGTTCTTATTATTTTTAATATACAATGTAAGCCTTTCATTTTTGTAAAATCTGGGTTTGGTCTCTGCTTCATTTTTAGGATTCATAAACTCTATATAGTCTTAAATGTAATTAGATATTGGTGCCCTATTTCTAGTGATTATCAACTGCTTGCAGAGGCTACAAAGCATATCATTGGTTCAGTGCAGTTTGTCAAAAATGTTTGTTGAACTTGGACCCAAAAAATCTGACGCATCATGCAACTGGTGGTTAAGGTGAATAATGGTAAGTGGGCACAAGCTCTGGAACCTGTTAGAAATATGGTCATTAATGTGTTTATAATACTTTGGATAAAGATTCGCTGGAATGGGTAAAGAAGCTATTGGAGCAATCAATGAGGAAGTTTACAAGTGAATTGCTTCAGGGCCTACCAAATTGCTTAATACCCTTATATTATTACTATGAGAAATTTCAGAACATGAGATCTAAAAATTTAATGTAATAAATTACCATAGAGAGTTAACGTTTCCATTCCGTCTACTGTCTAGCACTGCTATATGTGCATTCTGTATATGCCATATAGCAAGACAGAGCAGTAAAAAATTTCAAATCTAGTTGCCAATTTGGCTGAATTCATTAAGCTACAGCTATAAGAATGATATGGGAATGATAAGATGCTATCTTATAAGTTTTTCATTGAAGTCTCTTAATTTGTCTCTTAAATCTACTCCCCACATGTGTTTGATCTGAGGAGAAACCTCAAAAACACATTAATGTATAACAGTATAAGCTACTCCTAAAGAACACATTAGTGTACAAGCTACTCCTAGAGAAATTCAATCTAAAATTAGGATAATTGGAGTCTATTAGGCAATGCCTAACTTTCTTCAGCAGCCAAACTTTTTAAAATTCTTTATTTCCCCTTATATTATTATTAGGCTTAAAATTTGCCCCTAGAAAAAAAAATGATATTTCGTCCCCTCAAAATTTTTTATATGTTTAGGGCCCGTTTAGTATGTGTGTTTAAACAAAAAATTTCAGTTTTTTGGGTGAAAAAAGTGTGGAAATGCATATAATGTTATTTAAAAACTAAAAATACGTGTTTAAACACATGTACCAAACAGTCCCTTAAATTCTTGTTACTATAAGCATATTTCTAGATAATTCCGAAACAAATTAGTCATAATCCTCCCAAAGTTATATATAGTGTTCTTTTGTGTGTCTGTAAAATGTCTGTATACAATACAAGCAATATAATCTATCTCAAGGGGAATTAAATTAAATTCAATTATGTGTATAACTTTAATTAAGAAACTTAATGTGTTGCAACCAAGGAACCTTATCGAAGTTTTTTTTTTCCTTAATTTTTAATTATATATATATATAGTGAATAAAGCATTATATTAGATTAGAGTTAATTGCAGCCCCAAAGAGAATTTCTTGGCTCCACCACTGTTTCTTCTAGTTTCATCTCTAAATCTAACCTCAAAATCAAATTCTTATAAGTCTACCAAGCTACTCCTTCAAAAATTCTAACTTAAAATTAAAATGACCTTAAAATTTAAGCGAAAAGCATTTACATGGAAGCCTTATGCCTTACAGGAGACTTGTTATTGTTGGTTACAGTGGAGGCATGCAATGAAACCTAATAGAAAGAGGGAAAACGTGTTGAAATTGAATCTAATGCGAGAGCATCTCCAGCAGCCTAGGAAAATTTTTGTCTGTTTGAAGAGCGAACAGTACATTTTACCTTTTGCCTACCCACTTTTTCAAATACACTTTTCAACAGACTTTCTATCTCATTCTCTATCTTATTTAAATATTATTTCTTCATTCATTATTTATTATTTTTTTAACAACTACACATCTTCCAACTTTTTTTTATTCAACACATTGATTATTATAATAGAAAAAAAGATTTGAAGAATGAACATTAGCTCATCAGACCTGATGAGCTACTGTTCATTAGCCAAAAAAAAGACCAAGTTTACCGAGTCTGCTAAAGCACTGCTGGAGCATAAACAGTGCAAAGTTTCTCCAAATTTTAGCTAATATACCCGGATACCGATACTCCTGGAGATGCTCTGATTATGGAAAAACGCCGAAAAATTTTCTTTGCCTTACTATAGCTACAGATGAAAAAAAATAAAGAAAAAAAGAAATTGATTTATGAGGACGTTTAAGAAGTTCTCAATTTCTTATTTTCATTTTTAAAAAATTTTCTGCATTTCCATAATTCTTTATCAATAATCAATATACATAAATGTCAGAGGAATGCGATTTTAATTATGGAATTGATTCTGATTTTTGAGCACTCCACTTATATATATATATATATATATATATATATATATATATATATATATATATATTTTTATATATATATATATATATATATATATTTTTTTTTTTTTTTTTTTTTTTTTTTTTTTTTGAGAGAGAAACTTAAATATATTTTGTAAACTTAAAGGTTAGAATAAGAAAATATTAATGCTAATTTTTGCTTAGTTAAAAGAAGGTGATGATGGACTAATTATTTTTATCTTAGTTATGTAGAGTAAAAACATCCTTAACCCTTAAAATCATATCTTTTCTATAATGATATAAACCCTTAATAGTTTTTCTTGTTAACAAATTAAAAGAAATATTAACATGTTACAAAAATATTGGTGTAAGAATTTCTGAGAATATGATACTCTAGTAAACTGCTTAATTCACCATGCTAGGCATCTGAACCCTGGAGGCTGGAAGCACTTGCTCCCAATGCAAACTTAACTAATATAGGTGGGCTTATGGGCCAAATACATGCAAAGTTCAAGGCAAAAACATCAATTCACACGTTGGATTTATATCTAAGCATCATTTGACAATTTGGGCCTTAAACCTAATATTTCAATAAAACCTAGTTGAGGTAAACGACCCACAACTAAACCGAGTTAAATAGCCTGCAAATATGCTTTGATTATTAGCTAATCTGGCAATAGTTTGTAATGAGAATGATGGATAAATGAGATGAAAGATACCATTGAGAGGAGGGGTACAAATTGAATAAATTTCATTTTAGAATTAATGTATAAAGTGTTCAATAACAAGAATTTTGGAAATTTAAGAATAATTGAAAGAATAAGAATTCAAGAATTCTCGATATTAATTTCCTCCAATATTTCAATAATTTTTGTTTTAGAATTTTGTAACTTTTAGTGTTCTATTTGATAGACAAAATAGAAAGACAATAAAAGTGATGTAGTGATTTACTCATACTATATAAGTTTTTACAAATTTGAAAATTGCATAATAGATAAGCATGTTTCTTGCATATATACTAAAGAATGCAAATATCATTTTGACAAAATAAAAATGAAAATATCCTTCTGTGGGGGTCGTTTTTTTTGTGGAGTGGGAAACTCTTGTACTCCCACTTCACTTTTTTACGTGCGTCCCACATCGAAGAAATCTCCTTCCCCTCTCTGCCTTATAAGCGTGCAGCCTCCTTCCCCTCTCTGCCTTATAAGCGTGAGCTGCACGCTTATAAGGCAGAGAGGGGAAGGAGATTTCTTCGATGTGGGACGCACGTAAAAAAGTGAAGTGGGAGTACAAGAGTTTCCCACTCCACAAAAAAAAGGCCCCCACACCTTCAATTATTTATTTTTACATTCTTGATTATGTGTTATTTAAAAAAAATAAAAATTCTTTTGTTGGACTTTATTTCAACTGTTGCAAAAGTAACTAATTTGAGTAAATCAATTTTTTCTCATATAAATAGTTAAAATGTCATCAAAATTTCATAATACTCAAATAATTAATTAATGTACCACTTAAAATAATTAATATAACAAAATAAATATATTTATCCTAATAACAATCTTTTTAATTACATAGAATAAATGCTATAGTTGTGCATTAATATTATATATATGTATATATATATTACATGTCACTAAAAAAGTTGAGAAATTAAATGTTTAACACTAATTTTTTATGCCTTTTGTGTCAATTGTCATCAAAACAACTAAAAATGTGGAAGAATATCATATTATTAATATTATTATTATTATATCAGATTTGAGTCCCTAGCCCAAAAGATGGATGGACTCAGGCCAAAAATAATGAATTTGTAGAGAGTGAGTTAGAAAACTGGGTTAAAATGAGTTCGACAACAAATAAAGTAGGTTCAAATGACAAGAACAGGAAGATAGATTGATTTAAACTAAAGAAAATCATCCTCGGCACAGTCCGAAAAGATCAGTTCTTATATATTTCTCACAAGTTTGATTACAAATTTGGTTCCTGATTGCTACACTATTTCTCTCTTGATTTTGATCCCTCTCTCTCATTGCCTCCTTCTTCTTTTATATTCTCTTCCTCTTTTATCTTTTTCCTCCACGTGTAAGCCAGATGGTTGGTGTTGATACTTGTCCCATCAGCACCTTCCTGAAGTCTTTGTGTAATAGCTGTAAGGCTGAAAACCACTGTTTAGGTATCACTTCTACATTAATGCGGCCAGAGGGTTAGTTGCAGAGCATTCAATGCGATGGTATCAACTTTCTCCTTAGATATTTTAGAACTCCCCATATCCTATGTTTTTGTAATACTTATCTGTGTCAACAGAATTTCTTGGAACACCCCCTTGGATGGTAGACCCACTCTTCTGTCCTCGGCTTTGGTTAGTCGAGGAGGCATTCATCCTTGGCTCACCTTTCTGGGCCCTTATGACTAAAACTAATTTCTTCATTTACTAACACGGACTCCTCTGACAACGTTTACTCTTCCTCGGACGACTTTACATCCTCGAATTGGGCCCCAAGCCTAATACATACATACATATATATATATATATACATACATATATATATATATATATATATATATATATATATATATATATATATATAAATAATGAGTTCCTGGGCCCAATATCCCTACAATTATTATTATTATTTCAAATAAAAATAGTTTCTTATATAATTTTTTAAATTATATAAATTCCCCTAATATAAATAATTAATGCACAACTAGAGATAATTAAAATATACATTTACTCCATTGTCTAATTCAATGAACTTATATATACTTTGACATATAAATGTAAATTTTATTGGGGTGAAAGTCTAAATAAAGAAAATCACAAGGAATGCGACACATGGTAAAAGTATATGGATCACTCTAATATAAATAAATAATGCACAACACAATTATAGATAATTAATTAATATATATTTTTCCGCATGAGATCGCTACTATATATATAATTATATTTTATGATTCAAAAATACCAAAATTAGACTTATAATTTATAATTAAGTTGAATTTTTATTTTGGTCCTTAACACTTGCTTTACGTTTCAAAATGTTTATAAAGTTTTAAATGTATTAGAATAATTCATAAACTTTTGTTAATGTATTTGTCCTTACCTATAAGGATGGATGAAACAACCTACATGACTAACAGTGACATCAAATTATTAATTTTGATGCCAATTGGGATGCCACTAATTAGCTTGAAGTTTATGATCCACAAAGACGGTTGGGTGAAATGACCCACAGTCATTTATTTGGACTACAAAGTAGAAAACCGTATTCGTTGTGGGCTAGATGACATACACTACTTATAGCGGGTTAAATCTGACAATGTCACGCAAACAAATTCTTGGCTTTTTGTAATGGGAGATAAACCTAAGAAGTTGATGGGTCATGGGTGGTTAATAAAAAATGAGTGACTCAACCCATCTTTAATCATAAAAGATCTAACTTTTTATCATTTAATATTCACTTTGGTAAGACTTATATTTTAGTTTTTTTTAAAATAATATATATATATATATATATATATATATATATATATATATATATATATATCATTTTACTTAATAATCACTTATCCTTCGTCCAAATTATTTTACTCCTTATCTATGACACATTGCGAAAACTTAATAAATTGATAGTATGGTTGACTGAACCTAGGATCTCTAGGCACATCCAATGGGTTTACATTTAATTTTGAGAGTGTCAAATTCTCGATCTAACTATTACTAGCTCCAATAACTATCTCCAAATGCACAAGTAAAAATAGTAATAAGATGAATATTCATCCTTATTTTAAAGAACAATATTACATTGTGTTATTCATCAACAAGAAAAATCGTTTACAAGAGTAGTACAAATGTTAGATGGAACATACTCCATCTAGACCAACAAAAAAAATGATAATTTAACTCTCCCGACTAAGGTATAGACTACCCCATTTCCTTTTTGACCAACATGAGAGAAAATACAAAATTTTTTTTTACTCTTTTCGGTTGGTCTATTGAATAAATTCGAAATGTGTATAAGGTGGTTTGGTTCCCAATCATCTTTATTATTATTATTATTATTATTTCAAACTGGTGCCGTAGCTTTGAATTTAAATTTAGAAACAAAATAACACAAACACGGTTACACAATATCATACTAGGAGTCGAGGAGGCAAAGTTTTACTTAGAAAACAACGGAGAATACATCTTTATTGGCATTGCGAGAATAAGAAAAGCCTACTACCACTCTATAATATGGTTCACTAGGTAAATCATGTTTGTTAAGAACCATCATCAAATATCGATCTAACAATTAATTTGACTGTAGATTTTAGTGGAAATCTTTGATAATGCATGTCGTTCAGTGAATAAAGCCAAAATCTACTCTCTGGGTCTGGGAAATCATTAAATCAAATATGGAAAGCATTAAAGGGTTAAATGTGATTTTTGTCCAGGTCTATAAGTAACATGACATGATTAGGATAAGGACTTTAAGGTAAAGAGCCTATTAAATTTGTTTTCTTCCACCAAAAAGGGGTCAATAACAAAAAGAGCATTAAAGATCAAAAACAAAAGAGAGGATGAAAGAATTAAAGACCAAACTCTATCTCCTTCTCTAAAGAACAGGAATTAAATTTTGTGGTTCTGGCATAAAATTTAAGATACTTTTTTTTTTTTTTTTTATAGAAGAAAATTTAAGATACTTTGTTATGAAGTTAGGAATAAATAAATAAAAAATATTGTAACTGCTTCTATTTGCTTAACAGGTAAAGTTTCTTATCATCAAACTAAAATCATATAAATAAGATTATATAATGTTCTATTCTCTATTGTGGTTGGATGATTCTTATCCTTGGCAGGCTTTGAAGATATTTTAATGACTTTCACTCCATAACCTTATCTTATCCTCTCTAATATTGCATGCAAAGAGAACATAAATGCTTTTAGGTCATTAGGTTGATGCTGATCCGCCCACAACAATTGCTGATGCACTTGTCACTTGTGAAGTGTGATAAATAAAAACACCCACTCTGCCACAATTTTCCAAAAAAATACGTGCAAGTTAAAATGTGGGCCATTTGACTAGTTTTGGGGGCCCACATCATTAGAAGGGCCTTTGGGGTTGGATTCATGGTTTTTGTTAATAATTTGGAGCCTAGTGGGAGTAGTGACTACTCTCTTTCTTTCTAAAAGGTGTTGGCTCTAATGTTAGCTTGGTGCTAAAAAATTAAAGACTCATTCTTCTTTTCTCAACCATTGCATTTGGGCTACTTTGAGTGCCTAACCACCCTTAGCTGTAGGATATGTCTTCCCCTACCATAACAATGCCTCAATTATTGTAGAAAAAAGCCATGTTCCTTGTTAGGTCTATTGACCATGACTGATAAGATCCCATTAAAGGATTTAGGAAGATAGATTTTATTTATTTATTTATATATATACAATTTGGCTTTTCTTTCCCCATTTTCTTTGTGGAAATGATATCGTGAAAGTAGAAGAAATTAAATTAAATTAAAAACGTGATTCGTGCCGACAACCGACATATTTTGCAAAAAGCCCTTTAATAACTACATTTTTTATTATTATTAAGTTTAGCATATTACAATGAACCCATATGTAGTAAGGTATTTATAGTAAACTATACCTTATACTAAAAAAAACATTAAATTAGGGTTGCAACATTTGTGATACAAGTAAGATTATGATTTCTTTGTTTGCATTCCAAGTAATTTAAATCTTGACTAGGATTTGGTTGTGATATCTTTAATAATATTGATTTATTAATTTATTATCATAAATTCATTTAACACTTATTGATCATTATGCCCAAGAGAAGTTGAAAATGTTCTATTTTGATATAGTTAGGGTATTAAAATAATGATTAAGTTTTGGGATCAAATGATAATTTGTTCATTATTAGAATAAATGGTCTTCAATTTAAGTAATGTTTCCACTCTACCTCTCACCAGGGGCAGAACTACATAGATCCTTGGTCCCCCTCCCAAACTTTGCAAAAATTGAAATTTCACCCTTAATTTAGCTAAAATTTATATATATATATATATATATATATATGAATGCCTTCCAAAACACTTCATATATCTTCTATAATCTTATTACATTAGATTAAATTTTATTTTTGGCCCCCATTTTTGAAAGGAAAGAGCTTATGTTTAGTTCTACTAGACATGTTGAGATGCAGACATGCGTGTTCGGTGAAACTGAATATTGGACACAAATTGTGCCCTTAAAATTCTAGTTCCACACCTACGTCCCACGTGTTTGAATCTAGTATCACAAGTGCAGGGCTACCCAAATTATATTATGCATAACTCTATCTAAATCAAAGAAATTTTCAACGAAATTATTTTGAGTGCTTTATTCTTTGTAATATCACCCTTGTCGGATATCTGGAACAGATATCATAAGTGAGAACCAAAAATCCTTAAAAGAAAGGAAAAAAAAAATACCATCTATATGCACAAAGTCACACACATAGCTTGGTTGACTGTGATTCTCTTAATCCATTTTAGCCAAAAAGAAAGAAAAAATGTTCTTCAATCTTCATCCCAATTGGTTAATCCATCAAAATCCTGCAGTGTCCTGTTTTAAACTTTGTGTCATCTTGGACAATGCGCGTGCTGTTTGATGATGACATAAATGTCAGAGCAATGTTTTGTAAGCCATTAAGAACTTCTTTGACTCTGTGAGTACTAAGAGTCATATCTCTTTCTACACAGGCCTAGAGCTATGAGTGTAACTCACACTTTCTCTCATCATTTTATTCTTTTGTAGGCGCAGCAATTGCACATTATAGAGAAGAGAACCCCTTTTTTAGTTTTTTCTTCTTCTCTCAAATTGGTGGATGGTTTGAAATCCACATGAATTCTTATATGGAGAAGAATATTTGGTCTTGGATGCTAATGAAGCATGATTATCCATTGGCCTTTATTAGAGACATAAACGACAAAAGCATCACATCTTGCTTTGGTTCAACTTGGATGGGCTACAATATTTCTTTTCTTTTTCTAAATGAAATACTAACATACATATTTCAAATGAAAAAAAGAGTATACCTTTTGTTAAAAGTTTACCCTTAAACCGGTTTTGCGGTTTTGGAAGAAGATCATTAATCGATAAAATTATTCACATGTAATTTTTTTTTTTTGTACATTAACTATTTAATGAGTCCATGAATAATATATTTATAGGTCAGCTCAAGTTCTAGGTCTACAGCCCCCCGCTACAAAAGGCCCTCACATTTATTATAAAAAGGACCCCAGCTCCCATGGTAAAATAAAAAATAAAAAAAAGCCCAAATTTTATGATGATAATGTTTTTACTTTAAAAAAATGTTATACACCAATTTTCCCTTATTTAACATGTCTTTTAAAATATTAGACTAATAGAAACTTGATCTAATTGAAACCATAAACTATTTAGAAGTTGTTGTAAATGTGTGAAATTATCAACGATCATGATTAATTTCCTCTAACAAATTAAGATTTTAATTTTTGTAAACCAATATCATACTTGGTAAATTTTCAATATTATCCACCTAATCTCTCAAATGGCCACATACCCAAACAATATTTGTCTCTCTCTTAACACCAAGATCAAAATTAAAAATTAAATTACAACTTTACTTAATCATGCATTGTTTCATATCCAAGATAAAATAAAACTTATTTAAAAAATAAATAAATTTTAATTTCTTTTTGTTAAATTTTATGCTGAACTATGATTGTTAATTCTCTATATGAAATTAATCTTGATTTTCTTAGTATTAAATAAATTTATTTAATTGATATTTAAAAATATAAGGTACTACTTAAATTTTTTTTTGCCATAGACCTCAAATGATATTGAATTGATCTTGTACATGTGATTCATAATGGGTTGGAAGAAATTTTTTCAAACTGATTCAAAGGAAAACTTTTTTCTATTTCAATTGTCTCGAAAATAAAGTAGAGCGTTTTTTTTTTAATAGCAAAAATTGGTTATATAGGAGTTTCTCTTTCTTCATAGAAATTCAATCATGAGGCCAAAACAATTTCAGAAAATTGTAATTAGGTTGAAGTACACACCAATGAAATGTCCATTTTATGTATGTTTGAAGTCCATTCAATTCTATAGTTTTAAGAGAACTTAAATATAAAAAAATTAAACAAAATGAGAAAAAGTTTCGTTAAACAAGCCTTATAAGTCAAGCATCACTCTGTCCTAAAGCAAAACTTGTTTAATTATGAAGTCACAAAATGTATTGATTTTAAAGCTTGTGAATTTTTTTACATTAAAAAAATAAAAATAAAAATAAAATGTAAAATTTTGATAGATGTTTATAAATGGCATGTCGCCGCATTAAAGCCATGTTTTCAACACGTGTAAGCGTGAAGAAATGAGAAGTAAAATGTGGGCACAAATCAACATACTTTACTTCTTATTAGAGCTACCCCTTTATCAACATTTTCAATTTTGTTTTTAATGGTGACATGCAATCTTTACCTTTATTATTAGTATTATTTTTATGGTAATTGTTCTTGTTAAAAGCATTTTTTACTTTTTAAGCACCATGCTAATTAAGCTTTTGCAAGTTCAAGTTAACTTGAAGTTAGGTTCAATTTGCCATCATCATCTAATCTTATACTTGGCTTATAAAATTAGGCTTTGTAATTAAAGGTTCTTCTCCTACTTCTAATATGTGTCACAATCTGAAATCACTTAAAATTTGGAACATAACATGTTTTAGTTGAATTCAAAGCAGCTCATAAAAGAAGGGTATTATTTAAAACAATAATTGAAATATACTGTTGAGAGTTTTTCATAAAAATGGCCAAGCAAAATTTGGTAGGTTGTCAAAAACTAAATCATGAATTTGGTAATTCAGGCAAAGCTGATCAATTCCAAGCCAAAAACAGATAACCTTTAAAAATTTTGAAATAGTTTGAAGATGTGGATGGTACAATGATAAGGGCAAACATGAACAAAGATGGTGGAGAGGATTTTAGGTAAAGCAGACAAACCATGTTAGATGCAACACACTATAGTGGGAAAATCATACACTGAAGAAAAGAAAGAAAGAAAAATGCAGAGCATGCAGTCTATAGCTGGTGCTGAAATGTACTTTTTGTACAATTCATATACGCTACTGGGCATGAGCCACGTTTCAGCCTAGGACTGATTTACAAATAAAGTGATTTGATTTCAAGGAATATATTCCTAGTCAAAAATAATTGAGACAAAAATCACAAAACAAATATTAGATGGGCTTGTATTCTTTTTTTTTTAGGTAGACAGATGGGCTTGTATTTATTTTATAAGTATTAGTGTTATACAAAACCTGTTTTTGGAGTCATTATAGCATGGTGCTTGAATATTGGTCATTTCAAGCATCAATATGCTACAAACACAGTAAAATTTTCAATTTACTGAGATGGTAGATTCTTATTGATACAAGTATATATTAACTAGTATAATATATTGCTTGAATATTTATGAAAGTATTGTAAAATTAGTCTTGTCTTATATATTTTTTTTTATTTAGCCTTTGGGGCAGTTCATACACAGTTGTATCCAGAGCCCCATATTCTCGCAGGACCTTAACATTTGTGATTTGTCCTCTCATTTCTCATTACAATAAACCATCATCAATTCCATTATGTTGTACTACCATGCACCATCATCACCATCATATATCTTAAACCTTCTAACTTCTTTTTTTTCATTTTTTTCCCCATTCACAATCAGACACACACACACCTTTTCTTGATTCTCCAAGCCCTCTCACTCACCTTAACAAAACCCTAACCCCCCAAAGTTCCAACCTTTAACCCTGACCATCATCATCACCAAGCCATGGACTTTAACCCCACCACCACCCCCACCACCCCAACCCCAGATACAGATGCTGAAACCCCACCACAAACCCAACCTTTCAAATCCTTATCTTTCACCAATGGCTCACTCAAACGCCACCACCCTCTTCCACTCCCACCACCAACCCAGTCACAACCAAAACCACATCAAGAACCACCCATGTTAGTGTCCTACAAAGAATGCCTCAAAAACCATGCTGCAACAATGGGTGGTCTTGCTCTTGATGGTTGTGGTGAGTTCTTACCTTCACCCAATGCCACTCCTTCTGACCCAACTTCACTAAAATGTGCTGCTTGTGGTTGCCACCGCAACTTTCACCGCCGTGACACTGACACTGTCCCTAAAGTTCTCAACTTTCATCATCAACTCAAGCTTTCCTCTCCAAGCTCAAGCCCAAGCACAAGTACAAGCCCAGTAAGGTCACCACCACCAGTCTCACACTTACCACCATCACAATACTACTACTCATCGCCCTCATCCTTACCACAAATGTTGCTATCTCTAAGTGCTGCAGCTGAGCCCTCCTCAGAGAACCCACTTGGGAAAAAGAGATTCAGGACCAAGTTTACACAGGAACAGAAGGAGAAGATGTTTGCGTTTTCTGAGAAATTGGGTTGGACAATGCAAAAGTGCAATGACGGTTTGGTGGAGGAGTTTTGCAATGAGGTTGGGATTGATAGGAAGGTCCTCAGGGTTTGGATGCACAACAACAAGAGCACTTTGAGGAAAAAAGAGATGGGTTTGCTTGGTCATCATAGCACTGTCAGTGATGGTACTGCTGCTTTTTGCTGCAAGAAAGAGATTGATTACACTGTTAATCTTCATGTTTCTGCTAATGGGTCTGCTCCTTCTTCTTGAATTGATGAGAGAAAAACTGAAAAAAGTTTGTAACTTTCTAATTTTTTTTTTTTTTTTTTGTGGCTTTTTTCTGATTAGTGGTACTGATTACTCACTGTTGATCTTGGAGAAGATGAACAAGAGAGAGAGAGAGAGAGAGGATAACAATTAAAAGGACTAATTTTTCTTAGTATGATTAATTGGTCAGTTAATGGAGGTTTAATTAGTTTCTATGAATGGCTAGACTGAGTATTGGTTTCATTTTTCATGACATCTTTGTTTGTTTACTTTCTTGTATGGTTTTTGTCTCCTTTTGTCCAATTTGATCCTGATAATGGGCACCATGGTATGGTTTTGGATTTATATTGATGATTTGCCTTAATATTATCCAATAGGTCCAGTCCAATACTTATTTGTCCGAAATTGGAGCTTATCAATTTTTGGATGCAATTTGTTATGATTTGTCATCTGCAACCCTGTCCTTTATTCATTTATAGGGCATTCCTACTTTTGCAGAAACGTGCACCCTTGTCTTGTTGAGAGGGATAATTGCACTAATGGGGTTTGGTGCACCTTGACAGACCCACACCCCTAATCTTGTCCTCATTGTTTTCTTCTGCATAGTATTTTTTTTTTTTTTATGGGAGTTTTCTGCATAATTTTAATGGTTGAGTAATAGTATAATTTATATAGGCACTCCTTATTATTTCTTTGGCAGTTGGCTACTTGGCAAGTTATCACCCTCAGATTCTTTATTTTTTTTAAAAATAAAATTATGTCTTAAATTATAAAACTCAACAGTTTGTGGAACCAATCAACCTATTAAATCTTAATACATAAAAATAACCATATTAATTTATGATATTTGTAAAAGTAGCAAATTAAAATTTAAAAATAACAAATTAAATCTTAGTCCATTAAATCATGATATTATAGTAAATTAAACCTTAGTGCATTTAATCATGAGGTTTAGAAAATAACAAATTAAACTTTAGTCCATTTAAATGGAAGGATGCAGTGTTTAAGGACATTTAATTTTTTATCTTTCAAAATGTTAAGGTTTAATTAGTTTCAAAAAAACTAGAATGTTGAAATCTAAAATCACTCATGGGTTAAGTTTTAACAATTCCAAATGATAATGTTTTAAAATAAAAAATCTTCTTCAAGCATTCAATAGTGGAGGGGTCATTTAATCTTTCAATTGATTCAATTATTATGATAAAGAAAGAAAATATAAAAACAATAATAATAATAATAATAATTTTTAGAGATAACTATTTATGTATGTTATCTTTAATTTTATCAATATGAGCTTTCAAGGCAAGATGGGTTTGTTTGCTTAATTAATGAAAGTTTATAGAAAGAGACAAGTAGTACACTGAAGAACTGACACATTTCCTTATTTGGTTTGTTGATTAAAGCGGCAAGTTTTGTTCCTCTTTTGCTGCTAATCATGACTTTGATAAGATAAGCAGGAAAATTCAAAATATTTTTTGTTTTTTGGTTGAGTTTTTTGATTTGATAATTCAATTAAATTAATATATTCCCCACCGTCTCTGAGTACTAATGCCTTAATTGCATACCACGTGTACCTACTTTTTAATATTTTCCTGCTCTACCTCTTAATTTGTGGCAGTGCCTTGGAAGCTTGTGGACCAAACATATAATCATATTTTTATGACTTTTTTTGTGTGAACTTACTTGTCCCAATCCAGGCATATAATACCCTGTAAGAAAATTCTATTATCATGACTTAGTTTCACAAATTCTTTGTTTGTGCTGTGAGAGAGAGTGAGTGGAGGAGAAAAAATAATCAATTTATATGTAAGTGATAAACAACTGCTTACCATCTATCACACATTAAAACTATAATAAAAAATTGTGCAATAATTTGAAGTACTAGAAGCACTCTTACCCCTCCCCATACTTCGAGCCAAGTTTGTCCACATTGAACATGGCAAACAACAAAAAGGGATTTTAGTTCTTTTATTTTTACTTCTTTGTAGGAGTTAATATCTGATGAATTATTGATGCTTTTGTATGTGTCGTCTAATTACTTAACGTATTATGTATTCAATATGCATCTTCCCTTTCGTATCCTCTTTGCTTTATGGAATTCTGATTTTGGATCAATTGTGAAGATCAAGGAATTTAGTTCTATTTGAAGGGGCTTTCTTGGATTTAGGAAGATCCTTGCAGCTAATTAAAAGAAGATTCCAAGAGTATTGGGAAGTCAAACCGGTTATTTCCGCAAAGGGTAGCAACTTGCTTTAATCCAAAGAAATGGGTCATTAAGATTAATTGTGATGCCATAGATGACCGAGATATATCGTATATTGTTATTGTTGCTAGAAATTGGAGAGAGGTAGTGGTTTTTGCTCTCTCAAAACAACTAAAAATCAATATCTTTGTCCACGCTGAAGCAATCAACTAGGCAACTCAAAAATTAGTTTCACATAATATTAGTTAAGCTATTGTTGAAAGTGATGCAAAGATTTGTATAGATGCTATTAATAGACTATCCCTAGCATATTCATGAAGGATCCAGGTTCTATATTCAGATACTACCAAGTTGGTAGCTCTTTGTCAGTCTATTCAGTTCAAATGAGCTCCTAGAGAGGAAAATCAAACTGCTCATATTTTGACTTCATAGTCTCTTAAAAATAATTACTCAGATTGTTTTGTTCTTGGCTCAACCCCTACTATTTTTTGTGATGTATTAGTTCTTGAGTAAGTTAGGATAGATTATGGTTTCTAGTTTGTAGTTTATGTTCCATTATTAATTTGTAGTTTTTGTTCTTGTTAATGAAATTTGTTGATTATAAAAATAAAAAAAAAGTATCAGAGTTGTGTGAAACTATATATTATGAGAGATGATGCCCATATAAGATGTATGAGATACCTTCATTGATTTATGTTTGACTATCTTTCACCTAGATTTGTGGTTTATCAATGTAATACTTTACGCCTAGTTAATTTTCTGTATTTCAATGCTTTCCAATGTAGGTATGAACAGTTTTTGAGTCAAACATAGTTCGTTCTAGCTTTGTCATATATTTTCCTAGTTTGTGTGAAAAAAAAAAAGGCATAAATGTTAGCTATTTTCAGTGCATTACATTCACCTTGTGTTTGGACGAGGAAATTTGTTAAATACACTAAATTTACAAATGAGAGATTTACATCCCCAACTTTGAAAATGTCATCGTTTATAAATTTCTTATCTGGTTGTAATATTTGTAGAAATTCATAATTATGGGATTGTAAATTTTGAAACTGAGACATGATTAGAATTTGTAAAGTCCTTCACTATACAATATGTTGGTTGAATCCAACACAAGTATGTTTTATGGTTTAAAAACTTATAAGAATATTCCCGTAACAGTGCATTTTTTGTTGTTGTTGTTGTTTTTCAATTTTCATTAATATAAGTCCACTTTATGGAAGTTTTATTTTGCTTAAGGTTGGAGAAAAATATATTATATAAAATGCAACAATAAAAAGAAAAAACCAAACATAAATAAAGAACAAAGACAACAAAATTATTCCAATGACATTATTTCTTGATAATAGTAACCGCATGTCCTTAAGAAAGGTTTAAAAACACTTGGTATATAAAAAATAATATCGAAAAAATTTAAATTAAAAAAAAAAACACTAAAACTAAAACTAAAACGAGTTTTTTTTTAATATATTTTTTTTAAATTTTAAAAAAGCAATATCAAAATAAACTCATTCTATCTCCCTTCTTAAATAAAAATCAATACCATGTTTTTCTTCCTCTCACTCGGGAGTTTCTTTAACATGAGAAATTGTTTTTCATTTTCTATAAATTAAGCACAAGCTTTAAGTTATTCATCTTTACTAAGATCTAGTATCGCAAGTACCTCATCCTCTTAACTCTTCTACATCCAACTTTTATGTACTAGCACAAATGAATTCCTCAAATTATGAAGCCATTTTAGCCACAGAAGTAGCAAGAACATCATTACCATTCTTTTCTTTATAGAAGCAATAATAAGAATAATTGATACTTGAACTCTTTTCTTTTGAATATTATCTTGTTTAGTGAAAGATAATCATCACTTTAATTCTTTTGGATCCTAAGCTCCTTTATTCAAGTAGAAATGTTATGTTCACAATATTTTTACAATAAATCTTAAGTGACAGGTTGTTATTGACTGTTACATGTGAGCAAAAAATGAATTTAAATTGTAGATTCAAATTAAAATCAATAATAACTTACTACTTATGATTTGTTGTGAAAGTGTTATAGATGTAGCACTTCTCCTATTCAAGTAGAAATATTATGTCCACAATATTTTTACAATAAATCTTAAGTGACAGGTTGTTATTGACTGTTACACGTGAACAAAAAATGAATTTCAATTATGAATTCAAATTAAAACTAATAACAACTTGCCTATTCAAATCAACAAAATTGCTTTCATCAAAAAAAAAAAAAAAAAAAACATTGATTTCATCGATAAGAGTCATGATATCATTAGCTTCTACATCAGTTTCAACACCCTCTCACTAGTTACCTTACCCAATTTGCAATTACTTTCCACCGAAAATTTATAACTCTTTGAAAATGAAATCAAAGGACAATATTATAACGTGAAAAGAAAAACATATATTAATTATGTTCATATACATAATAACTATCAAGAACTAAATTATTATTAAACACGATAACTTGATACATTCTTGCCAAACATTATTTTCAACTGTAATCATCTTCTTTGTTGCATCGCATTAATTGAATCCACTTTTGATGAAGTATATCACTGACAATTCAATAGTCTTTTCCGTATATATCTTAAAAGTCAAATAAATTTTGACATTAACAACATTGATATCAATGTGAAACTGTGAAGATAATTTAGATGATGCATTATAGTATGCAAACATCTTCCATCCCCCATTGGCGTTATAGCCTAAGTTGTGCTCAATTCTAAGAATATCAGCTAACTTACGTTCCAAGTCGAAAGTCCAACAGTAGAAAACTAACAGAGTCAACTTCTGGCCTAGACAATTGCTTCTTTGAACAAGGTTTTCATGCCAAATCTATTGATTGTTGTTTCGGTCTTTTGTGTAATGCAGCAAAAAAAAAAGAAAAAAAAGAAAAAAAAAGGGCTCTTAAGTCAGCTTATAGCATAAAACCAAAACATGACTTTTTACAGAAAATATAGCAACAGCCAACAAGGTAGAGCATAAAAGATTTGCTAGATTGGGTTGTGTCATAGAATCTATTTATAACACAAACCAAAATATAAATCTTTTGATTTTTGAAGTGCTTAGAAATTTTACCATTAATCAAAAGACAATAAATTTAGTATTAACAAAAAAAAAAAAAAATGACATATTTCAAAAAGACATCACAAGCCAACATGGACATATTTCAAATAAATACGTGTTTTAAAAAGCATTAGATCATAATGTTAAGTAGTTATGGTGTCCAAAAAGAATTCAATAAAGTTGATCCTAATAGTAGGTTTATAGCCTATTAACAATTGGCATAACTTTTAATATTCTTCATCCTTTGATCCTATATGTATTAAGCATAATGACATGAATACCTGTGAATTCAAAACAAAAATCAAGATTTGAACTCAATCCACTAGCTTCAAAGGCATCTTCTATCTAGCATTATAGGAATCAAACCCATACCATAAATTATAATGGTTCCCTTTTGTAACCATCATGGTCTCCCACTTGCAAGGGGTAGCACCAGCTCACCAAATGTGTCCCATTGGTGCTACAGGCCATCAACATAGGAGAGAGGTCACCATGAAGCAGATGAATATCATAGTTGCACTGGTCATTGTGGTCTAGTGTCAATTTGGTACAACAAATCCCCTGCACATAAAAAGTAACTGGAAATTAAGATGAGGGTCTTGAGCTGGAACTTAGGACCTTGTCCTCCGCGTTGTGGCCAAAAGGCACTTCCCATCATACCTTGTGTATGTATACTGAAATTTAACAACAATGACAAGCTAATCTCATATTGCATGACAATGAACCCCACATTAACTTCACATGCATTTTCAAGGGGAAAAAAAAAGATTTTGGAAACTACAACAATTTACAATCTCTTTTTGGAATACAAAATATTATACTAGGTGTTTTTTCTTTGGTTAACAGCCCTTTGTCAACACAATATTACATACATCGGTTATATTGTAAATAAAAAAAAGGGCTAGGGGGAAAAACGATTAGATGTGAATTGTTGTCTCTGTTTTGGCTACTGAGTTTTTTTTTTTTTTTTTTTAATCCCAGAAAGTAGAATAGAAAATTTTAACCCCAACAAATAGAAAAATTATAGAATATGGATACAAATACACTACAAGACCTATAGCAAGCTTCTCATATTTTTAGTCAAGGAGAAAACTTAAGATCAACCCATGTCACTCAGATGTAATTGTCTCCACTCAAAGAGACGGGCACCTACAACAGCCATTTACATAGATAAGTAATTCAAACTAAATGTGAACCAAAACTAAACCCCAATAGCTCAATAATAATTTTGAGCTACAAAAAAGAGTATAATAAAAACCAAATGTTCCAACACCCAACTTTCCAAGTGAAAACTTGCAAAAAAATATTCATGTAAAAGGAATTAGCAAAAAAACCATTTGTGAATGCAAAAGGTAATTACATCAAATCAAAATACATTCATAACATGACAGTAATTACTTAACCATGTTCATGATAACTAATAAAGATTATTAGTCCAATTCACAAGACTACCATACACTTGTTGAAATGAATTCTGCTCAGGTATAGCAATCAAAAGCAATCCTCCCATGATATATAACCTACAATCATTAAATTCTATGATACAATCTCTCTTTCAGGCATTTCATTCAACAATTTGGTACCTTAGGCATAAAGGGTTATATAATTTAAACAGATTACAAAACATGGAGATATTGATGAGCTTAAAATTCAAAGTGCCATAAGTTGGTTGTACCAATATGTGACTCGCATCATACAAAACATCCTGTTATTAATCCATAACCAGATTAAGCCACTGATTCAAGCACAAATAACTTAGAAGTATCAAGCAAGCGTTACATCTTTGATCTGGTATGAACCCAAAAGAAAAGGAAAGAAATTTAAGGTAATGGACGTGAAAAGAAAAGGGTCCCTTTCTACTTAAAAAACAACTTATGACTCACCAACCTCATAAACCCAATTTAATTAGATCATTAATTACATCAATAACAATCTAAGTACAACGAAAGAAAAGTAAACTCAATAAAATTAAAATTAAATGAAACACAAGGTACATATCTTGATTATAATCCACGAACAAGATTATTATTTGGCAAAAAAATCAGACATTCAAACAGAAAACTACAAATACCACAGTTAACCAAACTTTCTCACAGAAAAAAAGGTTCCATTTATAAAACAAAACCTTAAACTTACCGAACTGGAAAACCAATGAAAGCAGGAAACATCTGATGAATCACATGCATAGAGCAAAAAGCTATGTTGTTGTTGTATGATGAAACTACTTTATACATGGAACCTCACCAAGGCAAGGCCCTTTGGACCCACCCCTGGGGAGTAAACCACAGAAATATCATTTGATATATTAATTCCATTATGTAGTATATGGACATATACTGCATATTTTCATGTCTCATAAATTTGAATGACCCTATGACATGTAAAATTTATATTCAAATTTAAACTATGACCATCAAGACTGAAATAATTCTGATGAGGGTTGGTGGAAATTTTCAATTTTAAGAAAAATTTGACTTGTTGGAAACAAATCATTATCTAACTCCCCTGAACCTTGCAAACTTGAAGCCAATGTAAGTTGGCTAATACCATTCAAGTAAAAAAATTCCTTAAAATACATATTCTAAGAAATAACTAAACCTTTTTCCAACTAAAACTTATACAACGCACCCAATCTTCACAGGGACTATACGCTGAATAGTTTGTAAGCAAAAATTATCAATTAGTCACTCTCTCACCAACTCCCCTGCTCTCTCTCTCTCTCTCTCTCTCACACACACACTGATCCTCTCTCTCTCTGCCTCAGCGCCTCTCTCTATCTCAACACCTCACAAAATCTGTACTGTCCCTTTCTCTCTTTCCTGAGTTATCCCCACTGCCACACGCAACTCTCTCTCTCAGCAACTTCTTGATCAGTTCGGAGAAGAGACAATTTCTCTCCCCAAAATGGGGAGCTTTGTGAGTCTTCTCTTCTCACTAGCAGTGCGTTGTGAGTCGTATTTTTCTCACTAAATTGTGTCTATCAAACGGAGCATATTGACTCACCAAAATCCCAATACAACAAAAAACACTATTCACACCTCTTTCACTCTTTTTAACATAGGTAAATATATAATGGATAGAGTGTGGCAAAAACTCTCCTTTTCTGTATATAGTAAGATTTATCCAGCTTTGCATCAAGAATTATACTCCAACAGACAATCAACTAATGCTTGGGGGCAGTTAGGTACCTAACATTTAACAGTAAAACTAACAGAGCCTTAAAAGGGAGAAACAACTTTTCATTGGAAGCTAATGTAGAGAACTTCCCCAAAATTCAGGAAAGACTTGCCCTTGATTTTCTAGCTTCAAACCAAAAATGGGGAGGGGGAAAGGACGACAGAACTGAATATAGAGAAACACATCCAAAATCATTAGCAAAGAAACACAATCTAGATAATTAGCAGTAAGGAGGATTTTGATTTATGGATTTGACAGAAAACATGATAGAAATAGCAATTTCACAAACCAATCAAAACCCACCCCTGGCTTGAGGCCAGCTTAGGACAAGAAGGCCATATTAGCAATTTCACAAACATCATACAGACCATAGTGGGAGACATTAAACCCATACAACATCTCCTTTGGCAAATATGCAGGACAACAATCGATACTTGTGATTAATAAAAAAAAAATGTGCACATAAAAACCAATAGAATCCATTTAAGAATATGACATCTGCCTCAATAAATAGCCAATCAAGTTTCTTGGGTATAGAAAAAGATGGGCATTCTTCAGAATTTATACCAGAAGAGAAGCATTTGAATGAAATAAATCTCCCCAGACAAGAATCGGCTCTTCATGTTAATTGATTGTCCCTGCTGCTGGTTTGCTGGGTGGGGATGGGAAAGATTAAAAAGAAGAGAATGCCATATGGAAACATAGAAACTAAAAAAAAAAATGAGGGTGGTGAGAGATATCTTACCTTGAATCTGAAGAAAAAAGGGGAACGAAGATGGAGACAGAGACTGAATAGTGAAGGAGTCTTTGCAAAACTATTTAACTAAGTCTTGAATTCATGAGCACATTTGGTGATTTGAGAATCCTGCGTTGCCTTCAATTTCAGAATTTTGTCTTTTTACACATAATTTGGAGCTGTAATTTTGGCCTTCCCAATTTTGGCATGAAATTTAAAATTTCTTCAAATATCTATCCAAATGAAGGAGTTGATAAATGCCATTCTTAAATTCTGGCTTCTCCCCAAATTCAAGCTCTACCCTACCCAAACAGATGGTGAGATTAGTTGTATAGGGATTTGGCTGAGCCAATTTTTTTAGAAAGAAAAAGAATTAGACTAATCATGTGGTAAATCCTAATTAGTCTGTTAAGGATATGTAGACAACCCCAAAATTTTGAGACTAGGGCTTGATTGTAGTTGTAAAAAGAATTAGAAAAAGAGGCATAAAATGAGATATTAAAGCTTATGATAGAAATGAACTTTCATATATTTAAGTTTGAAAGCCCTATGGAATCATCATCAGCATGCTCTGGTGCTATATCACTACAAAACTGACAAGAAACATTAGGTGGTGTTAAATGCAAGCAGTGGTCAATTCTATTTTCCAACCAAGCTAGTCTCTTTTCAAGACTCAATACCCCAGTATGCATAATCCGAATGTCAAGTTGTGCAACCCTAGCACAAGCACGAAGCAGTATGTAATAATCAGCATGGGCAGCATAAGTGTAAGCTCCTTCATCCTTCTTCCTCACATAGTGAAGGTAATCAAGTCTTTTGATCTTGACCCTTGGTGGAATGTAATAGAACCTATTCTCCTCCATGTCCAATTTCAAATGTCTGATGGCTTCACTTTGCAGAGTCTCAGCTGAAGCTTGGCCATTGGATTCAGAGTTTTTATCACCACCCAAGCCCGGCTGTGACTCATCTGCATGAGAAGTTCCATCATCAGAGGATGGGCCATTAACACGCCCTTCATCTCTGATCCTCTTATTGTCTATAGAAATATGGCTAGCCAATCCTTCATCCCTCAATCTCTTCTGGTTAAAAGCACGATGTACCTCTTCAAAATCCTCTGACGGCTCAGAATCCTGAAATCAATGAAATATTTTTATTAAAAAAAAAAAAATAACAGTAAATGGTGCTATTTCCTAGCTCAAACTATTATATACGCCATTCCTACCCAAAATCCAGAAATTCAACTCTACAGAATATGCATAAAATGAACCACTAGACTGATGGCCCTCAATTAAAATTTAATGTGAAATGTGATAAATCTTGCCTTCTCAACCTTTTGAAGTGATAAGAAGTACAAATGCAGAACAACATTCAACAAGGATCAGATTAGACATCTATCCCATTATGCAGGGCCTATTGAATGTAGACAAACAAACATCAGTGGAGCTCTTACTATATCATCTCTAGACCTCATGTAAGGATAACATGAAGGGACTAAGAGTTCAGAAACAACTATATGAGGCAGCTATCACAAGTTCACTTGCTCAGTGGTATCCACAACTGAGAGAAACAACCACAACTATATGCACAAAATAACCTCTTTTTTTGCAACCTTCAAATAACAAAATAGAGATACATGTAAAATATTCTGTTCCAAGTATAGGATACATGGCTGTCCTTTATACAGGACAAGCGGAAGAGAATACAAATATTGTAACTCCCCAATGTATCTTCATGAGAGGCCCAAAGTACACAACCATAAAGGCTTTTAAGACAATATTATTCTTTTTTCCAGCTGTGTCTCACAGAACTCTATATAATGAGCTAAAGAGAGAGAGGTTTCCATATAGGCTGGAAATTTTACCAGTCATATGTGTGTATCTCCATCACTCAATTGAACTAAAACTTATGAAGTTTTGAACAAGGAGTAGGGGGTTGTGTATAATAGTGGAAGTTAGAACGATAAATGACCAATGGCAAAAGCAGAATTCATCCACATATGAAGCAAAGCCCCTACCGTTCAAGTCTAAATTTAGAACCCCAAGAATAGAATAGATGACTTTTTTATATGAATTTTGACAGGTGATTCTTGTTAGAATAATGATTAAATGACTTAAATTCACTCTTCCCAAACAGCTTAAGATTTATCAATTCTGTCCATACAATTTCCATATCTCTTCCTCAGTTTTTGAGGCCTTGAAACTTAATTCGAGGATATCAATTGTACTACCAATAGTTATTACCTTGTAATTTGTTTTGTACTGCTGGATAACCAGCAAAAAGTATATCGTGAAGACTATTCACAATTCAACTTCCAAAGGAATATAAACTTAAATTGGCTAGTGTAAAGTACTATCCAGTTTCAGCTGATTGGAAGCCTAAAAGTAATTCCAAGATTTATGAATCACAAGCACACATTTGAGGTAGAAATAAATCATAACTAGGTCAAGCTGTAAACTACCTTCTCATTCTGATAAAAATCCCAGAATTCTTCTATTAACTTCTCCTCATCATGATCCTCAAATGCCGGTTCTAATCCAGCAAAGACCACATCCTTGCAGTACTGGAGATATGTTGGTAAGTCTTTGGAATACTCTGCCAACAAAAGACTAAAGAGTTAATTTTTGTAATTGATTATCTTAAAGATAAGGAAAAGCTTTCAGAACACAGTATGTTTAATCATATGAGAAAACTACCATCAGAACCAATAAACAACATTGTTATCCATAACACTGGGAAAAAAAATTACCGTAGGTGTTAGCAATCTCTTTGTATCTTGCTTCAAGCTTGCGCAGAAGCTCTGCAGCATCTAACTTAGACTTCTGAACCTGTGATGAGTGTCTATAATAATTTGTCCCTAAATCATCCGCATCTTGGCAAGAACCGGATGCCTCTCCAGCATCATCACCCATTTCGGAATCACACATTGGGTCTAATTGTCCAATATGATTAGATGTAGAAGAGGAATCACCATGACTAGACAAACTCTTTTCCCATACTCCAAAACCATGTATATTATATAGAATTCTTATCGCAACAATCAGTATTGACATTACACAAACACGAGTAGGAAGCCTTAACTCATTTGTTGATAACCATAAACCTGGAGGCATTGACCACTCAGATATGCGGCATGCATGAGGGAGAATCTTTTCTGTAGGAAGACATAACTTCTGCAGATAGCGGGAAGCTATTGCATAGAAGTTGACTGGAGGTAAATCCAAGCCTATGGACTGAGCAATTATTGCTGCCAGTGATTCCAACTTTTGGAATGGAAGAGCTTGAGACGGTCCGAACATAATTCTTGAGCTTATAGGGCAGGCACTTGATGGACGTCCAATGCATTTTTCAATTTCAACAAATGCAGCAAAATATGGAACCTTCCCTTCGAGTGACCACTTCACTATGTCTGTTGGCAGGATTGCTTCCCTGGCGATATGACAAGCCAGAAACGAAACACCTAAAGAACAAGATAATGGGATCCTCTTCCTCAAGGATCTGTACCAAATCATTACTGCTCGCTGACCATACATATTATGAGGTTCATCACGGTATTTTTGTCGCTTATGATCTTCCGGTTCGTCTGAAATTAAGTAAGAAATATATTTACTTATCAAGAAAACATCCATATGAGAAGAACATCTACCTCATTACAAATCTTAGAAATAACCAACACTAAAATTTCCATGTAATACACACAACATAAAAAGAAGGCTAAATTACATATTACACCCTCTAACTTTTCCCACAATTGAATTCAGTTCTATAACTTCACTTTCGTTCAATTCAATCATCTAACTTTTAACTTTGTTCAATTCAGTCCTCCCATCCAATTCTGTTAAAATATTGCCGCTAAGTATCCCAAAATGAGACCCAAAAACAGCATCGTTGTAGGGGTTACTAATGGCGCAATTCTAACAGAGATTAACAAGATGACTGAATTGAATAAAGTTGAAATTTAGAGGAATGAAATGAACGAAAGTGAAGTTATAGGACTGAATTGAATTTTAGGCAAAGTTAAAGGGTGCAATTTGTAATTTAGCCTAAAAAAAATGTTGGCAAAAAAATAAATAAAAGTAAGTTAAACACTCGCATAAAATTATAAAGAATGAACTTACATAGAACATTGATCCAATTCATAATGCAACCAAGTCAAGAAACTAGGGTCAGAGCCAAGCTTCAAAAGGACAGGAACATTAAAAAGTTATGGCACATTATATCATATATGATATATGAATACTAAAGTTCATAATATCCTACATATTTGGAGTGTCAATTCCCTCTTACTATCTATACCATGCCCGACTCAAACTGATATCACAATTTCACAAACAACATCATCAGACCATTACATTTAATTCAAATAATCACTTACAAACTACTTACACGACTATTTCCAATTAGGCCACATAATACTCTATTAAACCTCTGTTTCTTATCCTTTATATCCAACAATTAAGTTCTACCAGGATCCTAGCCATTCACTTTAAATCAAAGCCAGTCCAGTTCACAATAAATAATGAACTTTTTATAGCATACTTGTTACCACCTAACTCTCTATCAAAATGATAACTAAAAGTCTAAAACTGATTTTAAATGAAAACAACAACAATCAAGTCTTAATCCCAAATTTTTTGGGGTAGACTATAAGTCCTCAATAGATTAGTTCACCTGTTCACTCCGTTTCTATACCATCCTATCAAAACAATTACTGATACTGATTTTAAACAAGGTGGCACCAGATTCACCGTCTTACTCCATTCTATATTATTCTATCAAAACCATAACCTAAAATAAAACTGATTTCAAATTACATGACACCATATTCACCTATTTCACTCAATTTATCTCCCACTCTATCAAAACCATAACAGAAACTGAAACTAATTTTAAATGACTTGACAGGTTACACCATATTCACCTATTTGCTCCATTTCAACACCATTTTATCAAAAGACTAATAACTAAAACTGATTTTAAATGGCATGGCAACATATTCACCCATTCGTTCCATTTCTATACCAGTCTATCAAAAAGATAACTGACAACTGAATTCTAAATAACATGGCACCACATCACCCGTTCCCTCAATTTCTATACTATTTTATCTAAACTATAGCTTAAACTGAAACTAATTTTAAATGGCATAACAATCTGTTCACATGTTTGCTCAATTTCTATACCATTCTATCGAAACAATGACTGAAACTAAATCTAATTTTAAATAATGTGACACCATATTCACTCCATTTCTATACCATCCTATCAATAACTTAAACTAATGCTAATTTTAAACGGCATGACACCATATTCATATATTCCCTCCATCTCTATACCATGCTAACGAAACTGAATTTAAATTATGTGACACCATACTTACCTACTTTATTTCTATAGCATCCCATCAAAAGCATAACCAAGACTAATTTTAAATCACGTGACACCATATTCAACTATTCGCTCCATTTCTATACCATGCTAACGAAACAATAACCAAATTTGAATTTAATTGATGTGACACCATATTATCATTCCATCAAAAGCATAACCGAAACTAATTTTAAATGACGTGGCACTGGATTCACCTGTTCGCTCCATTTCGGAGTTCTGAATGGTTTGATCAGCCCAGTCATCATCGAAAACTGCAGAGCAAGCCACAAACCTCATCCAGATGGTCCCAGCAAGCCCACATATCAAAGGGCTCACCTTGAACTCTCTCACCAAAGCCTCACACTGAAACTGTATCATATACTGCAAACCCATCACATACCGAATCCTAATCTCATTGTAATAGTCTTCAAAGGTAGGCTTCACCTTCACCGAACCCCCGAAATCCTCAGGACCCGTGGGCCCATCAACGTCGGCTTCGTAAAACTCTTCCTCTTTTTTGATGGGTGTGGCTTCGTTGTCAATGTTTTGGGTCAGAGAGTTCCAGAAGAGGTTGGAATTGGGGGTGGCAAATTCGGGTTGGGAAAGCGGCTCGGGTTTGATGTTGGATTGGCTGCCGCCGACGCGGCGGCTCAAGCTGGCGACGTAGACGGCGCCGCCGCCGAAGCCTTTGTCGACGAAGTCTTCGTCTGCTACGCCGGTTTCGATGAAGTCTTCGGCTTGGGCGCCACAGCGGTCGCAGTAGAAATAGCCGTCGGAGTCGCTGGATAGGCCGACGAAGCCGCAGGATTGGCAGGCCAAGTTCTTTGGGTCCGCCATTACCAAAAGCTTAAACCAATAACTAGGCGCTAATTTTTCAAAAAATTTGAAGAACCCAGAAAGATAAATTGCCCAAAAACGAAGCCAAGATTGGATTTTGATGAAAATTGAAAGAGACCCAGATGGTGAAAATCGATATTCTTGGGATGCGTCATTGGTAGAGAGCGAGGTTTGATCGAATCCTCACATGGACTGAGGCGGCGGCCTCTTTAGAAAGAAGAGAGAGAGAGGGGGGGCTTGTGGGATGTGTGTTTTGAGAAACGTTTTGATTTTTGGCGGTGTGTTTTTCTTTTGGGTAAAGGCTGGATTGTTTTTTAGTTGGGCTGGGTCAGTTTCTTATTACCCGTTTGGTTTGAGCTTTTTGTGCCAAAATTATGAGTTTGAAAACTTGACCATAAAGTTTGGTAAATTTTTAGAAGTCATGCTTGTAATTATTGTCCTGACCCACTTGAACCCGCAATAATCATGTCGTGGGACACTCTTGGGTGCATTAAGCCTATTTAAGTCGTGGCACTGTATTTTTGTGAAGCGCACAACTCGAATCAGGTAACTCTTAGACATGCAGGTCTGATCTAATTCGGAACTTTTACCAACGCACCATGCCCCTAAGAGACTTAAAATCATGCTTTTTAAGTCTTATAACCATGAAAAAGTGTTTTTTTTTTTTCTCGTTGTATTCCCTAAAAAGCAATTACAAATCGTCAATTTTTCAAAAGGGCAAAGCTTGGGTTCAGTGTCTAGTTATAACAGACCCATCATGATGGTGATACATTTCCATTTTTGGTCATATGTCATCATCTTAACAAATTCGATATATTAGATGCGCTCGACCTAAACCAAATCATTTTCGAAAATGAGAAAAGCAAAATGTTGAACCAAACTCACCATAATTATAATGGAGACCTAGGACTTCGACGAGCTTTGAGGACCATTACTGTGTGTTGGACTTTACCCCCCTTATTGGGCTTTTCCATAAGATGTTATTGGGCGTAGTTGTCTAAATGCCATGCAGTTTTGACCGTTATTACTATATTGGGCTTGGGTTGAGTTAGACCCGCACAAAATGAATCCTGAACAACCAGTCACCAATAATCAACGAAAACCATATGACTAAGGGCCTGTTTGGACAACAAAAAACCATCACTCAATTTCCGTCACTCAATTTCCATCACTCATCACTCATCACTCATCACTCAATTTTTCACATCCGTTTGCCTTCATCACTCAGTTTTCATCACTCACTATTTTTCACACTATTTGGAGGGCCCACGCCTGTCATAGTGCAGCTTTTTTTTTTTTTTTCCACTAGCAGCTTCTTCTTTTTTTTTTTTCCCTCCTGGGTTGGCTGTTCGGTCTGGGTTTTTTTTTTTTTTTTTTTTTCACTAAGTTTGGTGAGTCTAGGTACTAAAGAAAAAAGAAAAAAAAAAAAAGAATAGAACAGAACAGACGAACCAGTAAAAAAAAAAAAAAAGAAAAAAAAAAGAGAACAAACAGCCAACGCCAACCCAAAAAAAAAAAAAAAAAAAAAAAAAAAAAAAAAAAAAGAAGGAACGAACAGCCAGCGTCAACCCAGGGAAAAAAAAAAAAAAAAAGTAACGAACAGCCAGCGTCAACCTAGAAAAAAAAAAAAAAAAAGTCAAAAGGTGGTCAAAAGTTGCGGCTGTGGGTCCCTCATGTGTGTTTATTTACGGAAATGCCATTGAGTTATGAGTTATGGAAACTGAAAACAGCCTTTTATTGTTTTCAGTTTCCATAACTCATAACTCAAAAATCAGAGAATTGAGTGATGGAAACAGAGTTATGAAAACAGAGTTATCGTTTGGCCAAACAACCTTTTTGCTATGGGTCCCACAATTTTTGAGTTATGAGTTATGGAAACTGAGAATTGAGTTGTGGAAACACCTTGTCCAAACAGGCCCTAAGTTTTCCTTTTTTTTTTTTCTTCATAACTCCAATTTGGTATTCAAAGTTTCAAACTAGTAGTACACGGATCAATTAAGAAGTTATATTTATAGAAGTTGAGCTTAAAATCCATTATTGCGTCAAGTGGCTACTCTCATTTATTAGTAAATTAATTTTATATTTTTTGTTAGAATATATTCAAAGCCAGCCCAAGGCGTAGGCAATGGTTAAAGGCTTAAATATTTATAAAATTATATATATTTTTTAAAGGTTGTGCATTTTTTTTTTAATTAATGGTGTTAAGGATACTACCAATTTTATTATTAGCTTACAAATTGTCATGTTACTAATCACAAAAAAGTTATTTATATATTCATTAGTTAAATTGATAAATTTCATCAATGAGAGTCAATATCATATTTGTAGGATCCTCGGATGTACGGATCTTCGGACCAAGGGTTTTGCCTTGTAGTCTTTTACACCGCATCCTTTGGAGTCCCACATCGAAAGAAAACCCCCCCCCCCCACTTGCTGCCTTATAAGCTGTGAAGCCAAGGGAGTAGTGTACCACTAGAACTCAGAGTGAGTTCTAGTGGTACACTACTCCCTTGGCTTCACAGCTTATAAGGCAGCAAGTGGGGGGGGGGGGTTTTCTTTCGATGTGGGACTCCAAAGGATGCGGTGTAAAAGACTACAAGGCAAAGCCCTTGGTCCGAAGATCCGTACATCCGAGGATCCTACAATATTATATTGTGAACATTTTATAGTACTTTAATCGCATTTTTCCTTTTCATTTCTATTAAGACTCTCAATGTACGAGACCAATAGAATCCTAACCCAATTGAAACTCTAAAATGTTGCAAATGTGTTAAATTATAAATTATAGATTAATCTTCCCAATAGTTTGAGACTTTAATTTTTGTAAACTAATATCCTACAAAGCCACACACCAAATAATATCTATCTCCCTCTCTTAAAAACAAGATATAAAATTAAAAATTAGATTTTAACTTTACTTAACAGTATATCATTGTATATCCAAAATAAAATATTTTTTTAATTGTAATATATTTTTATTTTTTATTAATATTTATGATTCAACTATAATATTCAATTTTCTATATGAAATTAACATTAATTTAGTTGGTATTATTCATCAAATTATGTATTTAATGTATTAAATTAACATAGGAACAATGCTCATACACCCCATAAACTTTCAATTACTAGCCAAAAGATCCTCTCAACTTTTTTATTGATTAATTTACTCCTTAAACTATTCACAACTGCCAAATCAATACTTCAATTAGTCACACGTTAAAACACTAACGGAATAAGCACATGTCACTCACGTGACTTTCAAATACAAACATAAAAAAACCCAAACGTCCAAAACCCAACAAAAAGAGGAGAAGAGAACCAGGTCCAGCAGAGAGAGAGAGAATCCACACCGTTCAGAGCCACTGCCAAGCTTCTCTCCGCCGTCTCGCCACCCTTGTCCTGGCAGCGCCTTGGTGGTTCCGCTGCACTGTTCAATCTGGAAACCACCACACAACCGCAACGCCACCACTATGACCAAAACCCATCAAGAACTAGTGAAGAAGAACAAAAGAAAAAAGAAAAAAAAAAAAAGAGCAGAAAAACTAGAAAAAACGAGCAGAAATATGAGCAACCCAAATCGAAAACAACAAATTGAGAACAAATAGCAAAAACCCAGCCCGAAATGTAGAGAGAGGCCGAAACCCAAGCCCGAAATGCAAACAAAGCTAGAAACCCAACTTGAAATCCACGCCAAAACACAAACACAAACACCGAAACCCATATCAAAACACAAACACAACCCGAAATCCACTCTGAAACACAAACATAAACGCTGAAACCCATACCGAAACAGAAACACAAACGTCGAAATGGGTCAGCAATGGAGGCTTGGGGCTTGGGGCTTGGGTTGGTGACGAATTGAGGAAGAAAGATGGTTGGAGCTTGGCAAGGGAGAGACATACCCAGATTGAACAGTGCGGTAGAACCACCAAGGCGCCGTCGGGACAAGGGCGGCAAGACGGTGGAGAGAAGCTTGGCATTGGCTCTGAACGGCATGGATTCTCTCTCTCTGCCGGACTTGGTTCTCTTCCCCTCTTTTCGTTGGGTTTTGGACATTTGAGTTTTTTTATGTTTGTATTTGAAAGTCACATGAGGGACATGTGCTTATTTCGTTAGTGTTTTAACATGTAACTAACTGAAGTATTGATTTGGCAATTGTGAATAGTTTAAGGAGTAAATTGGCCAATAAAAAAGTTGAAGGAGTCTTTTGACCGGTAGTTGAAAGTTTAGAGAGTGTATGAGCATTTTTCCCAATTAACCTTGAGTTGCTTATTTTTAAATAATTTTGTTTAATTCATATTTACATATTAAAAGTCATGCATAAATTTTTGCCTTAGGCCCCAAATAATGTTAGGCCGCCCCCGGATATATTTTCTCAATTAACATATAATAATCATAATATTTAACAACTATAAAATTTTATCTTTTAAATTTTAACAAATTTAAATCCTATTTAAACTAAAAGTCTATTATAAAAAAAATTCAAAACTTAAATTTTAAACAACTACCCACATTTTCTTTCTTAAAAAAGAAAATAAATAAATAAAACCCCATGTTTTGACAAAGAGATAAGATTTAACAGTACTTTTAAAAAAATTTAAATTCTCTTAAACTAAAAGTCTATTATCAAAATTTTCTAAACTTAAATCTTACATAACCCACTTTTTTTTTCTCCTCAAGTTGCATGATTTACCAATAATTTAAAACAAATTTAAATTCTATTCAAACTTAAAGTCTATTTTAAAATATTTCTAAACTTAAATCTCACACATGACACAACCCAAGTTTTTGTTTCTGTTTTTTTCCTCAAGTAGCAACTTATTAATTAATATTTTATTAGGATATTAAGCTACAAAACTCTTGACTAAGAGATAAAATTTAACAACAATTAAATTTAGATAAGCATTATCATCTATGTTTTAAAATTTTAAATTCAACTCCAACCAAAAGTCTATTATCAAAAATTTCAAAACTTATAATAAAAGTTGGGTTTAGAAGTCGCGCCAAGTAGCTACTCTCATTAATTATTAAATTAATTAAATATTTTTTGTTAGAATATATTTCCTCAATTAAGGGAAAATATTTAATAACTGTTTAATTTAGGTAAAATTTAATCATTTAAATTTCAACAAATTTAAATCCTATTCAAACTAAAAGTCTATTATAAAAAAATTCTAAAGTTAAATTTCATACAACCACCCACTTTTTTTCTATTAAAAAAAAAAAAAAAAACTCATGTTTTGACTAAGGGATAAGATTTAACAATAATTAAAATAAATTTTAAATTCAACTCCAACTAAAAGCCTATTATCAAAATTTTCTATAGAAATATAGCTAGCCCGACTGTGACTCATCTGCATGAGAAGTTCCATCATCAAAGGATGGGCCACTAACACACCCTTCATCCTGATCCTCTTATCATCTATAGAAATATGGCTAGCCAATCCTTCATCCCTCAATCTCTTCTGGTTAAAGCATGATGTCCCTCTTCAAAATCCTCTGCCGGCTCAGAATCCTGAAATCAATAAAATATTTTTTTTTAAAATAACAGTAAATGGTGCTATTTCCTAGATCAAACTACTATATACGCCATTCCTATCCAAAATCCAGAAATTCAACCCTACAGAAAATGCATAAAATGAACCACTAGACTGATGGCCCTCAATTAAACTTTAATGTGAAATGTGATAACAAATCTTGCCTTCTCAACCTTTTGAAGTGATAAGAAGTACAAATGCAGAACTATGTTCAACAAGGATCAGATTAGACATCTATCCCATTATGCAGGGCCTATTGAACGTAGAGAAACAGACATCAGTGGAGCTCTTACCATATCATCTCTACAGTACACCTCATGTAAAGGGACTGAGAGTTCAGAAACAACTATATGAGGCAGCTATCATAAGTTCACTGAACCATAAAGATATACATCATTGCTCAGTGGTATCCACAACCGAGAGAAACAACCACAATTGTTAATTATACGCACAAAATAACCTTTTTTTTTGCAACCTTCAAACAACAAAAGAGAGATACAAGTAAAGATATTATGTTCCAAGTATAGGATACATGGCTGTCCTTATACAGGACAAGTGAAAGAGAATACAAATAATGTAACTCCCCAATATATCTTCATGATGTGTGACTCACAGGACTCTATATAATGAGCTAAAGAGAGAGGTTTCCATATAGGCTGGAAATTTTTCCAGTCATATGTGTGTATCACCATCACTCAATTGAACTGAAACATATGAAGTTTCAAACAAGCAGTAGGGGGTTGTGTATAATAATGGAAGTTAGAACAATAAAAGACCAATGGCAAAAAGCAGAATTCATCCACATATGAAGCAAAGCCCCTACCGTTCGAGTCTAAATTTAGAACCCCAAAAGTAGAATATATGAATTTTATATGACTTTTGACAGGTGATTCTTGTTAGAATAATGATTAAATGACTTAAATTCATTCTTCCTAAACAGGTTAAGATTTTGGGACAAATGGTAATTTATCAATTCTGTCCATACAATTCCCATGTCTCTTCCTCAGTTTTTGAGGTCTTAAAACTTAATTTGAGGATATCAATTGTACTACCAAGAGTTATTGCCTTGTAAAAGTATATAGTGAAGACTATTCACAATTCAACTTCCAAAGGACTATAAACTTAAATTGGCTAGTGTGAAGTACCATCCAGTTTCAGCTGATTGGAATCCTAAAAGTAATTCCAAGATTTATGAATCACAAGCACACATTTGAGGGAGAAATAAATCATAACTAAGTCAAGCTGTAAACGACCTTCTCATTCTGATAAAAATCCCAGAATTCTTCTATTAACTTCTCATCATGATCCTCAAATAACGGTTCTAATACAGCAAAGACCACATCCTTACAGTACTGGAGATATGTTGGTAAGTCTTCGGTTTGGGCGCCGCAGCGGTCGCAGTAGAAATAGCCGTCGGAGCCGTCGGATAGGCCGACGAAGCCGCAAGCTTGGCAGGCCCAGTTCTTTGGCTCCGCCATTACCAAAAGCTTAAACCAACACTAGGCACTAATATTTTTCAAAAAAATTGAAGAACCCAGAAAGATGAATTACCCAGAAACGAAATAATATGATGCCAAGATTGGATTTTGATGAAATTGAAAGAGACCCAGATGGTGAAAATCAATGTTCTTGGGAAACGTAATTGGTAGAGAGCGAGGTTTGATCGAATCCTCACACGGAATCAGGCAGCGGCCTCTTTAGAAAGAAGAGAGAGAGAAGTTTGTGAGACGTGTTTTGAGAAACGTTTTGGTTTAAGGCCGGTTTGTGTTTTTTATAGGTAAAGGCTGGTTTCTTTTTTCGTTGGGCTGGATCAGTTTCTTATTACCCGTTTTGTTTGAGCTTTTTGAGCCAAAATCATGAGTTTGAAACTTGACCACAAAGTTTGGTAAATTTTTTGAGATCAATGCTGGTGATTATTGACATGGCCCACTTGAGCTTGCAGTACCCATGTCGTGGGACACACCCTTGGGTGCATTAGGGCTATCTAAATTGTGACATAATATTTTTGTGAAGCACATGACTCGAATTATGCAATTCCTAGATATATAGATGTGATTTAGTTCGAGACTTCTACCAATGCACCAATCTCCTAAGAGGCTTGAAATCATGCTTTTTAAGTCTTATAAACATGAAAAAGTGCATTTTTTTTCCTAATTGTATCCCCTAAGAAGAAATTACAAATCGTCACTTTTTCAAAAGGGCAAAGCTTGGGTTCAGCGTCCAATTATAATAGATCCGTCACGATGGTGACACATTTTCACTTTTAATCACATGTTATCATCTCAACAGATTCAATGTATTAAATGCACTTAATCCAAACCAAATTCTTTTCGAAATTGAGAAAAGCAAAATGTTGAACCAAACTCACCATAATTATAACGGAGACTTGGTACTTTGTCCAGCTTTGGGGACCATTACTGTGTGTGTTGTACTTTACCCCCCTTATTGGACTTTTCCATTAGATGTTATTGGGCGTAGTTGTCTAAATGTCATGAAGTTTTGTCCATTTTTGCTATATTGGGCTTGGGTTGAGCTAGACCCACACAAAAATGAATCCTGAACAACCAGGCACCGATAATCAAGGGGAACCATATGACTAGTTTTTTGTTTTTTTCCATAACTCCAATTTGGTTTTCAAAGTTTCAAACTAGTTAGTAGCCTAGTACTACACGGATCAATTAAAAAGTTATATATATATATATATATATATATATATATATATATATATATATATATATATTTATGTTGAAACTTTAGTAGAATTAAATCACAATTACATCGAGATTAAATTATCGAAATCTAAACTCATGTTGAAATTTTTGCTTAAGGATGGATGGTATGTAATATGTAAACTGTATTATATTAAAATATAAAATTATGATAAAAATAATTAAAATGAATTTAAAATTTATTTTAAAATTCTTGAATTTGTTTGAAATATATTTATAGCTGAAGTAAGAATTTTAAGTTTCTTGAAAAGTGAACTATCTAAAGTGAGAATTTAACTATTTATTGTAAAGATAATATAGCAACTTAGTGTTAGATATATTTCAACAATTTACTTTGTAATTAAGCAAAAGGAACAACATACAAATCTAAATATAAGCAATAACACAAATAGATGTGATAGACAAAAGCAATATTATATATATAAGAAGAAATCTGCAAATAATTAAAAACTAACAAACTAAATGCGTGAAGGATGAATGATTCAGATCAATTCTTGTGTTTGACACAATCTCCTTAAAGCAGATTTTGCCCCTCACACGATCTGTGGTGCTTTGAGACTCATAGATGTTTGCCTCTTAAGGTAAAATGATCTATAGCACGAAGAAGAAGCACACAAGGTCCGTGTTTTGCAAACTATTCTATGTCTCTTTCTCTCCCTTTGACTCAAATGAATGCACAAATTTTTTTTTCTCTGGGAGAGTTTTTCAAAAAATATTTTTCATGAATGAGGGACTATTAAAATATATGTTATTGAATAGACACACTATTTTAGAAATAACTGTTGTTTACAGACTTACTGACTCAAAAAATAAAATAATAGAATATTATTATTAATTGGATAAGTTGGCCCAAACCACACATGCCTAAGGCCCAACCCAAAACTCATATTCTCTATCATTTCTTATGTGGGACTCAATGATTCTCACCATTTTAATATTATTTTCAAGTGGACACATTAGAAGTCAATTTCTTATTCACTCCATACTATTTTTCCAACAATCCCCCACATGAATGGAAATTGATAAAACACAATGTAAATGATGATGCAGACACGTGAAGAGTAGAAGAAAAGTTATTGTATCGGGAAAGGTGGCTCTTGGCTTTGAACCTTCCTTTGTGAAAGACTACTTTAATATACTAGTTAATTAATGAACACAATATTTTTGAACTGTCAGCCATTTGTGTAAACCAAGACTATAGAATTCTCATAGTTCCATTTCGAACATATTACGTTCTTATAGTTAGGTTCATTTCAGCCCAGAACATATCCTGGTAAATTCATGAAGTGCTTTAGAGAATTCAATCTTAAAACTCTCATAGAAGTGGCCCACTTCACATGCATATAGGTTACTCTTATTAAGAATATCCTGCTATACTCCATTTGGTTTTCCAAGATATAAGAATCATTAAAAGAAAAACTTACCTTGAACATCACTTACAGACATCACTATTTCATCATAGGAATGGGTGGGAGGTGTCATCTCTGTAGTGATAAAACTAGTCTCCATGATTCGGTTGTCCCTTTGAACCTAGATCTTGGGATCTGTAGTAAGCTAGGTTGGGTTGCCATCCCAGAGACTTTTAGGTCATAAGCTTTAGCCCCATTCCCCTCGATGAGCAGTTTACTTGCTCTCCACTCAAAAAAAAATTTACGAATCCGTTTTATAATCTAGAATTACTTCCATTTGAGAGCAACTGTCTCATGGTATTATGTCTCTAACGAATATGTCAAGACCCACCATAACTCTGTGCCCTACTAATATATACAAATAGGAGGCACAAATATCCAACAATGCATGTCTGTTTAGATTTATAGACTTCCCAAAAAACACATATGCTTTTTGCATAAGGTGTTCTCACTAGACTATCATCACATTTCACATGTGATTGAGACAAGACAAATCCATTAGATGTATTAGAAATTTTCATTTCTTGTATCACATCTACAACACTTACACGAGCATATCCCACAATGACATAGCCTCTTGTGATATATTTCACATCACACACGAGTCGTATTAAATCTAAATTCATTCGACATCATCTCATTGTCAAATTTCTCATGTCATTGCATTGAAACTTGCTTCAATCTATACAAAGATTTAACAAGTTTACGCACTTTGTTTCCTTGTACAGGAACCATAAACCCCTTTGGTTTATTCAGTGGAGGCTCCAGGAATTTTATTCAAGGTGTTACTTAGGAAGCATAAATTACACAATCTTATTTCTTTTTAGCTTTTAGGTAATTAGGTTTGATTCAATGTTATTAATTCCATTCCGTTCCAGCCGTAACGGCGGGAAAATATCATGCCAGTAAACAAACTGGAATTGTAACCCACCCTATTCCACTTCGGAAAAAATTTCGAGTTATTCCGATTTATTTCGGGTGTTTTGTTAAATATCGGCTGAAATTCAAGATTCAAAATTCAGCCGGCGTGAAGTTTGTGCTTAAAAAAAAAAAAAAAAAAATTGTTCTTAAAACCAAAACAAATTTGCATTCTATAAACCAAAAAACCTCAAAAGGGAAAAAAAAAAATGAAAAGAAAAGAAATGATCAAAGGTACCTATACAGCTAAAAAAAAATTGTATTGAGAAATTTGAGACTCAAACCTTGAGAAAAGGCACTGCTGCACTGGTACTGGTAGAAGACATAGAAGTTACGAACAAAGAGGAAGGCAAAACGTAAATGTAAAAATGTAGATGAAGATGAAGATGTAATAAAATTTAAAAGTATGAAGTGTAAAAATGGAGGAGATAGAAGACGTGTGTGGTTAAGAATAAATAAGAAAAAATAATTAAAAATGAGAAGTAAGTAATATATGTTTGGTGAGGAAAAATAATACTATAATAAATAATAAAATGTTGAAAATTGTGCTATATTGGGCAGTGTGCTTAGTCGAAGGAATCAAGCCACTAGCCTATAGTAGTTTTATTATATATTTTTTTTCAAGATTTAAGTTAAATTTTTTTTTTTTTTGAGTTTTTCATTTTTGCTTGAGAGATCCTAATATATTATTAAGTTGCTTAAATTATGGATCAAAATTTAATTTTATTGGCATAAAAAAATTCAGGGTGGTCCCAAAATTTTTTTTAAAGGTAAATAAATATAAAATTTTAAATTATTATATATAAATTTTTTTTTTCAGGTCAAGGTGGTCTCAGGACCACCCTGGCCATAAGGTGGCGCTGCCACTAGGTTTATTGTGTATCAAGAAAACTCACATCTTCCTTTTGTTTGTAACTTTCTACAACAAGTCTTGCCTTGTAATTGTCGATAATTCCACTCTCAAATTCCCAGGTGGTAGATCTACCAACTACCATGCATAGATTCCTAAGATGGATTTATTGCACTATTGACAATCTCTTTTTCAAGAAAGCACCTCAGGATATCGCTTCTTTGAAACTTTAAGTTCATCTTCTAACATATAAATTAGAAAATCTAGACCAAATGAATATGATGTTTGTCCTTTTACTACGCGTAGGCTCAACCTCTCTTCCATTAACTCTTGATCATGAGAGATACTAAACATAGACTCAAACTTTCTTTTAAGAGAGTTTAACACTTGAAATATATTCTAATTAATTTTCATACATATAAGAATAATAGATTCATAAATTAGAAAAGCACTATGTACTACTGTTATGACCATAATCAATGAAAATACAATCAATGGTTCATTATCATTTAGGAATAGGAACCACAACCTTCATCAAACACCCCCACATTTAAAGAATTTATAGAAAGGCGATCACTCTTTCCATAATTCACAAGGTGTCTTGGTGGTTTTCTTTTAAGTCATCTCAATGAAAAAAGAAGAAGAAAAAAAAAAAAAAACTGTGGAAATAAAATATTCCCCCCATAAGTTCTATGGTAATCAAGAACTTATTGCATTCATTGAGTTATTTCTCAACTTCATTCTTATAATGAATGAACATCTCTAATGCCTCACCCTTGCTTACTTAATAAGCACTCATAATAGACTCTTGTGCTTTTCAATTTTTTGACAATATATCATCCAAAGAAATATTACAAAACATATATTGGGTTTAAACACATTAATATCCAATTAAGTTCACACATGCCCAAAATATATATACATGTATGTAATCAAATAAGGCTATACATGCTTAAATACAACTATCATGTATCCTTCATATCAATACATAAAATTGTCCCTTAAACTTTATAAATAAATAACACATCTGGTCTAGGGGTGAAAGGTACAGTATCTAACTAAGAGTAAAACCCCATAATTATAGCCTCATTAGTGTGCAATTTGTCTCTCTTTTCCAAGTTTGACACTATCAAATATGAGGAAATTATTGTGTACTCCCGGAGTACCATAAATGCGTGCTCCTTCCTCTCACATGAATGGTGGGTCCTACTAATTAAATTCATGGTAGGACCTATCATTCATGTGAGAGGAGGGAGTACGCATTTATGGTACTTCGGGAGTACCTAATAATTTTCCATCAAATATTGGGTTTATATCCTCACTTTTGAAATGATCACAAATAGCCCTTATAATGCTATTTTAATTATCAATTAATGAGTCCCTTGATGAATTAATAAAAAGGCTAACCAATAACAAAAGTGGCAGCCACGCCAAAATTGAGTCTAATAAAACAGATTCAAAAAAATTTGACTCTATTATATTGACCAAATTTTCTTTATTCATTAAACCCATACACCATTGCCCATAAACGGCCAAAGTTTTGTTATTAGCATTAAAGACATTTTAATTTCCATTTACATATAACCTTGATATTAGCATAGTAGTACTGTCATGCTCTTAACTTCTTTCATTCCTCTTTTGTTTTGTCCAAATGGATTGCACCATTCCCTCCACGCATCACCGTTTTGCATAATCATTTCAATTCCACTCAATGTTATCAATGATCATAATCACATACGTTCATTAAAAGCATATTATAACATTGGGTCAACAAATAGATGTTGCAAATAAACTATTTCACAAAACAGTGAATGCAAATGATGGCCAATCCAGTTCATCACGTCCATAAAAGGTTAAAGTAATATATGTAAATTACTAACTTTGATTTATATTACAAACCAACGAATCCAAATCAGCCAAGAAACTATCTGGATGCTTGATATACCGAAGGGCACAATTTTCGTGATCAAACAATGTCACCGAAAGTACTTTCACAATTATTACGATCCAAAGTCCAAACTATAAAGTCGATATGCCCAAGAGATTAAGTTGCATAGAATTCAACAGATAAACTTGATTCTTAAAATCAGTAACATCCAATACAATTAACAAAGTTGAACGTAACAAGATGATCGAACCGTATTACGCCGAAACACAAAACATCGTATTGGGCAAATCATGAAAATTTATAAACACCATATCAGAATCATAAATCCAAGTCGAATTCAAAAAATTCTCTTACAGAATTAAACGCAAGCGCCAGCGATTAATTCAGATGCACGCAAAAACTTTTCCAATCATCACAAAAATAAATAATGAAAACAGCAAATTCTGCTTTAAGATTGTTGGATATATTTCAACAATTTACTTTGTGATTAAACAAAAGGGAACAACATACAAATCTAAATATAAGCAATAATACAAATAGATTTGATAGATAAAAGCATTACTGTATGTATATATATAAGAAGAAATCTGCAAAGAATTAAAGACTCACATACCAAATGCTTAAAGGATGAATGATTCAGATCAAGTCTTGTGTTTGACCCAATCTTCTTAAAGCAAATTTTGCCCCTCATACAATCTGTGGTGCTTTGAGACTCATGGACGTCTACCTCCTAGGATAAAATAATCTACAGCGCGGAGAATAAGCACACAAGGTCCGTGCTTTGCGAATTACCCTACGTTTATTTCTCTCTAAATGAATGCACAAAAATTTTTCTCTCAAAGAGAGTTTTTCAAAAAATTATTTTTCATGAATGAAAAACTATTACAGTATACATTACTGAACAAACACACTATTTTAGAAATAATTGCTGTATACATGCTTACTAACTCAAAAAATAAAATAAAATAATAATATTATTAATTGGATAAGTTTGCCCAGTCCACACATGCCTAAGGCCCAACCCAATATCTAACCCAAAACTCATATTCTCTATCATTTCCTATGTGGGACTCAAGGATTCTCACCGCTTTAATATCATTTTCAAGTGGACACATTATGAGTCAATTTCTTATTCGATTCATACTATTTTTCCAACACTTAGTACTGTCATAGCTTTAGAGCATTCACATCAGAGATGTGAAAAATGCTAAATCCTAATTTTAGCTCTCATCCCCTTAAAATATCATCCACATCAAGCATGCTATTCTTAAAATTTTTGACATCTTTGCTACAGTAGAGTGTTATCTTTGACACCCTACTGTAGCAAGGTGATAGATTTTTTTTTTCTCTCTCTCTCTCTCTTGTGCTGTGCGCCTGTGCCTCTCTCCACTACTTTCTCTCTCTCTCATTTGATTAAAATAAATAATATTTTAATGAAGTGGTAAAAAAAATAAAACTTTTGATGTTGGGTGTATTATAAAGTGAAGTGTTAAAATAAATAAAATAGTGTTTTGAGATGTTAAGGTCCATTTGGTACATGTGTTTAAAAACTGAAAATTGTTGTTTGAAAACATTTGTGGAAATATGTGTGTGTAAAAAAGTGCGTTGAAATGCGTGAAATATAGTTTAAAAACTGAAAATAGTTGTTTAAAAATACAAACCAAACACCCCCTAAGTGCTATATTTTTTGATATGTTTGATGAAAATACTCTAAACCCTACTTGTTCGGTATATGATTTGACAATTGGTACTAACTGAATCCCATGTCAATTTAGGTTTAGAAGAAAATCAAACTTCAAGCAATAATTACTTCTGTCCCACTATCCTTCGTATCTTTGCTGTCTTCTTTAAAATGTACACTGGCTCATTTAAAATAATTGTCCAACATTAATGGCTTATGTTATTCTAATCGCAGGTATTGAGACTTGACAGGAAGATGAAGATTGGGGCACGGTAATTATTGGGAAATTGGAGAAGTTTCACTTCTCATCTTTTCAGCACTGGCAAATATTTTGAAACAAAATCCATGAGATAATGAAGAGTAAAAATATTCGGTGTTCTTAGGCTATTTGTTAATAAATTATTTTTAAAAAATTTTAATATTGGTTTTATGAAAAATATAATAATAAAAAAATTGTTTAAAAACCAATTAATTTTTTCTTTTCTCGTAAATTTCTAAAAAAAATTTCATAGACAAATGCAAATGCACTTATGACATTAATGATTTCATGGTTTTTTAATTCTTTCTAGAGTATTATTTATTTTGATTTAATAAAATCGATGTCTTTCTTCTCAATTATAAAAAAAAAAAAATCATAACTGCATGAGTTTCTTATAATATATCATAGCTGTATGGGGATAACACCCCCCCCCCCCCCCCCCCCCCCAAAAAAAATCATGCAAATTCTATTTTAGTGTTCGAGTAATTTTATATGCACAAATTTGAAAGAATATGCATCAAATTGAAATAATGGTATGTGTGGTAACGGGTAACCCACAAGTTGAGAAATTAATGTACATGTTACATATCATAGTAGGTACAGTGTTATATTGTGTGATGCACGTGATGTGAATTTATAGTGCTATTTATACTATACATTACTAGCTTTATCACTTACACTAACTTTCCCAAGCAAAATAAAAGGGAGGAAGAAGAAACTTATATGATTCAGTTTCAACCATATATATAAAGATGGACTATTACAAGAGTAATGTTTCCCCTTTAGGCATCTTGTCTAAGTTTATGCAAGTATCACCCAAGATAAAAACATTGACTCTCTCTCTCTCTCTCTCTCTCTCTCTCTTCACACAAAAAAGTAAACACAAACATCCATTTTGATGCACAATTAATTCTGAAACATCTGTGGGTTCCAGTTAGCTTTACTGATAAAGTCTCTAATAATTGAATGAAAGATTTGGAGTTCAATCCCCACTTATACTAAAAACCGATTAATATCTTAGTCTAATTATAAAAACTATTATCAGGAGCAAACTTATTATAATGATTGTTTTTAACAGGCTGCCTCTAGGACTAAGCCTAAGACCCCTGTAAGGCCCCCAAAATCCTAGTATAATTATTGTTTTAACTTTTAAGATTAAAAGAGAGTGTATAAATGGGATGTGTACTCTTGTTCCCACCTAGTTACAAGAAACTCAAAATATTAGACTAATAAAAACTTAATCCAATTAAAACTCTAAATTGTTTTACCAAAAAGATGTTGTAACGACTTATATGTGTCAAATTATCATTGGCAATCAACATGATTAATATTTTTGCGCACATGTCAAGAAGCAAGACGAATGGATCAACTATTTATCAATTAAAAATGAGATGTAACAAAACCTAAATATTAAAATATAATTAGTAATTTTGCATTTGCAAAAACAAGAACAATTGTTTTTAAATAATAATAATAATAATATAAAAAGTTAAATAAATAATATTTAATTTATATTTAAATATAAACAAAAAAGCCTGACTTAAGCTTTTTTCTTAGGTCTCAATCAGTATTTAGACCAACCTATATAAAGTATTAGACTTTAGGTTGTGTGCACAGCTTTAAGAACTTTTGCATACCAATGGTGGTGACTTTTTTTTCTTTTTCTTTTTTTTAAACTTTTTCAAAAGAGTCCGAATTCGGTAAAAATGGAATGTAAAACTCATGTTTTACACCATTCAATAAAAGATTGACACATAAGCTTTTTACTTAAAATTCAATACATATTATTACACATAATAAATGAGTTCTAGTTAGCTCAACTGGTAAAGTCTCTGAGATCTGGGGTTCAATTCCGCCTACACCAAAAACTGATTGGTGTCTTGGCTTAATGATAATGAGCTATCATCAGGAGCGGACGTCATACGTTAAAACTCTCTAAAAAAAATTACACATAATAACATCACAATAAATTCATAATTAAGTTAGATTTTCAAATGGATATTAAAATTGATTAGGTGTGATTGTGCCTATTCTTTAATACGTAATATGATGATGTGACATGTTGAAATTTGATAGGCAAAACTTGGATTTTACACCATATTCTTATAGAATTTAATCTTTTTTTCAAAATGATAAATAAGATATGTTATTACCTCTATATCCAAAAGTAAATTCTTGCTGGCTGAACTCCTATAATATGGAAAAGAAATTTAAGAAGAAAAGGTTTTTCAAGTTCCAAGGGAGATTTATTACCTTCTTTGCATGGAAGCTGCTATATTATTTTTCACACCTATATCTCAAATTGACTATTTCATAAGGACTAAGTCAGTCGGCACATCTCACACTTTGTCAATCACAAATTATCACTCTAGGGCTAAGCCTATGATCCCTGTATGGCCCCCAAAATCTTAATATAATTATTGTTTTTAACTTTTAAGATTAAAAGAAAGTGTATAAATGGGATGTGTACTCTTGTTCCCACCTAGTTACAAGAACCTCACAATATTAGATTACTAAAAACTTAACCCAATTGAAACTTTAAATTATTTGATCAAAAGGACGTGTTGTCTCTTAAATGTGTCAAATTATTATTGGTGATTAACATGATTAATACTTTTGCGCACATATTGAAAAGCAAGATGAATAGATGAGCTAATATCAACTAAAAATGAGATGCAGCAAAACCTAAATATAAAAATATAATTATTAAAAATACAGACACACACACATTATAAACATCTCTTCTTGTTTTTGAAATGCAAAATTATTAATTATATTTATATATATAATTATGATTTGTTGAGCATCTGCGAATAACAATATTTGCAACTGGAGAAAGTTCCGGTATCCCCTTTGGGCAGATGGAGACCTTCCTATCTCTTCAAATTCTTCATCAAAAGAACTCCGTCTGCCAAGCAACCATTTGAATGATCCTTCTCTTACTAAACCTTTGAGCATAGTTCTGGTTTTGCTTGCCACAACCATCTCCAATTTCCCCCTCACTATCTTATCTCATTGGACAGAATCCCAACACTCGATAACCTGTCAAAATCCTTGCATTCAATTAGAAAACCTCAATTTCACCAATACATCTGTCAAAGTGAGCTACATTTGATGACCATTTTATTTAAATAAATTTATTTTTATTTAGTCCAAACTTAACAAAGAGTGAAATTCTATCTTTCTAATAAGTTCAACTTAAACTCAAACTTATCATTATCATTTTTTTAAGCCTCCTATTTTTTTGCTAAGCTCTACAAATTTTCACGTCAACATTATTTAATAAAAAACGGAAATTTTGATTTTTTCAGAGTTATAATACAAGTAAAATCAGGCTTAAGCTTGAAAACAATCAAGTCATGATATCTTGAACAGGTCTAATGACCTAAAAGAAATGAAACAAGGTCACCATGATAATTGCGCCGCAACCTCATGAATCAATTATATATTTCCGAAGTTTGACAAAGAGGTCACTGACTTTGCCTACATTAAAATATAGGCATATAGTCTCATTATTAATATTAGAGGAAAAAAATAAACAAATAATAAAAACAAAGAAGGTGTGCTTGCCTATGTTATCTTCATAAAGTCCAAATTAACAAGGAGTAAAATTTTATTTTTCTAACAAGTCCAACTTAAACTCAAAGTCAAACTTTGATAATTTATCTCCAAATTTATGAGTTTTCATTTAAGAATTAATTTATTTTCTTAAAATTTACAAACCGATTTCTTTTTAAAGGAGAAAACACCCAATTGTAAACACTTGATAGTTCTCAAACTATTTGTAGCTGCCTCCTTTCTTCTTGAAACACTATGTTATTTTGTTTTTTCTTTCAAGGAGATTGCCTCTATGTCGTAATAGCACCATAGGAACCTACAGAGAACATCTCATGGGCGGGACACATCATCAAAGATGTTAAGAAGTTTAAGATGGTTACAACAGGTTTGGGTGAATGTAGTTCTCTTCACGTAAAGCGATAAGCTAATATAACAAACAGGTTTGCAGAAAACTCTTCTTTTTTTTAGTTTGAATGCGTTAAAATTTAAAACTTATTACTTTATGGATTCGTGTACTTTTTTCTTATTCTTATATTTCTCTTTTAAATAGTTATATATTTTTTGAATTGTTTCAATAACTTATTCTTTAATTATATATCTTTTTTGGCATTTTGGAAGTTTTAACATTTGAATTTGTGTTAATTTTTGCAATATTTGAACATGTTTAGCTAATTTCAATAACTACACAGTGTATCATTCTTTTGAAGGTAATCAATTTCACTTTTATATTGTAATCATATACATTTTGTTTTATTTCAAAAATTTATAGGACGTAAATCTTATTGATGGTGTATTATAAAACCTAACTCCATGCTCGTCCATAAGGGTCGTCCAATGGGAGAATAGAGAAAAAAGACTGCATAAAATGCTCGTCGGTGATGAGGTTGTCCATCTAAAAAGGCGTGTGGATGACCTCCTTACTTTCTAAGCGTATTTCTCCATACAAGTTTTGGACGACCTCCACATTCCTATCCTAAAACACAAGAATTGAGGTTCATTACTACAAACCGTTTCCAATGACAGTTATGGAAAACAAGACTAAACGATATAACTTCCATAACAATTATGGAAGTTAACTTCGAACCTTTCGAGCTCCTCAATGATAGGAGAAGTTACTAGACAAGTAACTGCCTCAAGGATATGCTATATAAACACTCATCTCAGACAAATAAAGGCAAGTTTTTCGCTTTATGCAATTCCTAGAAATTTGGAGTTTTAGATTTTGAAGAGAGAAACTAACTTTATCATCGGAGAGTTTGTGGCCAGTCAACCCCAGTCTCCTTTGATTCTTTGTTTCCCTTTATCAGACCCTCCAAATCATTCTAGCTCGAAGCATCCAGGCTATTGATTTTCTGAGCATTATCACTTATAATTCTTTAATATTTTTTAGCCTTTCAAAAGTTTTAGTATCTGAATTATTCTTTTGATGGTAACACATCTTTCTCTTATATTTATCTGTTGTGTAGTCACACACACACACACATATATATATAAATATATTATCTATAATTTGTAGGATATGAATCTTTTGATTCATTTCAATAGTTATAACCATTTATTATTCTTTTGATGGTAACACATCTTTCTCTTATATTTCTCTGTTGTGTAGTCACACACACACACACACACACACACATATATATATATATATATATATATATATATATATTATCTATAATTTGTAGGATCTGAATCTTTTGATTCCTTTCAATAGTTATAATCATGGATTATTCTTTTGAATGTAATCCATCTTTCTCTTATATTTCTCTATTGTTTAGTCATATATATTTTGTTTTGTTTCAATAATTTCTAAGTAGTGAATCATCTGATTCTTTAATAGTTTTTGGTCTTTCAGAAGTTTTAATATCTAAATTTTTAAGTTATTTTTTTCAGTATCTAAAATTGTCTGACAAATTTTTTGTAAGCCATTGCACGTTCAAGCAATGACTTATTCATCAAATTGTAATACCAATTGAAGTTATACAAGAGCAAATTATGAAATAGTGTAGTTTCTTAATCAATTTAAGATTATTTTAGTCTACCTCATAAATAGGTAGGTTCTTGTGCATAGCACAGGTTAGCAACTAGTATCAACTAAAAATGAGATGCAACAAAACCTAAATATAAAAATATAATTAATGATTTCACATTTCAAAAAAAAGAAGAGATGTTTATAATGTGTGTGTGTGTGTATACACACATTATAAACATCTCTTCTTGTTTTTGAAATACAAAATTATTAATTATATATATATATAGAGAGAGAGAGAAAGTTAAATAAATAATATTTAATTTATATTTAAATATAAACAAAAAGCCTCACTAGCTTAAGCTTTTTTTCTTAAGTCTCAATCAGTATTAGACCAACCCAGTATAAAGTATTAGACTTTAGGTCGCCTGCTACAGCTTTGAAGAACTTTTGCAGGGAGTGCCTTTTTTTTTTTCCTTTTTCTTTTCTTTTTTTGCCTTTTTCAAAATAATAAATAGGTTATGTTATTACCTCTATATCTAAAAGTAAATTCTTCCTGACTGAACTCCTATAATATGGAAAAGAAATTTAAGAAGAAAAGGTTTTCCAAGTTCCAAGAGAGATTTATTACCTTCTTTGCATGCAAGCTGCTACATTATTTTTCACTCCTATAATCTCAAATTGACTATTTCATAAGGACAAAGTCAGTCGGCACATCTCACACGTTGTCAATCACAATAATCACTTTAGGCCAAGAAAAGTTGTAATGGTGGACTTGGCGTCAACGTGAGCGTTGTGACTTGTGCGGTTGAAGCAATAATCAGTCACTTTTGTACATAGTGGCAATCCCGGCAGGTTCATTGCCGTATTTCAGGGTTTTTGGACTTTAGAGAGTGGCCAAGGCCAAGATCTTGTCTGCCTTTGCGTTCAACTATTTACAAATAGCCAGCAAATAAATTAAGGAAAGCGAGGCAAGTGTCATGTAGCAGTAATTCGAGTAATTAACATCTCTTAATATTTCAAATTCTCTGTCCATCAATTATTGAATTATAAAAAATAAAAATAAAAAAATGAACAAAAGGAAGGTAGAACTGGACTTCACGGAAAGTTTGGGTGATGAGTTTATTACCCTGGATGTGTGTAAATCTAGAGATCATAGGTGGAATTTATCATAATATCAGTCCATGGGATTTTTAGGGTGCTTCATGCGCAAAAACATTAGTAGTCTGATCAATGATTAAAACATCGCTTTCTTGTATTAAAAAAAGGAAGGGGGGGGGGGGAGGTGTTTAACTCATACTTTTGTTCATGAAATTTCTAGGCAGGTGTCTAATCTCCAGCTTGTACTTAAAAAAAGGATGGAATATTTGGGTGGTGAACTCATTATTCTGGATGTGACATAAATCTAGAGATCAAATATGTAAGTTACTGTACTATTGGTTCATAAGATTTTCATAACGTCTTATGTGCCAAAAAAAATGAATAGTCTAGTCAAAGATTTAAATACCACTTTCTTGTATTAAGAAGAAGTTAAACTCGACACCTTCCTTAAGTATCTAAATTCTGATTGACGTGGATTCTATACTTAAAAAAAAAATGTACACTAAGTGACTACACTAGACAACGTGTCCTTGTAAATTTGTAATATATCAATTATAATGCACGTCCCTCTCAAGTTTCAACCTCTCTCACACAATACAAACATGAGGTCATGAATTATTTATATTTTCTTAAATGTTATGATTTTGAGGCTATAAAGACGTTCTAATTGCGTGACAATGAAATGAATCGCCGCCCTAAATCATTAATTTTTAGATCAAAATCACTCACACAAACATGAATCATGTGACGATTGAATTGAAAACCGGAATCGAAGTTGCCTTAGTCTCTAATTTCATTATACTACATAGAATTATAGGAAAACACAAAGTTTAAATGTTCACATCATTTGATACCAAATCTAATAATATAATTTATGAAAGCCATATAAAAAACTTGTTCTTTTAGGCCGTGCTTAGGTCATATGATCGCCATGTGAATATTAATGTCTTTTTAAGTAAAATTCTATTATCAAAGTTCCAAAAAATTTAAAATAGATCCAAAAAAAAAAAACTTCAAGATATTATAATAAGTTCAATTATTTTTAGATTATTATACTATCGGTAGGTTTTAAATAATGAAACAGGGCGCGCATCACATCTTGCCTCATGAAATATACCCTTTATTATTAGGCGAGGCCATGATGCTAATTGAATTTTAACAATAAGAAAATTTACCAATTAAATTAATTGAAATTCATAGTTTTTTTTTTTTTAATTTTATTATCTCATGAAATATTTGATTTATTTAACATATGATTTGTAATTAATCTGTATATTAGGAGAAGGTAACTCCTATGCCTACTTCTCTAAATTAAATTAAAAAAAAAAAAAAAAAAACTACTACTACTACTATGCCCGCTACATGGGAGACTTATAATAAGATAATTATTGGAGCATTAGGTATGCCAGCACTTATAAGATAATTGTTGGTGCATTAGGCATGCTAGTACTTAAAAAGTTTAGTTAGATTTTAAAATCTTTTAGTATTAAATTAATTTTTTTATTTAAGAATCAGAGTGTTATATTACACTAGATAGGCACTAAGAAATACTCTGCAGATGTTCTATCCAATGGCATAATTTATTTATTTTCCATTGGTTCCAAAAGGAAGGAGACAAACTTTAAGAAATCCACTGCCTCAAATATCTGTGTAGAATTTATGCTAGAGAGTGCTAGTAGTTCCACTTGGTTTGATACATATAAAATGGTATCTACAAGACTACAATTGATGTGTACGTCATTACAAAGATACAATTCATCTACTTCACACTTGAGATGGTGCCAGCTATAATTGGTATGCCCTGTTTTTCCAAGTCTCATTTATTTAAAGGTTTGGTTTTCTACCACTGACAATAAAAGTGAAAAAAAGTAAAAACATAGTGCATATATACTGATGTCTTACTTTGCAACCCAATTGCGACTAATTTTCTCTTTTGATTTGATTGATCCATGAGAAAACACCGACACAGAGCGAGCCTGAATTCATTTGCAAATTAGTACAATATTTATCACCTAACTAGTTGCTAATAGTTTAATACTATAAAGATCATTTGGTGTATTGGATAGATGCATCATATCTTGTAACGACTTAAGAAAAAACGTTTGTCACATTTGTGATATAGAAAGACTAGTCACAACTGAAGATCTATGTAATTGTTAATAAAGCTCAATTCAATCTAGTATATGCCCAATGTAGAATTCATCACACACTCACACAATCAATCAAATTGGGATATCATATTTCTCTCATAGTCATGAATATGTGACCCATAGACTGCGAGGGATCCGATATGTTATATACTTTCTTGCATAGTACATAGAAAATTTTGACAAAAGATATTTATATGTAATAATTATTTGATTTTTAGGCACTAAATAATCAGTAAAAATTTAAATTCAAGAATTTTTAGAAAAGAACCTGCATATTTAGAATTTATTTATAGTAGATCAAACCTAATTTTATAAGATTTTTTTAGTGTTGGACTGCTTTATCCATAAAGAGGTTGAGTTCTAATTAGTTTATGCTGACATTGTTTAACACTATTTATAACTCTAAAAGCCAAATTTAAAGTATATATTAAAATGATAATGTAGAAAAATGAAAAATTTTAACTTTTAAAAGTTATGTGACAACATTAGAAGTAGTTAACAAAAAATTATCAATTTCATTTATATTGTTTATAAATATTAATAGTGTGGGGGCCAATTGATCCCATATGTTCAAATTGCATTGAAAATAGCTGGGCCCAATATCCAGTTTCATATGTACAGACTGCATTAGAAAGGGCTAGGCCCAATACCCAGTCCGAGGATAAGAGAGTATCCGAGGACAACCAGTAAAGGAAGAGATGAAAGTTACACTCCGAAAAGAGGTAAAAAATACCTATGTAAGATGTAACCGTGTCCGAGGACAACGACCACCTCGGAACATCTGTCTGAGGTGGCCAGTAGACTTATCAGTCTCTTAAGGTAACGTCTCGGACAAACCTTGCAACAAAGGGGATGAGAAAATATCAGATAAAGGATAAGAATGAGAGAAAACAAATATCTGGAAGTACTGTTACCCCCGCATTAAATGCTGCCCAGCTAACTTTCTGGCCGCATTAATATAGAGGTGATGCCTGAACAGTGAACAAGCAGCTTTACAGCTAAGAATGGAAGGTTCAAGAAGAGGCAAGGAAAACAGGAAAAAATGACTCCCAACACCTGACCCACACGTGGATGGAGGAAATGGTGTAAAACCATAGTATATAATACGAAGAAAAATAAAAAGAAAGAGGGACAGAAAATGAAGGAGGAAGAAAAAGAAAGAGAAAAAGAGAGCAAAAGGTTGAAGAAATACAACAGTAAAAAAGAAGAATTCATTACTCTTAGTCCCAATACTAGGGCATGTCCGAGGATACTTTTTGCATCTGTGCGCTTGTAACTCTTCTCTTTTAACACTATATACCAATATTTTTATCCTAGATTCAAACTAGCATTTTCTCACACTCTCTATAAATTTATTGTTCAGGCTTCTTGGGCCTGGGTCCTTTCCTGTTCTGGGTTTAAGCCAAAGTTGGCCCTTACAAATAGCATTTATCTATAAAAAAAAGTATTAATAATAAAGACGTTGAGTTTTAATTAGAGTTCTACCTAATTTAACATTAGTTGTAACTCTAAAAATAAGAAGAAAAAAAAAAATATATATATATATATATATATATTATAATGATAAAGATATAAAATATTTATTTTAAAATCTTTTTCATGTTAGGACAACTTAATAAAAGGTTAAAAAAATTTATATTATTGTATATAGATATAAATATATACTTATACATATAGATAACTTGGATGATGCTTAACATTGGTCAAAAAATTTACTTAGAATGTACTGCTATGTTTGTCTTAGCATTATCATTTTTCTAAAAAGTAGTCATTTTTTAAATTATTTTATAAAAAATTATTTTATTCTCCTATGTTTGGTAGTGACTTTACAAATGAATTGGAAAACTATTTCTTAGCTTGTTATTTAGTTTTTTTAATCTAGTTTGACGTGAAATAAAGTTATTTATTTTAGCGAAAAACAATTTTTAAAAAATATGTCACACTTTTTCCATTGACCATAAATAGTTTACCTTTAACCATTTTTAAAAAAAAAAATTTCATTTACTATCTAACATAGGAAAATGCGGAAAACCATTTTCACATAAAATTTTCCATTGAAACAAATGAATTAGTAATGTTCTGTTTATTTTAACATTAAAATTTTCTTAAAAAAAAGTGTCATTTTCCATTTTTTTTGGAAAGCTATTTCGTTTTTTTATGTTTGATAGCAACCTTACAAATGAACTAAAAACATTTATTGGTGAGACAACCTTATTTTCCGAAAAAATTTAGCAGAGTCAAAAGTAAACTTATTTTTTTAATAGAGTTTTCCATTAATTAAAGATGGTTTTCCTTCTACCAATATTTTCTAATATTTCTAAACACATAAAAACAGGAAAAAATTGTCTTCACATTAGGTTTTTAACAAAACAAACACATGCGTTTGACGTTCAAGAATCCTATAACCATACCTTCTTCCTCAACCACCCTTAGAAATGGTGGATGAACATTGACACAAAAACTACTCGAAATTAAATTTACAAGTAACACTTGTTTTTACATTTTTTTCATTCAGGAATCCTATGAATCACACCTTTCCTCAACGACCCCCTGAAAAGGGTACCTTGGGTGATCCCTTAACATTGACATGCACCTAATCAAAACCACCACCGACCAAAAATCCTTTGGACAAGTTAAAAAAAAAAACAACAATAAATTTTAGTTTTTATCAAAAGAAAAGAAAATCCTCAACGCACACAAAGTCACAAAAGCAGAAAAAGTGTCCACGTCATCTATCAATTTTGACTCTCCGTTGTCTCGGTTCTGAAACGTGTAAAAAAAACCGAAACAGAAACTCTAGAAAACTGTTACACTTGACTCGGACAATCAGAGTGAACCAGAAAAAGAAAGTTTCTTTCACATTTAATATTCCTCTTAACGTTGCTTTCTTTCTTTCTCTGCAGAATTTTCTCTATCAATCTCAGCGCCTTTAATCTCGCCAATTTGGTCTCAAACAAACAAAAAACAATGGCCTAAATTTTTTGTTCCAATTCCCTTGTTTCAACTTTCAAACTTCATTGTCTACAAGTGGAATGTCCACTATCTTATATGAACGTTGATTGAGAAATTTTCTGTGCCCATGTCACTCTCCACCTTCCTTTAACTTTGCTTAGAATTGAGGGGAATTAAAAAAAAAAAAAAGTTTTGAGCTTGATTGAAATGATGGGTACCAAAAACTTGCTTACGCTTAAAGGCCATATAGATTTGTTGGTGATATTAAACGTGTTTTGCAAATGAGTTTGTGTACTAGAAGATGGTTCAGTTCATGGCTTTTATGGCTTCTGTATTGGGCTTTATCTGCAACTACTTGTTGTATGTTTTTGGATTAGTATTCAAATTCATATGCAGGTAATAAAGTTTACATTTTTATGTTCTGGGTTATTGTTTTTTTTTTGGAGGTTTTTACTATTGCTTAAAACTGAGAGCTTCATTTATTTATTTTTATTTGTTTCTTTTTTCAGATCTCTGGAAAATTATTGCAAAAAGGACTATGGTTCAAGGGACTTGGATATGGAGGATTTCAGAGAAGATGAGGGTGGTGTTTGGTTAGAGAAAAGTGAGAGTGGCAATAACAGCAATGGAGAAAGTGAGAATTCTATGTCTGCCATGGCTGCCGCTAGTGCTAATAAGTATGAGTTTATGATTGGGAAAGGTATTAGTGGCTTCGTGGAACAACCAAAAAGTATGAGCTTCAGTGTCCAAGAATTGTATCTGGGTTCAAAAGATTACACTGTTAGCAACAATATAGAAAACAAAGATATTGTAAAGGTTAATTTAGAAGAAGAGGTTGTCGGTTTAGATAAAACAGAGGACTCTGTTGAAAGCTTTGGTGTTGCAATGGCTTTAGAGAAAGCAGAGCAGAAAATGTTCACTGAACATGTGGTTTCTGAGAAGGGAGAGATTGATGGCTTAGAAATAATCAGTCTGTGTAAGGAAGACTCTGTGGATGAAGTTGAATCGGTTTCAGAAGATTGCTCACTAAGGTTTGGTTCAGAACCTGAGTCAATTAGTTCAAGTGGTGAATTGCCAATGAACAAGTACATAGTCGATTCACTTACCTATGAGTTTTTCGCCTATAGAAATGTTGATAAAGTATTGGAACCTGTAGGCCTTTTGGCCAATGATGCTGAAAAGGTGGTGGAAGATATTGAGGAAGAAAGTGAGATTATTGAGGAAGAAAGTGAGATTATTGAAGAAGAAAGTGAGATTGTTGAAGAAATTTCAAGCTGTGAAATAAGTCTTTCTGATCCTGAAGAAATTGATGCCGATGATGATTCAAATGATTCTGATGAAGAATATATAGAATTCGAACCCCATTTCAAGAATTTAAGCAGCTTGGAAGCCAAAATTTTGTCTGGTGAAGTTGTGAACAAACATGAAGAGGAAGATTTAGTCCAAGATGAGAAGGAACCCGAAAATAATTTGGAAAAAATTGAAAGAACTAACTTGGGGGAGAAACCATCCAAATCGAATTCTGATGATCAAAATGACTTGGATTACATGTGGGAGCATGAGGATGTAATAGAACAGCTGAAATTGGAACTCAGAAATGCAAGAACTGGTGGACTTCCCACTATTTTAGAAGAAGAAGAGCCAGAGTCTCCAACCATTGTTGAAGGTCTAAAGCCACTGAAGATCGATGTAAAGTTCGAGTTCAAAGATCGAATGGAAGAGATTCAAAAGGTCTACAAGAGCTATGCAGAAAAAATGCGAAAACTAGACATGTTGAATAGCCAGACCATGCATGCAATCGGTGAGTTTTCAAATTACTTATCTCTCATTTAATTTGATTTCTGGCTTGTTAAAGCATTAGTGTCTGATTATAACCAAATCTGAGGTTGCAAAATTTTGTTAGTGTTAGTGATACGTCTGTGACTTTCAATTTGCAGTGTTAGTCTGCACTTTTTAAAATTATTATACTCCAATTCCTTACCACAATAATCTGTTTTAGCTGATACTAATAGTAATAAAAAGAATTCTATATACAATTTCATGACATAAATTACATCATTTTTTCCATTGCTATAAACAGTTGAATATACTATTTGGTTGTACCATCTGATTCTGTTGAAGATTTTTTTCTAAAAGGATTCTTTAAGAGAAATTTTTTTTTTTTTTAATGAAAGATTTTACATGGTGGGTATCCATCATGTTTAATTTTTAGCTAATTATGGGCACATAATCTTCTGATATCTTGTCCACTACTCCTGAAATTAAGAATGGTACAATTAATGGCAAGTCAATATCCAAGGTGTTTATTGTCATATAACTGATCTTTTCCCTTCCCTTCATTCCTACCAATACTTTAAAGGCATACATCAATAATGGCTTTATACCCCACTTCCGTTGCTCTTGTGGTTCTAAAGGTATCCAACACAGAATAAGCGTGAAAAGTCGTTTTGGACTGATGAGACAAGTTTCATGTCAAATATTTGATTAATAAAAGTGAAAACGAATGTTTTTATTAATATTTATGATTAATTTCCTTTCAAAAAAACAAATATCAATTTCTTTTTGTTTTTGTTTTGAATAACTTTACTGATCTGCTTTATGATCATCCATAGGATTTCTTCAGCTGAAAGACCCAGTTAAATCAAATTCAATGCTAAATTCTTCAGCCTCAGCTGCTAAGTCTCTTCCACATATCATATGGCCACGTAAACAACGAAGGATCACAGCCGATCCAATGCAGAAATTCACTGGAGAATTGCAAAGCAACTTGGAATTGGTTTATGTTGGACATGTTTGCCTTTCTTGGGAAATACTCCACTGGCAGTATGGGAAAGTCCAAGAACTTCAAAATTCCAATTCTCAAGGTTTTCAAAGGTATAATCAAGTTGCCGGTGAGTTTCAACTCTTTCAAGTACTCATGCAAAGATTTATGGAGAATGAGCCATTTCAAGGTCCCAGAGTGCAAAACTATGTCAACAATCGATGTGTCCTTCGTAACCTTCTTCAGATTCCAGCCATCAGAGGTAATCAAAGTTATGAAGTGAACAATGACATTTCTCTAGAATTCTAAGTTGCACACTTTTTTCTTGTATACCTACCATACTTAAATCTTAATTGTTAATATAGGATATTCCCTTATATAATATATATTTAATAATAAAAGATGTAAAATTAAGATTAGGTAGGTATAGTACATTAAATATAAAAAAAAAATCTTAGAATGACCCTGTCATTTGAGCACCTTGCATCTTCATAAAATAATGTATATTTGCATTGCTAGATGATTGCTTTAAGGAGAAGAAGGTAAGAAGAGATGAGGAGGAAGATGCAATTTCAAGCAGCATGTTAGCAAAGATCATTGAGGATTCACTGCGGGTCTTTTGGGAATTTGTTCGTGCTGATAAAGATGAAAAGAATGTGATCCTAAATAGTCCTCACCAAAATCATATCAATCTCCAACATGCTGCAGACTTAGAGGTTTTGATGAACACTCGATCTGATCTTCAAAAGGTTTGCTTACTTAATTTCTATATAACTAATTGTTGGGGCTTCTACTTTGGTTTGTATTTCAAAATGTTAAACCTTCTAATCTCATGTCTTGCAGAAGGAGAAAAAGCTCAAGGACATACTGAGAAGTGGAAATTGCATAGTAAAAAGGTTCCAAAAACATCAGAATAATGATCAGTTGGATCATTTGCAACTTGTTGCTCAGGTTGAACTGAAATTGGTTTCAAGAGTGCTAAATATGTCAAGATTAACAAGGGACCAATTAGCATGGTGTCATGGAAAACTAGACCAAATTAACATTGTTAGCAGAAAGATTCACATGGAACCTGCATTTTTACTTTTTCCATGCTGAAATGGCGTGCAGTGCCACGATTTTTCTTGAACTATGTACATACAATGTTGGTTACAGATTTGTAGCAATAGATAAAAGAAAGCAGAATGGGATTAGATTTCCCTGATAGATAAATTCTACGATACTGTATACATACAATAAATTGCTTATTTCACTAGTGAAGTTTTATAAACTTCCTTGATAGAGAAATTCTACTATACTGTATACATACAATAAATTGCTTATTTCACTAGTGAAGTTTTATAAACTATTTGGATTTTTTTTCCCCCTTATATTTGAATTTTGGATCAGTCTGATTCATCACTGATGACTCTTTGAAAGAGCAACGTTCCTTCGATTTTATGGGTTTTTTTTTTTGTGTTAATTAATTTCTCAAAAAGTGGTAGAAGATTTTATAGGCATGAGTCCCAAGCCCAGTTTGAATACATGGTTCTCTGGCTACATGGTTAGATGACCAAAAAACAGTAGAACTTTAATATCTCTAGTATCATCTACAGCAGAAGCTATAGCCCAGTGTGGGAGTACTAGAGAGCAACAAATGGTTCCATTAAAAGAAAGAAAAAAGAAAAAACAGAAAAACAAAACAAAAGAGAGAGAGAGCTACAAATGGGATCAACAATATTTAATGCATCCCCCTGCAAAATAATCCTAGTGATCCCCTCTCCTAGCATTCTTACTTCTTGCACTAACCGAAATCACCCGGATTTAGAAAGTTTTTGAGTTAGATTGTTTATTTATTTATATTTTAATAAATGAGGATATCCAGATCTCTTTGAGTATCTGATTATTCTCTCGAATGTTTGCAGTCTCTCGTTCCACACATCCCAACTTATTACATGAAGGAATACCACTAGGGTGGCCCAAGATGCTTTGAGTTAGATTATGAGTCCATTCTGATAGTGTCCCAGATAATTTGATAATTTGAGCTAGGGGGCATAAAATTTAAATGTAGATCATTGTATCTGGATCACTGTTGCATATTGGGCACTCCATATCTTCAAATGCGAATCTCCTAGCCCAACTCAAAAGGTGTTGCACTTTCTTAATTGTTGTAGTGTGTAGACCAACTTATAGGTTGGGTTCGGAATTCGGTCCATCTGTATTATTTTAATACATGGACTTTTGCAAGAAAAATAAAATTTTCATAAAGTGCACATAACGTATTAGATATTCTATTTCTATACCAAGTTGAACAATAATGTTATTAGTTTCACCTTTAGAGAGAGAATTCAAAAAATTTAGGTTTTAGTTGTTATTCCATGCAATCATTAAAAAATTGTTCAAAACTCACATTAAAAACTTACGTAATCTAATTAGAATTATTATTTTTTGAAAAATATAAAACTTAATTTAATTAGAATTATTTTGTACTAAATTGTTTCATTCAAGAAGACAAATATAGAAGGTTTGCATCACTATAAAGTGTTTACAAAAATCTAAAGTTGAAAAGGTTTTTAATGTGAGTTATTAATCAAGGTGTATTTTAAGATAGAGGTATAATTTTAATTAGTTTAAATTGATATATTTAAATAAATAAAATTTAAAATGATGATATGAAAAAATAATGTAAGCTTTCAAATACTTATGTAGGTAGACAAAGTTCGCCCTAGGTCGAGACTATCCTAAGAGCCACAGACCCATTGTTTAGCCCACAAATATGGGGCAGTGCTAGGTTATCACATAAATGAATAGGTGACCACATTAAGACCTAAGTAGGCCACACTTACTTGCCAAGGAAGGAAGATAATGCCTTAGGGAAGTCTATCATCCGAGCATAGGATTCGATACCAAGTTCAAGTTATTAGGGAATCATTGTAGTGACAAAGTCATAGGACCCATCCCCTAAGGTGGGATTGGACACACTAATACAGTAGCCTAGACCCAAGGGGCCACCCAAATATTGCAAATGGTGGGGCCAACATATGAGTGGAATCTTCTCATCATTGTAATCCCACTAACGAAAGAGTATAAAAGGCAAGAGACAGGTGAGAAGTGGTGTCGAGAGCATTTTCAAGGGAGAGAAACGCAAGTGAAGCAGAGATTATCAACTTGAATTTGGGAAGAAGTGATCTAGCTCGGGACACTTAAGGGATATCTTGACTGTCTGAGATCCTTCTCTGGTAGTTAGACTTGTAAGAAAAAAAATTACCTCACAATTGTTCTTAGCCACCATCTACTAGCTAAACTCTTCTTGGGACTTCTTATTGTAGGCTATACATCATTGTGGCCGTACAACCACAACTTATATAATAACATTAGAATATATATATATATATATATATATATATTTGTCATAGTTTTATTTCTTGAATAGTTTTATTATGACAAAAGTAACTTTTGGTCATTAAAGTTTAGGGTTATTTTCATTTTGGTTTTTTATGTTTTATAATTTTCATTTTGGCTCCTTGTGTTCGATTCATTTTCATATTAGATTTAGATCTTATGTTTCAAAATTTTCATTAATTTTTATATATATAATATTTTAGACCCTCACAAAACTGGTATTAATAAAATTTTCATGAGTGAAACCGAAGCTGTTTATAAACAATTTGATTAGATTAGTTTAGAGATAGGAGGATATGTATGAAAGAAATTTTGGAAAAATGGCTGAAATTTAACAAAAACAAAACGACGACGGTTTTTGTTTGCACGTGTGGAACTTTTAAAGACAACCCCATCCACGGTGTCCAAATCTAGACCGTCCAAAAAACAATCAAAGTCAAGATCAAACACAAAAAGTAAAGATCTCCTCAGAACCGTCCGATCTAGGGCAATAAACACTCTCCGAAACCCTCAATATATCTATCTTCCTCTTTCTCTCTCAACAATTCCAAAGCCTCCCTCTCAAATCCCCCAAAACCCTAAGAGAGAGAGAGAGAGATAGAGAGCTCAGAGCTTCGCAAAAATGGTGCAGCGTCTCACATACCGCAAGCGGCACAGCTACGCCACCAAATCCAACCAACACCGCGTCGTCAAAACCCCTGGTAAAACCCTTTTAACTCTAATTTGTGTCCGATTTTATTGGGTTATGGAAAAAAATATACTTTTTTTGATATAATAATTGTAGTGTGTATATGTGAAAGATTTGGTTTTTGGTTTTTGGGTTTGTTTTTGTTTTTTCTGATTGGTTTTATTGTTGTTATGATTTTGGTGTGTATTAGGAGGGAAGCTAGTGTACCAGACCACAAAGAAGAGGGCAAGTGGACCCAAGTGTCCTGTAACTGGCAAGAGGATCCAAGGGGTATGTTGTTTTTTTGTTTTAGTTTTTCAATTTTGTGTATTGGGTTTTCTTTAATATGTAGAGATCTGAGCCTGTGTTGTTGCTTTAATGATGTGATTGAATGTGTGGAAAAAGTTGGAAATGTTGAGTTTTTGAGAGGAATCTGATTGGTGTTATTGATAATTATTGATAAATATAAAAAATTATTGAGACCCAGTTGATTTTTTGTTGTCAATTAGTGTTTATGAGTATTGTTGAGTGGATTTGGAGATGGTTAAGTAGGAATGATTAAGTTATTCTTGGAGGAAACAGTAGTGGATTGGAGTGATTGGGAATGGGAATGGTATTTCTTTTATTAATTTTGTTTTGATGAATGTAGGGTATAAGATAGATCTAGTGGCAAAGAACATTAATTGATATTGTTGTGGAGTCGGGTTTATAACTGATATCGATATTTTGGGTATTTGAGTATAATTGGTCTTTTTTGCGATGATTTTGGCAAATGGGGTTTTTGATATTACCATGTGTTTATAAACATTGAATTTGCTATTGTTGTTGAACATTAAGCGGTGACAAAGTGGTGTAAGCACTTTTGCATGACCATGTGAGTAATTTACTCAGTTCTATTCTGGGTGTAGATTGGTGGCTGAAATTTTCATCCATTCTAGCCACTGTAAGTTACAAGAATTGTAGCTCAAGTGCATGGATTTTGAGATATCTCTGTTATGCTCATCTGATTGGGACAAATTGCTTTTGGTTTATTTTGCTATGGTATTGTCAATAATTCAACTAATAACTGAACATGGATTGAGATGCTAAATGAACTAAAACTTGATAGGAATTTGTTAATGGCTAATGAGTGCCTTATGCACATCTTTCTGTGTATTCTTGTCCATTTTATAGATCCACAATAATTTTTTTTAAAAAAGATGTGCTTTAGGCACTCATTAAGTTTTAGTTCATTTAGTATCTCAATCTATGTTCAGTTAATAGTTGAGTTAATAGCAATAGCATAGCTCAACAAAGCAAAAGCAAGTTGCCTATCATGGTTTCAGTTTTCTTCCTTTTATCTTTGGCCGTGAGACTGACAGATTTAGTCAACTTCGTCATTTGTTTTAGTATGGCTGATCAACTCTAGGTCAAATGGCGCCTACTGCCCTTGCAAGAGGAAAGTGGAGGATGAAGTTATGGTTTCAAGGGAAACTGTATGTGTTAGTTGCCTATCATAAATATGTGTATGGCACCTGATGATGATTCATGTTGAGATATACCTTGTGCTTGGGTCTCTGGTTGTTCAAGGATTTTGTAGTGATGATAAAAAAATCCAATAGGTACTTTAATTAATTAAATTAAAAAACCCAATAGATGAAAATTTTGGTTCAATTGTATGTTCAGTGACAGTTTAGTGAGTTATTTTTATGTGTTTACTCTTCACGATTCTACTAGAGCTGTGTTTTAAATTGTTGCAGTAGCTGTTTACTTTGGTGAGACAAGAAATTGCATCTTTCTCTTTCCTGAATATAAGATTTTTTTAGATGTTAAGAGTGCTTTTCATGGTCGGAAAAGCTTGTAGCTCTATTGTTGATAATATCCATTGAGTTTTGTTTTATTCAAAATTATGATTGATATTGTATTATTGTTATTTGCACAATTGTGGCTATAATGTGTGATATTTTTTCTACTCCATCTAAATTACTCCATCTAAATTATTGTTACACTTTCAGCTATAATACAATTTTGGCTGTGTTTGCAGATTCCTCATTTGAGACCTGCTGAATATAAGAGGTCTAGGTTACCTAGGAACCGGAGGACCGTTAACAGGGCTTATGGTGGTGTACTCTCTGGAAGTGCTGTCAGGGAAAGGTTTGTTCTTGTTAGACCCTAGCATTATCAGTTTTTTCTCCTTGAATTTTTTGTTTTCATGTGCTTGGGGAAAGTATTCTAAAGTGGCTCTAATTTTTTGTTAGGATCATTCGTGCCTTTTTGGTGGAAGAGCAAAAAATTGTGAAAAAGGTCTTGAAGATTCAGAAGACCAAGGAAAAGCAAGCCTCAAAGAGTTAAGTTCAAGATCTTAGTGAGCTTCTAGCAGCTTTAGTGTAATTTTGGCTATTGCAGCGCGTGGAGAAACATGGAAAGTAATTTGAGGTTTTCTGATTTGGATTCGTCTTTTGTTTTGGTTTGAACCATGTATTTGTTGACAAATCCATTATGCTAAGATTTTGCTTGTTTCTATAATTTGTCTCTTGGTAAATATATTGTTGCTGTGTGATGTCTTTTTAACTTTCCATCGCAAGCAATTTTTTTAGAATGTCTGGCTCATATGCTTCATAGGCATTGATTTGCCATTTACGGTTAATGTTTTTCAATCACCTCTGCCTGATGATTTCCAATGTGTGATGCCACAACCCTACTCCCAAATGCTATCCCTCCGCTCACTCAAAACGTTTATTTATTTTAGGTACAATTCCTCGCTGATGTGAGTTGTGTTGCAAATTTTCAATGAGTTCTGCTTGGTTTTGAAGTACAAATTCAATCGTAATTAGGTGCGTAAAAGATGAGGATGGATTTTAGTTGTAGAGGACTAGTAAACTGTAGAAGCTATTTCTGTAAACTTTGGAATATTGGGCAATAAAATAAAAAAAAAGTAATTTTATTTAGCATATTATTCATTTTAGCAAGCCCTGCGTTGTCCCTAATATCTGTAGAATATCTGTAGGGTTGGCCTCAACGAAGACAATTTTGTACCCGGCTGGTTTGGCATTTCGTACTGGTGTGTACACCGGTGTAGAAACATTGTTATTTCGTACTGGTTTAAATATTGGCAGTATTGCACCCGTTTTGGCCAAAAATTAGATACCGGACCTGAAAAAAAAAAAGAAAAGAAAAAGAGGTTGATTTAACACACAGTAACCCAGATATTTTCCTCCTCACACTGATTTGGGATCTCTTCATCTTACTGGTGATAGCGAATCCGGCACAGGTGATAGCGAATTTGGCTGGCAATGAACAGCGGCACCAGCATTGAAGCAGTGAAACGGAGTTGAATGCCTGATCTAAGAAAGAGGGAGAGAGAGAGAGATCAAATCTGAAAACATTTTTCGGCTAATGGAAGGGAAATAGTCCCATGTTGGAGAGAAAAATTTGAAAGTATGTGCGGTGGGAAGAGAAATATAGCAATTCACGTGCGATAGAGTCTTGGAAGTGTGTGAAATGGGAAGTTGGGCTAGTCAGTAAGTTAACGTGCGTGTGGAGTAAAAAGCTAACAAAAGGTTTGAAGGATGGAAAAATTTTTGTGTACTTTGGTTTTATGATTTTATCACCCACCATTTTAGTTTTTCTACTTATTTAATATTTTTCTACTAACTCCCTCTCGCGTAATATCTCATTTCTCACCTACTATTCTTTTTTGTCTTCTACTTTTATCTTTGTTCATATTTTTTATATTAAACTTACAGCATTATCATCCACGAATGTCCAAAAAAAAAAAAAAAAAAATCTATTTTCCATTTACAAACACTACTTTATCTATTTTACCAATCTATTTTACAACTCACCTTACATCTCAATTTTTATTTTTACATACAATCTAATAAAATAATATAAACTATTTAATAAAATAATAAAAAGTATTATTTTTTTTTCCACTCACTTTTTCACTTCACACACAACTACATATTAAAATAACATATATTTTTTACCATCCATGAATAGTAAGGTTGCATTTTTTTTAAGTTTACAAACCCGGATGGAGTGAGTTATGGGTGGCTTAAGTTGTAAAATAGCAACCGAAAAGTGTTTACATACCTTAATGCTAGTGCTCTTATAAACTTAACAAGTTTAATGACTTAGCAAATTAACTTTTACCAAATAATTAAAGTTATAAATATACAAATAATATTTATTTATTTATTTTTAAAATATATACAAATAATATATATATTTTAAATAGTGGCAAACATAAAACGGTATATCAATATTGAAATATATTTTACCGTTGGTCAAACTAGTACAGCTTCATTGACTTCCTTGGTTGGCTTACGTGTAGACTTGCGTTCGTCCTCCTATTTGGCCTTTCTTGCAGTGATGTCTTAGATGGACGGTTTCCTTGGTCAGCCCTTAAAGTCTGGGAACATTAATGTTAAGAAGGACTACATGTTGGATATACAAAGATTTCTAGCTTAAGAAAAATCTTACAGCCATAAAATGACAATGACTATTGAGAGGCATCCTTGAGAAAAGTCTATCTTCTCTCTCTGCAATTTTAACAAGCTGCAATTTCTAACTTTAATGGAAATCTGTCTAACACATGCGAGTTTTAAGCATTGAACAGTAGAAACAAAACACTCAGCCAACCCTTTATAGAAACCAAACAGTAGCACCATAGTTCTGCTTACATTAATTTTTTTGGCAAAGAGACAAAGGATTTATTTCTAACAATTAAAAGGTACAACCATCATCAATCAGAGCTTGGTACATGGTAAGCCTGTCTTTCCTCTTCAATATTAAGCTTGAGTAGATGCAAGATAGACTCTAAGCCTGGCAACCAATTTGTCATGAGGCGGTAGTGTCTCCTCCATCAGAGGGCAGATCTTCATTGCATTGACCCATGAGAGAAACTTTGGGTTCTTTTCTGATATGAGTACCGCACCGATGGCCTCATGAACAGCTTTGTAGTTGCATCCAAGTGAGCCAATAGCGATACCAAGATACCCTAAGCTCTCGCCATTGAAGAATGGGTTCTGCCCCGGAAAATCCTTTTCAATACCTTCTTCAAACACCTTAAGCACTTGGCTCAAGTCTTCAATGGCTTTCTCTCTTTCCTCCTTGCTTTTGGCCCCGAAGATGATGTAGAAGATTGGCAAAACCTGATGACACCAAAATGCTTTTATTAGTGTTTGCACACAAATGCTACATAATTGGTTGAAGTAGCAAATCAACAAAGAGGAGAGTACAAATTGTTTATTTTATTTTTATAGAATTAGTTAACCAAAGGGGCAAGGCCTTCATCTAATGTTTTAGTGCACGAACATATATCATGTTCATATCGTGTTCAATACACCATAGCATCTGCCATTTATCCTCCAAAAAAAAAAAAAAAACACACACACACTATAGTCTATAGCATCGAAATAGAGAGAGAGAGAGAGAGAGAGAGAGAACCCACCTTTTGATCGTAATAGTTGGCCCAAAACCGGACTTTTGCCCTTTGGTGAGGATCCTCAGGTAATAGTTTTGGGGTGGTATTCCAGCACTCTTCTATGTATTCAAGAATAATTAGTGACTCAGCAATGGATTTCCCATTGTGAACAAGTACAGGTACTTTCTTGTGGACTGGATTGTGGCGAAGGAGCAACTCACTTTTGTTTTTCAAATCTTCCTCCACATACTTATAGGGTATGCCTTTTAGTTTGAGGGCTAGCTCAACTCTAGTGCAGGGATTACTGGCCCATGTTCCAAACAAGACAACTTCACCTTGCTTCTCCTCCATTCTCTCTTTCTCAGTTAGCTTTCTTTTAGACTGAAAAGCCTTAATTTATAGAGTTCATATGAGAAATTTCTTCCAATCATCTTCATCTTTTTGGTCAGCAAGTTTTGTCTTGGTTGAGGAAGCTGACCAGGAAATTAATGAGGTTGACCCATTAGAGATCTAGGATCCATGTGTTATACAGTTTTTATAATTAGATAAAGAAGCAAGAAAAACGTATTGGCTTACGCAAGATTATTGGCCTTCGGCCATTTGTCCAAGCTGTTAATTGAGTCCACTATTTCCACTCAGCCATATGGAGTGCTCCGAAGTAGGAATGTCTCTTCATTTTTTTGGACCACACATGTTCATATAGGTATTTAGTAGGGGAGGGGGACGTGAATTCAAGTCACAAATATGGATTATTACCCCCAAAAAAAAAAAAATTGTCATTATTACTAAACTATCAATTGAAATACACCAAGCTCATATAGTTAAAACTTAAACCATATCGTAACAATGAAATGATGATGCCAAGAATTTAGCTGATGTAGCATCTCATACTTTAGCTAAATAGTTTCTTAAGTGTAATGTTTTTAGCTCTTTTGATTTGGGTAGCTGTCTCTCTTGATTTGAGTCTGTTATCAGAAGTGAATTGTATATTCTTCTATATATATATAGTTTTACCTTTTCTCTTGTAAATAAATTTTTTTATTCATTAAAAAAAATTATACAATAAGAAGTGGCTTTTTTATATATCCATTATTCGATTTAACACCATAGGATATTCATATCCCTTTTATTTAGTGGCGGCTTTAGAATTGTTTTTAGAGGTGTCATTAAGAAACTTAAATTAATAATAATTTAATAAAAATAGAATTTAAATTTATTGAATTATCAACAAAAAAAATGCAAATACATGAAGTTAAAAAAAAGAAAAAAGAAATATATGAAGCTTTACAATTTCCTTTTAAGAGTTTTCATGTTCTGAAATATTTACATAATAGTTCATTATTAATTGTCATTATTTATTATTAATATGGATAAGTGTGACCATTTTATTTTCTTAAGTTTGTACAACCTTTTTATTTTTATTCAATTTTTATTTCCTATTTGTCATTTTTTTTATTTTTATAAAAAATATTTAAACTAAATGACAAAACTAAATCCATTGGCATTATATTAATTATTGACCCATATAGCCACATTCATTTATACATAAATAATACTAAGTGTCTACTTAACCAATCAAATATTTGAAACATCATTTGTTTTTTAACAAAATACACACATGTAACAAACTCTCTATATTTTCTAATTATTAAATTATATAAAGTTATATTATATTTATAATACACACACACATTCACACACATTACAATTCACACAAATAATATTATGACAAAATAAATAATTAATGCATACAATCAATATTACACACATATATAATATAAAATTATAATAAAAAGAGATACTAATTTAGATAGTTAAAAAAAAAAGATGAGATGAGATTAGAAATCAAATCAAAGAGAGAAAGCGATAGTATTTTGTATTGTTTTGGGTTTTGAGATTGGCTGATCTGTGTTGTTACTTGATTTTGGATTGAGCTATGATCAAAGTTGAAAAATACTTTTAAATGTAAATCAAACTAATAATTTTTTTTATATATAATAATTCTTAATTTCCAAGTTAGGAAGTTGATTTGAACCCCTGAAGATAACATACAACTATCCCTGCTTTTATTTAAGTAGCTAGTATATGACTGGATTTTCTTTAGCCTAAGCATAAACCTCAAGGAGATTGGCCCAAATACTTTCCTCTCATCTCAGCAACCAAGTTGTCATTAGGTGGGAGCATTTCCTTCATCAATGGATGGTTTTTTAGAGCTTTCAACCATGCCATAATTGCTGGGTTCTTTTCAGGGCTAAAAACCACAGCAACAACCACATGAAAAGTTTCGTAGTTCCATAAAGTTGTGCTCATTTAAGATAACGTATCTCTTAGTTACAATCTTTTGTTTCAAGGGAAGATTTTTTGATTCCAACCACGTTGCGTTTGCACTTAAGTTTATTTATTTTTATGTTTGGAGGGATATGTGTTTTTATTCATTTGTGGTTGCACCTAATAATTTATTCAGGTTGCCTACGTACCCTTGGTGGTGGGGATCAAGCTAATTCGTAGTTCTTAAATTGAGGTTTAAGATTTAAAATCCTCAAATATGATTTTGTCTGATATAAATGATGGACATTTAACTCAAAGACTTGGTATTTAATTAATTAAGTATTGACTTAATTTTGTTTTGGGTGAGATAATTTATTTTAATCTCAAAGATAAATCAAGGACCCATGTTTTTACGGATTTTGAACCAAGGATTCTCTTTTTGAGAAATTGAATGTCCGAGTAAATTTCCCTTTCTTTCATTTGCTTCTTTGTAGGAATTTTAACAAGCAATGATATTTTGATTGAAGTTTCCAAATTTAATTAAGGGAAAGAAAACTCATTTGAAGTAATTTTAATTTTATGAACATGTTTTAGAAATTGGGAATCGAAAAATTTCCTCACATCAATTTTATGTTCATTTTATTTTGTGAATTGGAAACTAAAATTTTGTTTAAGGAATTAGGAATCTTAAGAATTAGTCATATTGGATTTTGAGGGAATTAAAAACCCCAATTTATTTAAAATAATTTTAGCAGTCAAGGACTCCATTAAGTATATTATTTTAAATTGGGAGAATCAATAATTCCAAATTGTTTAATTGGTGGAATTACTAAGTATAATGGTGGAACTAAAGATTCCATTCCATCAACTTGTTTAAATGGAGGAGAGTCGAAGACTCCAATTTTTAAATTGGTAAAGTCAAGGACTCCATATAATGGTAGAATCAAGAATTCCATAAATTTGATTCAAAGTGGTAAAGTCAAAAACTTTATTTGTTTGTTTGATTTGTAGAACTTCAAGTTTCATATATGGAGTCAAGAACTTCTCATGAAACTTCACTCTATTTGTTTTACCAAACAAAAATTCAGTTTTAAGGAAGAGGGATAGAGAGAAATTTAGAGAAGAAAGGGACTAATAAAATCTCATATATAAACCTATTGCAGCGTGCTCCTCCTCTTCACTTGCTCTCTCCTTTTCTTATCTTTTTTCCCTCTCTTCTTTTCTTTTCTTTTTTCTGCTTGCAAATGCTCTGTCCGTGTATCTCTTTTTTCTTTTTGGTGTGGACTGTAAGCTTAGGCTGCCATAAACAACCCCACATCTGTTGCACATGATGTGAGTGTGGGATTTATTTAGTGTTCTTTTTCTTTTTATATCATCCTTATATTTTTTTGTTTGCACTATTTGTTTTTATAATTGAATTTTTTAATTTTGGAGGGCATTTTTTTGGTCCTACAAACTTGTCCAAAATTTATATTCTTTAATAAATCTTGCCTCAACATTTTTTAAGTAACCATTTTCTTTTTCGTTGTTGAAAATTTCATATTTCAAGAATTGCAAGTATGGCTGTTTGAGGCATTGACTTATAGAGTTTCTTTTGTGAGATCTGTTGCACTGTATTGTGCTGTTTGGTGGGTCAGAGAACACTTTAGTCAATGGTCATAATGGCAAGATTTGAAATTTTATTAGAGTTGGACTAGATGTTTCTTGATCAAAATCTTGGAGAAGAAGTCAAAGAATTTGTACATAGTTCAAGATTTTAATGGTAAAATATGGGATAAGGAAATTGGCCTATGATCTGCATCATAGCAACCTTTGTCTTCTTGGGCGACAAGAAATTAAGAAAGAGCATAAGAACTATGTTACATGTACACTGACTTACATGTTTGAAGTGTAGAGTAAATAAGAAATAGAACCTGATTTATATAAAAAGTATTATTGTAGTTTCACTAGATAATAACAATTTTTTAATAATTTCAACCTGCATAAATAAAGACTTATTTAATATATTACCACTAACTAAAATATATATATAAAAACACAAGATTAAAATGAAAAAAAAAAAAAAAAAGAATGAGAGAGGCAGAGAAACCGAGAAAGCTTGCTTGAGCAGTTGAGAGAGGCGGTCCAGGCGGAGGAAGTTTGCTGCCTTGCTTGAGCTGTTGAGCAGATGAGAACAGTGGAGAGAATCAGAGAGAATGAGAGACAGAGAGAGGCGGAGAGCAGAGAGAAAGGTGAAATTTTTAGGGATTTGATGGTACCATTTTTGAACGTATATTATGTTCATATAGCGTTTACCACACTGGAGTACTAGAATTGAAAATGAGAGAGAAAGAGAGTGCACCTTTTGATCATAATAGTTGGACCAAAAGCGGACTTTTGCCCTTTGGTAAGGATCCTCGGGCAATACTTTTGGGGTGGAATTCCAACACTCTTCTATGTATTCAAGGATAATGAGTGACTCAGCAATGGATTTCCCATTGTGAACAAGCACAGGTACTTTCTTGTGGACTGGATTGAGGCTAAGGAATAACTCACTTTTGTTTGTCAAATCTTCCTCCACATACTCATAGGGTCTGCCTTTTAGTTTGAGGGCTAGCTCAACTCTAGTGCAGAATGCGTTGGCCCATGTTTTAAACAGGACAACTTCACCTTTCTTCTCCTCCATTCTCTCTCTCTCTCAGTTGGCTTTCTTTTAGATTGTGAAATGCCTTAATTTAAAGAGTTCATATGAGAAATTTCTTTCAATCATCTTTATCTTTTAGGTCAACTAGTTTTTTCTATTTGGTTGAGGAAGCTGACCAGGAAATTGATGAGGTTGACTCATTAGAGATCTAGGATCCATGTGTTATACAGTTTTTATAATTAGATAAAGAAGCAGGAAAAATGTATCGGCTTCAGCATTACAACTGTTATAGTAGTAAAGATGAGCCAAGATCTAATGTCAATGCTGTGGAAGTAAACTAAGGCCTTCGTCCAAGCTATTAACTGATTCCACAATTTCCACTCAGCCATATGGAGTGCTCTTGACTAGGAATGTTTATTTGTTTTTGGATCACACACGTTCATATAGGTATTTAGTAGGGGAGGGGGACAGATAAAAATGTCATTATTACTAAACTATCAATTGAAATACACCAGAAGCTTGTATAGTTAAAACTTAAACTATATTGTAACAATGAAATGCTGATGTCAAGAATTTAGCTGATGTAGCAGCTCATACTTTAGCTAAATGGTATCTTACGTGTAATGTTTTTGGTTCTTTTGATTTGAGTAGCTATACCTCCTGTTTTGAGTTTGTTATCAAGGTTGAGGCTTCTTCCTCTACAGTGTTTTACTTTTTCTCTTGTTAATAAAGTCTTTTATTCATTAAAAACAAATTATACAGTAAGAAGTGACTTTTTTACATATCCATTATTTGATAAACACCATAGGATATTCATAATCCTTTTATTTAAGTAGCTAGTATATTTAGGATTTCCTTTAGCCTAAGGATCAAACTCAAGGAGATTGGCCCAAATACTTTCCTCTCATCTCAGCAACCAACTTGTCATGAGGTGGGAGCATTTCCTTCATCAATGGATGGTTTTTTAGAGCTTCCAACCATGCCATAATTACTGGGTTCTTTTCAGGGCTAAAAACCACAGCAACAACCTCATGAAAAGCTTTGTAGTTGCTAAAATGTGCGCCCACAACAATATCAAGATATCCCAAGGTCTTGCGTTCAAAGAAAGGAAATTCTTCTGGAAAATCCTTATTGATTCCTTCTTCAAACACCTTTAGCAACTCGTTGAATTCTTTGATTGCTTTCTCTCTCTCTTCGCCTCTAGACATGATGATGGGTAAGAGTCTTGCCATAATCTGCTAACAAGATGTATGTAATTAACATTTACTTAACATCATAAAGAGAGCCCAATTTTTCAAGAAATAATAGTTGAAGTATACAAGCTAGGCTCCTTCAGTGTAATGATATATATGCATTTATCCTCTTAGTGCGTGCAAATCTCACAGTTATACAAGTGTGTAGGACCTACACATTATGTGAGAAATGATGCATATATTTGATATGTGAAATACTTTCTTCTTTTAAGGAGGACTTGAGACTTTTTATTCTTATTCAGAATATGTTTGAAACAGAAGCAGAGGTAGGGAACAGAGAGGAGGAGGGTTGAGAGAGGAAGATGATTGGAATATATATTATTTATAAATATCGGTCACTTCCTTTCTTTTTAGATATTTGTTTATTTTTTGTTTGTTTGTTTGTTTTTTTTTATTTATTTTTTATTATTTTATATAATTTTTTTTAAAGTAGAGTTATTATCATCATATTCATACCTAGATAAGATATCATAATTAATTAGGCGTGCGGTGGGATACAATTTTTTCTTTTGTTGATAATTTCCTATTTGTTATTAATCTATTAATATATAGTTCTAAACTTCAATATGAACAAATTGAAGTCTAAACAAATGATTTTACAATTTTTTTAAATGACAAATATATAGACTCTAGTGCTACTTATTATTTTTTATAAAAAAATGTAATAGCATAAGTAATTAGATACTACCCACCTGGTGATCAACAAAGTTGACCCAAAAGCGAACTTTAGCCCTTTGGTAAGGATCCTCTGGCAGTAGTTTTGGTGTGTTATTCCAGCACTCATCTATGTATTCGAGAATTACAAGCGACTCAGAAATGGGTTTGCCATTGTGAACAAGTACAGGTACCTTCTTGTGGACAGGGTTGTAGTGGAGGAGAGACTCACTCTTATTTGTTAGATCTTCTTCTACGTACTCATAAGGTATGCCCTTGATTTTAAGGGCTAACTCAACTCTCTTGCAGAAGGCGCTAGCCCATGTGCCAAACAGAACAACTTCATTTTGCTTCTCCATTATGATACCTTTCTCTCTCTCTCTGTTTGAGGCATTGATTTATAGAGTTCCTTTTGTGAGATCTTTTGCACTGTATTGTGGTGTTTGGTGGGTCAGAGAGCACTTTAGTCAATGGTGATAATAGAAGATTTAAAATTTTATAGGTGTTGGACAAGATGAGTCTAGAACAAAATCTTGGAGAAGAAGTCTTAAGAATTTGTATTTAGTTCTAGATTTTAATAGTCAAATATGGTATAAGAAAAGTGGCATAGTGGCCTCCGTCTTCTTGGGTGACAAGAAATTAAGAAAGAGCAAAAGAAGATTGTTATATGCTCGTATTATTAAATGATTGATAAAATGGATTTTAGTTTATTATCTAATGGGCAAAACTTGAGTTCAATGTTCAATTATATTGGACCTATCACAATGGTGAAATGTGTCCATTTTTGGCCATATATTATCAACCCAATAGATCTAGTGCTCCTAAGCCGAGTTCTTATTAAACAGTTTGGACTGTGATATCTTTTTATAATTACCTAGTTTGTGTAGGACGAGGATTGAGGGGATTACAAATGCTTAAAATGAAAAAAAAAAAAAAAAAAAAAAAAATCTGGGCTTACATCTTAAGTGGGCTAACAATCCAAAGTTATCAATGATTAAACTCAAACTGCAATGTCTTGGAGTGGGCTTGCATCCGGGTTATACTTGACTTAAAACAAAGGCTCCAAGTACATGCCCAACATATTTTGAACAGTTCGGACTATGATATCTTTTTATAATTACCTAGTTTGTATAGGACAAGGATTGAGGAGATTACACTAGCTAAAAATGAAAAAAAAAAAAAAAAAAAAAAAATCTGGGCTTACACCTAAACTGGGCTAACAATTTAAAGTTATCCATGATTAAACTCTAACTGCAATGTCTTGGAGTGGGCTTGCATCTGGTTTATACTTGACTTAAAACAAAGGCTTCAAGTACATGCCCAACATATTTTGATAATATACATGGGCTTGCTTGAACCCTTCCACACAGTTCCATGTCTCATCTTCAATTTTCTAGTGTTGTGATGAGAAATTATCTAACAACTAGTTAACTTTCCTTATTAAGTATTACCTATATAATGGTCACCTAGGTTGTTTTCTTTCAGTTAAACTTACAATTAGTTAACTATCCCTATTAGATATCACCTACCATATTGGTCAGCTAGGTTGTTTTCTTCCAATTAAACATACATCAAACTCTCTGGATTTAGAAGCAACCACGAATTTAGAGTGTAAAAGGCATTTTAGCCAACTTTTTTCATTTGCTCTAGTTTACATTTGAGCCAAATCTAGTGTTAAGAAGTGAACATGCAGTAGAAACAAAACACATAGGCAACCCTTTATAGAAACCAAACAGTAGCATCATAATTCTACTTACACTTAATTTTTTTTATTTGGCTAAGAGACAAGGATTTATTCCAAACAATTAAAAGGTGCACCCATCTCCAATCAGAGCTTGATGTATGGTAACGTACCCTTTCTTTCAGCTTCAATATTAAAATTAAGTTGACTTAAGTCTAGCACTCAACCTGGCAACCAATTTGTCATGAGGTGGTAGTGTCTCCCCCATCAGAGGGCAGTTCTTCAGAGCATTGACCCATGAGAGAAACTCTTGATTCTTTTCTGATATGAGTGCCACACCAATGGCCTCTTCAACAGCTTGGTAGTTGCATGCATGTGAGCCAATAACGATACCAAGATACCCTAGGATTGTTGGGTTACACATGTGAGTGAAGTCTCACATTGAATAAAGATGAGAAGATGCTTTTATTAGTGTTTGAACACAAAAGCTACATAATTGGCAGTAGCAAATTAACATATAGGAGGATACAATTTTTTGTTTTTTATTTTTAAATTTAATTTAATTTAATTTTTATTGAATTAGTTAACCAAGAGGCAAGCGCTTCCATCCAATGTTCTAGTGCACTGGACAGGATACAAGATCAATACTTGCTCGATTTTGAACATATCTCGTGTTCATATCAGGTTAGTGTACTAGAGAACTGGAGTTGAGAGAGAGAGATAACTCACCTTTTGATCATAATAGTTGGCCCAAAAGCGGACTTTTGCCCTTTGGTAAGGGTCCTCAGGCAATAGTTTTGGGGTGGTATTCTAGCACTCTTCTATGTATTCAAGGATAATGAGGGACTCAGCAATGGATTTCCCATTGTGAACAAGCACAGGTACTTTCTTGTGGACTGGATTGAGGCTAAGGAACAACTCACTTTTGTTTGTCAAATCTTCCTCCACATACTCATAGGGTATGCCTTTTAGTTTGAGGGCTAGCTCAACTCTAGTGCAGAATGTGCTGGCCCATGTTCCAAACAGGACAACTTCACCTTTCTTCTCCTCCATTCCCTCTCTCAGTTGGCTTTCTATTAGACATTGAAGCCTTAATTACTGAGCTCATATGAGAAATTTCTTCCAATCATCTTCACCATATTGGTCAGTCAACAAGTTTTTTTTATTTTTTATTTTTTATATTTGGTCTTTTTATATTTGGTTGAGGAAGCTGACAAGGAAATCGATAAGATTGACCCCACATTTGTCATCTCAGATCCATGTGTTTACATGATTATGGTTTTTTTTTTTTTAATCGGATAAAGAAGCAGGTAAAGGCTTACGCAAGATCATTGGCCTTCATTATTATAATGGTTTTTAGTAAAGATAAGCCTAATGTGTATACAGTGGAAATGAACTTTGAGAGAGCCAAGGCAGCTAAAAGTCATTATAAAGGTCAAGTTGATAAAGCTAAAAGTAACTAAAATAGTATAATGCGGTCATGAATAGTATTAAGAAATACAATGAAACCGATAAATAGTAATAAAAATAAGTTAAATAGTAACAAAAATAAATTAAATAGTAAAAAAAGTTGTCCTTTTAAACTAATACCAAATGCTATCTAAGTAAAAACCTCCTCTACTTTTTGGCCTTCGTCCAATTTTGGGAAAAAAATGCATTTCTATTGAGTCCACATGGAAAACTCAGCCTTGGAGAGTGCCCTTGACCCTTGTAGTCGAAGGAATGTCCACCATTTGTTTTTGAGTGATCATGCACGCTCATATTGGTTTTTTTAAAATTAATTAATTAATTAATTAATACACACACACACACACATATATATATATATATATATATATATATATATAATTTGATAGTTAGGAAGAGAGATTCAAATCATGATCATCTTCGTTAGATATATTGAGAGCTGTCAGCTGAGCTATAAAATTCTTGGCCATGCTCATCTATGTACATGTTTTTGAAGTGTAGTATTTATTATTGTCACGCTCTAGTTGATCCATATTAGCATAGCATTTTGGTCAACTTTGGTTTATTTCCACCCATTTCAGTTTATCTTTGTTCAGCTGGGTTTATTTTTCTCTATTCGGTCCATTTTGGTCTGATTCATTTCGGTCCTGTTTGGTCTATTTAGTCTATTACGGTCCTCTTTAGTCTATTTGGTTCATTATGGTCCATTTCAGTCTACTTTGATTTATTCGGTCCATTTTAGTCCACTTTTGTTCATTCAGTCTACTTTGGTCCATTTCTATCCAGTTTGGTTAATAGTTTATTTCCGCCTATTTGGTCCACTTTGGTCCATTTGATTAATTTCGGTCCACTTTGGTCATTGACAAATTTTGTCACATTCTCAGCACAATGTTGATAAGTTCTTGATATAATTACATTTTTCTTATGTTATTAAAGTATTTTATTTTATTTTTCTAATATAAATGATAGATCTACTTATATTAATTTGATTTCTTTTTTGGTCATTCAGACGTATAGAGTATGAACTGTTTGTAAAGAGTACTAGAACAAATTTCAACAACACATTACATTGTTTACAAAATTTCCAGTCTTCTATAATAATTGAATGTAAAATATATTATGTTTCTTTAAAAAATAAAATACTAAATTCAAAACACTTTCAAATAACAAATATAGATAGCTTATATGGACTAATTTGTCTTTCCCAAATTAATGTGAGTACAACAAAGTGTGTGAATAAGTTTTTCCCCTTTTGATAACATTTCTGCCCCATTTAGAATGCTCCTCTAAGCATAGGATGCTTTTAAACTCATCTTTCTTTGTCTCCATCATTGTTCCATTTGAGAAAAAATTTGCTTTTAAAAACTCTATTAAACAAGGATTGTTGATTTTGAAGTAGCCTTGCCATGTTTGTTAATAATTAAGTTTTTTTTTTTTTTTTTTTTTTTTTTTTTTTGAGTTAGTTGATACTAATTTATATTTAGTAATTCTTATAATCTTTACTTTTCTCTTTTAGTGGTATGTAAAATGTTTTTTTTTTTTGGTGATATTTTAAAATTTAAATTAGAGACCCTCCATTAAGAAAATAAAAAATAAATAAATAATTGACCATATTTTTTAATTAAAAAAAAACATAACATTTGTATAAGTCAATAGGATCATGATATTGTTTTTTGATTTTATGCCCTTATTATTGTTGTTATGTTTATTTTTTGTTTATTATTTATGTTTATGTGTATTCTAAATGAAATGATATCCCTAATAGATATAATATAATTTAATACGTAAAACAAGCTTAGTAATGTATTGTTAAGAAAATCACATCTACAAAAAGGATGAAGATCTTCTACGTTTATTTTGAATTTTATATTGTCATATATTAATGTTTGTTTATTTATTTACAATTTTGATTGGACGAGTGCACGATGAAGAATTAACAAGTTAAATGCAAAGTACATAAATTAGCAAAACTTTTAATTACAAAACCACCATATAGAGTAGTCTTATATTTCTAAAAAACAACATAACTCAAGCCTATATAACATAGAAAAATAAAACTACAAAACAAATAGACACACTCAAGAAGCTATCATTGAAGGCTATTGAGAATTTTGGAGTACTTATGTAATCTTTATCCCTAGAAATTATGGAGCAATAATAATATCAATGAAATTATGGATGAAATCCTACATATATTTCTCTCTCAAACCAATCGGACCTATCCCCCTAACCTAGATTTTTTTAGATGTCTATATTTGAACCGTTGAATTATTATATACATACCTTCTTCATTAACCAAATAACATATCATAATACAATCTTCACTATGAATTTTTATGTGTTTGTGAACAATTTGAGTAATATCAAGTATAATTTTGTGATGAGTTTTTGATTATCATGAAAATTTCTTTTAAGAGGTTGAGAATTTTGAATAATATATTTGAAACTTAAAGAGCTAAAAATATTAGCATATTCTAGAGATACAAAGTAATTAGTGGAACCAGGTACAATAATGCATTACTAACCCGCGTCACCTACATTTCTGGTTAGAAAATATTAGCACATGCTAATGTTACAAGGTACTCGAATACAATAATGTTTTGGATGCTTGAATCTCCAATTTGGTTGATAAAGAGAATATGTATATAATAATTCCATTGTTCAAATATATATATATATATATAGATATGGTTGAACATTTAGAAGAATCTAGCTTAGGGAATGAGTTCCGGTTGGTTTGAGATGAACATATCTATTTTTATTGGTAATAATTTATATTAGTGATTCTCACAAATTTTACTCTTCCCGTTAGTGGTAAGTAAAATATTCTTTTTGTAATATTTTAAATTTAAATTAGAGATCCTCCATTGAGTAAAAAAAAAAAAAAAAATAAAACCTTATTTTTTAATAAACAATACAAAAAAAAAGTTTTATTTGTATAAGCAAATAAGATGATAAAAGAAAAAATGTTGAGTTTTTGCCCTTATTATTGTTGTTGTTATGTTTATGTTTATGTTTTTATTTTTTATCTATGTTTAGTAGTCGCAGATCCATGTGATGCGTTAAAATAGATAATTATTCTATAATTGAGCTATAATATATAATTTATTCTCTAAATTTTGTGGAATATAATTTGTTTTCTCAAAAAATTAAAAATTTCTAAAATTATTTTCCATCTATCCATTTGCACAAATATATCATTTTATTATTTCTGATGTGTTTTATTGATATTATTTCTTTTTGAAGTAGTCCTTATTTTTCTAAATTATGTTATAGTGAGTTATATATATATAAATTTTTTTTTTCTATACAAATAAACTCTTTAAGTTTCACATTCTCAAAAAAAAAAAAAAAAAAAAGAAAAAAATCTTGAAGTATCAAATATATTATTCAAAATTCTCAATCTCTTAAAAGAGATTATCATGATAATCAAAACTTATCATAAAATTGTTTGATATTACTCAAATTGTTGATAGGCACATGTAAATACATAGCAAAGATTGTATTCTGCTATAAATTCAAATTTTAACTTCCCTAATAACTAAGTATTAATCAAACAAAAGTTATGAGAGAGAGAGAGAGAGAGAGAGAGAGAGAGAGAGAGAGAGAATAATCACATTTTTCAGGAGAAAATGCGAAAGAGAATAAATTTTTTTAGAAAATAAGATGAGAGGAAGAATAGTTAAAGTAAAAGATATAGTCATGACTCATAAACACCAAATTATCCAAGTTATGCTATGTAATAGAATAACATTATATTCTTATATACTATCTTTATAATGTAATAGGCTAACATTTAACAATCAACTAAAAGAAAAAGGACAATAACTTAAAAACACAAAACCAAATTCCATCAACTTAAAGTAGAGTTTTAAAGAACACAAGAATTTATCAATTTGAAGTAGAGATATCAAAAATAAAAATCCACCAAAAAAGAAAGAAAAAAAAAAGATGAGAGTGAGAGAGAAAGAGAGTAGTAACATTTTATGTGTGGGGAAAATATGTATAGAATGTAAGAGAGAATAACAAATTTATAGTAAGAAGATGGGGATAAGAAAAGTCAAAATAAAACCAGGAGGAAGGGATAGAGGAAGAATGACATTAAGGTTGAGAGTAGTGAAGAGATGAAAAGATAAAAGGTAGGGGGAAATGTTAGAGGAGATGTAATAGTAAAGTACAAAATTAATAAAATAAGAAGAGTAAAAAATAAAAGAGAAATTGTTAGAAATATGTGGATGATTTGGCTCAATAAAAGTGTAGTAAAAATAAATGCTACACTTCAGTTTTTAAATAAACTAGTCGCAGACCTGCGCATTGCGCATGATAATATTATTGTTTTAGTTATTATTTATTAATAGTTGGTTTTTCATTATCTTTTAAGTTAATAAAATCCTTACATATACTTTTTCTTAAACCTTTATATATATATATATATATATATATTTATATATATTATTTACTTAATGTGAATGTTTACATATATAAACTCTATATATTCCATTTCTTTATATACATAAAACCATAGATTACTACTCTATAATGATAGTGGCTAATTAGTTTTATCATTTTTTATAATGCAATATGTTGAATAAAATAATATGAGAAGAAAAAAAAGTAAAAATAAAATATATAATAATAAACACCAAATTAATTATCTCTATTAATTATATTACAATTTTATTTATTTGAATTTAAATAAAATATTATATGTTTAATTAAAAAAAAAGAAAACGTAAATAATTAAATTATATGGGGGATTTAGCTGAGTTTAAATATTAAATAAAATAAGATGAAAAAAATGTAAAAAAAAATAATAATAATAAACACCAAATTACCCAAATCATATTATATAATAGAATAATATATATTATATTCATATATATTATCTTTAATTTTTTATAACACAACAAGATAACATTTAACAACAAAGAGAACAAAAAAACTTAAAACATAAAACTAAATCGCATCAACCTAAAGTAAAGTTATAATGAACACAAAAATTTATCAACTTAAGGTAGAGATGCAGGAAAAATAATAATACTCCAAAAAATATTGAGAGAGAGAGAGAGAGAGAGAGAGAGAGAGAGAGAGAGAGAGAGAGAGAGCACCTTTTTGTGAGGAAAAACTATACAAATGATGGAAGAGAGAATGACAAATTTATAGTAAGATGATGTGAATATGAAGAGGCAAAATAAAGAAAGATGAAGGGAAAAATGAATAGTGACATTAAGGCTGAGGGTAGTGGGGAGATGAAAAGGTGAGAGAGGGAAAGATGAAAGGAAAGATGAAGAGACAAAATAAAGGAAGATGAAGTGAAAGATGAATAGTGATATTAAGGTTGAGGTTAGTGGGGATTTTGGAGATGAAAAGGTAAAAGAATGAGAAAGGTTGGAGAAAGTGTAATTATTAAACAAAATAAGTAAATGTTAAAAAAAATTATAGGAAAATTGGAAAGAAAAATGATAATGACGTGGATGCTGATGTGGCTCAATTGAAATGCAGCAATAATAAATACTACGCTTCAGCTTTTAAATATATATAGATATAGATAAAGAAAAGAAGAAGAGTAAAAGTAAGAGAAAAATAGCTGTTAATTTTTCTACTAAAAAAATAGTTGTTAATATGTTAATAATGTTGTCACTGATGTGGCTCAACAAAGGCATAATAGTAAATACTACATTTTAAATTATATATATATACACACACACACACACATACACACACATAAACCTAAAGTAGGGATACAAAAAAATAAATATCCATAGAAAAAAGAAAAATAAAAACATGAGAGAGAGAGAGAGAGAACATTTTTGGTGTGGGGAAAATATGTATAGAATACAAGAGAAAATAACAAATTTATTGTAAGAGGATGAAGATAAGAAGAGACAAAATAAAAGGAAGTCAATTGGATAGAGTAAAAGTGGCATTAAAGTTGAGAGTAGTGAATAGATGGAAAGGTTAAAGTGAGGAAGAAATGTTAGAGGAAATATAACAGTAAAGTACAAAATTAATAAAAGAATAAAGGTAAATAATAAGATAGAAATGGTTGGAAATATGTGGATGTTGTGGTTGCTGATGTGGCTCAATAGAAGTGTAGAAACAATAAATATTGTGCTTCATTTTTTTTTTAATTTATATATATATATATATATATATATATATATATATATATATATATATATCCACTTTTATTTTTAAGAAATTCTTAATTTTTATTCAAGAATATTGGCTTTCTCTTTCGTCTTACAAAAACTTATACCCTCTTCATCAAGTAATCAAAGCTTTGGGTTAATGGCCAAAACAAGAATCCTTTTGCCAAATAAGGCTTAGTGGCATTTGTTTTATCACTGTAGTTTCAAAATATAAAAAAGTTGGCATCAAATTTTTCAACCAACTAGCACCAAGAAACCGAATCAATCAAAAAAATGACCTTAGTTTCCCTTTGGATGAGATTTCAAAGGGAGCCAGCTACTGGACCATGTACGGATTGATTTGTCATTCCCAATTTGCCAAGATGTTACTCTTTTGATAATTTCTCTACTTCTAAGAATGCTCCTCCAAGCATAGGATCCTTTTGACTTGTTTTTGCCTACATTACTGTTCCATTTGGGAAAATGTTTTCTTTTAAAAACTCTATAAAACAAGGATTGCTGAATAGGAAGTAGGCACCATGTTTGATTTGCTAAAAGAGCCTCATTGAACATTGACAAACTTTGAACCCCATACCATCAAGCATCTTAGATTTGCAAATATTTTCCCACTTCACTCAATGGGTTTATCTCCTCTCACCACGTTGCCCCACCAAAACTTTAGGATTAATCCTTTAAAATATTGACAAAGGATAAATGGGATTTTAAAAGAACTCATTGTGAAAATTGGAATTGCTTGGACAACAGATTTTATTAAACTTCTCTCCTCACTTGTGATAGGAGCTTCTCTCCTCACTTGTGATAGGAGCTTCTCTCCCCACCCTTGAAACTTTCTCCAAACTCTCTCTTCTGTATTTGTGAAACTCTCCCTTTTATTCCTTCCCACATGAGATGGAAGACCCAAATACCTCTCAAATTGCTTTATATCCGGAACTCCTAATAAATTTTTAATTAACATTCGCCTTTTTGTTAGGGGTTGAACTATTAAAACAAAGTAGTCTTCTCTTGATTTATTTGTTGTCTCGAGGCCATTTCATATGAAGATAGAATGTTTTGAATTTTTCAACAATCACTTGGGGTAGCCCTGCAAAATAGTAGACTATCATTTAAAAAAAAAAAAAAAGTTAGTCAATCTAGGGCCCTAACGACTAATTGATAGACCCTTTATGTCACCATCTGTAGCAATTTTACTAATAAGGCCATGAAACCCTTCCATACACAATAAGAAAAAAAAATAGGAAGAGAGGGAGTCTTGACAGATTCCTCTTGTTGGTTTTATAAAATCTTTTGGTTGTCTATTGACCAAAATGGAATATGATAGAAGTAATGCATTCTCTCATAAGAGCCACCCATTTTTCATTTCATTAAGCCCATTTAATCCATAAATCCCTCAAAAAACTCCCTTAACCATTTCATATGCGCTGCTCACATTTAGCTCTAGGGCCATATATCTAGTATTTACTGATCTTTGATTTTTCATATGCTGCAATCTGCACTGGCAGCTCCATGATATATATATATATATATATATATATATATATATATATATATATATATATATATATATATTTCTAGGGGTAAATAGTGTTGGAACTAGGAATTTGTTGTTGGGAGAGTAAAACAAATGATTTTTTTTTTCTTTGTATATACAACTTTCATATTCAATACAATAATCTAAAATAATATTCTAAATGCAATTTAGTATATAATACAACTATATTGTACAATAGTCTAAAAAAATTATTAACAGTTTAAAGATCGGTAAGACAACATTCATTGAATGCAGAAATAAATATAATTAAATAACTAATCATACATTTTTGTCAAATTAATAATAATTTATTATATTTATATGTAATATCAAATAAATAAAAATATATGATAAAGAAGAATAGTAACACACCTAAAAGTAGGACTGAGAGTAAACGTGAAACTAATAAAAAAATAGTAACTAATATAAGTTTTTACTTTTGAAGTATATGAATTTTTATACACATGCTCATTCTCTTGGAATTAGAGTAAGTACAAAAAGATTTCTTGGACTTGGAATCTGTAGAGCACTTATCAAACTACTTGATTAGTGTTGATACCCATTTTCGCGACCAATTTTCGTGACACATTTTCTACAAGTCCGATTCAACCAAGCCCGACTTCCTTGTGGACTCAATTCATGTATTTTATTTTATTTTATTCTTTTAAGCATGGCTTAAGCCCATGCGACTTGTTGGGGTAAATTGAGGAAGTGTGGTTTGGAGGATATGGGTCGGTTCCTTTTGGACCTTTTGCATGAGCCCAACCTATGCGTGCTACCAAGTGGGCAAGAGACACTGGTAACACCTTAGGCTCATGAAGGAGGTCTTGTATCCAAAATTTTCACCCCAAAACAGCTTTTATGCTCCAGGTGACTGTGGCCCAAAGTTTCTGTGCAAACATTTTTTTTCCTTTAAACATAATTGGCTCCCATTGGCCAACTCCATCTGCTGGCCCTTACTTAGGTGAGCCTCCCAATGATTTGAAATTTCTAACCAAAGGCAACCAATTAAAGAAAACCCACTTTATTTCCAAAATCATGCAAAAAGCCAAACTCTTCCCTAAACAAAAGCAACCCAATCCAAAACACTAAAATAGTATCATAGGAGATAAAAGCCTCTTCCACTACTCAAAAACCAGTCAAGAGAAACACTCCAAACTCTATATAAAACTCTCTCTTCAGCTCATAAAGGATGCAGCCACGTTCTATTCACATAGTTGAAACTTGAGAGCAATACCCCATTTAGCTAGTCAACAATCTCACAATTCCGAAACTTGGGGGTGGAAATATGGGTACAGAGGAACCTTCCCCCTCTTCCTCACAACCTCTCTCAATTCCCTCTTCTGGGTGACTGTGGGTTGAAGTTTCAGACCTGTTATGTTTTTATGGTTTTCTGCACTTTTGTTATAAGCATTTTGATTCTCTCTTGTCAAAACACCATTAGCCTTTTGTTAATTATACGTTTGGAATTTTGGGCTTGATTCTCCACAATAAACACCTCTAAAGAACCCAAGGGGAGATTTGGGCCATTCTCGCATTTTCGGCTCTTGTCACAAAAACATCCCCAACAATTAGATAGAAAGAAAATATAGAAGGGAGAAAGAGAGGTAGAGAGAATGATGAAAGAATCATAGATGTAGATACAAATCAATTGGTTGTACAAGTGGTGTAATTCTTTACTTTTTTGCTATTGTTAAAAGTGGTAATTTTTTACTGAAGAAGAAGAAAAGTGCAAGTAAAAATAGTTTCATTTATCTGTCAATGGCAAAGTAAGCCAAAGTCTGGAAAGAAGTTTAATTAATTTTTTTAATGAAGGAGCAATTTTAAGTTCAAATGACATGACACTTCCACAACAAAATCTAGATGGAAAGTTGCTAAAGGTATGTAAAAAAATGATGTCAGTTGTGTGTCTTGATAAAAACCAATTACAACTTGCCACTTAACCTTTATTGTAAAATTATTGTGAAAGTGTTAAAAAAAATTTAGGATTAAAGTGTTAAAATTTTTATTTTAGGGGTTCAAAATAAATATTAAAAAAAAAAAAATCTAAAACATAATTTTTTTGGCTAAGTTAGAGATTTCATTTGAACCCTTGGGCTGGCTGTAGCGCCGCCCATGGCTGCAATGTTTTAAAAGTGACTAAAATGTTATCAGTAATTAACTTACTAGGAACAAAAGCACTCTATGACTCGGATTTTCCTCTCAGAGTCATAAGTATCACCTACAATAATGGTCAAGTACTCACTTAGGTTCTTTTCTTTAAATTAAACTTACAATGAGTTAACTTTCCCCGTTAGATATCACCTACCATTCGTAGTAAATATCAATGTGGGAAAAAAAGAAGAAAAGGAAAGTTAGTTTTAGTATGGTAAGTAAACAATACGGTATACATATATCACCTAGATAATAGTAATTTTGAGAACTGTTGTAATTGTTAAAAAGTGACAATAAGCTTATATGTAGTATGATATCCACTAGGAACAAATGGCTTAATCTGGGTGATCCAAACAATTCCATATTTTCACTGCCTTCTTAAAATTAAGCAATCAAAGAATTGTATCAAAGGTTTGCTGGATAATAAAAGAAAAAGATTGGAGGATGCAGAGCAAATTAAGCAGTTATTAGTGGATTTCTACCAAGGACTACTTGGAACTCCAAATGCTATATCATTGAGAATCAGAGTTTATGGCTATAAGCAGAGGCTACTGACTATGAAATTGAGTAGGCTCTATTCTTCACGGGAGATGATGAAGCCTCTAGACCAGATTGCTTCATTGCAAAAATTTTTAAGCAGGTCTAGCAGACTGTCAAACCTGATGTGGTGGCTATCGTTGCATCCAATTGTCAATTCTAGAAAAGCTTCTCTTTGAGGTAAACTCAACCCTATTGCCTTTGTTACTAAGGTCCCAAATCCCTTAACAATGGCTGACTATAGACTAATTGAATGCTGTAATGTAGTCTACAAATGTATTACTAAAATCCTTCTATAGACTTAAAGGTTGCTGGGGTTTCTCAGTACGCTCTAATCAAACATCTTTTATAAAAGGAAGAAACATCTCAAAAAATGTGTTGCTAGCCTATGAACTTTAATGGGTTGATACATTCATCATGTGATATTGCGTAATGGGTTATCATAAGAATAATTCCCTAGTAGATGTACCATCAAAGCTGATTTGAGGAAGGCTTATGTTTCTTTGTCACTGGACAATTTATCCTGATGTATATGATTGCTGCCGCCTACCCAATTAATTTTTTTATCTAAGTGAGGAAGTGCATCACAAACACAAGCTATTTAATTGGCCTAAATGGGAACTTGATTGACCATTTCAATGGAGACAAAGGCCTTAAACAAGGGGAGCCACAGTCCCCTTTCTCTTTGTCATTGTCCTGGAGGTCTTCACTAGAACAATGCAAAAATGGTTTCAGGAGCCTAGCCTGATAGGCCACAAACTGAATGACCCCTTGTGATAGAAATTAATTAATTAATTAGCCAAGTTATTAATTAATCAATTTATCATGCAAACGCGTGGTACCACAAACAAATCACCAATAAACTAATTATGCAGCGGAAAATAAATAACACAGTGATTTGTTTACGAATGGGGAAAAACCCAACGACAAAAACCCCACCGGGTGATTTTTAGGTCACTACTCCCCAAACTCCACTATTATCACAACAAGCTGTTACAAGTAAAGGAATCCCAAGTACCTTACCAACCTATAGTTGAACCCTTACCCCAATACCCAATTGGACTTGTTCTATAGTGATAGTTCCCTTTTCTGATGCACGACTCCCAAGTACGTGACTAACAGTTACGCGGATCCCAGTATGCGACTTTAAAACACCAACTGAGAAGATTGTTGGTTGCAAAATTTTTCAGTTCATGCACACGATGAAGATCAAGAAGATGCTTGGTCATAAAACCCTACGGTGCAAATATACAGCAACTTCTTAAAGAGAAAGAGATGAACTAGGTCAAGAACCTTGTCTCCGATCACAATTTGCTTGAACAGAGTTTTACAGCTCTTAAAACAATCCTTTTATATGTCTAGGGTTAGAAGAAAAGGAGGCCCAAAGACATATTCATGGATCCCAAGAAAATCAAATTTGAATTCTAAAATTCTTAAACCTTGACAGATAGGAGGTGTCGAGAAGCTGTTAGTTTTTAGACCCCTTAAAACACAATTGGATTAACCTAGGAATTTAGCCAAATTGTTACTTAGTCAAATTAATTAAATCTAGGTTAACACAATCAAATAATCATATCATGTAAAGTAGCGAAAATATTAAAGACACAAGATATGATCACTCAGGAAACTAAACCGATAAAAACTTGGGGAGGATTTAACCTAGTTATCCTCAAGGTAAACTTGAATCCACTATCTTGAAAGAATCGAAGTTCATACAATAAGACTTACAAGCCCCTACGCTCGACTTCTTATTGCTACCCACCAGTAGAACTTACTGATACGACCACGTGCAAGCTCAGAATCCACAGACTCCTTCTTTCTTGGATTCACCACCAAATACAAGCACACCCGCTTGTGTTTCTTTAGGCTTCAATGGCAGCAACTGAATTTGATCATCATGGTGTAGAAAACTTCTTCTCTTTGAAAACCCTAAGTTTATGTGAAGGAAAGCTCCTCAAAGATCTCTCAAAAGATTCACATAAACCGCAAATTGAGCAACAATACAACTCTCAAGCAACTAAGACTTTAGAGAGGTTTGGGTATAAAACCCTAAAACCAAAAGAGGCACTCTAATCTCTCTCTCTTCAGTCTCAAAAACGTGGCTTAAGGTTTCCTTTATATAATGGGAGAAGTAGATCTGAAACCCTAATCCTTAATGGGCTTAAGCTGTTGTTTGGGTCGACTTAAAATTCTGCAGATACAATTTTCGATTGATCGAGCCTGTTCTTCGATCGATCGAACTAGGCAGAATATGAAGTCTTCTTCCTGCAGCTTGTATGTTCTTGAATCTTGACTTGAATCACCTTGAGCATTGTCTAATAAAACCTATAGACTCTAAGATCTATATCTAGACAAGTTTGTGTTCACGATTTGCCAATTCTTCTAAACATTTAGAACCTAACAGAAGCTATCGACTAGCTGTCGAGCTTTAATGAATTTGCACTATTTGCTTGATTTCTTGAACAGACTTGAAGGCTTCAACACTTGATCTTGAAACGTAGTTTCTTGAAGTATTTAAACACATTCTAAGTCTACCCAAATACAAGTAAAATGCGTTTTGTCAAAGGATAAGCCAATTACATAAAATCATGACATATGTTCTTAACATGTAAAACACATATGTCCTAACATAGCCAATTCAAGTTTCACCCTTATTGCAAGGATTTGAAGATAACTCACCTAAGCTTACAGATAATCTTTTAATATTCACTGCTACCAAGTAATCCTCAATTAAATTAGTGACAGATAGCCTTGAAGAGTTCAAGTACATGTCTGGTATGTCTATAAATCCCAACAAAAGTGAAGTTTTCTTGTGTTGTGATGTGCCTCAAGCCATAAGAAGCAAATCCCAGAAGCATTGTAATTTAAAGAGGGGTTTTTCCTGTTAGATAAATCTTTCTAATTTGCCCCCACACACACCAAAAAAAAAAAAGTACATCATAGTGAATTTATTGGGCATGGCCATGACACCAATCATACCATGGGTTAAAAATGCTATCAATTTATGTACAAGAGGGAGTCATATTGTTGACATCCAAGAGGTTGGTTTTGGTTTTGTATTGGCTATTAACTCTGCATCTAGTGATATTGGTTATGTATCCTTTAGCTAGGTCTATCATGAGTCAATTTTATTTTGGTAGTCTTCCAAGTGTCGAAGGTAAGATTGTAAAGGTGTCTGACCCTTTTGTGTAGTTTTCTTTTATTCGATCTTTTATTAGTTCAAAAAAGAGATCCAAGAGGTTGGACTCGATAATTAGAGTTAAATTCACCCTTTTAATTTTAATTTTTCTTTTAAAGAAATAGCTTCTTAATTTTTATTCATGAATATTGGCTCTCTAAACTTGTACCCTCTTCATCAAGTAATCACCGCTTTGGGTTAATCCAAATCAAGACATCCTTTTGCTAACTAAGGTCTAGTGGCATTTGTTTGATCATTGTAGTTTCAAAATGAAGAAAGCTGGCATCAATTTTTTCATCCAACCAGCACCTAGAAATGGAATTAATCAAAGAACTAACCTTAGCTTCCCTTTGATGGTGTGTAAGATTAGAGAAGTGACGCGTGGATGAGATTTCAAAGGGATCCAACTATTGGACCATATACAGACTGATTTGTCATTCCCAATTCAGCAAGATACTCCTCTTGAAAATTATGACTTCAAGTTAGAGTACAGTTCTATGTGTGTGTAAATATGTGTACAACAAAGTGTGTGCAAAATTTTTGCCCATTTTGATAACATCTCTGCCTCTTTTAGGGTACTCCTCCAAGCATGGGATGCTTTTGAACTCACCTTTGCCTCCATCATTGTTCCATTTGAGAAAATTTTCCTTTAAAAACTTTATAAAACAAGGACTGATGATTATGAAGTAGCCTCACCATGTTTATTAATACTTATGTATCTTTTTTTTTTTTTTTTTGGGTTAATTAATACTAATTTATATTAGTAATTCTCACAATCTTTACTTTTCTCATTTAGTGGTACGTAAAACATTTTTTTGTGATATTTTAAATTCAAATTGGAGACACTCCATCGTAGGAAAAAAGAGAGAAAAAATGATCCTTTTTTTAATAAACAATACTAAAAAAAAATAAATAACATTTTTATAAGTCAATAGGATCATGCGATTTTATTTTATTTTTTAAGTTTTTGCCGTTACTATTGTTGTTATTATGTTTATCTTTTCTGTAAAAATATTATTTATGTTTATATATAGCGTAAATGGATTGATTTCCTTAATAGATAGAATAAAACTTAATACATGGAATACAAGCTTAGTAATGTATTGTAAAGAAAAGTGTAAGGACCAGATTTGAGTTCTTAGCCTAAAGGATGAATGAACTTAGGCCTAAAAGCCCAATACAATGAATTTGTAGAGAGTGGGTTGGAAAACCAGGATTTAGTGAGTTGGACAACAAGTAAAGTGGATCCAGATAACAAGAAAATGTAGGTAAACTGGTTTAAACTAAAGAAAAATTGTCCTCGGCACAATCCAAGAAGATCAGTTCTTATATATATTTCTCAAGTTTGATTACAAGTTCAATTCTTGATTGTTACAGTATTTTTCTTTTTATTTCTCGACCTCCTCTCCATGGAGGATCTTTTACATTATATAGTTCTCTTTAGATGATCTTGGCCCTCCACCTGTTGATCATCCAAGCCACCACTTGAGTGCTTGTCCCATCGGACACCCTCTCTGGCCTTTTGTGAGTTGGTGCAATCAAGGCGGCACTGTTCAGGGGTCTTCTCTACAATAATGCAACCAAAAAGTTAGCTGCAGAGCATTTAATGCGGTGGTAGCAGATTTCCCTTGAGATATTTCATGGCCTTCCTTTGACCTGTTCCTTCGGGATACTTATCCTCATCAGTGGAATCGTCCAGAACATTGCTCCTGATGTCAAACCACACCTTCTGACCTCGACTTTGCTCAACCAAGGAAGTATTCCTCCTTGGACAACCTTCTCGGATGGTTAAGATCAAACCTCACCTCCTTACTTACCCACACGGATTCTTAGAAACACTACAACAAAATGTATTTTCAGTGACGAAAATTTTCATCACTAAAAGTTTAGTTTTTCATTGCCAAGGACCTTTAGCGAAGAAATCGACTTAATGTCCTCAGATGACTTAATGTCCTCAGTTGGGCCCCCGGCCCAACATATTCATAGATATGTACTCCTGGGTCTATCGCCCCTACAAAAAACATATCTACAAGAAATTGGATGTGAAATCAATTGTAAATGTCTTAATTAACCACCGTGACCATTGTTGTATGAAATTTTTTTCTCCTTTCAAAAGCTCAAAAAGTGCGTTACACTCTTACTTAATTAAGTGTTGTTTTATGTTTCTGTCTATACTGCTTTGAATCATTAATGAAGTTCTTAGCCTCTGTTTGGTTCCAGAGAAAATAGAAGGAAAAAAAAGTGTTGATGAACTAAAATCAAATTTATCTTTTTCCAATTGGATATAGTCTTATGAAGGATTTAGTTGCTCCTTATGGAAATTGATTGAACTATTTGATAGAAAATAAAATTTGAATTTTGAAGTTGATCTTTGTCCATAAAGGAGTCACTTAGCATTGACCTCTAATTCAATTAGCAATTAATTCTAAAAAAGTTATTCTTTTGAAAAATATTTACTGTTTAATGTTTGTGTATGCTTCATTTCTATAGTTATACTATACTTTTCCAATCTCTCTTAAGCCTATTATTTCGTATTGAGAAGGCTGTTAGAAAATTTTTCCTTGTTACTTGGTTTGTTGGAAAGAGCTTTGAATTTATGTGATGGGGAGTCGCATTCTGAAATTGCCAAATTGGTGCTCAATTGTTATTTGTGCTTTAATGAAGGGGAGTGAAAATTTGAAATTGGTGCTCAATTATTGTTTCTGATTCTATGAAATAGATTCTCAATTGCAAGAATATGATGTCAAATTTAAGTTGTAATCACCATTTTCATGGAATCATAGGTGCTTAAAGGGTGTATTTGTGGAATATGAGAGTAGGAGTTTTGAGAAGCTGCCAACCTCAATTAAAGCTAATCCTAGCAAAGCAATGCAAGCAGTCTAGAAGTCATTCTTGATAAAATATGCTAGAGGCAGAAAAATAGAGAATTTGTGAAGATTGAACAACTAAGGATAGAGACAATGGATAGAACCATAGAAGAAGCAGAATTTTGCCAATGTTTTATCTTGATTTGTATTTCCAATCAATGAAAATTAATGTTGCATAATTGTATCCTATGTACCCTATTTACATTCTTATTCTTATAGAAATTTTGGTGTTGGTTGTGTTTCTACTTTCAAATAAACATTAGTGATTTCTAATTTTCATCATGAACAACATTTGCAATACAATTAGGAATATCTTCTAGCCATATGACCTTATCATTCAAGAATTGTGCATGTCTTGCAAGTGTATGAGGTGCATAATTCACATCTCTGAATGTATGCTAAAAGGGCAAGCTTCTTACCTGACTTGCTAGATGTCTTATATTCTCTATGATGCGACCAATAGCTATGAACAATGAACACTATTTGCATTTGTAATAAGCATCAAGTACAAGTTTAAAGTTTAAGATGTTATCTTTAGTTCCTTACCCCTTTTAAGCTTATAAGCCTTGAAATAAGCATTGTATAGAAGTTGCAATCAAAAGATCAATTTTACTATAATGTAAGGGCTAATTACAACTTACCCATCTGTGGTTTGGCTGAAATTTAAGTTGCTTACCTGTGGTTTAAAATTTGGCACTTTACCCACCTGAGCTCTACTTTGTTAGGTTTCCATAACCCACCTTTAGCATTTCCATTTAAAAACACATTTTAATTAAAAAATAACATAAAACAAATCAAAAGGCTAGGGTTTGAAATTTTGCCAAAAAAAAGGATGAACATTACAGTGAACAATGCTCTTGGGTATAGCCAAATTGCCATATCATCGCCTATTCTATTTCAAACACACACAGAGAAGAAAGACATGTATAAGTTGTTAGGATTAGTGCCCTTAAATCCTATTGTAAGATGCTATATATGTTATTATGTATGATATTATGTATGACTTAATGGTGTGATTAATAAAGTTTCTTTATTATTATCTAAAATAATGGTAACATGAATATTCAGACATTATCATATAGTCCATGAGATGCATAGTATGTGATTTATATGATTTAGTCACAGAAGATATAGATCACAGGTTCTTTGTAAACTCAAAATTTTAGTTCGTAGTCGGTGATGAAATTGGGCATTTCATCTGCGAAGACTATAACATATCAACTAAGATGATTTGTCTTAATCATGGAAGTGGAGACTTCTAGTTGATATGTTGATATGTTTTAAGAGTTAAGACATATTGAACTGGACCGCTGTGAGATTTATTATTCTCCTAATGACTGTCAAATGAATAATAAATTTCACGACTTCTATTTGCATGAACTCTTAATCCTGAGAGAATAATGGACCTGATCATGAGGTGTAGGTTACTTTGATATATCAGGAGTGAGATCTAAAGTTACGATCAAAATCTCAGTATGTTGGGCAACCACATTTAGTGTTGATGGAACATATATTCTCAAGATGGAATTCATAGTCTCTTAATGGAGATATAAAATATTCATTTGAGATAAGTTTAATGGGTTTGGTTATTCAAAGAGTTAGGCCTAACCACTTTAGTAAGAAATTACTAAAGTATATATTTATGAAATTGAATTTCATAAATATATGATGAATAACTTAAAGGATTAAACTAGGTACTCAAGGATTAAGATGTAATAATCTTCAAAGTGGCAGTCTACATTCATGACTTTGAATTACTATGAATATTTTATGAAGGGGTTGTATGTATAATAAAGTCTTGGGATATAATTTATTAATAAGGCCTAGAGTGCAATTATATTTATATAGTGGTATTAAATATAATTAATGGTAACTTTGGATTTGTCAAGAGTTGACAAAAAAGCCCAAGGCCCATTGGAGCTAGTGTCTTATTGGTCCATTTTGGTCCCACTTCAAGCCATACACTAAAGCCCAACTGGAAAGGCCCAATAGGCCAGCCCAATTAGATAATCAGTTAGTTATAAATGGAGAAACATACAGAATTTTTTATTAAGAGAAAAGAGAGACATCATTGTGAAATGGTGTGTATGTGTGAGTGAAGCCACACAATTATTCTCCCTTGGAAACTGATTGAGAGACCACACTTCTTGGGCGTAAAGTGGAATTAGAGTGAAGATTAAAAGTGTTCCCAAGTACTTATAATCTTTTTTTTTGAATTTCACCGCACTAAGGTACGCTATCTTGTTCTTAAATTCTGAAATTTACATAGTACATGTTATCAATCAATCATGAAATAGATCTATGTTTGTTGCTTCCGCTATGTGTTTTGTATGAGATACAAAACCAGTTTTACCAACATGAGTGCCCAACATCGTCCACATGTGGTGACGTAAATTGATTGACAAAAGACGAAGAACATAAAAAACCCTCACGGAATTGATGGGTCAGAGTCCCAATAATTCGAAGAAAACCCATATGGGACTCATGGTTTTAATAAAGGAGAGAGGGAGAGAGTACAATTGTTGCTAGAGGAACATCCTTATTGGTGTCTAGGTTGCAAAAGATGGAGGAGAGAGATTGGATTTTCTCTGTATCCATCCTTGCCATTGAAGCTTTAATAAACTACAATTTGGAACTAGAACTTGTATTGAATCTACTACAATTCATCAAATGAAGCAAAAAGGAAAAAACTCAAGACCAAGAGTATGAAATTTAATTAGAAAAAGATACTATGAAGAAGAAAGTAGCAACAACAATAGATCTCAACAACAATAAAGTTGTGCTTGAAGTCTTTCTTAATTACAATACGTAAATTAGTTAGTTTGGTTATTTGTCTATGCCCAAAAGCATTGTTCACTTCATCCTTTTTTTTCTTTTTTTTTTTTTGCAAAATTTCAAACCCTAGCCTTTTGATCTGTTTTATGTAATGTTTTTTAATGGAAAAGCTAAATATGGATTACGGAAGTCTAACAGAGTAGAGTTTAGGTGGGTAAAATGCCAAATTTTAAACCACAGCTAGGCAACTTAAATTTTGGCCAAATCACATGTGGGTAAGTTGTAATTAACCTATAATGTAATTACAGTATGAACTTGGAGCCAAATCACCAATTGTACACGTGCTATTTTATGACATGGAATTTAACCTTGAGCGTAATATTGATAATGTAAACTATAAATCACAATTTTCTACTACAATTCCATACTCCTATCTCCATTAACACTAAAACTATAGTTAATACATAACTTTCACTTGGCAACAAGTCAAAATAAATCCAATGTGAACAAATGTACTCCTCAAAATATGAAATAACAAACAAAAGGAACTTGGTGTCAAGATAAATGACACTTGGGGGATTTAACACTGACACATGATTTGATAAGCCAAGCATTTCATCAGCTGTATTATGCTCCACAACTTCATTTTCTTCCAAATTTGCATTTGAACCCAACTTTGATGACTCTCTTTCGATTTTTTCATCAAGTCCCGATAGTATCTTTTGACAAATGCTTTTAAGGCTATCATCCCCTTGGCTTTTAGATATGATTGTATTAGCTATACGTTACATGTTATTACGCCACACTATCTCGGCCTCTTTAGCATTGCCACTTGAATGATTGTCTTGTTCATAAGCCATCATCCCTTTCTTAGCCTCCTTTGTCCAACATTTCAAAATGAATTGGCTTGGAATTTTAGTCAAATTTTTAACATTGAAGACCCGCAATGCATGACAACAAAGAATTTCCAATTACTCAAATTTCTTACAAGAACAAGAAATGTTGCTATTGAAATAATCAAAAAGGGCAATGCGTACTCTTTCACTATCTTCTTCTTTCACCTCAAAGACATCAATTGTATCTTGACAATCAACTTGCTTCCACTCTATTGTAAGACTATTAAGGAATTCATATTCAAATAATCTAAACATCTTACATGTGTAAACTTGAGCTGCATGACCCAAAATACCACTCTTCTTAACTACTCTTTGCGAGGCGCCTTGGTTGCAACGAAAATCTTCATTAAACTCTAAAGAACGCATACCTGACAACACACTTTCATATTTAATTACAAAGTTAGTGAGGCTTATTGTTGTATCTGCTATATTATTCAAAACATGGTTTGCACTTTCACTCCTCGAGGAAGCTTTAAATTCAACTGTGAAACTATCCTTAGTGAATGTAGTGCTCCATTTATGTCGAATTTTGTACTTCATATTAAGTTAGTGATGATCTTCAAGATTAAACTTATGCATAATTTTATCCCATGTGTTTTGAAATTCCAATTCTGAATCACAATATTTTTGAAACTTGTTCCACAAGGACTGAAACTCCGAATTAGAATTTAACTCTCCAAAGAAGGAAGGTGTATTTTTTGAAATATGCCACAAACATAGTCGATGATGTGTGTTCAAAAACACTTCCTCAATAGCATTTGACATGGCTTGATCTTGGTCAGTAAAAATTGTTATTGGAGATTGATTCCCCATAGAGTCTAAGAATGACTTGAACAACCATTTGAAAGAAGCAGTGGTTTCATCCAAAAGAAATACACATCCAAATATTACATTCTGCCAATGGTGATTAACACCTACAAATGAAGCACAAATCAAATTATATCGATTAGTGCAGTAAGTAGTGTCAAATACCACAACATCTCCAAAACAATCATAATCAACCCTTGATCTCCCATCTCTCCAAAAAAAATTTGTCATGCGATTTTCTTGATCTACTTGAATTGTGTAAAAAAACATGGGATCTTCTATCTGCCTTTTCTTAAAATAATTTAATAGGCTTTGAGCATCTTCAGCATTAATCGTTGACATCTTTTTTGTGTTCACTTGATTATAACAATCTTTTTCATTGAAGCTCACATTCTCACTCCCTCCAAGTTCTTCTATTAAATACAAATAAGTATTCTTTGTACTTATACCAGCATTCACCATGGAATCAATCAAACCTATCTTAGGTTTTGAAATACGACGACCCGATCTTAACAAATGTCTCTCTGATGGTAGTGCAAGTTCATGATTATGCTTTGGATTAAATGCAGTAACCCTCCACAAATCATTTTCAACTGTGAAATGAATAAATGCTTTACAGCCAGTTCTAGTCTCCAGTTTCTTCCAATTTTTCTCTTCACATGGATCTTCATCTATTTTAAAACTCTCTTTAGAACATAGAAATTCATGTTGCCTTATGTTCTTTGTCCCATTAAAATATCTAGGCTTTCCTTTCCGTATACTAAAACCTGTTCGTAATGCATAATTATTGTATAAATTGTATGCTTCATCTTCAGCATATGCCACCTTATCCAACAAATTGTCATCGCTATTTTCTAGTCGTTCAACAAACAAACAATCCTCTTCAATTCCTTTAATATCACTTGAATTGCAAATACCTACAATAATTTTTATGAAAAAATATAAATGTTAGAAATAAAATATTAAGGAATTTACAATACAATAATTATCTTATGTGTGCAATTTTTTATGTGTTCTTAAAGGCCTATGGTATGCTTTATTACAAAGCTTCCCCACATCTAGGCATAAATATAATTAGAAATTATACATAGTTACCAATATAAAGATGAATATATTATTTATTCCTATCATATTATATATATATATATATATATATATATATATATATATATATATATATACACACAAATTTAGTATATAATAACCCAAAAAAAAAACATATATCACTACACGTATTTTATTTGGGAGCAAACACCTTTATATATTTTATTTGGGAGCAAACATATCACAACAAAAAAATAAATTCATGCCTCAATACTTTTTATATATTTTATTTGGGAACAAACATATCACAACAGAGCATTAAATTTTTCACCAAAAAAAGAAGCATTAAATTCATACCTCAATACATTTTTATATGTTTTATTTGGGAGCAAACATATCACAACAAAGCATTAAATTTTTCACCCAAAAAAAAAGGCATTAAATTCATACCTCATTACATTTCTATATATTTTATTTAGGAGCAAACATATCACAACAAATCTTAATACATTCTTTAAAAAATGAAACAAAACACAAGACAAAATAAATTATACCTCTATTACTTTGAAAATTGGATTCTTCCATGCTTATGTGAACAAGATTTTGTCTCTTTACACTAGAACTTTTCACTTAATTTCACTAAAAATCACTCATAGTAACATTTGTTTTTGGTCACACTGTGCACTTGTTTTTTGTTGGCACTAAGGAGTAGGACCTTTTGGCTTTTGTTCACAAGAGTGAGAACCCTAAAAGGTTCTTTTTGTCATAAGTCCCAATTGGAAAACAACAGACTAGCTTCTTTTTTTATATTTTATTTTTTTAATAACTAACGTTAACGGGGTTGTCTAACGTTGGGAGCTTGAAGACCAGCATTTAGTCATTGTCATGAGCTGTAATATTTAAATTATGTCAACATTTTTATCTTACATGTTTTATTCTTATTGGCTGGGACTACAAGGTTAGCATGGTGACCTTGTAGTTTGAGACTAGGTAAAAATTTCCCATGTTTGACTATTGGAAGCTAAAGCATCTGAAAAGGGACTACAATAGAGTGGCTTATGGATTAGCTCAGATTGCTAGAGACACTGGGATTACCTAGTTTTGGTTAGGAACTGAGCCTCCAATTAATGCTACAACAGCAGCTCTTGATAGATAGATCAAAATGTTAGCTGTGTTTTTTATTGGATGTTTCTATCTCTTGATGTACTTCAATTTTAGTTCTTATTGAAAGATGATAGGTTTCATTTCAAAAAAAAAAAAAAGACCTGATATCAAGTGTCATACATTACACTGTGAGGCGACTTGATAGTAGATAATGGAGATTGATCTTTGTAATAGAGCCACCCATAGTTCCAATAATATAAAGCCTCCCATCAAAATTTAAGCTCTCAAGGTTTTGCTTTAAGTAGGATGCTCCAATATGATTTAGAATAACATCAACTCTTACCATTGAACATTTAGTTAGTTGTTCTTTTTTTATCAAATAATAATTATTACAAAAAAGAATAATAAAAGGCATTAATCTCTATAAACTGAAAGTTCAATATGTGTATAACACACCCTTGAACGTTTAGACCCCCAATTTACAAATTACCAATTCAAACTTAATGTCAAACAATTAATGTGCGGAATATGAACATAAGCTTAACACAGAATTAATAAACAATCTAAACCAAATAAAATCACATCCACAGCAGAAATTAAATGGCAAAGATTAAGGGAAGAGAGATACAAACACAAGGACAACACACGACGTGTTATCAAAGAGCAAACCGAAGCCCTCGGCGTAAAACCTCTCTGCCGCCCTCCAAGTGGTAAGTAATCCACTAGAAAATGTAGTTAGGATACATGAATAGCAATAGACCCTCCAGGCCTAATCTACCCAATGTACCTAAGCCCTCCAAGCTTCTTGCTCCAACAAGGTTGCGCCGAACCTATTTCTTTTCTGGCTTCCCGGATTCCACTACTTGACCATAGCATCAACCAATGTGAAATTGGTTCCTTCCTAACTGCTTTCCAAAGTACCAAACATCCATCTCACAAAAATGGATATGGTGAGAAAATGTTTTGGTAATAAGTCTCTCAAGGATTTAACAATGGAGAGGAAGAGAGTTGAGGAATTTGAAGAGTCTCTTAATCAAGATTGGGGATGAATCAATCTTGTTTTTCTCTAGGGTTTCTCTCTCAAAATTCTCTCTGGAAGCTCACTTTCTTTCATGGGTAAAAGGGGTATTTATACTAGGGTGAGAATGAAATGTGAAGAGTCAGATTTATCAAAACAGGGTTGGCTCGCGGCTTGACTGAGTTGCGAGTTTCAGCCGCAAGGTAATTGAACGGCCAGTTGTCCTATTTTGTCCTGTAATGTTTCAGCTGGCATGATGCTTCAACTTTTGGCATGCCTGGCACGTGAGCAGCTTCTGGCGGCTTGTAGTTGCGAGTTACCCGCGAGATCCAGTTGCGAGCCCCTGTTTTTCTTGCACACTCTTGAGCATCTCTTCACACTATCTCACTTACTACCCTTACAAGAATCCCACATAAATACAGGGTTACTAATTGCTGAAATACAAATAAATTTGACACGGAATAAAACCAACAAGATGGTTGATAAAATTCAACCTTACATAAACATTGAGGAAAACTGAGGTTTTAATATTAAAGAAAATACATTTTCCATATGTTTCATCCTTCACCCTTTTAACAAAGTCTCCTTGGTCTTGTAATTGATGCACACATTAGCCCTAAGATCCTTGAAGTGCAGGTTTAAATTACCATCCCATGGGCTTCTTCCAGCAGGTCACAAGGACAAGGAAGGATGTGGATGGAGTGGGCATAGACAGGCCAAAATGGGTAACTAGCAATAAAATTCAAACTATATAATTAGTAGTTCCAGTTACGAAACAATATCATTTACTAGCAACTCGAGTCTTTGAGACTCGATTTTGGCCTATAAATCGAGTATTTGAGACTCGATTTCCATGCTCTGATGTGGCAACCTATACTTACGTGGAAATCGAGTGTCTAAAGCTCGATTTATACGAAGAAAATTTAAAAAAAATTAAAGGCTCAAGCCTCTCGTACAAGCCAAAATACACAGAAAAAAAAACTTAAGAAATCCAAAACACAACCATCAGATCTGAGGGAAAAACATAAAGATCCAAACTTTATGATTTTCTGAGCAGCCAAACAAAAAGACAGATAGAAAAAAGCAAAAGAAAGAAAGCAAAACCTCCAGAACTCCTCGGCAGTAGCGACGGCCTGGGCTACGCGTTGCCAGGGTCGTGCGCGCGACTAGGGCCGCGCGCGACTAGGGTTGCACGCGGCCTAGGTCGCGCGTGACCCAGGCAGTGCGCAGCCACGCGACCCAGGTCGCGCGCAACCTAGGCAGCGCACTGCCTGGGCCGCGCGCTGCCTGGGTCGCGCGCGACGACCTGGGCCGCGCGCTGCCTGGGCCGCGCGCTGCCTGGGTTCTTTTGGTTTTTTTTTTTTTTTTCTTCCTTCTCTGATATGCTCTAATATGTTCTGGGCTTTTGTGATATTGATACGTATAATAAGGGTTAGAAAATCGAGTCTTAGAGACTCGATTTCCATGTGGTCTCCACGTGGAAAAATATGCCACATTAGATGACGTCAGAGCATGGAAATCGAGTCTCATTTATAGGCCAAAATCGAGTGTCAGAGACTCAAGTTGCTAGTATATGATATTGTTTTGTAACTGGAACTATTAATTATATAGTTTGAATTTTATTGCTAGTTACCAATTTTGGCCGCATAGACAACATCTCCAAACTCATTATGGCATAATGCTGCTGTTAAAGAAGAGTGGGGTCAGATTGCAACTTTTATGACCAATCTTAGCCTAACCAGTTTTCGGAGGAGACTTTGGGGGTGTTTGGTTTATGTTTTCAAACAACAATTTTTAGTTTTTAAACAACATTTCACGTATTTCAATGCACTTTTTCACCCACACGTATTTCCACAAATATTTTTAAACAACAATTTTCAGTTTTTAAACACACATACCAAACAGACCCTTTGCATTTAAGGATAGTGGGTCAAGTTGCAAAACTTTCAAACCTAAAAGTCTAAGTTGTCAGACCTCAGAAGCAGCCTCCAGTCAGCAAGTCTAAGTTGTCTAATATTTTAATTCCTTCTCCACTTCCCACCCCCAAAACCCTCTTCCAGTCTTTCTACTCTCTCGGCCACCATATTATAATAATCTTTCTCTGTATATCTCTACCCTCCACAATTTCAAGCTCCGCAAATGCGTCAAATAAACTTCATGCCCTCTTTCTTCTCTCATTGTCACCATATCATTATAATCTTCTTTTCCCTTGTACCAAAAAAATCGTTAGGTGCTGTCGACCCATACTTCCAAGCCTGCAATGTGCCCAAAACCTGTGGTGATGGGCAAGCCATAAGATTCCCATTCTACATCCAAGACAAGCAAAACTCCTCTTGTGGCTACCCTGGATTCAACCTCGCTTGCAACAATAATGGCCATCCAACTATCCTCATATCCAATAACAATTACACCATCCATGAAATTTTCTACCAAACCGAGACGCTTAGAGTCTCAAACTCTGCCTTCTCAAATCCAAACTTCAGTTTTATACCTTCTATAAACAACATATCCATTCCGAGTGGCCTGTTCGATCTTGCACCAAACCAAACCAATCTGTTTTTGTTTTATAATTGTAACTCCTCGGCACCTGAGAGTTGGCCTTCAGAGTTTTATCCTAGTTGTTATGGTAAAAACGACACCGTTCTGGCTCTGTCTGGACAGGACCCGAAGCTGATCAGCAACGTATCAATGGAGTGCAAGTCTTCGGTTCTAGCACCGGTTGAAGCTTATGGAGGTGGGATTGGAAAGTCGTTGAGGAATGGGTTTGTGCTAAAATGGAAAGCCAGCAACTGTAGCATTTGCGAGGATAGTGGAGGGGACTGTGGTTTCGATGATATTTTTTTTGATCAGTCGGTTTCGATGATATTATGTATCATTTCAAGTGCTTCTGCCCAGATGGGCCTCATGCTTGGAGCTGTAATACTACCCCTGGTCAGTTTTTCTCTCTAGAAATTTCTCTTTCTTTTTGGTAATAGGAAATTTCTCTTTCTCAGTCTAGTCTTGGCACTATTATGAAACATTTGAAAATAAAGGAGCAGGACACGGTGGACGAAAAATAAAAGAGAGAAAATAAGAGTAAGCATTTTCCATCCCGTCTCACAAAAAACTCAATCTTTCTCCAAATTGAAGAGAAAATAAGCATTTACACGCCTTTTACTGGGGAAAGACAAAACTGCCCCAACCCCAACTGTCCTCCTCTCCAACCCCAATTGAGTGCGTAAAAGCCTAATTTGGCATTTTCTTTCTATTGATTGTGTCCGTTGCATTCATAGTTGTGAGTTTTGACTAAGAAACAAAGAGTACTAAATAGTTGAACCAATTTTTTTTGCAATCTTTCCATTCTCCCCGTGTCCAATTGTTGCTTCACTGAACTTCTACATGGTAATCTATACATAAAACTCTAGTCAATTAATTGATTTACCTACAAAATTTTGGAATTTTGAGATCAGTTCATAGAGATCCTAATCCTTCTTAATTTTTAGAAGGTATTAGAAATAATGCATTGAGATAACTGTATCTCTTGAATAATCTAAAAGATACAACGGCAAAGAAAAATGTTAAAGAGACAAACTTACCCTTATTGTATGGTCCATAAAAATGGAAGAGTTTTTATTTTACTCTTTTCTCAGTCAGTTTTCATAATTTTTGAGTGGTGCATTGGCCAGGTCCAAGGCAACCTCCACATACAGTTTATAGACAAAAAAGGAAGGCAAGAGAGATAGAGAAAAATGGACTACATTCAATGGATTTCAAATCTTGTAATTATTCATCAATGCCATGACCTCATTCTCGTGCTTGGCTCAATATTAGATGCCACTGCCCTTAGTTCCTACACATAAATCAAATGCACTCTATGGAGTGAATTTGTAAATATTAAGTACTCTAAATGGCACACTGAATTTTGAGTAGCCACCTTGCCTAATCATATCAACATATGCTCAAAGGATCCAAAAGCCAAGTCAAAGTATTCAAATTAAAAACTTTCACCCTTGACCGTAACATTGCTTTCTTTATAGATAATTTGCTTTATTCAAATGAAAATCCCAAATTAATTCATTGTACAATATAATATAATGGATTAGCGACACAAGATATTTTAGAATTCTAAAGCATTAAGTAAAACAATGCTCCTAACTGGTGTAATTCATTCATATAACCTAATAAATTGCTCTATATTGAAAGCTTTTAATGTCGAATTGAAGAATAGAAATTGTGGGGGATTATATGTATACTGTTTCTACCTTGAAGACATGGCCCGCTATTGGTTTTTCAAGATGCTACCTTGTTTAGGAGTTATGCAAGAATCTAAAATTTGCTTTCGCTAAAAGGTTTGGTGGGAATATTTTTGTTGTGGTAGAGTGACTTCTCAAATTTAATTTAAATCATTTCCTCTAAAACCGTACTGCTAGTACTAATTCCTATTGAGCTGTGATATGTTTTGATCCTAGGATTATATAGCTGAATTTTATGTGCTGTGCTATCCTAAAACAGTCATTGTGGAGGCCTTTCAAAATCATATGAAAGTTGTTTAGTGTGTGACAGAGTCGGTCATTTGTGGTTCCCTGTTACTATATTGCTGCACTATTCACAGGTTGCTGCTCTTCCTAGTCTAGTGCTGGTGTATTGATTTGGTCATCTAGTCAATTTCCTGGCTAATATATTTATTTTAGGTCCTAATGCTAATACCCGCATAGCACCACCCAAGCAAGCAACAGAAACTTTAAAACCCAGAAAAATAAATCAATATGGAGCAATTTTGAAGTTTGTTAAACACTATATTCTAACTTTGTAAAGCTTATCCATATATTCAGGTGCTTTAACCTGTCCAAGAATCTCTCATAAAGCTCCTGGTCCTTTCAAACTCACCCTCTAATATTTCAAAACCAATGTATGCCTGTCATTAAACAAATAATTGTTTTCTTTACCAGTTATCTCAAAAACAACATAATCAAACATGCCTTGAAAAAAAAATGACAAAGCTTTATCACAACCTAGTCAAATTGCCATATTAGTAACCAAAAAAGTGGTCACCACATTTAGAGAATTTTGAGATACCAAATGGTTAGAAGCTTAGAATTGCCCCTATATATGTCACGAAAAGAAGGAATATATGTTGAGCTTTTATGTTTTTTTTTTTTTTTTTGGTTTCATCTCCTATCTACTATATAAGCCTCTCTCATTCACAGAAATTGAAAAGGGTAAATACCATCGCTAAGACCAATTCCAAGTCTTTTATATTAGGATCCATTTGGATACAACTTATTTTGCTGAAAACTGAAAATATTGTAGCAAAATAATTTTTAAATGTGTGAAAAATTACTGTTCACTATTTTTTACTGTTCATATGCCTTGGTGCATTGTTCATGGGCATGAACAGTGCACCAGGCACTGGGCTTTAAAAAAAAAAAACAAAAAAGCAAACGTGGGGCGTAAAACGCGAATCCAAACCCACACTTAGTCTCCAATGTAAAAGACTTCATATTCTCAGACCTATAATTCTTTTCCAAATATACATTATACATTCAAAAACACCAAACCGCCTTTAAATCAGACCCAAATTCACAAAACCAACAATTTGTTCTCCATTATAAATTTTGAATTTACAGAGGAATCCCAAACTCTAATTTCAATGCAAAAACCCACCACAAAATAAATGATATGCATTTTATTGTGTTTTTATTATTCAACATTCCTGCAAAAGACTAGAACATAAAATATGACACTATGCTATCCATCAAACCCCATTTGTTCTATAGATCAACATGCAGAATTCCAATTCCCATTCTCACTACTTTAAATTAGCAGCACATCAAGAATAACAATATTAAAGAGTAAAGTGATATCATTATGAATCTTTAGTACTCTTCTTAGATACTACCAATTAGTATATATCTAATAAGAAAATCCACTGCAAAAATTGCACAAAATAATATAAAAGAATCGATAAAAACGATAAAAACATGTGATTGTGTTGCTAGGTTTATTAAATATCAATTAACAAAATATTAGTCATCTTATCAAATACTACCTTGACAACACCATTGATTTTTGTCCATCCCTTCAAAAGAATAAAAAAGAATAAAAAGAAAAGAAATAAAGTGATTGCGCTAATGGGTTTATTAATTGTCAAGCTTACATTAATCTTTATTCATGGCTTCTTTGGGATGCTGCTAGTATAATTCATCATCTATTAATTTTCTGACTTATAAATTATACATGCCAATCAGATTTTAGATTGTTGTCATGATATCCATTGACAAAGCATCCAATATGGCAAAAAATAACCCTTTCTTTCACAGAACTTTTCTTTTAAAGGCATAGATAATAGGTCATACATAATGGATTTGTGGTAAACTATAATGAAATAAGCTTCAAGGCCCCAAGAATTATAAACTACTTAGTCAAAAAGTAAATTCCCAAAGCCATAATCTATTCATTCTGAAGACAACCACACACAAAATACACTTAAACACTAACAGTTCTATATAAGCAAATTTATAACTTAAAGAAATTAACAAAGACCTATAAAGAATATATAATACAACTTAACTTTGAGAATTATCAATTACCAAAATATCAATCATCTTAATCATAGTATCACATAGAAATGATTATTTAAATAAAGAGGGTTTGAATTAGAAATAAATAGGCTTTAAATTAGAATAAAACATGCCACAATCTTAAAATTCTCACCAACATTACTTGTTGTAATTCACTCTAGTCGTGAGTTGCAATACAAATTCTCTCTCTTTTTTTTAATTTTTTTATCAGGCTTTCTCTTTGGAGAAAAATAGAGTTTTTTTTCTTTTTTAAGATATTGTTGATGTGGGAAATTGTTCTGAGTGCAAAGCTTATATGGCAAGCTCTAAAAAAGTCAAACAAAAATCAAAATTTTTGTCTTTATAGTATATATAAATAATATTTAAACCTCTTTATAATTTTCCCAATAAAAATTATATTACCTAACTACGTCATGTAATCTTTTCGGTGGTATAGTGGTCCATTACATTATCAAAAGGTGTTGTGGTTCAATATTTGCGCTCTGTTTGTTTAGGCAAAAATATTTTTTATAAAATGAGTTATTTTCTAAAAATTATTTTTTATAAAAAATTATCTCATTTTCCTATGTTTGGTAATTACTTTAAATAAGTTGAAAAATAATCTTCTAACTTCCCTTATTTGATTTGTTGTAAGATAGAGTTGTTTTCCAAAAAATATTAACAGAAAACAATCTCTAAAAATAAGCTATAATATTTCTGTTTACTAAAAATAGTTTTCCTTTGACTTATTTTATTTTATTTTATTTTCACCACCAAACATTGGAAAACACGAAAAATTAGTTTTACAGAAAGTTTTTCATCGAAACAAACAGCGCATTGGTTTATCAATGAATAGGCTTGATATAAAAACATGTCTTTAGAAAATGTGGGGTGGAAGTCAATATCATACAATTACTATTATAAGGTATTAGGGTCGGTTATTCTTTGTCTTCAAATTTCATGACTGAAGGTGGTTGGTTTAGTGGTCATGGGTTCACTCCAAAGGGTTTGGGAGGTAGATGTCCCAGGTTTGAAACCTGCGATGGAAAGTGCCTGAGAAATAACTCTATGCTCTTAGCTTATACTCACTAATGTCCTCGATGGAGTTGGGTGTTTAGCTATGGCTCATTCGGATCCTCTGCTCTTGCAGGCCCAAGCCTAGCGGGTAAAGTGTTACTATGATCACGCCTAGGTGAACTAATCTACAAAACAAACCCAAAGCCTACAGTACCACCCCACAAACCACCACAACCCACCACCACCCACATCCCCCACCAAATCCAATTGTATTCCTTTTATAAACAACATATCCCTTCCAGGTGACCAGTTCGATCTAGCACCAAACCAAACCAATCTATTTCTGTTTTATAATTGTAGCTCTTCGGTGCATGAGAGTTGGCCTTCAGAGTTTTATCGTAGTTGTTATGGCGAAAATGACACTGTTCCAGCCCTGTGTAGATAGGATCCAAAGCTGAGCAACTAATCAATGGAGTGCAAGTCTTTGGTTCTAGCACTGGTTGAAGCTTTTGGAGGTGGGATTGGACTTTGGAGAGTTGTTGAGAAATGGGTTTGTAGCTAACCTTATGACATGTTTAGCTATATTAGTGGTCTTAAATGCATAATTTCTGTGGAAAAAAAAAATGTAAATTTCAAATTAGAATGAGTGAAAAATTATAACACTAAACAAAAAAAAGCCTTATCGCACACGCAAAGCGCGTGAGATGAGGCTAGTTAAGTACTAATAATTTTTCCAAAAGAATATTACTTCCTTTTTATTCGATAACTGATTATTCTCATCAAAATTTGTGTGTGCACGTGTGAGCACACATGTGTTTTAGTGGTTCCTAATAGATTTTGAAAGTTCAAATAGTGTGAAATACACTATGAACATTTAGAATACCAAATTAAAAATTACCAATTCAAACTATATGTTGTAAGGGCCTTTTCTGATAGGATTGGGCTGCCTCCTGCGGTGATAGGCCCTGGTGTTTCTGAGTAAGGGAGTTGGGGCCGGTCCAATTGCAACTCAACTTGGGCCGGTTTGTGCACAAACTTATACCACGCCTGCTAGGAGCAAGTTTGTTGGCAAGCAGAATCGTAGCAGGCAAGCTACGACAGGCTAGACTGTTGCAGAAATTATGGCAGGTTAGACTGTTGCAGAAGTTATGGCAGGCTAGACTGTTGCAGACAAGTTATGGCAGACAGATAATAATGACTAAAAAACAGAGTATTCTTTTTATCTAAACAAACTAGGTATTTCCAGTTAGTAAAATAGGATTATTGTCACAATGATACCAATCGTTAAGGAAGATAAAGAGAGTAACACTGATTAATTTTGAATAGGCAAAATATTAAGTTATAAAATTCTATCTGCCGCAGCAAGTCCAAAGAGGGGAGAACGCCTCTTCTCAATGCAAATAATCCCCCAGGAAGAATCCTGCTATGGGAATTAATGGTTTTGAGGGAGTCGGCCCTGAATGGTTATAGTCCCACTGGGAAAAGCTCTCGTTTGCATTCTTTGGAGGAAAGGTGAGATTTTAAAGGGGGAGAGAGGGAAGCCGATCTATTGGTGCATGCTCTTTCGAACTAACTCTCTCATTTCTTTCTTAGTTTTCTTTCCTTTTCTCTCTATTTTCGTTCTAATCTTTTTTCTTCTCTTCTTACTCTGTTTTTTCTTTTAACGTTGTAAAATATGCCCTGTTTTTCGACCTCCTCTACAGGGCACGGCAAGGGCCTCTTTATAGTGCCTGCCGTGACCAGTGTTTTACTGTTTTGCCCCCTTAACCGCCTTTGTCTGGTCTGGGTATGCCTGCCAATCGTACAAAATCCCTGCCAGACTGAGGCGGATCCATTTTGTCCATTCTGTGCACCGCGGACTCATTTTGTCCTTCTGCGTGCCGCGGCCTTTCCTGCCACGATGTTACATTTCCTCTCTCCTCACACTCAGAGCATGCACTCAACGGTTCCCTCTCAAATTGCCTCTTTTGGGTGGTCTATCATCCCAGCAGGACGTACCTCCCAAAAGAGGCTTGAGCAGGGGCCGAAAATAGATCCTTTCCCCTCTCCCCACCACCAAACCACACCCCCTTTACCTCTTACCTTTGGCCCATGGCCCCACCATGTCCTGTATTGGCTGGGTACAGGCTGGTGGCGCCTGGGCCTTGCGCGTGCTTCCCTCTTAAATTTGTCCAAGAGGCTGCCTGCTGCTCATGTGTCTGCCGTGACCTGGAGACTTTCCTTCTGCGTTTTCTGGCCTTTTATGTGGGCTTTCTTTTGGTCCTTTGCTTCAATTAGAAACTGGGCTTCGTATGATGATGGGCTTTATATTTCTTGTGCCTACCTTTTGTTTTTCTTTGCTGCCTGCCGTGTTGGCTTATAGTTCCTGCTGTAATGACTCAATCCTGCTGGGCCCCTTTTTGGGGCCGGCCGTTTTATTCCTTTTCTCAGTGGCCTACCATAGGCACTGTTTTGTTTCCTTTTGTTCATGGGCTCCTATGTCCATTTGTTTTCTTCTTTTGGGCATCCACGGCCCATTTATAAATTTAGGTTACGAGTCATAAAAGTAACTCCTTTGCAATGAAAACTATATAAGAAACATGAGCTGGTTTTCATAGTGCCTGTTTAAGGCTGCTAAGATTTCAAAGCATGCCAATTTAGCTGTCATTTTGATATTTTCTGTTTAACTAACAAAATTTTTGTATGGACCTTGCTGCAGGGAATAACAAAAGGGTACTAGTGATAGCATTAGGTAAGATGCCTCTTCAATCATACTTCTTGTTGCAATCAATAATCACGTGTGCTTGGACAGTATATGGAATTTAAATTATTCCATCTTAAAAGTGACATTTGTTTTTTCAACACATCTAAGGTACAATTCCAAGCCATCATGATTTTCTCCTTGACTGGGTATGGCTAACCATCAAAGCTATACTGCAGTTATTTTTTATCTCATACAATGATAAGTTTTCAAATAACTTCTATTTTAGTTTTGGTCATGGCTCCACTTGCCTAATTTTTATCATTCAAAAGGATGTGATTGTATGTACAGAATCCATAAGAAGACTTCTAAAACTTGTCCTCAAAACCTCACTACTTTATTTTGCGTAAGGTACCCAAGTCCCATGCCAAGCCATTCTTCATTTTTCTTTTTCAATGTTAGTATGTTGTTAGTGACACCACAAGAAAATGTGATTTTTATAAGGTTCAAGAGATCTCAAGGGATAATTTGAGCTACTCTATTTTATGCGCTGCATAACTTTGTGATCTCTATTCTTTGATTACAGTCACTTCATTCGCTGGAATTGGAATTCTGGTCATTATAATCTGCTACTTCTGTGGAAAGCACTCATCTAAGAAAATTATTTATTTTTGGAAGAAGGAAACTTTAACCTGTCAAAGTGTAGAGGCCTTTCTAAGGAAAAATGAACCACTAGCAATTAGAAGATAAAATTATTCAGATATAAAGAAAATGACCAACTCCTTTAATGATAAATTAGGATAGGGGGGCTATGGTGGTGTAAATAAGGGAAAGTTACAAGATGGTTGTTTTGTGGCTGTGAAGGTTTTGAAAGAATCAAAGGGCAATGGAGAGGAATTCCTTAATGAGGTTGCAAGCATTAGTAGGACCTCCCATGTTAACATTGTGACTCTTATGGGTTTTTGCTTTGAAGAATCTAAAAGAGCTCTCATTTATGAGTTTATGCCAAATGGATCTCTTGAAAAATTCATATATAAAGAAAATCCCTCAAATGCTGACCGTCAATTGGGGTGGGAAATATTATACAAGATTGCAATTGGCATTGCTCGAGGATTAGAGTACTTACATAGAGGTTGCAACACACGAATCTTGCATTTTGACATAAAGCCTCACAACATTCTTTTGGATGAAAACTTTTGTCCAAAGATTTCTGATTTTGGCCTTGCAAAAATATGCCATAGAGAAGAGAGTGTCATATCAATGTTGGGAGCAAGAGGAATTGCAGGATATATAGCTCCAGAAGTATTTTGTAGAAATATTGGGGGGGTCTCCCATAAGTCAGATGTCTACAGCTATGGAATGATGGTTTTAGAAATGGTTGGGGGACGAAAGAATATTGATGTTAGTGTTGATCGTGTTAGTAAAATATATTTTCCACACTGGATTTACAAGTGCATTGAACTTGATGAAGAACTAGGACTGCAAGGCCTCATTAGCAAAGAGGATGAAGAAATTGCAAAGAAGATGATAATAGTGAGTTTGTGGTGTATACAGACTGATCCCTCAAGCCGACCATCAATTAGTAAAGCAGTGGATATGTTGGAAGGAAGCCTCGACTCCTTGCAAATTCCTCCCAAGCCTTTCTTGTCTTCCCCACCAAGAACAACTGTAGATTCTTCTACTGCAACAGTGTCATTATGAAATGCATCTCTGTTCTGCAGTTCTTTTAATCTGTTGTAGATGGTAATGAACATCTTTGTGAACTATATTTATATTGGACTTGTAGATGAACATCCTTTTATGATTACCTACAATATGAATTTCTAGCATTGTGGCTTTGACTATGAATTAGAAATGCTACAATTCTACTAGTAGTAATCGTCATGTATGTCTTAACAATATGGTACCTATACTAAAATAAGATAGTTCTATAAGTTGAAACTAAAAGGAAAGCGTTTGAAAATTGTTAAAATGAAACAGTTAGGAACCAAACTAATTGACAGCACAAATGACCCAAATTGTGTTATAGGCAAAGCCTTAAAAGTTTATATACTTCCTGTGGTTGATACGAATAAATTAAAAGTATACTACAAAGCAAATAATTTTTTTTTTCTTTTATTTATTTTTGGGGAAGGAGAGGAGGGACTAGAAGATGGACATATTCTACTGCTAGTGCTTAAAAAGAAACTATTCTGCTTAATCTTCTAGAGGGCCTCATGGCTTAAAGAAACTAGAAGATTAAACTTATTTCGGTGTTTTTTATGCCTCAAAAACTCAGCTTGCGACGCCGGCTTGAAATGATCTAGATCTTGAGGCCCTTAAGGGATCTTGAAGATAGAAGAGATAACACTTTGAAAATATTATTGACATTTAGAACTTTACTTCCGTTTTACATTTTGGAAGCTTATTTAATGGCTTCACAAAACTTATTTTCATGTAAAAATATTCTTAAAGATATCGTACTTGATACAATAACATAATAGGACTTTACTTTTACTAACAAACCCTTAAAACACCTAGAATCAAGAAAATAAAATCATCTCTCTTAAAATTTCGAAAATTACACATAAATTCAAAAATGAGCAAGCAATAAAAATTACGCCCTGCATCTTGTCTTATATCAAACCCCTTCACTTGAATAAAACTTGATCTCAAGTTAGTGTGGAAATTGAAATCTTTCACTTCAAATAAAAAGATACTTTGAATGCTTGACAATGTTCATAACCTGTTAAATTTATTTTCCACAATTTGCATAACTTGGAATTTCTTATTTTTACCCTTCAATTGGTTTTCCAGATTAACAAATAAATGATATAAATAAGAAAGACAAGATCAAATTAGAATTTTGGTGTAGTAAATATCAATGTAGGGGAAAAAGAAGAAAAGGAAAGTTAATGTTAGTATGGTAAGTAAACAATACGGTATACATATACCACCTAGATAATAGTAATTTAGAGAATTATTGTATTTGTAATTGTAAAAAAGTGACAATAAGCTTATATGTAGTATCACATCCACGAGGAAAAAATGGCTTAATCTGGGTGATCCAAAAATTCCATATTTTCACTACCTTATTAAAATTAAGCAATCAAAGAATTGTATCAAAGGTTTTCTGGATAATAAAAGAAAAAAGATTGGAGGATGCAGAGCAAATTAAGCAATTAGTAGTGGATTTCTACCAAGGACTACTTGGAACTCCAAATGCAATATCATTGAGAATCAGAGTTCATGGCTATAAGTAGAGGCTATTGACTTTGAAATTGGGTAGGCTCTGTTTTTCACGGGAGAAGATAAAGCCTCTGGACCAGATGGCTTCATTGCAAAAATTTTCAAGCAGGTCTAGCAGACTGTCAAACCTGATGTGGTGGCTGTCATTGCATCCTATTGTCAATTCTAGAAAGCTTCTCTTTGAAGTAAACTCAACCCCTATTGCCTTTGTTCCTAAGGTTCCAAATCCCTCAACAATGGCTGACATTAAACCAATTGAATGCGGTAATGTAGTTTACAAATATATTACTAAAATCCTTCAAAAGACTTAAAGATTGCTTGGGTTTCTCAGTAAGCTCTAATCAAACAGCTTTTATAAAAGGAAGAAACATCTCAAAAAATGTGTTGCTAGCATATGAACTTGTAATGGGTTATCATAAAAATAATTCCCTTAGTAGATGTGCCATCAAAGCTGATTTGAGGAAGGCTTATGTTTTTTGTCACTTTGACTATTTATCCTGATGTATTTGATAGCTGCTGCCTACCCAATTAATTTTGTTATCTAAGTGAGGAAGTGCTTCACAAACACAAGCTATTTAATTGGCCTAAATGGGAGCATGATTGGCTATTTCAAGGGAGGCAAAGGCCTCAAACAAGGGGGGCCACTTTCCCCTTTCTCTTTGTCATTGTCCTGGAGGTCTTCACTAGAACAATGCAAAACAAGGTTCAAAAGAGTAGCCAATTCAAGTTTCACCCTTATTGCAAGGATTTGAAGTTAACTCACCTAAGCTTACAGATGATCTTTTAATATTCGCTGCTACTGAATAATCCTCAATTAAATTAGTGACAGCAAGCCTTGAAGAGTACAAGTACATGTCTGGTTTGTCAATAAATCCCAACAAAAAGTGAAGTTTTCTTCTCTGTTGTACTGTGCCTCAAGCCATAAGAAGCACATCCTAGAAGCATTGTAATTTAAAGATGGTTTTGCCTTTTAGATAAATCTTTCTAATTTGCCCCCACACAAAAAAAAAAGTATATAATAGTGAACTCATTGGGCATGGCCACGACATCAATCATACCATGGGTTAAATGCTATCAATTCATGTATAAGGGGGAGAGTCAAATTATCCAAGAGGTTGGTCTTGGTGCTGTATGTTAGCTCTACATATGTTGATCTTGGTTCTGTATCCTTTAGCTGGGTCTATCGTGAAATGAATTCAGCAGCCCATGAACTAGCTAAGTGGTCTCAGTCAATTTTATTTGGTAGTTCTCCTACTGTTAAAGGTGTGATTGTAAAGGAGGCCGACCCTTTTGTGTAGTTTTCTTTTCTTCTTCAATAAAATCCTTTATTCACTAGAAAAAAAGAAATCCAAGAGGTTGGACTCGATAATTAGAGTTTAAAATTCACTTTCTTTTTAGAAACAACTTCTTAATTTTTATACATGAATATTGGCTCTCTGTTTCACAAGAATTTGTACCCTCTTCATTAAGTAATCACTACAAAAAAATGCTTCTGAGGCCGCGTTTTAAAAACGCGGCCATAGGACTTAAAAACGCGGCCTAAGGCCCGTTGGGCCTTAGGCCGCGGTTCATTAGGCCGCGTTTTTTGCCGCGGCCTAAAACGTGCGACTATAGGCCCGTTGAGTCTAAGGCCGCACTTTTTGAGCCGCGGCCCAAGACCCGGGCTATAGCCGCGATAAAAACGCGGCCTCAGAATGGTATTAGGCCGCGCTTTAAACGCGGCTTAAGAGGAAACCTTAGGCCGCGCTTCTAAAGCGCGGCCTAAGGTTATGGTATTAGGCCGCACTTTTAAGCGCGGCCTAATGTAAAGATATTAGGCCGCGTGTAAAGCGCGGCCATAGGTCTACCCCAGATGGGCCTCCTCTCAGCCCATTTGGCCTTAGGCCGCGCTTTAAACGCGGCTTAAGACATAAGCTTCGGCCGCGTTTAAAGCGCGGCCTAAGCTATGGTTTTAGGCCGCGTGTTAAGCGCGGCCATAGGTCTACCCCAGATGGGCCTCCTCTCAGGCTATTTGGCCTTAGGCCGCGCTTTAAACGCGGCTTAAGACATAAGCTTCGGCCGCGTTTAAAGCGCGGCCTAAGATGTGGTTTTAGGCCGCGCTTTTAGCGCAGACACCAGATATGGTATTAGCCCTTTTAGGCCGCGCTTTAAACGCGGCCATAGTTGATTTTTTTTTTTTTTTCTCCCTGTCTAGGCCACTAAACCTATTCCCAATTTACAAAACCTGTCACAAACCTGTCACAAACGCAATTTCAGAGTTCATTCTCAAACATTTGGAAGTTCATTCTCTTTGTCCAATCACAATTTCACAACTACATTTGGAAGTTCATTCTCACAAATACAGCAACTGGAAGTTCAAATATAATAAATAAAGTACCATACATAAATAAATACAGCAACTGGAAGTTCAATACAACAACATATTTACACAAATTAAACATTGTCCAAGTACACAAATAAACTTTTGGAATCTTCAAAATGTCCACGATTAGTCCCACGCTATCTAGCAGCGCTATCCTGAGTATATTATAGACATTGTATTAGTGGTACTAAACAATAGATTTGCAATAAACATGCAACCGAAAATATATTAAAGACAAAAGTTTTAGTACCTGCATCGCTTGTGTCATGGAAGGGAAGTCGTGAAATCCTTGTAACATCGCTTTCACGCCCGCCAAACATTCATCCATTTGCCGCTTTGATTCCGCCATCTGCTGCTGATGTCGTGCATCTGATTCGGCCCGTATTTCGGCAATTTCTTCCTTATGCTGTGCATGCAATGCGGCGATAGCCTCCTGATGCCTCTGCTCTGATTGGGCAAGTTGGTCCCTCAGTGAATTTTCCAATTCAGTCATCCGATGGGCTGTTTCGCTGGACGACGGAGCGGTCGAACATGGAAGGTTAGCCCCACTTCTTCCTGTTGGGGTTGGCCCAAAACCGACCCCCCGTACACGACCACAACGTTCTTTGCCCATCACTTGAGCGAATGCATCATCTGTGGACCATAAGATTCCTGCGTCACGCTCTCCTTGTAGTGAGCCCCCATTGTTTAAAATTTCATTCATTTTATCCTGTTTTCACACAAGACCCAAATCACATATTATTTGCTATAAACATATCACGCGCAAAAAACAAAACATATAGTCCACCAACGATAATCTGACTTACAATCTTATCTCTCACTGCATCACTAATAGGAGTCCCATCTTTTTTGCTGTATACTTTCGCGAAAACAGCTGCACGCTCCACTGCTTGTCCACTTTCCTTTGCCTACATCATAATAATAACACGTTATGCTTCAACTAACTCATTTTTTTCAATTTTTTTTTGTCCCTATAAAGTTAACGCATATTGTACACAACTATCTCCATCCAATTTGTCCATATAAAGTTAACGCATTTTGACATAAAAAAAAATTTAATGTATCATAATAATAATAAAAAACCGGGAAAAAAACAAAAAACACACAAAACCGGGCTGCCAACTAGTGCCTTATGATTACATAAAATAGCCCTTTCTTAGGCCACATTTCAAAAAGTGCGGCCATAGGACCCTTGTTGACAGCTTGAAGACATATTTTAGCTGCGTTTAAAACGTGGCAATAGGCCACAACTATAGCCGCGTTTCTTAAATGTGGCCTAAGGTCAGTACCTATAGCTGCAGTTTAAACGTGGCAGTAGGCCACAACTATAGCCGCGTTTCTTAAATGTGGCCTAAGGTCAGTACCTATAGCTGCAGTTTAAACGCGGCTACAACCCCCTAAATATATATTGAATTTATCTATAGCTGCGTTTTAAACGCGGCTAAAATATGTCTTCAAGCTGCCAACAAATATCCTATAGCCGCATTTCAATCGCATTTTTAATGTCTAACATTAGTTTTTATTATGAAATAAAACTATTAAGGCAAGCAATGGTCAAAAATTACGTACTACTTCACAAAAAATGCTCAGATTCATCAGTAAACTAGTTTCTTCAAACTCTTCATATTCATCACACAAGAGGGTCATATTGCTCTACCATGTTCTTCGTAAGAATGTCAATAATGGTGTTAGCAAATTGCTCTATCATGTTCTTTGTAAACTTAAAGAAATAAAATAAATCACCTACAATTTTTTGATACCAATATGTCACAAGTTCGATTAAAATATCATGTGTATTAAAACTTTAGTTCTTCTTCTACAATACATTTCTTACCATATTCTCAGCAGTTTGGGCAAAACTTATAGGCCCCGACCTCGCTATGTCCTTCTGAAATCCACGACTTCTCTTGTTCTTATCAACTAATGTCTACAAACACATTCCCACCAACATTACCAACACAAAAATTTATTAAAATAAAAATATTGGAAGACAATACGTTCTTAATGACAAAAAAAACCCATCATATGACGAAATGAACCAGTAAAAGATAATAGAGCAAGAAAATATGCTCACCACCATTTTAGGATCAAACCAATAGTCAACTAGCTCCTCGTAGTCCTGCGTGTCAGCCCATGATGGTTTGGCCAATTTGACCTCTCCTATCGACGCATCTTTTACCTTGTATTTTTTTTTTAACTTGGTCCTTCGGTTCCTCCTTAGTTCCCCCAATAAGCGCATTGCCCAGGCCATTTGATTAGGTGGTTTGATAATTTCGGGCGCAAACTGCCACTTACTCTGAAATGCAAAACTACTCATTAGCATAGTGCAATAGTCCACCTTACTAAAAATGTCATTTGATTCTAAAAATTAAAAGCAGCTTAATAAGTTACTACCTGTATCTTCTCCCACGCATTTTCTTTGAAATGATCAGGGACATGCGTCCAATTAACTGGTACAAGTGGGCAAAGGGCCTGGCAGAGGCAAAAAGTGCCCAACCACCTTTTGAATGTTTGGCCGCTCTGTCCAATCGGTTGGCCGCTCTTAGTTAACGGACATGTAAGTCTTTGGTGAGCTGGAAGAGCCCATATGCGGCTCATAAGCGTTACCCCACGCTTCTTTTTAACATTACTGGACTGTGGGGTTTGCTGAACCGAATCTTCTTCACGCCCATTGCCCACTAATGGGGTATCTTGGACCAAATCTCCTGCATATAGTAAACCACTATTAGTAATAAAATTTAAAGTTCACAACAACAGAAAAGTTACAGTATATATATACATTTCAAGTGCTTAACTAACATCATATATGTGATGTTGGTGTGTATATATACATTTCGATAATTGGTTTTGTGATTACCTAACTTGAAAAGCAGTAATGGGCAGCCTTTCTTTCTTATGTCAATATTGAACATAATAAAAAAGTACGTTTACAAGCATGTTTAAAGGTTTTTTAAAATCAGTCTAATAAAATAAAAGGAGAATAGTAAAACAAAACAAAAAATAAAATATAAAACAAAACAAAAAATAAAAATGAAAGAACCTGTTGTCCATTTAAGACATTAGCTAATGCATTTTACCCCATTCCATTATTTAGACAACAACAATGTTAAGGGTACAACTTTTATCCATATAATGCGCATACAATATTTCAATTGATTATTATTATTATCTTCTTTTTTTTCCTTAACCTATTGAGAGGGAATAATCTTGGCCAAATCATCTTAATTAATCATGTTGAATCAATGTCTACAATAATTTCTTTAATAAAAAATGAATGTCTTTTTTGTTTTTTAATTTCTAGAGGTAGTAAAAAAAAAAACCTAGAGACCAAGAGTATTTTTTTTTTAGTTGTTTCCTTTTACAAGTCTCGTCTTTAGATAAAACCAAGATTACAATTTGAATGAATTGTTCTAAAACATGTACTAGTGCACTTAATATTTTGAACTAGTAACTTAATAGTCCGTTTCGATTAAGAGGGGAGAGAGCGAGAGAGCGAGAGAGAGAGAGAGAGGCTATTTTAGCCAACTCTATTTTATTCCCCTCCATAGTCCCTCCCTCCCCCCTCAATCCAAGTAGACCCTAAGTTAGGCAAGCATGGTCCATTTTGTAGAATTGTGCAAAAATTTCTAAACTGGAGATTAGAGTCATTAGACCATACAATCGCCATGGTGCTAAAAGTCTACAACCTATACCTTTATAATAATTATTCTATACTATTAGGCCAACACATTAATATAAGCTTATTTTAGTATAGGCGTGATTTAATATGCTATCCCACAATAAAAATAAATGAATTTACTAGTTACATTAACAAAGAATTCATCTTCTCTTTGTAAAGCCAAGTGACCAAACCTTTATTGATAGAACACAATTCTAAGAGTTTACAACACAAATTCAAAACCAGAATAAAACATAAATTGTAAGAGTGTAGAACTTGCACCTTGATCGGTTTTAAATGATAAAAAATAAACCTACATTGTAATCTAATTTTAATAAGTTTTCCATTCATGTTAATTTCCCTTACTAGGTCCAACCCTGCATTGACTATGAAAAAGAAATATACCAGCCACCAGGGAAAGCTCATATATATGCATGGTGCCAATGTGCCTAAACCGTACCATTTAGGCTCTATTAGTGACAAATACTAAATCTTGGTTAAAAAATAATAAGTGACACATGATAAATATAAGACTACATGCCCAATTTTTAATACCACAAAGGCTAGCGTCAAAAGAGTAGTACTGAAGACTCCACAAATTTAATAATAATTGACATGTATTATTGTGATTGAAACATTATTTTCAAGTGGGTCCTTCAACAAATTTCTTTTGACATTACTTTTACTTTTACCTGGAGAAGGCGGCTGTGTCTCATCAATATCTTCTCCCTCCTCTCTTGCTTGCTGATCAGCCGCGTAGGCGGCCCTTAGCTCCTCTTGCACAGTCTCTCGTGAGCGTGCGTGTGATGGTCCAACGGCGACTTCCACCACTGTCAATGGATGTTCCCCTTCCATTATTGCACCAAACAACCGAAAAATTAGTTAAAACAGTAATAAATATCAAATGTTACATAGAAAGACATGTAAACTACCTGTGTCATGTGTCCCAGTATCCCTAGATTGGGCGGCTGCCAGCCCCTTCCCCCTCTGTCGTGAACGTGGAGGTCCTTCGCCAACTTCCACAACTGGCAACTGGCGTTTCTTTCCCATTCCTGCGTCCAATTACACACAAAACAAAAACAATGTTAATTATAGACAACAGTGAATTGCATAAAATGTATTATGACAAAAAGACAGTAAAATAACTCATGGCAATATTTAACAATTTTTCCAGGCATATATCTAAGTTTAAGAGCTTCTCTTTGCCAACCACTACAACGATGACGACATGAAACCCTCACACCACACGAACATATAAACAAAATCATAACAAATGAATTGCAAATCCAATAGCGAAGAGGGAAAGAAGTTGGATGCATAATATGTACCAATTCAAGGAATTAACAATGTAGATAGAATTAACAAATTCATCACATACAACACCGACGAATGGCTTTAATTCATGAATACCAATACAATTTCATTAACAACTGTAACATCCAAATGCAGAATACACCACTAAAAATACAGAACTACTCATCCTCGGTGTACTCATCCTCGTTGTCAGCTTCATCGTCGGACTCATCGTCAATAAACTCACAATCGTCTTCCTTGTTTACGTTTTGACGATCTCTTTCAGTGATGATAGAGGCATCAATTGTCATTCCGTCTAGATCATCCCGAGCCCAACGAAGGTTGTCAGCCACAATCTCATTAGTGCTTATATTGTACGGAACATTCTCAGAGAAACTATATACGTCATCCTCCTCACGTTGGGGACCAAGACCAGCATCAAACACATCCCTAGCTTTAGTTTTGACAACAACATACCAATCTTTCTGCCTTTTATCTTCAACATAAAAAACTTGTGTAGCTTGAGATGCCAAGACATATGGTTCATCTGTCATTTTATGCCCAACATGTATGCAGTGTGTAAAGTTCACCATAGGAAACCCAAATTCATCAGTTTTATATCCTCTTCTATGTTCGTCATGAACCCATTTACACTTGAATAAGACATGTTTGATATTGTCTGAATAATTCAACTCGATTATATCAGTTAAAATACCATAGTACGTACTGCCACCATCAGTAGCGACACTAACTCCACTATTCTGCGTTTTCTTGTTTGCCTCATCACTGACACTCCTAAATTTTAAGCCATTTATGACATAATGCTTGAACCTCTTAACATAAAGAGATGGCCATTTGGACAATGCAATAAGGGTATCACTAACTCCCTCCCTTTCCTTATCAGCACCAGTGAGGGACATCACCTAACATCAGTTGTCCAAAAGAAAATAATTCATATCAGTACAAGTAATCATAGTGGACACAGTGTTACGGGTTTACTAAGTTCAAAATGTCATACGTACATGACTCGTAAACCACGTACAGAACTTCTCCATGTGGTGCTTATATATAATGTCCTTGGAAACGTTACGATTCTGGCCTTTTTGGAGTTCATCCTCCATCAGTCTATTGTGCATCCTGTGTATGCAATTGTATTAGGGTTAATACACGTAACGTACATTGGATTGACCCCAATCATATATGTATACGTAATACTTACTCACGAAAGCGGTTGATGTTTTCTGAATTGAATAAAACATAGCGATGGGCTTGGGTCCACTCTGTATTGTTTAGTGTCACAATCGAAACCGGCCCTGTGGACTCCTCAATCGTCCGGGTGGGTCGATTGAATATAGTTTCAACTCCTTCCATATACCGTGAACAAAATGTTAAGCACTCCTCCACTATGTATCCTTCAGCAATAGACCCTTCCGGAGCAGCTCTATTTCGTACGTAAGACTTAAGTCGTGAGAGGTACCTATAAAGGAATGATAGGATTAATGATTGGCAATGGTCATTCGAAGGCAGTTTTTTATGAAACTGGAAGTTGATCAATAATATTACATAAATCTTACCTCTCAATAGGATACATCCAACGGTAGTGCACTGGACCACCAATCTTAGCTTCAGCAGCTAAGTGTATGACCAAATGTACCATCACTGTAAAGAAGGATGGAGGAAATATCTTTTCTAATTCACACAATGTCACTGCAATGTCTGCCTCAAGAGTCACAATATTTGAAACCGTAAGGGTTTTGGAACAAACTTCTCTAAAGAAGCAAGCTAACTTTATCAAAGGCCTAGTTACATGAGATGGCAAAGACCCACGTAATGCTATGGGAAAAAGCTGCTGCATCAAGATGTGATTATCATGACTCTTCAAACCAGAAATCTTACGTTCTTTCATATTCACCCGGCGTGAGATATTGGAAGCGTACCCATCAGGTACTGCTATGTCCTTCAAAACTTGCAAGAAACTATCTCTCTCCGATAAATTCATATGAAAACATGCGGCTGGTATGATATACTTATCATCACCTTTTCGTTGTAGGTGGAGTTCACTCCTTATCCCCATCTCCGCCAAGTCAAGACGTGCCTTGTAATTATCCTTCGTTTGGTCCTTCACATTCAACAGTGTGCTTAGTATATTGTCCATCACATTCTTCTCTATATGCATCACATCAAGATTGTGTCGCAATTTATGATCCTCCCAATAAGGCAAGGTGAAAAATATGCTCCTCTTCCTCCAACCAATCGGGTCTTCCTCCCTTCTCTTTCTTTTATTGTAAGCAAGTTGACATTTCCTTCCCAGACAACGTCCAAGTAAATGTTCAGTTCCACACATAATTTCTGATGCGACTGGTGGTTCAGGAGCCAATCGCGTATCAATAGATCCATCAAATAGCAAACTTTCTTTCCGAAAATGGTGGTCAACATCCAACCATCGCCGATGTCCCATGTAACAGAATTTGTGGCCATTTATCAAATATAGGGAGTCAGTTTCCACAGCACAAGAAGGACACGCCAACTCACCTTTGGTACTCCAACCCGACAAATCAGCATATGCAGGAAAATCATTTATAGTCCACATCAACGCTGCACGCAATTGGAATACTTCTTTTGAAGATGCATCGTACGCTTGTACTCCAACATCCCATAACTCCCTTAGTTCTTCTACTAACGGTTCCAAATACACATCTATAGCAATCCCTGGCGAGGTAGGACCAGGGATAACTAATGATAGAATCATAGATGACCGTTTCATGCACAGCCAAGGTGGGAGATTGTAGGGGACCAACATCACAGGCCACGTACTATGACTGGTACTCATAATTCCGAAGGGATTGAACCCATCCGCAGCTAATCCAAGTCTGACATTACGAGGGTCAGATGAGAACTGTAAATGCTTACTGTCAAACATTTTCCAAGCACCTGAGTCAGCAGGATGCCGCATTACCCCATCATCAGTACGACCATTAACATGCCATTTCATATCACTAGCCAGATCGGGTTCAAGAAATAATCGCTGCAATCTTCGCTTTAAAGGAAACCACCGTAAGATCTTCGCAGCTTTCTTCTTCCCCTTATTGGATGATGCATGCTTACTAGCAACAGATGCCTCATTTGTTTTCCACCTTGAAGCGTTACAACAAGGACACGCCTCAAGGTTAACATGTTGCTTCCAAAACAGCATACAATCATTGGGACAAGCATGGATCTTCTCATAACCCAAACCCAAATCTCGGACTATCTTCTTAGCCTCATAATGGTCCTTTGGCAACTTTGCGTCTGAAGGAAGCATATCTCTCAGGACTTGAAGCAACAGAGTAAATGACTTATTCGTCCAACCACACAGAGTCTTCAACTGGAACAACACGACAATGGCTGAGAAAATGGTAAATTTTGTACAACCTTCATATAAAGGTTTGTGTACATCATCTATCATCTTGTAAAACTTCTTGGCGTCATCATTCAGACCTTCACCCGAATGTTGCGCAGTTGGACCTTCTTCCATTGGTTCGGGTGCCATTTCATGCGGGGGGCACAAATCGTGCAACATCCCACGAAAATCACCATATACATTTTGGGATTCTTGCACCTGAGAGGTCCCACATTCGGTAGCTGGCGTGGCAGCCGCCGATTCCCCATGAAAGTCCCAAACTTTGTAAGTTTTAAGCATCCCCTTCGCCCAACAATGCTCACGTGCCACATCTAGCGGTTGTGCAAGCAAATTGACACACTTCACACAAGGACAGAAGATCTTCCCGTCACGCGCGGATGGGGAGGCAAATTCCACGAATCGGTTTACACCTTCAAAATATTCTCTTGAACCCCTCCTCTTGTCCATCCAACTTTTATCCATTGCAATACAATATGTACGGATTTTCACCTACACCAAGAGTTGTTACTACAAAGGTAATAATTATTATAATTACATTTAATTGTCATTTGTTAAGAATAGACATACCCAAGTATGCGACTAGTTGCTTAGAACATATAACACTTGTCCTAGACAAATGTCATGTGTTAAGTTGTAAAACTAGTTAAGCAGAAGTGATTTAAATATATGTCATTTGGTACTCATTAATGACAATTTTTGTAATAATTATGAAATCCCTAATAATGCAATAACATTGGAAGACCATAAACGGCAAATACTTGGCTCGTTGGTCAAAAGTGAGTTCAAACAAGATTGGTTGAGAATTTAATTCGTAATGACGTTCTTTGAAAATGTGTCAAGTAACGTTACTCCGCTTTGATACATCGACACATTAGCTTCGTAATCGTGCTAAAAATCATGGTCCAATATTATAGGCACTTTATTATAGCAACCACTCAAGTAATTTACCTAAATCCACTATGATACATCTATGGGTTTGGACACTCTGATAGCATGACTAAGATAAATGACGAAGGCATAGTTACATTGAACTTAATTATGTTTAGAGAAAAGAACATTATTTTGTTAATGATTTGGAGCATCTAATGCATTGCACAAGAAATTGTCCAATGATTATGCCCAAATAATAATACTACTATGCATATGCATGACCAAATCATATACTTACTGTTACCCTTTAATTATAATTAAATGAGTTTATTTCATTTTTTTTACCTTGCAAAATGCGAAATCCAATTTGAAGAGGCTAGCAAAATCACCAAGAAATTGGGAAAGGATTGTTTGGGTTGGCAAATTATCATCGAAGTTGTCAATATAAAAATAATTGGTTAGAAGCTGTTATTCAGATTTCATACCCAATTAAGCACCCAATTAAGACAAAGAAAGTAAACAAATGAATAAGATCTGGCTCCTATAAGCAACACTAAAAATATATGGCAACAAAAACCATGCCTGACACTCAGTCCACAAAGAACCTGTATTCCCACAAGACAACCACCATCACTCCTCAAAACAACCCAGAAATAAAAAAGCAACACAACAGTTCCAAACCAACATATCAGATGCAACCATGGAAGATTAAATGTTACCACTCTGGCAAATTTTCCTATTCAAGATTTATTTTATGGGCCATGCTTGAAGTCTAATTGAAGTAAAAGTCATGTGATTTTAAAGGTCTAGTCATGAGTTTTTGGGTTAAAACAGTTTTTTATTTGGGCTTTTATTTAGTAAGTTAAGGTCATTTTCGTATTCAGGAGCAAATTTGTGATTTTTGCTATCCCTACAAATTAAGGATATTTTGGTAGTCTAGTTGATTTTAGGATTTTTCTAGACTTAAATATCTTACATTTTATTTTCTTAGACTCCAATGACCCATGGATCAGAAGTGTAACATAAAAGACAATGGGTTGCACTACCTGACTGGGGTAAACTGGAAGCAAAGGAAGAAGCGACTCCCTTATGCTGAGCAAGGAAATCAGCATACTCTTCCTTTGGTATGGAGATCAATTCTATCTCTAGAATCATCTTGGGAGTTTAATGTAGTCAATGAAGGACAGAGTTCAAGCATAGTATTCATTACAGTTTTGCCTTTGAATACAAAATTGACCATAACATGTCAATTAAAACTAATATTGAAACCGTTTTAACCTAAGGACAAATATAACTAAACCTTCAAAATCAAATGATTTTTACTTCAATTGGACTTCACAAATAGGCCCTTAGAAGAATTATTAAGTAATAGCAAATCATCTTCTATGGCATCAAACCCCTAACAAAACAGTGACTCTATAAGTAAAGCATACCATGAATTGAGAAATACTAAAGAAACCCAATTCATATATATATATATATATATATATATATTAAAAAAATAACAAATAAATAAAAAACAAAATGAAAATGGGCAGCCAAAAATAAAAATCAATTATTTTCATAGCCGCTAAAGGCAAACGTGCCTTCCAGCTTCAACCAATAATTTTAACAATACGTATTAATAAATATCATAGACTTAAGATGCTTAACTAACACTTCTAAATAATCCATCCCAAAGTATGCATATGCAGGAGCAAACCCCTAAGTACAGTGAGCTATACAGGCAGTCAGGCACATATACAAACATATTTATACAAGAACCCAAATCTTTTTGATAGGCGATAAAGAACTTCCAAAATTAAAACCATTAAAGTTGATACTTTTAGAAAACAAAAGGGAAAGAGTCAATTATGAAACAAAAATTGATCCAAGTAAGAAATCAAATTTGAAAAACAAATAAATGGAGAGAGATTAAAGTTAGAACCCAAACCTATTCAGTCGGTAATAAATAGCTTCCAAAATTGAATCCTTCAATTTGATGGCTAAATCCAGAGCCGCATTGCAACTGAAATTTGTAGAAAACAAAAGACAAAAATTAATGATGAAATTGAAATTGATCCAATCACCCAAGTGACAATAAATTTGAAAATTTTAAAAACAAAGTAAAATAGATATAATAAACCAAGAACCCAAAACCTGTTCCATATGAATCGAGCTGTTAGCTTTGAGTACATGAACCGCCAGTTAGTGTGGAATGAATTCTCGGTAATTTTTACCCTTCTTTCTTGAGTTTAGAAGTTTGATTCTAGAAAAATAAAATTCTCTATATTCACTTACAATTAAGAGCAGCACTGAATTCAAAGCACTAATTTAAATTTGGAGGCTTTCTTTCATTCACTTCACTTGGTCTGAGGAATTGTCCCTTTTTTATTTTTATTTATTTATTTATTTTTTTATGAGTTTGAGGAATTGTCCTTCCTAGCCCTAGGCAGACAAACCCTTTTTTGATCAGTATAACCTTGATCTGTGTCTTACTCCAAATAGAGTTAATTGATTATGTGCATAAAATTTGTTCATTGTTTTCCTATAAATTTCTTTGCCTTTAATTGATGAATTATTGGGGTGGCACTCTTACTTTAATTAAGAAATGATTAAAAAAAAATATAAAAGAAAAAGAAAGAGATACATGCACTTTCTTCCATGAACTATATCATTGTGCAGCATGTAGCATGCCGAACTTGTTAATAATAAAAGAAAAAGAAAATAACTATTAGAGTCAATATCCACTAAATTAAAAAAGAACCAAAAGAGGGGAAAAAAGACAAAAAAGAAAGTTTTTTTTTACTAGAGACTCAAAAGGGTCGATTTTTGCTGCCAAAGTTGTACCCTTTTTTACGGTTACAAGATTACCCTGTGTTCATGTTACAGTGTAGAAATTGCTCAAAGCATGAGACCTATATATACCTTTCACAAGGGTTTTTTTTTTTTTTTTTTGTATTGGAGCTTCTGGTGTTTTTTTAATATTTTTTTGAGTTGTTGGTGGACTTCAAGTCATGCCAAAAGGATCAAAATGTTTTCACAGAAATCTACAACTTTTGCTAAGGTGTCATGCATGTTTTACTTTTTGCTCATGGTTGTGTACTTAGTTATATTTACAAAAAATTGAAGTCATTCTTCAGTATGAGTGATCACAGGGTAGTGTCTCATATCGTAGGAGGAAATTTTGCACTGAGTTCCACTACCAATCTACCATTAATGGGTGGATCCATGACTTCTTATGGGCAGCTAGTTGTCTACATATGTTAAAAAGAAAAAGAAAAGAGACAATGGAATTAATCTGTTGGAATTGTCTGTGATTTCTCATATCTCCTAGGCAACCAATTAGGATGTCTAAAAGTAGAGGACTTGGAGAAGTTTTAATCATTACTTCATTTTGACCTTTGAGGTATTGTTGATCAGTTTTTAGGCTGTGAAATTTTCCATTGATTTGCATCAAGAAAATTAAAATTCTTGGAAATTCTTGATAGTTTTGATTTTGGGCATTTATCTTTGGGGGCATTTACTGATGCTCTCATGGCACTACTGAACATCACTCACATGTAAATTGCAGTACTTTAAATTTCTCAGAAATGGTTTTCAATACAGGCTGTTTTTGTGAGCTCAAGGTGGAAGGCATTTTGCTCTGTTTTGTTCTTGATGCTTTTGATACTTTTAACACTTATGAACAGTCAAATGGAACTCTTTTAGATGAGATGCCAAAACTTTTGTTCTAAAATATTCCATCCTCACCTATTAAAGTTAAGAATTGCTGTATGATCATTGCCATCATAAAAACAAGCAATTCCTGCTCCTGGGTTTTTGAATTTACATTGAATCCTCTCCCATATAAGTGGAGAGTCTTTATTTTATTTTTATCTTTGGTAACATTTTAGTTTATAGAGAAACCAATTGTTAGACATCTAATCTCACAAGTAGCATTGGAAACAGACTACAAGGCATCCAAAGTATACAATTTATTACATAATTTTTCATGTTGTACGCACAAAAACTTCCCTGTAAATTCACTAAGTGTCCTCAAAAGGCCTTATCCTCATTTGAAATTTCATAAACATATGCTAGACACACGATGTAATAACCCTCAATATACTGTTTCCGTGGTTGTCATAGAAAATTTCAGAACTTTAAATTATCAAATAATTCAACGGATTAGCACAACTTTTAACAAGTATATGAAATGCATAAGCTCAAATCACTCAATCAACTACACATGCCGCACATAAATTAGCGATTTCATAAGTTCATTTAGTCATTTTACTCATTTAAACACTTACCCAGAACATATTTTGCCTTAATCTATCATCTAAGAGTACATGCAAGCATAGGTTTCAACTTTCAAATCAAGTCATACATGCAGCACATATTCTTGGGAAATCACCACACCCACATGTAAATTCAGGTATAAATCGAGAACAAAGTTCAAAATAAATTTTAACAATGACAAAAAATAAATAAAAATTTACCAGCTCTGTCGTCGTCAACAGCTCTGTGGGTTTGACAGATGATCTAATGAAGAAGATCAGATCGGTGGCAGTGGGTGGTGGCTGAGGTGAGAGAGAGTAGATCTATGGCGGCGGCGGCTACAGCTACGGCGATGGCGGTGGAAACGGCTAGGGCTACGGAGGTGGCTAGGGGCGGTGGAGATGTGAGAGAGAGAGAGAGATCGACGATGGTGAGAGAGGAGATGGAGGGTGAGGGTGAGGGTGAGGGTGAGGGTGAGATCGTCGATGGAGGGTGAGGCGATGGTTTTGGATCGGAGATGGAGGGATCGGCGAGGGCTTTTGATCGGAGGTGGAGGGCGACGGTGACTTGGTCAGATCGGAGAGATGGGGAGTGAGAGAGCAGATGGAGGTTGATTTTGGGTTTTTCGGGCTGATTTTGGGTCTGAGGGAAACAAAAGAAACATTAATCTAGGAGGGAACAAAAAAGCCCAGGTCTTAGGCCGCGTTTTTAAAACGCGGCCTAAGCCCAGTTTTTTTAAAAACGCGGATAAACGTGTAAAAAACGGGGCCTAAGACCTGGGCTAAGGCCCCGTTTTAAAAACGCGGCTGGACCTTCAGTTTTAAGCCCCGTTTATAAAAACCGGGGCAGTAGGCATTTTTGGGCCGCGTTTTTTGAAACGCGGCCCAAAAAAACGCGGCCCAAACCCCCCGTTTTTTGTAGTGAATCACCGCTTTGGGTTAATGCCCAAATCAAGGCATCCTTTTGCCAACTAAGGTAGAAAGGTGGCATCAATTTTTGCATCCAGCCAACACCTAGAAATTGAATCAATCAAAGAACTAACCTTAGCTTTCCTTTGATGGTGTGTAAGACTATAGAAGTGACACGTGGATGAGATTTCAAAGGGAGTCAACTATTGAACCATATACAGACTGATTGGTCATTCCCAATTCAACAAGATGCTCTTCTTGGAAATTGTGACTTCAAGTTACATTTTATGTGTGCATAAATGTGTGTACAACAAAGTGTGTGCAATAAGTTTTGCCCCTTTTGATAACATCTTTGTCTCTTTTAGAATGCTCTTTCAAGCATGGGATGCTTTTGAACTCACCTTTGCCTCCATCACTTGTTCCATTTGATAAAAGTTTTTCTTTAAAAACTTTATAAAACAAAGATTGCTGATTATGAAGCCTCACCATGTTTGTAAATGCTTATGTATCTTTTTTTTTTTGGGTTAATTAATACTAATTTATATTAGTAATTCTCACAATCTTTACTTTTCTCATTTGGTGGTATGTAAAACCTTTTTTTTTTTTTTTTTTTTGATATTTTAAATTCAAATTAGAGGCCTTCCATTGTGAGGGGGGGGGGGGGAAGAGAAAAATTGATCCTATTTTTTAATAAACAATACCAAAAAAAAAAAAAAACATTTTTATAAGTCAATATGATCATGAGATTTTTTTTTGAGTTTCTGCCCTAATTATTGTTGTTGTTATGTTTATGTTTTTTGTAAACATATTATTCATGTATATCTTAATTGGATTGATATCCATAATAGATAGAATACAACTTAATACATAGAATACAAGCTCAGTAATGTATTGTGAAGAAAAGCATATCTACAAAAAGCTAAATTTCTATTAAGTGTTTTGAATTTATTTTGTCATATATTAATTTTATTTATTATTTACAATTTCGAAAACTTGTTAATGCTATATTAATGACAGAATGAGTTTTTGTTTAATACTAGTCGCTAACCCATGCGATGCACGGGATACTTAAATTTCGAATTTATTTATTAAGTGTTTTGAATTTATTTTGTCATATATTAATTTTATTTATTATTTACAGTTTCGAAAACTTGTTAATACTATATTAATGACAGAATGAGTTTTTGTTTAGTACTAGTCGCTAACCCGTGCAATGCATGGGATACTTAAATTTAAAATCACATATCTATATATATAATAATAGGTGAAGCTAAAAGAAACTCAAATTAGAATTCTAAATTAGAGTTCCAACTTTGCGCAATGTGTCCTTAGGATCAAGCGCGCTATCCACTATAGTCAGACCCAAATTATGCCATCATAAAAAATAGTGGATTTTCAAATTTTAACATAAATCTACATTCACTTTTGCACCAACAAATCTATACAACTTCATATTACATATAAATTAATTTAATTTTTTATTATAAATTATTACATATAAATAAACCTCATTGCATAAATATATTCTACACTTATATGATTTTGGAGATCATTCACCTAACAATCTTCACCCAAGCATCCTCCTTCTAGAGTCTTATCTCTTTTCTTTAAACTTGCATATGAACAATTTTAAGTGAAAAAGTTTTAGCCAATGATTTCGAGTAAATAAGAGTCACATTTGGCCAAAATCTAAGCACCCTTTTTTTTCCTTTTTGGAGAAGAAAAATCTATGCAACCTAACTCACCCTACACTATAGTCCTTTTGGAGTGTGGGTGGGTTTTACCTTTTGTAGTTGCGTGCTCTTACCATGCAAAACCAAAAACAAAGGATCCTAGAGTTTCTAATGTTTCAACATCTTATAGCTTTACACATCATCAAATATCATTAGCATGAGATGTTAATTCAATGAAGCAATGAGAAAAAGAGTTGGAAGACATTATTTGGCAAACTGATTGAAGCCATCCTGCTCATATATTCATTGCATGCATGTGTACAAAATAAAAAATAAGTTTTGTTTTCTTTGCTCACCATGACCAATATAAAACAATCCTATTGAGCACATATGAGTTCAAAATAAAGATAGCAGTTTCGATTTTTGTCAATAGTGCTTTTCCACTTTCATCAACCAAGACCATTCATTATAATGAAGAGCTATGTCATTTGTAGAGTAAATATATAGTATAGAATACAGAGTAATGGCAATTGACAACACTGCCACATGCATCTTATTTCATTCATATAAACTTCAATTCATCTTATTTCATTCAAGTCAAATTTACTTCTCAAAGCAATGAAGGACACCACAACGATACAATCATTTATAGTACACTTAATCCAAAAGTTTAAACTTTGAATTTGAGTATCATGAATAACCTAAACCTGAAACAATAGATTATCCATGATAACCGAACAAATTGGGGATAGAATCTAAAGCATTCAAAAGCACCAATCATTGCTTGGTATAATAGATATATAGAATCAAAATTCATGGCTATGCAATAATAATTTATAGCAGATTGCTTTATAGTTCCTGTTAGGACATATGTGTTTCACATGTTAAGATCATATGTCACTATTTTATGTAATTGGCAAATCCTTTGACAAAACGCACTTTACTTGTAATTGGGTAGTTCTAGGATGGTTTTAATACTTTAAGAAACAAGGTTTCAAGGTCAAGTGTTGAAGTCATCAAGTCTGTCCAAGAAAACAAGCTAAAAGTGCAAATTCATTAAAGCTTGACAGTTGGCTCAATAGCTTCTCGACAACTTATTTGTCGAGATTTAAGAAATTCAGAATTCTGATATGATTTCTTAGAATCTGTGATTATGTGTTCAGGTCTTCTTTCTCCTAACCCTAAACATATAAAAGGATTATTTTAAGAGCCTTTAATATGTGGGCAAGTTGCACAAGCATTGAGAAAACTCTGTTCAAGCAAATTGTGACCGGAGACGAAGTTCTTGCCCTAGTTCATCATTCTTATGAAGAAGTTGCTGTGTATGTGCATCATTGGGTTTTGTGACCAAGCATCTTCTTAATCTTCATCATTGAAATGAATTGAAGAACTTTGCAGCCAACAAACTTCTTAGTTGGTGATTGAAGTCACGTATTGGGATCTACACAATTGGTTAGTCACGTACTTGGGAGCCGTGCATCAAAAGGAGAACTGTCACTACAGAACAAGTCCAATTGGGTATTGGAGTAAGGGTTCAGCTGTAGGTTGGTAAGGTACTTAGGATTCCTTTACTTGTAACCGCTTGTTGCAAAAATAGTGGAGTTTTTGGAGTGGTGACTTGAAAATCACCTGGTGGGGTTTTTGCCGTCAGGATCCATTCGTAAATAAATCACTGTGTCATTTATTTTCCGCTGCATACTTTAGTTGTTTGGTGATTTGTTTGTGCTACCACACGCTTTGCATGTTAATTTGATTAATTAATAAACTTGGTTAATTAATAAATTAATTTGTCACAAGGGGTCAATTCGTGTTTGGCCTATCAGTTCCTATGCTATAATCAATTCCATGACAATTGTTATGCCAATTCTTTGAAGATAAAAAATCTCACCAAAGTGTACGTACAAGAACTTGTTTGGACTCGTCAAAGTCATTGAGGGAGTCATTGTTTGGACTCGCCAAAGTCATTAAGGGAGTCAATATGCTATATGTTATGGAAACAATGTGGGAATTTGTGTGACTCACCATGGGACTTGTGGGAGTTGCTGGGAGAGTCACTCTCATTTTTCCTTTGACTATAAGCAACATTGATAGGCCAAAAACAAATTGACCCCCTGTGATAAATTAATTGATTAATTAGTCAAGTTTATTAATTAATCAAATTAACATGCAAAGCGCCTAGTAGCACAAAAAAATCACCAAATAACTAAATATGCAACGGAAAATAAATGACACGGTGATTTGTTTACGAATGGGGAAAACTTACATGGCAAAAACCCCACTGGGTGATTTTCAGGTCACCACTTCCGAAATTCCACTATTATCACAACAAGCAATTACAAGTAAAGGAATCCCAATAACTTATACCAATCCACAGTTGAACCCTTACCCCAATACCCAATTTGACTTGTTCTGTAGTGACAATTTCTCCTTTTGATGCATGGCTCCCAAGTACGTGACTAACCAATTGCGCGAATCCCAGTATGTGACTTCAAGCACCAACTAGAGAAGGTTGTTGGCTGCAAAGTTCTTTAGTTCATCCACATGATGAAGATCTAGAAGATGCTTGGTCATAAAACCCTACGGTGTACAAACACAACAACTTCTTCAGAAGAGATGAACTAGGGCAAAACTTTGTCTCCGGTTACAAATTGCTTGAACAAACTTCGCTCAACACTTGTGCAACTTGTGTACACTTCGACGGCCCTTAAAATAATCCTTTTATATGTCTAGGGTTGTGAGAAAAGAAATCCCAAACACATAATCACGGATTAGAGTCAAAATAGAACTGGAATTCTGTTTTTCATAATGCTCAACAAATACCTGTCTGTCGAGATGCTGTTGAGCAGCTGTCGAGCCACGGAGCTGGAATAGCTTCTTAAGCTCGATGGATAGCTAGCTGTCGAGCTTTAATGAACAACACTTCTTCAACTTGAATCTTGGACAGACTTGCATGTCTTCAACACTTAATTTTGAAACACAGTTTCTTGAAGTATTAAACACATCCTAGATCTACCCAAATACAAATAAAGTGCGTTTTGTCAAAGGATAAACTAATTACATAAAATAGTGACATATGTTCTTAACAAGTGACTCACATATGTCTTAACAAACATTATAACCAAAGAAATTTCCATAACGCCTCCTTAATTTGGAGGATCATAGGTTGAACATCAAAAACACATTTTAAATGAAAAACTTGAGTTAAAAACTTAGCACACAACTAAACAGAATAGAAATTTTTATAAAAAATAAAGGAAAAATCTTTAATTTTAAATATTGGTCTAAGAGTTTTTGATGAAGCTAATGAAGTAAATGATCAAAATAAGTTAGTTAATGGATACATTATCGGTGTCTACTATTTCCAATTTTCACTTTTCACTAATGGATCATTTTTGCGCATTATAACAATGGAAACATTACCATAAATTTGAACAATCCCCATACTAATAGCTTCATTCCAACTAGGGATGGAAATTTAAATCCGACCCGTGGATACCCAGCCCGGCTCGGCCTGATAAAGAATAGGGTCGGGTATGAGTTTTAAAAAAAAACCCGAAGCGGGTCTGAGTCGGGTTTGAGTTTTTATAAAAAAATCCAAAACCCAACCCGGATATGACCTGGTTACATTGAAATTACAAAAAAAACCCCTTATATATAGTTGTAATGTAAACCCTATCCCTAACCCAGCCGCCTCTCATAATCTGATCTTATTTCAATTCACGCCCTCAGCCTTATGCCTTAGCCTGACATCTCTAGCTCACAATCTCACTCACTCACTCTGTCTTAGCTCTCTCACTCACTGTCTCACATGGCCATAAGCCCACAAGCAGTCAAGCACAGGCAGTCGCCATCGCCAATCTCACACTGTCGCCACACGGTCACAAGCCTACAACTCTCTACTTTCTCAACTCTGTTTCGTCCTCACCGTCGCCAATCTCACACTGTCGCATAGCCCTCTGCCCCTCTCATCTTCCTCGCCCATGGCCTTACGGCCTCGCTCCACCTCGATCTCCATTTTTTTCTTTTCTTTTTTGGGTTAAGTTCGTCTCAATGTGAGTTTGTGTTTGTGATTTTGATCTAAAATTTGTGTTTGGTTTGTGATTTTGAAAGGAAAAATCATACATCTAAATTTTTTTTTTGGTTTGTGATTTTGATTCTTGAAAGGGAAAATTATAGATCTGACATTTATGTTTTGGATTTCTGTGTTTATGTTTGTGATCGTGTTTGGATTTGTGTTTGTGTTTGCAATTTTGGGTTGGAAAATCATAAATTGAAGTTTGTGTTTTTGATTTTGGGCTTGGATGGGCATGAAGGGTCAGGGCTCGCGGGGCCCGCGAAGGCCCGATGGGGTGGGTTTGGGGTTAAGAAAAAAACTCATTTAATAAATGGTCCGGGTTTGGGTTTCTAGGGCAGATTCGTGGGTCAGGTCCGGGTATGGGAAAACCCAACCCAAACTCGACCCATTGCCATTCCTAATTCCAATAGCAAAAAATAACTTCTATGGATTATCTAGAATTGATGCACAAAAGTAACTATGTTTGCAAACTTCGGAGGTCATACACAATCAATTTAAAAGTACCATTTAAATGTAGAGAAGAAACATTTGAGGATTTCTAAATAAATTTGTGAGCTAAAGCTGAAAGTTTAGACCAACACATAGAGGAGAGTCCTAGTCATTATTGATTCAAAATACAATGGAAACAATGTCAAAGAAATTCAAATTAAAATCTTCAAAGGTAGTATTGAAATTTTCTCACAATATATACATTCAACATGTTCTATGTATTCACTGAGATATTTGAACAAACACAAAGATAACAATACCAATGAACCAAGAGAAGACCTTCAAACCCACATTGCTCCTTTTAAAGAATTTGACATACAAAACAGGGAGGATTCTTGTTATCGATAAGTGTCTTCATACAATTGTTGGTTGCTATGTAAATATATATATTTTTTAAAAAGATGTTAGGAAAAAAAAAATTTCCCAAAGCCAAAGCCTATCAATAAAATCACTTACCTACCACGGCTTCCAATACTCAAGGCTATTAGTAGTGTTTAGCTTTGTTTAGTATTGAATATATTAGAAACTTCAACACAAACACCTTTTTTCTTCAGCATTTGTCAGTATTGAATCCATTGATTTATATGACATTGTAATGTTCTTCAGCTTTTGTCAGTATTGAACCAAAATGTTAGGACATATGTGGTTTACATGTTAAGAACATGTGTCAATTTTTTTATTGTAATTGGCTAATCTTTTGACAAAACGCACTTTACTTGTAATTTGGTAGTTTTAGGTGTTTTTAATACTTCAAGAAACAAGGTTTCGAGATCAAGTGTTGAAGTCATCAAGTCTGTCCACGAAACAAGCTAAAGAAGTGCACATTCATTAAAGCTCAATAGCTAGCTCGATAGCTAGCATGTGTCGAGGTTTAGAAGCTGTCTCATGCCCGTGTCCTCGATAGCTGCTTGACACCTTATATCTATCGAGGTTTATAAATTTCAGAATTTTGATATGATTTTCTTAGGATCCGTGATTATGTGTTTGGGCTTTCTTTTCTCCTAACCCTAAACATATAAAAGGATTGTTTTAAGGGCCGTCAAAGTGTTCACAAGTTGCACAAGCATTGAGCAAACTCTGTTCAAGCAAACTGTGACCGGAGACAAAGTTCTTGCCCTGGTTTATTTCTTTTTCTTGAAGAAGTTGCTGTGTATTTGCACTGTAGGGTTTTGTGACCAAGCATCTTCTTGATCTTCATCGTGTGGATGAACTGAAGAACTTTGTAGCCAACAACCTTTTTAATTGGTGTTTGAAGTCGCGTACTGGGATCCGCGCAATTGGTTAGTCATGTACTTGGGAGCCGTGCATCAAAAATGGGAACTGTCACTACAGAACAAGTCCAATTGGGTATTGGGGTAAGGATTCAACTGTAGGTTGGTAAGATACTTGGGATTCCTTTACTTGTAACTGCTTGTTGTGATAATAGTGGAGTTTTGGGAGTGGTGACCTGAAAATCACTCGATGGAGTTTTTGCCGTTAGGTTTTCCCCATTTGTAAACAAATCACTGTGTTATTTATTTTCTGCTGCATAATTAGTTTATTGGTGATTTGTTTGTGCTACCACGCGTCTGCATGATAAATTGGTTAATTAATAACTTGGCTAATTAATTAGTTAATTTCAATCACAAAGGGGTCATTCAGTTTTTGGCCTATCACAAAAGACACAACTCCAATTAAAAACCCTAGGAATCAAAACAATCATCCACACCATAGCAAAGCAATTCATTGTTATTTCTAATTGAATAAAAAATTACAATGTCGTATTTCTTTTGTTTAATTCTTTTGGTTACATAAACTGAAGAAACATTGGGATACTATGGAAGGTGATGATGTGCCTTCTGCGTCATAGCTTGTGACATGAAAGTTGACAGGTATAAACACTGTGTTGGGCATTTTTCTTAAGGTTCTTTCAATCTGAATATACAATGTAAAAAACTGAACAACTAGTGGCAAGGCACAATGTTTTGGATGAAAGTTGACCCACAATTCTCTGATTTGCCAAAGCAGACTCCATTAAACTCATGAATTACAAGAATAGCGCAGAGATAGAGATAAGACTTAAAGAGTCCATATCCGTATCAATTTTCTTGGGCTTCTCTCTCTCTCTCTCTCTCTCTCTCTCTCTCTCTCTCTCTCTCTCTCTCTCTCTCTCTCTCTATGTTTCTCAATTAATCAATTATATCTCTATCAAAGACCCAAATTCTTGAACCAATAATAAAGATTCAATTTTGAATGTGTGTTTGTCTTCCTTATAATCTCAAAAACTGAGTTGTGTGTTCAAAACCAAGTAGCAAACCATTACTACCAATTAATATAAATCAAAAGATAATCTATTGGACATTCATTACTACCAATTCATATAAATCAAAAGATAATCTATTGTCAATATTTTTGCAGCTTCTGTCAGTATTGAACCAAAAGACAGAACACCAATTAAAAACCACAACAACCAAAACAATCATCCACACCACAGTACAAAAGAGGCAGTAACAAAATGTACAGCTTCTGTCAGTATTGAACCAAAAGTCAGAGCCCCAATTAAAAGGCCCAACAATCAAAATTTCAGCATAACAATCATCCACACCACCACACGAAAGAGGCCGTAACAAAATGTGAAAAGGGAAACAAAGAACATCAAGCAAAAAAGTGGAGCACAAAAAGAATTGGGATTTAGAGATACCTCAATTGAATCAGCCAGGTTCTGTCAGTCTTCATATACTATAAGGAGAGGAAGACCGGAAGGAAGGAAGTCAAATAGGCGGCTGTTATCGTGAAACTGTAAAGTAGGAAGGTGGAGAGATTTTCACAGTTTCAAATGGTATCAGATTCCTTCCCTTCACGGTTTCAGACTCTCTGGTTTTCCTTAGGTTGAGACAATGTGAAACTGTAGAGCAGAAGTTCAAACTGTATGTTTGTCCTTGAAACGATGTGTAATTGTAAAACAAAAAGGTTGGAGAAATTCAAACTCTGTTTTGAACTGCCTGTTCCTATTCCCGTTCTCCATGCTGTGCTTCTCATGCAAAACCCTTCAGGGTTCTACGGTTTCAAATTTCTTGTTTATCCTTGAAGTTGAACAGGCCTTGGATTGAGCTTTTATGGTGGAAGTAAATAGATAAGAAGTGGGCTGGGATTTATTATACAGATTTATTATAGGGTTGGGATTTATTATACAGATTTATTATAGGGTTGGGATTTATTATGTAGACTTATTATTATTCTGAAATTTGTAAAAAATATTTTAAAATTGTAGGACAAAAAGAAAAAAAGAAGATTAGAATGACATGGCCGTTGACGTGGCGTAACTTGAGCGTAGCAACATTAAACGCTACGCTTCAGCTTTTAGTAATATATAGATTAATGAGTTTTTGTGTTTTGAGTTTTTTTAAGAAACTCTGGCTCAAAGGCTTCATAGGCATTGATTTGCCATTTACAGTTAATGTTTTTCGATCACCTTTGCCTAATGTTTTCCAATATGTGATGCCACAACCCTAACTCCCAAATGCCCTTTCCGCCCACTCAAACGTTTGTTTATTTTAGGTACAACTCCTCATTGATGTGGGTTATGTTGCCAATTTTCAATGAGTTGTGCATGGTTTTGAAGTACAAAGTCAATCATAATTAGGTGTATAAGAGATCATGATGGATTTTAGTTGTAGAAGACTAGTAGAACTGTAAATTATATCGGTAGAGTTTGGCTTACCTTCAATATTTTTTTATTTGGAAGTGTCCTTTTGTTTTAAATACACAATAGCAAATAGTAGTGAGTTTTAATCTCCATCTTTTATTTAGTTAGTGGGTGATGTGGTAGTTTTTCATTAAAATAAAAGGAGATTCTAGTTAAAAAAGTACTAGAGATAAGCTATCAGTAAACTTTGGAATTTTGGGCAATAAAAGAAAATAAAAAAGTAATTTTATTTAGCATACTTGTTCATTTTAGCAAGCCCCCTTAATATCTATAGGGTTGGCCTCATTTGTAAACTTGCATTCTTCCTCCTATTTGGGTTCTCTTGCAGTGATGTCTTGGATGTACAGTTCGCTTGGTCAGCCCTTAAAGTCTGGGAACATTATGAGTTGATAATTGGAATGTTGAGAACAACTGCATCAGAGGTTGTAAAATTGTGCAAAATACAAAAAGTGATTAATTTTACACATTTTAACTCAAAAAACACTTACATCAGTACTTGCAAAATTATGTATATATACAAAAGTGCTACAGTAACAGTGTATATATGCACGGTTACTGTAGCTTTGTATACAATATTTTATTAATTTTTCTCTCTCTCTTTTCTTTGTCTATGTCTATCCTAGGTTGCTACAAATCCACCCAACTATGTCCATCCCAGTTTACTTCAAATCCACCCAGCACCATCCAACCACCACAACCCATCACAACTCATCACAACAGATGATATTCCAGTCACAAAATCAACCAAAAACAAAGGAAAATCAAACAAAAAATCAATCCAAACCCAAAATCAAACCTTCAACGGAAAACTCAAAAACTTAGAACCCAAAATCAAACTTTCAACAAAAAACCCATCAACCCAAACCTAAGTGCTTGAGAGCTACGGTGAAGGAAAAGATCAAAAAAAAAAAAAAAATGAAGAGAAAAGATCATGGGAGAGGATGTAGAGATGAGATGTGCTTTTGTGATTATATGGTGGGGGTTAAAAGTAGACATGGCAATACGGGTCAGAACACGGGTTATTCGGGTTGACTTATGACCCAACCCGAATAACCCGTGACTTGACCTGTTAAAAAAAATTCACTAAAAAAATATTTAAATTACGTTCCTGATACTAAGTGCATAAAGCACAAAGTACCAAAACTTATAATCAATATATTATATATTATAAAAAATGACTGTTTGATTCATCAAAAGTCAAAAGCTAGCTAGCCTAACTTCAGTGCACTGCTTTCCATTAAAAAAAAAAACCTAGCTTCAGCCTTCACACGTTACACCATTAGACTACACACGTTACACAAGGCAAGGGCCAAGGTTGTCAAGAGTTAGACAACCATTAAAAAAAAAAAAAAAACCTCATTCAGTTGAGCTACAATTTGCAAGTATGAATATTTACAGTGCTGAATCTACTACCAACATTGAGTAGATTGAGATTGAAGTGTAATTCTTATATCAGACAACCATTAAAAAAAAAAACTCGTTCAGCTGAGCTACAATTTTCAAGTATGAATATTTACAGTGCTAAATTTGCTACCAACATTGAGTAGATTGAGATTGAGGCGTAATTCTTATAAAATGTTTACTTATTTTTCTTTACTTAATATGTTATGTTTATTTTTAAATTTTTTTTCGTTTAGTTTATCATTTTAAATAATCTAACTTTACTATTATTTTATATGAAACAAGAACATGTGCATTAAAGAAGAACGATAACTTGCTACTTTGCTGGCTTACTTGTTTTGTTTGTTTTAAGATCTATCACTTTTTGAAGATGTAAACATGTAATTATATGCATTTTGACAGTAAACGATTAACATTAAAGACTTTTTTCCATCATGAATTTATGACTATAAATAATTTTTGTCATGCTCAAAACTATAAGAATTGGAAGGATATTAACAAGTGGCATTAAGTGCAATTCATTTGCTTAATTGGTTTTATTCATTCTCTCTAAACAGGTTGTCATTGATTTGTTTTTGTAATTGAAAAAAAAAAAAGTTTTTAAAAAAGGGTACACCCGACCCGACACGTAACCCAATTGACCCGACCCGACTTGACCCGAACTCAACCCGACCCACCCGTTTTGCCATGTCTAGTTAAAAGTGAGTGGGAAAGGAAACTTTTTTGAAGGTTCCTAGTTTGCAAATATCTCTATAATATGATTTAATTACAAAAGAATCATAATTGAGTTTTTTTTTTTTTTTTTTCCCCAAACAAAGTTGATGATTTTATTTGGAATTTTATTAAAGTCTATATTAAAATTTTTAATTCAAATTAGTACTTTTTTTTTTAAACTAAAATTTTATGTCATTCACCATACTAATTGTAAATAATATATACATCCAATGCGTAACCTTGAAACGACACATTGAAATATTTCATTGATGGCGGTATGATGGTCAGAGACATCGATCTGTCAGCAATCGCTAGAGCCACTATTTTGGTGGTCTAGACACCGGTGTTGGCGATATGGTGGGCGGAGGCACCAATTAGGCAACAGTCGCCGAAACCACTATTCCGGTGATTTGACCACCGGACTTGCAATAGAGGTGGCTCCATTGGCCAAGCTATCAGTTTTGGTAGTTTACTTGAAATATAAGTTTAAATTAAAAAAAGTAAAACCATTAGAGAAAAAAAAAATAATAAATAATAATTATTTTATTAAAATATCTTCTAAAATAGATTGAATGATGTGGGAGTTCTGAAAAACTGGTTGCGTAAAATAAAAAAAAGTAGGTTCTGATGTTAAAATAGACGAAAAATTTTACATAGAGTGATGTGAATGCCCTAAAAACGGCTACATGCTGGATATACACTGATTTCTAGCTTAAGAAAAATCTTCCAGCCGTACAGTGACAATGACTATTGAGAGGCATCCTTGAGAAAAGTCTATCTTCTCTCTCTGCAATTTTAACAGGCTGCAATTTCTAACTTTAATGGAAATCTTTCTAACATATGCGAGTTTTAAGCATTGAACAGTAGAAACAAAACACTCAGCCAACCCTTTATAGAAACCAAACAGTAGCACCATAGTTCTGCTTACATTTATTTTTTTTTGGCTAAGAGACAAAGGGTTTATTTCTAACAACTAAAAGGTACAACCATCATCAATCAGAGCTTGATACATGGTAAGCCTGTCTTTCAGCTTCAATATTAAGCTTGAGTAGAATTAAGCCAGACTCTGAGCATGGCAACCAATTTGTCATGAGGCGGTAGTGTCTCCTCCATCAGAGGGCAGTTCTTCATTGCATCGACCCATGAGAGAAACTTTGGGTTCTTTTCTGATATGAGTACCGCACCGATGGCCTCATGAACAGCTTTGTAGTTGCATCCATGTGAGCCAATAGCGATACCAAGATACCCTAAGCTCTCGCCATTGAAGAATGGGTTCTGCCCTCGAAAATCCTTTTCAATACCTTCTTCAAACACGTTAAGCACTTGGCTCAAGTCTTCAATGGTTTTCTCTCTTTCCTCCTTGCCTTTGGCCCTGTAGAAGATTGGCACAACCTGATGACACCAAAATGCTTTTATTAGTTTTTGCACACAAATGCTACATAATTGGTTGAAGTAGCAAATCAACAAAGAGGAGAGTACAAATGTTTGTTTATTTTATTTTTATAGAATTAGTTAACCAAAGAGGCAAGGCCTTCATCTAATGTTTTAGTGCATTGGATGGGATACAAGATCAACACTAAACCAATTTTGAACATATATCATGTTCATATCGTGTTCAATACACCATAGCATATGCCATTTATCCTCAAAAAAAAAAAAAAAAAAAAAAAAACACACTATAGCATCGAAATTGTGTGTGTGTGAGAGAGAGAGAGAGAGAGAACCCACCTTTTGATCGTAATAGTTGGCCCAAAAACGGACTTTTGCTCTTTGGTGAGGATCCTCAGGCAATAGTTTTGGGGTGGTATTCCAGCACTCTTCTATGTATTCAAGAATAATTAGTGACTCAGCAATGGATTTCCCACTGTGAACAAGTACTGGTACTTTCTTGTGGACAGGATTGTGGCGAAGGAGCAACTCACTTTTGTTTTTCAAATCTTCCTCCACATACTCATAGGGTATGCCTTTTAGTTTGAGGGCTAGCTCAACTCTAGTGCAGGGACTGCTGGCCCACGTTCCAAACAAGACAACTTCACCTTGCTTCTCCTCCATTCTCTCTCTCTCTCAGTTGGCTTTCTTTTAGACTGAAAAGCCTTAATTTATAGAGTTCATATGAGAAATTTCTTCCAATCATCTTCACCTTTTTGGTCAACAAGTTTTGTCTGTTTGGTTGAGGAAGCTGACCAGGAAATTAATGAGGTTGACCCATAAGAGGGTCCATGTGTCATACAGGAAAAACGTATTGGCTTACGCAAGATTATTGGCCTTTGGCCCTTTGTCCAAGCTACGTATTGAGTCCACTATTTCCGCTCAGCCATATGGAGTGCTCCTGAAGTAGGAATGTTTATTTATTTTTTTGGATCACACATGTTCATATAGGTATTTAGTAGGGGAGGGGGACGTGAATTCAAGTCACAAATATGGAGTACTAACAAAAAAAAAAAAAAAAAATGTCATTATTACTAAACTATTATTTGAAATACATCTCAAACTTATATCGTTAAAACTTAAACTACATTGTAACAATGAAATGATGATGCTAAGAATTTAGCTAATGTAACAGCTGCCCTTGCTTTTATTTAAGGAGCTAGTATATGATTGGATTTCCTTTAGCCTAAGCATCAACCTCAAGGAGATTGGCCCAAATACTTTCCTCTCATATCAGCAACCAACTTGTCATTAGGTGGGAGCATTTCCTTCATCAATGGATGGTTTTTTAGAGATTTCAACCATGCCATAATTGCTGGGTTCTTTTCGGGGCTAAAAACCACAACAAAAACCTCATGAAAAGCTTCGTAGTTTCATAAAGTTTTGCCCATTTAAGATGACGTATCTCTTAGTTACAATATTTTGTTTAAAGGGAAGATCTTTTGATTCTAACCACATTGCTTTTGTACATAAGTTTATTTATTTTTATGTTTGGAGGGATATGTGTTTTTATTCATTTGTAGTTGCACCCAATAATTTATTTAGGTTGCTTACGTACCCTTGGTGGTGGGGATCAAGCTAATTTGTAGTTCTTAAATTGAGGTTTTAGATTTAAAATCTTCAAATATGATTTTGTCCGGTATAAATGATGGACATTTAAGTCAAAGACTTGGTATTTAATTATGTATTGACTCATGTTTTATTTTAATCTCAAAGATAAATCAAGGACCCATGTTTTTATGGATTTTGAACCAAGGATTCTCTTTTTGAGAAATTGAATGTCAGAGTAAATTTTCCTTTCTTTCATTTGCTTCTTTGTAGGAATTTTGACAAGCAATGATATTTTGATTGAAGTTTCCAAAATTAATTAAGGGAAAGAAAACTCATTTAAAGCAATTTTATTTTTATGAACATGTTTTAGAAATTGGGAATCAAAAAATTTCCTCACATCAATTTTATGGTCATTTTATTTTGTGAATTGGAAACTACAATTTTGTCTAAGGAATTAGGAATCTTAAGAATTTGTCATATTGGATTTTGAAGGAATTAAAAACCCCACTTTATTTAAAATAATTTTAGGAGTCAAGGACTCCATTAAGTGTATTATTTTAAATTGGTAGAATCAATAATTCCAAATTGTTTAATTGGTGGAATTACTAAGTATAATGGTGGAACCAAAGATTCCATCAACTTGTTTAAATGGAGGAGAGTCGAAGACTCCAATTTTTAAATTGGTAAAGTCAAGGACTCCATATAATGGTAGAATCAAGGATTCCATAAATTTGATTCAAAGTGGTAAAGTCAAAGACTTTATTTGTTTGTTTGATTTGTAGAACTTCAAGTTTCATATATGGAGTTAAGAATTTCTCATGAAACTTCACTCTATTTGTTTTACCAAACAAAAATTCAGTTTTAAGGAAGAGGAATAGAAAGAAATTTAGAGAAGAAAGGGACTGATAAAATCTCATATATAAACCTATTGCTGCGTGCTCCTCTTCACTTGCTCCCATTCTTCTTTTTTTTTCTGCTTGCAAATGCTCTGTCCGTGTATCTCTTTTTTCTTTTTGGTGTGGACTGTAAGCTTAGGCTGCCATAAACAACCCCACATCTTTTGCACGTGATGTGAGTGTGGGATTTATTTAGTATATTTTTTCTTTTTATATCATCCTTATATATTTTTTTTTTTTGTTTGCACTATTTGTTTTTATAATTGAATCTTTTAATTTTGGAGGGCATTTTTTTGTTCCTACAAACTTGTCCAAAATTTATATTCTTTAATAAATCTTGCTTCAACATTTTTTAAGTAACCATTTTCTTTTTTGTGGTTGAAAATTTCATATTTCAAGAATTGCATGTATGGCTGTTTGAGGCATTGATTTATAGAGTTCCTTTTATGAGATCTTTTGCATTGTATTGTGGTGTTTGGTGGGTCAAAGAACACTTCAGTCAATGGTGATAATGGAAAGATTTGAAATTTTATTAGAGTTGGACTAGATGTTTCTTGATCAAAATCTTGGAGAAGAAGTCAAAGAATTTGTACATAGTTCAAGATTTTAATGGTAAAATATGGGATGAGAAAATTGGCCTAGCATGATAGCAACCTTTGTCTTCTTGGGCGACAAGAAATTAAGAAAGAGCTTAAGAACTATGTTACATGTACAATGACTTACATGTTTCGTAACAAACACTTTTGGCCCGCATCCTTAAAGGATTGATCAAATAGTTTTTAGGTTTGGGTAATCCATAAGATCTTAGATTTTAATCTATTATTAAGTGGGCAAAAGTTGAGTTAAGTGTCCAATTGCATTAGACCTATCACAATGGTGACACGTGTTTATTTTTGGCCACATATCATTAACCTAACTGGTTCTGTGTACTCAAACTAAGTCCTTATCCAACTGATCGGACCGTGATATCTTCCTATATATAATTATCTAGTTTGTGTAGGAGAATATTAGAGGGAATTCCACTCACTAAAAACAAAAGAAAAGAAAAGGAAAAAAAAATCTGGGCCTCCACTTTAACTGGGCTAACAATCCGAGGTTATCCATGATTAAACTCAAACTGCAATGTCCTGGAGTGGGCTTGCACCTGGGTTATACTTGACTTAAAAGAAAGGACCCAAGTAGACAATATACATGGGTTTGCTTGAACCCTTCCTCTGTTCCATGTCTCATCTTCAATCTTCTAGTGTTGTGATGAGAATTTTTGTAACAGCTAGTTAACTTTCCTTATTAAGTATCACCAATATAATGGTCATCTAGGTTGTTTTCTTTCAGTTAAACTTACAATTAGTTAACTTTCCTTATTAGATATCACCTATCATATTGGTCGGCTAGCTTGTTTTCTTCCAATTAAACATACATCAAACTCTGTGGATTTAGAAGCAACCACAAATTTGGAGTGTAAAACGCATTTTAGCCAACTTTTTTCATTTGCTCTAGTTTACATTTTCGCCAACTCTAGTTTTAAGAACTAAACAGTAGAAACAAAACACATAGGCAACCCTTTATAGAAACCAAACAGTAGCATCATAGTTCTGCTTACACTTAAAATTTTTTAGAATGTCTGGCTCAGATGCTTCATAGGCATTGATTTGCCATTTACAGTTAATGTTTTTCAATCACCTTTGCATGATGATTTCCAAAGTGTGATGCCACAACCCTACTCCCAAAGGCTATCTCTCCGCTCACTCAAACGATTATTTATTTTAGGTACAATTCCTCACTGATGTGAGTTATGTTGCAAATTTTCAATGAGTGGTGCTTGGTTTTGAAGTACAAATTCAATCGTAATTAGGTGTGAAAAAGATGAGGATGGATTTTAGTTGTAGAGGACTACTTTGTAGAAGCTATTTCTCTAAACTTTGGAATTTTGGGCAATAAAAGAAAAAAAAAAAATTTTATTTAGCATACTTGTTCATTTTAGCAAGCACTTCGTCGTCCTTAGTATCTGTAAGGATGGCCTCAAGGAAGACGATTTTGTACTGTACTGGCCAGTATATCTCGTACCGGTGTGTATTATAGTATAGAAATGTTGGTATTTTGTACCGGTTTAAATACCGGCTGTACAAGACTTGTTTTGGCTGTACCGGGATGTATACCGGGTTTCGGCCAAAAATTAGATACCAGACCTGAAAAAAGAAAGAAAGAAAAGAGGTCGATTTAACACACACAGTAACCCAAAAATTCTCCTCCTCACACCAATTTGGGATCTCTTCATCTTGGCCTCACACTGGTGATAGCGAATCTAGCACGAGTGATAGTGAATTTGGCTAGCAATGAACAGCTTCATCGACATTGAAGCAATGAAACAGAGTTGAATGCCTGATCTAAGAAAGAGGGAGAGAGATCAAATCTGAAAACATGTTTTGGCTAATGGAAGGGAAATAGTCCCATGTTGGAGAGAAAAATCTGAAAGTATGTGCGGTGGGAAGAGAAATATAGTAATTCACGTGCGATAGAGAGAGTCTTGCAAGTTTAAGGGGCCGTTTAGTATGACATTTTAACTAACACTTTTTAGTTTTTAAATAATATTACACGTATTTTCACACACTTTTTCACCCATATGTATTTCCAAAAAATATAAACAACGTTATTAGAACAATATTACCAAACAACCTCTAAATTGTGTGAAATGGGAAGTTGGGCTAGTTAGTAAGTTTATGTGTGTGGAGTAAAAAGCTAACAAAAGGTACTTGAAAGATGGAAAAAATTTTGTGTTCTTTGGTTTTATCACCCACCATTTTAGTTTTTCTAATTATTTAATCTTTTTCTACCAACTCCCTCTCGCGTAATATCTCATTTCTCACCTACTACTCCTTTTTTATTTTCTTTTTTTGTCTTATACTTTTATCTTTGTTCATATTTTTTATATTAAACTTACAACATTAGCAACCGGGAATGCAAAAAAAAAAAAAAACCTATTTTACATTTTCAAACACTACTTTATCTATTTTACCAACCCATTTTACAACTCACCTTAGAGCACTCACAGTAGTGGTGCTATATTGGTATATTGCTATATTTTAGCTCCTCAAACAGCAAAATCATGCTCCAGCAGTGGAGCTAAATTTATTTATTTTTAGCTCCATTGCTACAATGTACATCTATAGATAGATGTGCACTGTTCATGAGAGCTAAAAAAAAAAAAAATTTATTCTGCCTGGTGATTAAAATATTATTTCATTCTCTCTCTCACTCCGTGCCTCTCTCTCTCTCAGTTTCTCCATCTGAAGCTCTCATTCTCTCCCAAAACTCTCTCAAGATCTCATCCTTTCTTAAGCTCCCTCATTCATCGCCGCTGGCTGAACCCAGCCTCCCAAGCTGTCGATCGCCTCAGACCTACGCCGATCACCTCTCTGTCTCACTAGTGGTGGTGGTGGTGGTTGTGTAGGTAGATTGGCATTGGTGGGTGGCTGGGTTCGTCGGCATTGGTGGGCTGTGGCGTGGCTGAATAGTTGCTGGGCTGTGGTGGGTAGATTGGCATCGGTTGGGTTCATCGGCATTAGTGGGTTGTGGTGTGGGTGGTGTGTTGTGGTGGCTCGGGTGGGTTTCGTGGTGGTGGGTGTGGGTGTTGCCTGGTGGGTTAGGGTGGGTGTGGGCTTGGTTGATTTTTTTTTTCTTTGTTGGGGTGGTGGCGGCGGCGGTGGCGTTGGGTGTGGTTGTGTGTGTGTGTGGTTGTGATGAATGTTTATTGTAGTGGATATATTATTTTATTTTAATATTTATATTATTTTATTATGTTAAAAGCTAAAATAAATCCACTGCTATAGCATGTGTGTAGGTAAAATAGATAAAATAACTTTTAGCTCCATTGCTGTGGATGTTCTTACATCTCAATTTTTATTTTTACATACAACCTAATAAAATAATATAAACTACCTAATAAAATAATAAAAAGTATTATTCTCTCTCTTTTTACCTACTAACTTTTTCTCTTCACACACAACCACATATTAAAATAATATATATTTTTACAACCAATGAATAGTAAGGTTGCATATTTTTTTAAGTTTACAAACCCGGATGGAGTGGATTATGGGTGGCTTAGGTTGTAAAATAGCAACTGAAAGGTGTTTACACACCCCAATGGTAGTGCTCTTGTAAGCTTAACAAGTTTAATAGCTTAACAAATTAACTTTGACCAAATAATTAAAGTTATAAATATACAAATAATATTTATTTATTTATTTATTTTTAAAATATATACAAATAATATATATATTTTTTAAATAGTGATAAACCCGAAATGGTACACCGGTATTAAAATATATTGTTTCACTAGCCAAATCGGTATAATCTCCTGTGAGATTGACTTCCTTGGACGGTTTCCTTGGTCAGACCTTAAAGTCTGGGAACATTGTGAGTTGATAATTGCTTGGAGTGTTAAGAACAGCTACATGCTAGATATACATTGATTTCTAGCTTAAGAAAAATCCTACAGCCATACAATCACAATGACTATTGAAAGGCATCCTTGAGAAAAGTCTCTTCTCTCTCTGCAATTTTAACAAGCTGCAATTTCTAACTTTAATGGAAATCTTTCTAACATATGCGAGTTTTAAGCATTGAACAGTAGAAACAAAACACTCAGCCAACCCTTTATAGAAACCAAACACTCAGCCAACCCTTTTATTTCTAACAATTAAAAGGTACAACCATCATCAATCAGAGCTTGATACATGGTAAGCCTATCTTTCCTCTTCAGTATTAAGCTTGAGTAGATGCAAGATAGACTCTGAGCCCGGCAACCAATTTGTCATGAGGCGGTATTGTCTCCTTCATCAGAGGGCAGATCTTCATTGCATTGACCCATGAGAGAAACTTTGGGTTCTTTTCTGATATAAGTACCGCATCCATGACCTCCTGAACAGCTTTGTAGTTGCATCCAAGTGAGCGAATAGCGATACCAAGATACCCTAAGCTCTCGCCATTGAAGAATGGGTTCTGCCCGGGAAAATCCTTTTCAATACCCTCTTCAAGCACCTTAAGCACTTGGCTCAAGTCTTCAATGGCTTTCTCTGTTTCCTCCTTGCCTTTGGCCCTGAAGATGATGTAGAAGATTGGCACAACCTGATGACACCAAAATGCTTTTATTAGTGTTTGCACACAAATCATCAATATATATATATATATATATATATATATATAAGCAGAGACCTCATGCAAGAGAGCATGAGGTTCTGCCATGTGGTACACTCTATAAAAAGAATTAAAATACCCTTAAATCATATTAGAGATAAGAACAAATTTTAAAGTAGAGACTCTTTATTTCCTTTGGTTCAATGTTTCAAGATTATTTTTGTTACATTATTGTGGGGACTAGCTGCCTCTAGAGGTACTGTTTAGGTTGAATAGGCTGGACCTGTGGCCCAATAACCCAGTCCGAGGACGCGGATATATCCGAGGACGATCAATTAAGGAAGAAATGGAAGTTGTATTACAGGAAAGTTGAAGGGTATTTATAGCGGATCTAAACATATCCAAGGAGAACAGTCACCTCGGAACTTTTGTCCGAGGTGGCTAGAAACATCCCAATACCCCTAATATACTATTTTAAGGGTACTTTATGACAGGGGGAAGGCCAAATGCTAAATAAGGGATGAGGACGAAGGATAACAAATATCTGTAAAAGCTGTTACAACCACATTAAATGCTTCCCAACTAACTCTCTGGCCACATTAATGTGGAGGTGATGCCTGAACAGTAAACAAGCAGTCTTACAGCTGGTGGTAGAAGGTTCAAGTAGGTGTGAGATGGGATAGGGAGAAGCTCCCAAAACTTGATTTACACGTGTACGGTGAGAATGGTACTAAAATCATCGTATATAACATGAAAAGGTGCCCAAAGAGAGGGAGACTGGAAAAAAACATAGAAAAAAGAAAGTTTAAGAAATATAACACCAAAAGGAAAAACTCCAGATTCTTGATTATACTATTTTGGCTAAGCTGAGGATGATTTTTATATCTTGCTCGTATAACTATTCTTCCTAAACATCCCAATACCCCTAATATATTGTTTTAAGGGTACTTTATGACAGGGGGAAGGTCAAATGTTGAATAAGGGATGAGGACGAAGGATAACAAATATCTGTAAAAGCTGTTACAACCACATTAAATGCTTCTCAACTAACTCTCTGGCCACATTAATGTGGAGGTAATGCCTGAACAGTAAACAAGTAGCCTTACAGCTGGTGGTAGAAGGTTCAGGGAGGTGTGAGATGGAATAGGGAAAAGCTCCCAAAACCTGATTTACATGTGTACGGTGAGAATGGTACTAAAATCATGGTATATAACAAGAAAAGGTGCCCAAAGAGAGGGGGACTGGAAAAAAATAGAGAAAAAAGAAAGTTTAAGAAACATAACACCAAAAGGAAAAACTCCAGATTCTTGATTATACTATTTTGGCTAAGCCGAGGATGATTTTTATATCTTGCTCATATAACTATTCTTCCTAAACACCCACGACCGTTACCTTTTTTCTAAATTCAGGCTAGCTCTTTCTCCCACGCTCTACAAATTTATTGTTTGGGCTTGTGGGCCTGAGTCCAATCCTGTTTTGGAGTCCAAGCCAAAATTGGTCCTTACAATTGGCACTGTTTGTGGGAAGAGCTTGATCTGATTAGAAGGAGATTTCGGTTTAGTGCTGAAAATGGAAGAGCCAGGTTTGCACAAACCGGCGATCGGGCCACATCAAGGTAATGTTAATCTGCACTAGGCGGAATCAGGGGGTTCCCAACGTAATAACTCAGTTGTAAACCCTCAACAAAGGGGGGATCATGAAGGAAGTGTGCAAACAACGCATACTAGTAGGAGTTAGTCACGTGGGAAGAGCCATGTCTCCCATGCAAAGAATGAGAGAGACATGCAAGGTGAGATTGACAAACTGAAGAAGAAGTTGCGTCACGCACAGCAAAGGCACTCATCACCTGAGTCTGAGTCTTCTTCCGAGGATACAGATGACGCCATGTACAGGCGATGATCTAGAACTCTGCCCAGTGAAACTTTCTCAGGCGAAGAGGAATATAATAGCCATAAGCGTAAAAATAAGAGCCCAACACACAAGGGCCTTGGAAACAAAGCCATGAACGAAGCGTTAAATCAAGTTGCTAAGTCTCCTTTCACACGAAGGATAGAGGGTGAGAGCCTCCCTCGACGATTTCATCAGCCGACTTTCTCTCTTTATAATGGTTGGACGGATCCAGTGGAGCATGTCAGTCATTTTAATCAAAAAATGGCCGTTCATTCTAAAGGCGAGGCCTTGATGTGTAAGATCTTTCCGTCTAGCCTAGGTCTGATGGCGATGAGGTGGTTTAATGGCTTAAAGGCGAATTCCATTAACTCCTTCAAGAAGCTTACCTAGTCTTTTGGCGCTTGCTTTATTACGTGTAGCAGGGTTCCATTGCCTTTAGGATCTTTGCTCTCTATGTCCATGCGAGAGGGGGAAACTTTGAAGGCTTACTCAGATAGATACTGGGAAATGTTCAATGAGATAGATGGGAGCTACGATGATGTAGCCATCAGCGTATTCAAGGCTGGACTACTGGCCGAGCATGATTTGAGAAAATCCCTCACTGGTAAACCTGTCACCAGTGTACACCTGTTGATGGATAGGATTGATAAATATATGAGGATTAAAGAGGATCAGCTACAGGGAAAGGGGAAAGCGAAGGTGATCCTTCAGGAGAGAGGGATTCCAAGTCAGATCGGGTACAGAACAATCGACCTTAAAGAGACTTTGCAGGGCAGTCTGGTCTGCCAACACGTAGACGGTCAATGTTGTATTTCGAGAGCCAGTGCAAAAAGTCTGAGAGAGGTTAGAAATGAACCATTCTTTAAATGGCCGAATAAGATGGCAAGAGATCCAGTGAATCGCAACCAAAACCTATACTGCCATTATCATCAGGATCATGGACATACTATTGAAGATTGCAGAAATTTGTGGGATCATTTGGAGCAATTGGTCCGAGAATAGAAGTTAAAGCATCTCTTACATAACTCCAGTGGCCGAGGAGGCCAGTCGAGCTCGGCGTTCCAAGAAAATGCTGTGCCGAAACCTCCTCTCGGCACAATAAACGTTATATTTGCTGCTCCAGGGAGGACTAAATCTTATCCCTCCAGGGTAATGTCAGTATCTTGTTACTCAGATAAAGACTCTAATTCAATGCCGAAAAGAATCAAGATGAGTGTCCCACTGGTGGTAGGCTTTTCGGATGCGGACAAACAGGAAACCATACAGCCACACGATGATGCTCTGGTGGTTACACTTAGAATTGGTGGGTACGATGTAAAAAGGGTCATGGTTGACCAAGGAAGTGCAGCTGAGATCATGTATCCCGACCTATACAAGGGGCTGGGTTTAAAACCTGAAGATTTAATGACCTACAGCTCACTTTTGGTAAGTTTCGAGGGTAAAATGGTTGTTCCTAAGGGACAGATAAGATTACTCGTGCAAGCTGGTACAGATGTGGTTGAAGTGGATTTTATCGTGGTAGATGCATTTTCCCCGTATACAGCCATCATGGGTAGGCCTTAGCTACACTCCTTGGGTGCTGTTTCATCCACCCTTCATCAAAAGGTAAAATATCCTTCTAGGGGTCAAGTGCTGGAGATAGTTGGAAGCCAGTCTATGGCTAGGCAATACTTAATAGCAACAATTCAACACAAGCCAGAGATTGACACCTCGGCCATTACTGGAAACGATTTATAGCAGCTAGAAACTCCGGTATCTCTGTTCAATGGGCTGGCCAACGAGGTAAAATGCAAAGACCTAAAAAAGGTGGTCATTGGAGATGATCTAGAGAGGTTCTTTTAGATTGGAGCTCAAATTCCCCTAGAGGAGAAGGAGCAGTTGATTGATCTTTTGAGAAGAAATGTAGACGTGTTTGCATGGGATGCCTATGAAGCCTTAGGGTTAGATCCAAAGTTCATTTGTCATCATTTGAATGTGAACCCATTAATTATTCCAAAAAGGCAGCCACCTTGGCGACCTTCTAAGGAACATATAGAAGCTGTCAAGAGTGAAGTGACCAAACTTAAGCAGGCAGGGGCAACTAAAGAGGTGTTTTACCCTCAGTGGTTGGCAAATACCGTGGTAGTAAAAAAGAAAACATGAAAATGGTGAGTGTGTGTGGACTTTACAGATCTTAACAGGGCTTGTCCTAAAGACCCTTTCCCTATGCCTCGAATTGATCAATTGGTAGATGCGACGGTAGGCCATCCTCGGATGAGCTTTCTGGATGCCTTTCAAGGATATCACCAGATATCCCTGGCGTTAGATTATCAGGAAAAAACAGCTTTTGTTACTCCTGTGGGAAACTATCACTACAAAGTGATGCATTTTGGCCTAAAAAATGCAGGGTCAACCTATCATCAGATGATGACTAAAATGTTTGAACCACAGTTAGGTAAAAACGTTGAAATCTATATTAATGACATGGTTGTGAAGAGCAAGTTGGTGGCTGAACATTTAGCGGATCTTACGAGCATTTTTGAAATCTTGAGGGAGCACAAGCTGCGTTTGAATGCATCTAAATATTCTTTTGGAGTGGGTTCAGGAAATTTTTTAGGGTATATGGTGACTCACAGGGGAATTGAGGTAAAACCAGACCAAATTAAAGCCATTAATAACTTACAACCACCTCGGAATCCCAAAGAGGTACAGAAACTTACTGGAATGATGGCCGCTTTAAATCAATTTATATCCAGATCGACAGAGAGGTGCAGGCCTTTCTTCCTTCTGCTGCACAAATGGAAAGAATTTGAGTGGTCCGAGGAGTGTGTCATGGCATTCCAGGAACTTAAACGATATTTATCCCATCCGCCCATTATGTCTAGCCCTGTGGTGGATGAAGTTCTTTTTGCCTATATTGCAGTTGCCCTATATGCCATAAGCCTTGTGCTCATACGAATGGATAATTGTATACAACGACCAGTCTATTATGTGAGCAAGTCATTTAATGAAGCCGAGGTGCGCTATTTGCCATTGGAAAAGGTGATATTGGCAGTGGTCCATGCTACAAGAAAGCTTCCCTATTACTTCCAAGCACATACTGTGGTTGTGCTCACTCAGCTTCCATTCAAGTCAGTACTCAGAAGTGCAGATTATACTGGAAGGATTGCCAAGTGGGGCACAATCTTAGGGGCTTTTGATATAAAGTACATGCCTCGTACTTCAATAAAGGGACAAATGCTCGCCGATTTGGTGGCCGAGTTTGCTGAATGTCCTGAAGAGATGGAGGGGGAAAATCAGAAACTGGATGAAAGATCAATCAGCGTGATCTCTGTTCAATGCTCAATGCCTTGGGAATTGTATGTTAACGGAGCAGCGAACCTATGAGGATCAGGAGTGGGGCTAGTTCTAGTGTCACTTGAGAAGATTACCATTGAAAAATCCTTGAGATTGAGTTTCTCGGCTACGAATAACGAAGCAGAGTATGAGGCTTTGCTGATGGGAATGATGATGGTCCAGAAAATGGGGGGAAAGGTAGTGAAAGTCTTTTCAGACTCAAAACTGGTGGTGGGTAAAGTAAGGGGTGATCTGGAAACGCGTGATTCAAGAATGCAAGAGTACTTGTGCCAAATCAGGAGTGTACAAGAAAAATTTGAAGTTTTTGACTTGTCACATATTCCTAGAAGTGGAAACACGCATGCAGACTCATTGGCTACCCTCGCCACGTCCTCGGCGCAAGATTTGCCCCGAGTAGTACTGGTTGAAAACTTGTATATGCCAACTTCGATGCACCAGGGTATGCCTCGGATCAACCAGATCAAGCTAGGTACAAGCTGGATGGATTCCATATCACTATTCCTGGAAAAAGATATACTGCCTGAAGAGAAGTCTGAAGCTGAAAAAGTACGAAGAAAAGCTCCTCGATTTTGGTTGTTCGAGGATAGAAAATTATACAAGTGCTCTTTCTCTGGCCCTTACTTGCTTTGTGTGCATCTCAAAGCATTAGAATCACTTCTAGAGGAGCTCCATGAAGGGGTTTGTGGGAGTCATACAGGAGGAAGATCCCTATCTCATAAGGCTCTTACCCAAGGATATTGGTGGCCAAGCATGCAAAAGGAGGCGTAGGAATACGTTAAGAAATGCGATCAGTGTCAAAGGTTTGCGCCTAATATTCACCAGCTTGGAGGAGTTCTCAACCCTCTTTCTAGCCCTTGGCCATTTGCTCAATAGGGCTTGGACATTATGGGACCTTTCCCCAAAGTGGTAGGAAATAAAAAATACCTACTTGTCTGTACAGATTATTTTACCAAGTGGGTCGAAGCTAAGCCTCTGGTTAATATCAGGGACGTAGACATCAAAAGGTTCATTTGGAAGAACATTGTTACACGATTCGGGGTTCCTTACATGCTCATCTCAGACAATGGCCTTCAATTTTACAGCAAAGCTTTCAGGAAATACTGTTTTGATCTGGGTATAAAAAATAGGTATTCCATTCCGGCCTATCCGCAGGGAAACGGATAGGCTAAGGCTGTTAATAAGATCATCGTGAACGGACTTAAAAAGAGATTAAACGACTTCAAAGAAAGGTGGGTGGAAGAGCTGCCACATGTCCTTTAGACATATAGAACAACACCTTGAAAGTCCACTGGAGAGACCCCTTTCTCCATGACATATGGGGCTGAGGCTGTAATCCCATTGGAGAATGGTTTCCCAACGATGAGAACTAGCACCTTCACCTCGGATGGAAACGATGAGCTACTGAAGAAGCATTTGGATCTGATTGAAGAGCGGAGAGAAAATGCTATGGTGCAGTTGGCTTATTATCAGCATAAGCTTAAACAAAGCTATGATATGAATGTAAAATTAAGGCCATTGGCCCCAGGACACTTGGTATTAAGGGAAGTTTTGGGAAATACTAAAAACCCCGCTTGGGGAAAATTGGGACCTAACTGGGAGGGACCTTATCATATTACATCAGTAGTAGGGATAGGTGCGTACTACTTAGAAGATTTGAATGAAAAAACTGTACTCCATCCTTGAAATGTAAACAACCTGAAAAGGTACTACTATTAATAAGAACAGTTGCATTATGTTTCCCTTCCATTCATCTTAAGTGTATATTGTGAATAATATGACATTTCTTGAAATATTAAACAGAAACTAAGTTATGTCAGGTCCTCGGACCACAAACTTAGTGGAAATTAATATGCTATGACATCTTTTGAAATATTAAACAGAAACTAAGTTATGTTAGGTCCTCGGACCACAAACTTAGAGGAAATTAATATACTATGACATTTCTTGAAATATTAAACAGAAACTAAGTTATGTCAAGTCCTCGAACCACAAACTTAGAGGAAATTAATATAATATGACATCTCTTGAAATATTAAATAGAAACTAAGTTATGTCAGGTCCTCAGACCACAAATTAGTGGAAATTAATATAATATGACATCTCTTGAAATATTAAACAGAAACTAAGTTATGTTAGGTCCTCAGACCACAAACTTAGTGGAAATTAATATACTATGACATCTCTTGAAATATTAAACAGAAACTAAGTTATGTCAGGTCCTCGGAACACAAACTTAGTGGAAATTAATATACTAAGACATCTCTTGAAATATTATATAGAAACTAAGTTATGTCAGGTCCTCGGACCACAAATTTAGTGGAAATTAATATAATATGACATCTCTTGAAATATTAAGTAGAAACTCAGTTATGTCAGGTCTTTGGACCACAAACTTGGTAAAAATAATTATCCTCATGGTATCAGGGGGTGTATTCAGCCAAACCTAGGTTGTGTTAAAATCTTTTAGAACACAATTTTGAATGCAAATTATTATTTTTTGACTATGTTATGACCCATTTTATAAGTTATGATAAGCCTCATAGATGTCAACTAAGTGTGTTTCAATATTTTCATGTCCTGCTTGTTACTTAAACATAGGGATATTGCCTGGAAATTGGGAAACTTATCAAAAGTTGATAAAGGAAAAGTACATTTTGAAGATAAGAAGAATTAATGTTTATACTTTATTTAAGTGTTTTGCTCCTTTGTAGAGTATGCTGGAGAATGAATAGAAAATAAGGCAAAGTAAATATCATGTAGTTAAAGAAAACAATAATACTAGCATATGTTACTTGGAATATAAAAAAAAAAAAAAATCCTATATTAGCAAAATTAATCTTCAAGTACAAAGGATGAAATTACAACAATTTTCATTATCCTAAAAATAAAAACTAAGGCTTCAGCTTTATTTGAAGTCTGGACTTGGGAGCCTTGTCAGCTGCTTCAGGAGGGATTTCTTTCTCTTTCTCCTTAAGAGGTCCTTCTACAGGCAAAGTGGTTGAGGCTAGTTGCTTCTCAAAGTCTTGAGAAGCTGCCCTAGGTTGAGGAGCCTCAGTAACTTTATCCGTAGAGGAGTCCTTCAGGGTTTCTTGTTCTTTGTCCTGCTCCTATTGACTGAATGAGGAAGGGTGCTGAGGTTGGGCCTCTTCGGCTGGCTGGGAGATTGGAGGATCTGACTCTTTCTGATTTGGAATTTGTAAGGCAGAGGGAAAGATGATGTTCTCAAGCTTCCTCAACTCGGAAGAAGCATTAATCCCAGCTCGATTGAGCGCTTCTTCCCAAGTCTGAGTGCAGTAGGCACGACATACGGTAGGGACCTCTGCCCTTAGGGCATCCTCGGTCTCAGCTACGTCGACGTCGTAACTGTGCTGCTCGGCCTCATCTCTTTCCTTCTCAACTTTGGCCTTGTCTTCCTCAGCTTGAACTCTGGCTTTTTCAACCTGATCTCTGAGTCTTTGAGCCTCCTCCAGTTACTTCTTCAAAGCTGCCAACTGCTCATTGGAAGCAGCCAGTTGTTCATTGGCCTCGTGTGCCAACTTCCTCTGGCTCTTGGCTTGCCTCTTAGCACCCTTTAGGGCTGCGGCTGCGCTCTTCCTGGCTTGCTCTTCAGCGGTCAGCCTCTTCTTAAAATCAGTATTGCTGTTTTCAGCAATGGTCAGGGTTTACATAGCAGCAACCCTCCTTTTCCTCTCATCATCTAATTGCTGAGAGAGGGAGTTGGTCATCTCCTCTAGCCTGAAAGTACTTTGAATAGCCTTAAAAAAAAAAAAAAAAAAAGGGAATGAGTATTGTGTCAAATAAAAAAAAAGCTGTTGAAAAATAAGTACATACCATGCCCAGGAACCTTTTTGTATGAAGGAAGACTTCACTCCTCCTAAAGCCTTGCAACTCCATCATATCTTTGGGGAGCAGAAGGGTTTGCTCTAGCGCTGAGGTGACGTGACAACCTATACCCCCGTTGAAGTCCCTAATTGATGCATCATCCATCAGGGGCTCACCACCGAGCATGGGGGCTGGAAGCCATGCTTGGGGCTCGGGGAGTTGAATGTCTGCCCTTTCTGCTCCTCAGCCGGGGGCATGGCTAGTTCTCTGCTACTTTGACGCCTTTTGAGCCTTTTCTTCATTGGAAGGATGAGGTCTTCCTGTCTCCATTACCTCCTTACCCTTTGGTTCCCTTCTCCTCTTAGGATCAACCTATTTGGTCCTGGAGGGTGGAGGTGGCTGAGGAGTGCGAGGAGGAGACCTGGGTGGAGGAGGTGGAAGCTTGGGCTGAGAAGGCTTCCCAGCTTCTCCCCTCCCTGGCTGGCTCTCTAATAGCTCTTGAATGCTTCTTTAGGGTTTCCTTTGAATACCCATCTCTTCTAGCACATTCTTGGGAGGTGAAAGTTTATTGAAAACTTCAAAGCCGTCTGTGAACTCAGTGAGGTCCACAAAACCCTCTTCCTCTTGTTCTGCTTCCTCTTCCTCCTCTACTTGAAGAATGGGGGGGAGAGATGTTGCTCTTGCTTCAAGGGTGGCAACAGGTAATGGTTATGTAAGTGGTGAATATCTGGGGAGAGGGATGCCTTTGGGAACTACAAATCCCTCATAGGCAACACTGATTCTGTGGAGCCAAGGATCCTTAGCCCTTATCACACACCTCGGAGCTTGGAATGCACGCGAAATGGGAGTGTATCCGAGGATGAGGTGCACTGCTCTCAATTGACCGTCTGATTCGTTGACGTACACCTCGGATTGTAGAATCCTATCTAAGCTCGCCTTGTTAACTAAGCGAAGCAAAGGCGTAGTGGCGTGGGGATCTGCAATATCATTTAAACCAATGAAAACCTATTTCAGTAATGACAAAGAGCAATAGAAATGCAAAAATTGTACAAAGTCAAATTATAAAACTTAATAATTAAACCCCCCACCTGGTATACCCTCCTTAACTGGGTAAGGTAAGCCATCATGTCATTGCCCAGAAAAGATCAAAAAGTCGTCCTTTAGTCCCTTATTTGATATAGGGAGGCACTGGATCAACCTAACTTCGGAGTGCCTTGACTTTAGGTAATATCCCTGCCCTTTCAGATTGTGCAGGTTGTAAATCCAATTCACGTTGTGGTGTGTTAGGTTCAGATTCATCCTCTCGTTTAAGGCTTCTATACTCCATAATACCCTAAACATGTTCGGGGCACATTGTGTGGGAGACAGCCTAAAAAACCTAAGAAAATTTCTAGTAAGAGTGCCCATGGGAATGGTCATCCCTCCCTCTATGAAGGCAATCATAGGGATGACCACCTCCGCTGTTTTCCTTTCTTCAAACTATTCCCCCTATGCAGTGTACCTAACGCCCATATGTGGGGGAATATTATATTTGGCCCTAAAGCTCTTCATCCCCTCCTCGGAGTCCACCAAGTGCTTAAATCTACCCATTTTCTAAGAAGTTTTTTAAAGGAAATTTCGCAAAGTAGGAATAAAAGCAGAAGAGAGTTCAGGAAGACTTACAAGTTTGAGAAATGGTCCTCGGACAAGGTTTTTGTATTTGTAGATGCACAAGAGAGTGAGAGAGAGAGAGAAAGGCAAGTTTGATACACGGGTTCTAGAATAATGCGACTGTTAAAGGTGAAAAGGAATTGATTTGAAAGATTATTTATAGTGGCACAGAAATTGCGAGTGGGAGGTTTCCCGCTTGTATTCCAAGAAAGCCTATCCACCGTTGGATTCCTATCCAACCATTGAACGTGGGGAAGAAGGGAGTTGCCAAAATTAAATAAAGGCACGCTCTGATCACTGAAGCTTCAGGGACGTGCCTTAGGAGGATAAACACGTATCTTTGGGATTTAACTTGACGGAACAAGATCATAGAGGGAATAGCACAAGAATATCAAAATCCTCATCTTCTCCCGAGGAGTCGAAAAGCAAGATTTTGAGGGGCTATTGTGGGGACCAGCTGCCTTTAGAGGTACTGTTTAGGTTGAATAGGCTAGGCTTGTGGCCCAATAACCCAGTCCGAGGACGCAGACATATCCGAGGATGATCAACTAAGAAAGAAATGAAAGTTGTATTACAGGAAGAGTTGAAGGGTATTTATAGCTGATCTAAACATATCCGAGGAGAACAGTCACCTCGGAACTTTTGTCCGAGGTGGCTAGAAACATCCCAATACCCCTAATATACTGTTTTAAGGGTACTTTATGACAGGGGGAAGGTCAAATGCTGAATAAGAGATGAGGATGAAGGATAACAAATATCTGTAAAAGCTGTTACAACTACATTAAATGCTTCCCAACTAACTCTCTGGCCGCATTAATGTGGAGGTGATGCCTGAACAGTAAACAAGCAGCCTTACAGCTGGTGGTAGAAGGTTTAGGAAGGTGTGAGATGGGACAGGGAGAAGCTCCAAAAACCTGATTTACACGTGTATGGTGAGAATGGTACTAAAATCATGGTATATAACATGAAAAGGTGCCCAAAGAAAGGGGGACTGGAAAAAAACAGAGAAAAAAGAAAGTTTAAGAAATATAACACCAAAAGGAAAAACTCCAGATTCTTGATTATACTATTCTGGCTAAGTCGAGGATGATTTTTATATCTTGCTCATATAACTATTCTTCCTAAACACCCATGACCGTTACATTTTTTCTAAATTTAGGCTTGCTCTTTTTCCCACACTCTACAAATTTATTGTTTGGGCTTGTTGGGCCTGAGTCCAATCCTGTTTTGGAGTCCAAGCCAAAACTGGTCCTTACAATTATTTATTTAATCTTTTAAGACTACTATTTGTTTCATTTGGTTCAGTGTTTCAAGACTTTTTATCTCTCACACACACAAAAAACTCTTTGCATTTCCATTCACCGTTTTCACTTCTACTCATTTATATACATATGTCCATAGCCTTTCATACCATCTCATCTCAAATACACTTAGACAAAAAACGTTGTCATTTACTTTCAATCTTTCAATGACACCTACTTAACACCAACTTTGTAGTATCATTTGATCATAACCCATGTGAGTAGGCTATGGCCAAAGAAGGGGGCTTGCGTTTTTATTCAGTGATGGTAGCTTACGGTTTTGATGTTGAAGTCAGACATTGTGGATTTTGTAAAGATTATGATTCACTTGGAGTTTTTGGGTATTTGAGATTTTGGTTTGGGAAAGTTATAAATGTTTTTTTTTTTTTTTTGATTTAAAGAAAAAGACAAAGAAACATTCTAATTGATTATTTATGAAGTTAGCTATTTGTTTTAAAATTTTGTGTTAGAATTCATAATTTGTAGGTTTCTTCTGTGAGTTTATTTTACAGCTATTTTGTGCAATATGAGCCATAGTGATAAAAACAAAAATTGATGGTGATTTAAAAGTGTTTTTCGCTTTATTTTTTAAGGATATGAAAGCCCAACTAAAGACAAGTGAATTTTGAACAATAAATGTGTTTTTGGCAAATTTCTCTTTGTTTAATCACGTTCTCTTTATGTTGATACTTTAAAATGGTTTCCTTAATTTCATTGAGATAATTAAATGGGTATTTGTGATCAAGGTTTCCATATTTGGTTATGAAAATAGAGTGGTTGAGAAAGTGTTTGGTAGGTTGCTAAAATTTATGTAATTTTAGGATGTAAAAATATTATATACTTTAAATTCTTATTTGTAGATTTCTAAATCATTTAATCAATTTGAAAAATGAAATCTACTTTTAACAATAAATATTATAATATATTATAATCTTATACTGTTATACAAATTTTTTTAAAGAAAATATGAATTAAGAAAATCAAGTTTCAAAATTAAAAATATTGTGGGCGAATATAAATATTATACAAAAAAAATAAGTATTTAGTATTATATGTAGATTTTAATATACATAAAAATGATTTCAAATGAAATTATAAAGTAGTCTGCGCATCGCGCAGGATATCATCTAGTGCTACATAATTGGTTGAAGTAGCAAATCAACAAAGAGGAGAGTACAAATGTTTGTTTATTTTATCTTTATAGAATTAGTTAACCAAAGGGACAAGGTCTCCATCTAATGTTTTAGTGCACTGGATGAGATACAAGATCAACACTAAACCAATTTTGAACATATATCATGTTCATATCGTGGTCAATACACTATAGCATCTGCCATTTATCCTCCCAAAAAAAAATAAAAAAACACTATAGCATCGTAATTGTGTGTGTGTGAGAGAGAGAGAGAGAGAGAGAGAGAGAGAAAACCCACCTTTTGATCGTAATAGTTGGCCCAAAAACGGACTTTTGCCCTTTGGTGAGGATCCTCAGGCAATAGTTTTGGGGTGGTATTCCAGCACTCTTCTATGTACTCAGCAATGGATTTCCCATTGTGAACAAGCACAGGTACTTTCTTGTGGACTGGATTGAGGCTAAGGAATAACTCACTTTTGTTTGTCAAATCTTCCTCCAGATACTCATAGGGTATGCCTTTTAGTTTGGGGGCTAGCTCAACTCTAGTGCAGAATGCGTTGGCCCATGTTTTAAACAGGACAACTTCACCTTTCTTCTCCTCCATTCTCTCTCTCTCTCAGTTGGCTTTCTTTTAGATTGTGAAAAGCCTTAATTTAAAGAGTTCATATGAGAAATTTCTTTCAACCATCTTTATCTTTTAGGTCAACTAGTTTTTTCTATTTGGTTGAGGAAGCTGACCAGGAAATTGATGAGGTTGACTCATTAGAGATCTAGGATCCATGTGTTATACAGTTTTTATAATTAGATAAAGAAGCAGGAAAAATGTATAGGCTTCAGCATTACAATTGTTATAGTAGTAAAGATGAGCCAAGATCTAATGTGAATGCTGTGGAAGTAAACAAAGGCCTTTGTCCAAGCTATTAACTGATTCCACAATTTCCACTCAGCCATATGGAGTGCCCTTGACTAGGAATGTTTATTTATTTTTGGATCACACAAGTTCATATAGGTATTTAGTAGGGGAGGGGGACAGATATATATGGAGTACTTCCAAAAAAATAAAAATGTCATTATTACTAAAATATCAATTGAAATACACCAGAAGCTTGTATAGTTAAAACTTAAACTATATCGTAACAATGAAATGCTGATGTCAAGAATTTAGCTAATGTAGTAGCTTATACTTTAGCTAAATGGTCTCTTAAGAGTAATGTTTTTGGCTCTTTTGATTTGAGTAGCTATGGACCCGTTTGGTAAATGTGTTTAAAAACTGAAAATTGTTATTTAAAAACTTTTGGGGAAATACGTGTGGATGAAAAAGTGTGTGAAAATACGTGAAATGTTGTTTAAAAACTGAAAATTGTTGTTTGAAAACACTCACCAAACACTCCCTATACCTCTTTTCTTTTCTTTTTTTCTTTTTTTTTTATTATATTTTATTTTAAGATTGAGGCTTGTTCCTCTATAGTGTTTTACTTTTTCTCTTGTTAATAAAGTCTTTTATTTATTTAAAAAAAATTATACAATAAAAAGTGGCTTTTTTACATATGCATTATTCAATAAGCACCATACGATATTCATAACCCTTTTATTGAAGTAACTAGTATATTTAAGATTTCCTTCAGCCTAAGGACCAAACTCAAGGATATTGGCCCAAATACTTCTCTCTCATCTTATCAACCAACTTGTCATGAGGTGGGAGCATTTCCTTCATCAATGAATGGTTTTTTAGAGCTTTCACCCATGCCATGATTACTGGGTTCTTTTTAGGGCTAAAAACCACAGCAACAAACTCATGAAAAGCTTCGTAGTTGCATAAAGTTGTGCCCACAACAATATCAAGATATCCCAAGGTCTTGCCTTCAAAGAAAGGGAATTCTTCTGGAAAATCCTTATTGATTCCTTCTTCAAACACCTTTAGCAACTTGTTGAATTCTTTGATTGCTTTTTCTCTCTCTACGCCTCTAGACATGATGGGTAAGAGTCTTGCCATAATCTAATAACAAGGATGTCATTAGTAATTACATAACATCATAAAGAGTGCCCAATTTTTCAATAAATAATAGTTGAAGTTATACAAGCTATAGGCTCCTTTTATATATATATATATATATATATATATATATACATATACACACACACACATACACACTCTTATTGTGTGTAAATCCCACAATTATACAAGTGTGTAAGACCTACACATTATGTGAGAAATTATGCATACATATAATTGATATGTGAAATACTTTCCCTCTTTAGGGAGGACTTGAGACTTTCTATTCTTATTTTGAATATGTTCAGAACAGAATGAGAAGTAGAGAACAGAGAGGAGGGTTGAGAGGAAGACCATTTGAATATGTCTTATTTATATATTTCTGTCACCTTCCTTTCTTTTTAGACATTTGTATTGTGTTTTTTTTTTTTTTAATTTTAATTTTAAATTTTTTTTATTTGTAAAATAGAGTCATTATCATTACATTCATACCTAAATAAGATATCATAATTAATTAGGTGTGCGATGGGATATAGGTTTTTTTTTTTTTTTTTTTCCTGATTGTACTAATTTCCTATGTGCATGTTAAAAGTCTATTAATATATATAGTTCTATATGGACAAATTGAAGTATAAACAAATGATTTAACACTTCTTTTAAAAAAAAAAAAAAAAAAAACAAAACAAATATATAGACTAGTGCTACTCATTATTTTTTATTAAAAAAGATTGTAATAGCATAAATAATTAGTTACAACCCACCTCGTGATCAAAATAGTTGACCCAAAAGCGAACTTTAGCCCTTTGGTAAGGATCCTCTGGCAATAGTTTTGGTGCGTTATTCCAGCACTCATCTATGTATTCGAGAATTACAAGTGACTCGGAAATGGGTTTGCTATTGTGAACTAGCACAGGTACCTTCTTGTGGACAGGGTTGTAGTGGAGGAGAGACTCACTCTTATTTGTTAGGTCTTCTTCTACGTATACATAAGGTATGCCCTTGAGTTTAAGGGCTGACTCAACTCTCTTGCAGAAGGCGCTAGCCCATGTGCCAAACAGCACAACTTCATTTTGCTTCTCCATTATGATATTGATATCCCTTTCACTCTTTCCTTAATTAATATTGGTGTGTATTGCATGTATGGCTGTTTGAGGCATTGATTTATAGAGTTCCTTTTACCGTATTGTGGTGTTTGGTGGGTCAGAGAGCACTTTTGTCAATGGTGATAATAGAAAGATTTAAAATTTTATTAGAGTTGGACTAGATGTTTCTAGAACAAAATCTTGGACAAGAGGTCTTAAGAATTTGTACTTAGTTCTAGGTTTTAATAGTCAAATATGGGATAAGAAAAGTGGCATAGCAGCCTTCGTCTTCTTGGGTGACAAGAAATTAGGAAAGAGTAAAAGAAGATTGTTATATGCTCCTATTATTAAATGATTGATAAAATGGTTTTTAGGTTTACGTGCTCCATGAGATATTAGATTTTAGTTTATTATTTAATGGGCAAAACTTGAGTCCATGTTCAATTATATTGGACCAATCACAATGGTGAAATGTGTTTACTTTTGGTTATATATATGTTATCAACCTACTAGGTCTAATACACCTAAGCTGAGTCTTTATTAAACAGTTCAGACAATGATATCTTTTTATAATTACCTAATTTGTGTAAGATGGAGGATTGAGAGGATTACACTCACTAAAAACAGAAAAAGAAAAAAAGAAAAAAAAAATCTCAGCCTACACTTTAACTGGGCTAACAATCCGAAGTTAACCATGATTAAAATTGCAATATCTTGGAGTGGGCATGCATCCGGGTTATAATTGACTTAAAACAAAGGCTCCAAGTACATGCCCAACATATTTTGATAACATACACGGGCTTGCTTGAACCCTTCCACACAGTTCCATGTCTCATCTTCAATCTTCTAGTGTTGTGATGAGAAATTATCTAACTAGTTAACTTTCCTTATTAAGTATTACCTATATAATGGTCACCTAGGTTGTTTTCTTTCAGTTAAACTAACAATTCATTAACTATCCTTATAAACTAACAATTCATTAACTATCCTTATTAAATATCACCTACCATATTGGTCAGCTAGGTTTTTTTCTTCCAATTAAAAATACATCAAACTCTGTGGATTTAGAAGCAACCACGAATTTAGAGTGTAAAAAGCATTTTAGCCAAATTTTTTCATTTGCTCTAGTTTACATTTGAGCCAAATCTAGTGTTAAGAAGTGAACACGCAGTAGAAACAAAACACATAGGCAACCCTTTATAGAAACCAAATAGTAGCATCATAGTTCTGCTTACACTTAATTTTTTTTTATTTGGCTAAGAGACAAGGATTTATTCCAAACAATTAAAAGGTGCAACCATCTCCAAGGATTTCAGCTTCAATATTAAACTTAAGTAGACTTAAGCCTAGCACTCAACCTGGCAACCAATTTGTCATGAGGTGGTAGTGTCTCCCCCATCAGAGGGCAGTTCTTCAGAGCATTGACCCATGAGAGAAACTCTGGATTCTTTTCTGATATGAGTACCATACCAATGGCCTCATCAACAGCTTGGTAGTTGCATGCATGTGAGCCAATAACGATACCAAGATACCCTAGGATCTCGCCATTGAAGAATGGAGACTGCCTTGGAAAATCCTTTTCAATACCTTCTTCAAAAACCTTAAGCAATTGGCTCAAATCTTCAATGGCTTTCTCTCTCTCCTTGTCTTTGGACCCGAAGATGATGTAGAAGCTTGGCACAATCTGATGACACAAAATGCTTTTATTAGTGCTTGAACACAAATGCTACATAATTGGCAGTAGCAAATCAAAAAATAGGAGGATACAATCTTCTTCTTTATTTTTATTTTTTTAATTATTATTTTTTTTAACTTAATTTAATTTTTATTGAATTAGTTAACCAAGAGGCAAGCGCTTCCGTCCAATGTTTTAGTGCACTGGACAGGATACAAGATTAATACTTGCTCGATTTTGAACATATCTCGTGTTCATATCGGGTTAGTGTACTAGAGAACTAGAGTTGAGAGAGAGAGGTAACACACCTTTTGATCATAATAGTTGGCCCAAAAGCGGACTTTTGCCCTCTGGTAAGGGTCCTCAGGCAATAGTTTTGGGGTGGTATTCCAGCACTCTTCTATGTATTCAAGGATAATGAGGGACTCAGCAATGGATTTCCCATTGTGAACAAGCACAGGTACTTTCTTGTGGACTGGATTGAGGCTAAGGAACAACTCACTTTTGTTTGTCAAATCTTCCTCCACATACTCATAGGGTATGCCTTTTAGTTTGAGGGCTAGCTCAACTCTAGTGCAGAATGTGCTGGCCCATGTTCCAAACAGGACAACTTCACCTTTCTTCTCCTCCATTCCCTCTCTCAGTTGGCTTTCTATTAGACATTGAAGCCTTAATTATTGAGCTCATATGAGAAATTTCTTCCAATCATCTTCACCATATTGGTCAGTCAACAAGCTTTTTTTTTGTTTTAATTTTATTTTTTTATTTGGTCTTTCTATATTTGGTTGAGGAAGCTGACAAGGAAATTGATAAGATTGACCCCACATTTGTCATCTCAGATCCATGTGTTTACATGATTATGGTTTTTTTTTTTTTTAATCGGATAAAGAAGCAGGTAAAGGCTTACGCAAGAGCATTGGCCTTCATTATTATAATGGTTTTTAGTAAAGATAAGCCTAATGTGTATACAGTGGAAATGAACTTTGAGAGAGCCAAGGCAGCTAAAAGTCATTATAAAGGTCAAGTTGGTAAAGTTAAAAGGTAGTTGAAATAGTATAATGCGATCATGAATAGTATTAAGAAATACAATGAAACCAATAAATAGTAGCAAAAAATAAGCTAAATAGTAGCAAAAATAAGTTAAATAACAAAAAAAATTGTCTTTTTAAGGTAATACCAAATGCTACCTAAGTAAAAACCTCCTCTACTTTTTGGCCTTAGTCCAATTTTGGGAAAAAAAAGCATTTCTATTGACATTTCCTTGACCCTTGTAGTCGAAGGAATGTCTACCATTTGTTTTTGAGTGATCATGCACGCTCATATTGGTTTTTTTAAAATTAATTAATTAATTAATTAATACACACACACACACACACATATATATATATATATATATATATATATATATATATAATTTGATAATTAGGAAGAGAGATTCAAATCATGAGCATCTTCGTTAGATATATTGAGAGCTGTCAGTTGAGCTATAAAATTCTTGGCCATGCTCATCTATGTACATGTTTTTGAAGTATAGTATTTATTATTGTCACACTCTAGTTGATCCATATTAGCATAGCATTTTGGTTAACTTCGGTTTATTTCCACCCATTTCGGTTTATCTTTGTTCAACTCGGTCTATTTTTGTCTATTCAGTCCATTTTGGTATATTTTGGTCCAATTCATTTCGGTCCTGTTTGGTCTATTTAGTCTATTACGGTCCTCTTTAGTCTATTTGGTTCATTATGGTCCATTTCAGTCTACTTTGATTCATTCGGTCGATTTTGGTCCACTTTTGTTCATTTAGTCTACTTTGGTCCATTTCTATCCAGTTTGGTTAATAGTTTATTTCGGCCTATTTGATCCAGTTTGGTCCATTTGGTTAATTTCGATCCACTTTGGTCATTGACAAATTTTGTCACATTCTCAGCACAATGCTGATAAGTTCTTCATATAATTACATTTTTCTTATGTTATTAAAGTATTTTTTTTTCTAATATAAATGATAGATATACTTATATTAATTTGATTTCTTTTTTGGTCATTCAAGACATATAGAGTATAAACTGCTTGTAAAGAGTACCAAAACAAATTTCAACAACACATTACATTGTTTACAAAATTTCCAGTCTTGTATAATAATTGAATGTAAAATATATTATGTTTCTTTAAGAAATAAAATACTAAATTCAAAACACTTTCAAATAACAAATATAGATAGCTTATATAGACTAATTTGTCTTTCCTAAATAAATGTGAGTACAACAAAGTGTGTGAATAAGTTTTTCCCCTTTTGATAACATTTCTGCCCCATTTAGAATGCTCCTCTAAGCATATGATGCTTTTAAACTTATCTTTCTTTGTATCCATCACTGCTCCATTTGAGAAAAATTTTGCTTTTAAAAACTCTATTAAACAAGGATTGTTGATTTTGAAGTAGCCTCGCCATGTTTGTTAATACTTAAGGTTTTTTTTTTTTTTTTTTTTTTTTTTTTTTTTTTTTTTTTTGAGTTAGTTGATACTAATTTATATTTATTAATTCTCATAATCTTTACTTTTCTCTTTTAGTGGTATGTAAAATGTTTTTTTTTTTTTTGGGTGATATTTTAAAATTTAAATTAGAGACCCTCCATTAAGAAAAATAAATAAATAAATAATTGACCATATTTTTTAATTAAAAAAAAAACATAACATTTGTATAAGTCAATAGGATCATGATATTGTTTTTTGATTTTATGCCCTTATTATTGTTGTTATGTTTATTTTTTGTTTATTATTTATGTTTATGTGTACTCTAAATGAAATGATATCCTTAATAGATATAATATAATTTAATACATAAAACAAGCTTAGTAATGTATTGTTAAGAAAATCACATCTACAAAAAGGATGAAGATCTTCTACGTTTAGTTTGAATTTTATATTGTCATATATTAATGTTTGTTTATTTATTTACAATTTTGATTGGATGAGTGCACGATGAAGACGTAAATTAACAAGTTAAATGCAAAGTACATAAATTAGCAAAACTTTTAATTACAAAACCACCATATAGAGTAGTCTTATTTTTCTATAAAACAACATAACTCAAGCCTATATAACATAGAAAAATAAAACTGCAAAACAAATAGAAACACTCAAGAAGCTATCATTGAAGGCTATTGAGAATTTTGGAGTGCTTATGTAATCTTTATCCCTAGAAATTATGGAGCAATAATAATATCAATGAAATTATGGATGAAATCCTACATATATTTCTCTCTCAAACCAATCGGACCTATCCCCCTAACCTAGATTTTTTTAGATGTCTATATTTGAACCATTGAATTATTATATACATACCTTCTTCATTAACCAAATAACATATCATAATACAATCTTCACTATGAATTTATATGTGTTTGTGAATAATTTGAGTAATATCAAGTATAATTTTGTGATGATTTTTTGATTATCATGAAAATTTCTTTTAAGGGGTTGAGAATTTTGAATAATATATTTGAAACTTAAAGAGCTAAAAATATTAGCATATTCTAGAGGTACAAAGTAATTAGTGGAACCAGGTACATTAATGCATTACTAATCCGAATCACCTATATTTTTGGTTAGTAAATATTAGCACGTGCCAATGTTACAAGGTACACGAATATAATAATGTTTGGATGCTTGATTCTCCAATTTGGTTGATAAAGAGAATATGTATATAATAATTCTATGGTTCAAATATATAAATATATATATATATATATATATATATATATATATATAGATATGGTTGATCATTTAGAAGAATCTAGCTTAGGGGATGAGGTCCGGTTGGTTTGAGATGTACATATCTATTTTAATTGGTAATAATTTATATTAGTGATTCTCACAAATTTTACTTTACCGGTTAGTGGTAAGTAAAATATTCTTTTTGTAATATTTTAAATTTAAATTAGAGATCCTCCATTGAGTAAAAAAAAAAAAAAAAACTAAAATCTTATTTTTTAATAAACAATACCAAAAAAAAAAAAAGGTTTTATTTGTAGAAGCAAATAAGATGATAAAAGAAAAAATGTTGAGTTTTTGCCCTTATTGTTGTTGTTATGTTTATGTATATGTTTTTATTTTTATCTATGTTTAGTAGTCCCAGATCCATGTGATGCGTTGAAATAGATAATTATTCTACAATTGAGGTATAATATATAATTTATTCTCTAAATTTTGTGGAATATAATTTTTTTTCTCAAAAAATTAAAAATTTCTAAAATTATTTTCCATCTATCCATTTGCACAAATATATCATTTTATTATTTCTGATGTGTTTTATTGATATTATTTCTTTTTGAAATAGTCCTTATTTTTCTAAATTATGTTATAGTGAGTTATATTTTCCTTTTTTTTTTTCCTGTACAAATAAACTCTTTAAGTTTCACATTCTTAAAAAAAAGAAAAAAAGAAAAAACTCTTTAAGTTTCAAATATATTATTCAAAATTCTCAATCTCTTAAAAGAGATTATCATGATAATCAAAACTTATCACAAAATTGTTTGATATTACTCAAATTGTTGACAAGCACATATAAATACATAGCAAAGATTGTATTATGATATAAATTCAAATTTTAACTTCCCTAATAACTAAGTATTAATCAAACAAAAGTAATGTGAGAGAGAGAGAGAGAGAGAGAGAGAGAGAGAGAGAGAGAGAGAGAGAGAGAGAGAGAGAGAGAGAGAGAGAGAATAATCACATTTTTCAGGAGAGAATGTGAAAGAGAATAAAAAATTTTAGAAAATAAGATGAGAGGAAGAATAGTTAAAATAAAAGATATAGTCATGACTCATAAACACCAAATTATCCAAGTTATGCTATGTAATAGAATAATATTATATTCTTATATACTATCTTTATAATGTAATAGGATAAAATTTAACAATCAACTAAAAGAAAAAAGATAATAACTTAAAAACACAAAACCAAATTCCATCAACTTAAAGTAGAGTTTTAAAGAACACAAGAATTTATCAATTTGAAGTAGAGATATCAAAAATAAAAATCCACCAAAAAAGAAAGAAAAAAAAGAAAAAAGATGAGAGTGAGAGAGAAAGAAAGTAGTAACATTTTATGTGTGGGGAAAATATGTATAGAATGCAAGAAAGAATAACAAATTTATAGTAAGAGGATGGGGATAAGAAAGTCAAAATAAAATGAAGAGGAAGGGATAAAGGAAGAATGACATTAAGGTTGAGAGTAGTAGAGAGATGAAAAGATAAAAGTTAGGGGGGAAATGTTAGACGAGATGTAATAGTAAAGTACAAAATTAATAAAATAAGAAGAGTAAAAAATAAAAGAGAAATTGTTAGAAATATGTGGATGATTTGGCTCAATAAAAGTGTAGTAAAAATAAATGCTACACTTCAGTTTTTAAATAAACTAGTCGCAGACCCGCGTGTTGCGCGTGATAATATTATTGTTTTAATTATTATTTATTAATAGTTGGTTTTTCATTATCTTTTAAGTTAATAAAATCCTTACATATACTTTTTCTTAAACCTTTATATATATATATATATATATATATATATATATATATATATATATATTGTTTACTTAATGTGAATGTTTACATATATAAACTCTATGTATTCCATTTCTTCATATACGTAAAACCATAGATTACTATTCTATAATGATAGTGGCTAATTAGTTTTATCATTTTTTATAATGCAATATGTTGAATAAAATAATATGAGAAGAAAAAAAAGTAAAAATAAAATATATAACAATAAACACCAAATTAATTATCTCTATTAATTATACTACAATTTTATTTATTTGAATTTAAATAAAATATTATATGTTTGATTTAAAAAAAAAACGTAAATAATTTAATTATATGGGGGATTTAGCTGAGTTTAAATATTAAATAAAATAAGATTAAAAAATGTAAAAATAAATAAATAAACACCAAATTACCCAAATCATATTATATAATAGAATAATATATATTATATTCATATATATTATCTTTAATTTTTATAACGCAACAATATAACATTTAACAATAAAAAAGAACAAAAAACTTAAAACGTAAAACTAAATCGCATCAACCCAAAGTAAAGCTATAACGAACACAAAAATTTATCAACTTAAAGTAGAGATGTAGGAAAAATAATAATACTCCAAAAAATATTGAGAGAGAGAGAGAGAGAGAGAGCACCTTTTTGTGAGGAAAAACTATGCAAATGATGGAAGAGAGAATGACAAATTTATAGTAAGATGATGTGAATATGAAGAGACAAAATAAAGGAAGATGAAGGGAAAGATGAATAGTGATATTAAAGTTGAGGGTAGTGGGGAGATGAAATGGTAAGAGAGGGAAAGATGAAAGGAAAGATGAAGAGACAAAATAAAGGAAGATGAAGTGAAAGATGAATAGTGATATTAAGGTTGAGGTTAGTGGGGATTTTGGAGATGAAAAAATAAAAGAATGAGAAAGGTTGGAGAAAGTGTAATTATTAAACAAAATAAGTAATCGTTAAAAAAAATTATAGGAAAATTGGAAAGAAAAAGGATAATGACGTGGATGCTGATGTGGCTCAACTGAAGCGCAGTAATAATAAATACTACGCTTCAACTTTTAGATATATATATAGATATAGATAAAGAAAAGAAGAAGAGTAAAAGTAAGAGAAAAATAGTTGTTAAATTTTCTACTAAAAAAATGGTCGTTAATATGTTAATGATGTGGTCACTGATGTGGCTCAACAGAGACATAATAATAATAAATACTACATTTTAAATTATAGACACACACACACACATAAACCTAAAGCAGGGATACAAAAAAAATAAATATCCATAGAAAAAAGAAAAATAAAAACATGAGAGAGAGAGAGAGAGAGAGAGAGAGATAACATTTTTGGTGTGGGGAAAATATGTATAGAATGCAAGAGAAAATAACAAATTTATTGTAAGAGGATGAAGATAAGAAGAGACAAAATAAAAGGAAGTCAAATGGATAGAGTAAAAGTGGCATTAAAGTTGAGAGTAGTGAATAGATGAAAAGGTTAAAGTGAGGGAGAAATGTTAGAGGAAATATAACAGTAAAGTACAAAATTAATAAAAGAAATAGGGTAAATAATAAGATAGAAATGGTTGGAAATATGTAGATGTTGTGGTTGCTGATATGGCTCAATAGAAGTGTAGAAATAATAAATATCGTGCTTCATTTATATATATATATATATATATATATATATATCCACATTTATTTTTAAGAAATTCTTAATTTTTATTCAAGAATATTGGCTTTCTCTTTCGTCCTACAAAAACTTGTACCCTCTTCATCAAATAATCAAAGCTTCGGGTTAATGGCCAAAACAAGAATCCTTTTGCCAAATAAGGCTTAGTGGCATTTGTTTTATCATTGTAGTTTCAAAATATAAAAAGGTGGCATCAAATTTTTCAACCAACTAGCACCAAGAAACCGAATCAATCAAAAAAATGACCTTAGTTTTCCTTTGGATGAGATTTCAAAGGGAGCCAGCTACTGGACCATGTACGGATTGATTTGTCATTCCCATGCCAAGATGTTACTCTTTTGATAATTTCTCTACTTCTAAGAATTCTCCTCCAAGCATAGGATCCTTTTGACTTGTTTTTGCCTACATTACTGTTCCATTTGGGAAAATGTTTTCTTTTAAAAACTCTATAAAACAAGGATTGCTGAATAGGAAGTAGGCACCATGTTTGATTTGCTAAAAGAGCTTCATTGAACATATACAAACTTTGAACCCCATACCACCAAGCATCTTAGATTTGCAAATATTTTCCCACTTCACTCAATGGGGTTTTTCTCCTCTCACCACGTTGCCCCGCCAAAACTTTTGGATTAATCCTTTAAAATATTGACAAAGGATAAATGGGATTTTAAAAGAACTCATTGTGAAAATTGGAATTGCTTGCACAACAGATTTTATTAAACCTCTCACTTGTGATAGGAGCTTCTCTCCCCACCCTTGAAACTTTCTCCAAACTCTCTCTTTTGTATTTGTGAATCTCTCCCTTTTATTCCTTCCCACATGAGATGGAAGAACCAAATACCTCTCAAATTGCTTTATATCTGGAACTCCTAATAAATTTTTAATTAACATTCTCCTTTTTGTTAGGGGTTGAACTATTAAAACAAAGTATTCTTCTCTTGATTTATTTGTTGTCTCGAGGCCATTTCATATGAAGATAGAATGTTTTGAATTTTTCAACAATCACTTGGGGTAGCCTTGCAAAATTGTAGACTATCATTTATAAAAGTTAGTCAGTCTAGGGCCCTAACGACTAATTGATAGACCCTTTATGTCACCATCTGTAGCAATTTTACTAATAAGGCCATGAAACCCTTCCATACACAATAAGAAAAAAAAAAATAGGAAGAGAGGGAGTCTTGACGGATTCCTCTTGTTGGTTTTATAAAATCTTTTGGTTGTCTATTGACCAAAATGGGATATGATAGAAGTAATGCATTCTCTCATAAGAGCCACCCATTTTTCATTTCATTAAAGCCCATTTAATCCATAAATCCCTCAAAAAACTCCCTTAACCTTTTCGTATGCGCTGCTCACATTGAGCTATAGGGCCATATATCTAGTATTTACTGATCTTTTTTTTTTAGAGAGTTTCAACCTATGGCTTTCGCTTCTGATGATAGCTCTTTATCATCAGATCAAGACACCAATCAGTTTTTAGTGTAGGCGAGGATTGAACCCCAGATCTTTTATACAACCATCAAAGACTTTACCAGTTGAGATAACTGGAACCCATAGTATTTACTGATCTTTGATTTTTCATATGCTACAATCTGCAGTGGCAGCTCCATGGTATATATATATATATTCTAGGGGTTAATAGTGTTGGAACTAGGAATTTGTAGTTGGGAGAGTAAAAAAAATGATTAATTTTTTTTTTCTGTATATACAACTTTCATATTCAATACAATAATTTAAAATAATATTCTAAATGCAATTTAGTATACAATACAACTATATTGTAAAATAGTCTAAAAAAATTATTAATAGTTTAAAGATCGGTAAGACAACATTCATTGAATGCAGAAATAAATATAATTAAATAACTAATCATACATTTTTGTCAAATTAATAATAATTTATTATATTTATATGTAATATCAAATAAATAAAAATATATGATAAAGAAGAATAGTAACACACCTAAAAGTAGAACTGAGAGTAAACGTGAAACTAATAAAAAAATAGTAACTAATATAAGTTTTTGCTTTTAAAGTATATGAATTTTTATACACATGCTCATTCTCTTGGAATTAGAGTAAGTACAAAAAGATTTTTCGGACTTGGAAATCTGTAGAGCACTTATCAAACTACTTGATTAGTGTTGATACCCATTTTCACGACCCATTTTCGTGACACATTTTCTACAAGCCCGATTCAACCAAGCCCGACTTCCTTGTGGGTTAAATTCATGTATTTTATTTTATTTTGTTCTTTTAAGCATGGCCCAAGTCCATGCGACTTGTTGGGGGAAATTGAGGAAGTGTGGTTTGGAGGGTATGGGTCGGTTCCTTTTGGACTTTTTGCATGAGCCCAGCCCATGCGTGCTACCAAGTGGGCAAGAGACACTGATAGCATCTCAGGCTCATGAAGGAGGTCTTGTATCCAAAATTTCCACCCTAAAATAGTTTTTATGCTTTGGGTGACTATGGCCCAAAGTTTCTGTCCAAACCCTTTTTTCCTTTAGACATAATTGGCTCCCATTGGCCAACTCCATCTGCTGGCCCTCACTTAGGTGAGCCTCCCAATGGTTTGAAATTTCTAACCAAAGGCAACCAATTAAAGAAAACCCACTTTATTTCCAAAATCATGCTAAAAGCATACGAAACTCTTCCCTAAACAAAAGCAACCCAAGCCAAAACACCAAAATAGTATCATAGGGGATAAAAGCCTCTTCCACTACTCAAAAACCAGTCAAGAGCAACACCCCAAACTCTATATAAAACTCTCTCTTCAGCTCATAAAGGAGGCAGCCACGTTCTACTCACATAGCTGAAACTTGAGAGCAAAACCCCATTTAGCCAGTCAACAATCTCACAATTCCGAAGTTTGGGAGTGGAAATATGGGTACAGAGAAACCTTCCCTCTCTTCCTCACAACCTCTCTCAATTCCCTCTTCTGGGTGACTGTGAGTCGAAGTTTCAGACCTGTTATGTTTTTATGGTTTTCTGCACTTTTGTTATAAGCATTTTGATTCTCTCTTATCAAAGTACCATTAGCCTTTTGTTAATTATACATTTGGAATTTTGGGCTTGATTCTCCACAATAAACACCTCTAAAGAACCCAATGGGAGATTTGGGTCATTCTCGCATTTTCGGCCCTTGTCGCAAAAACATCCTCAACAATTAGATAGAAAGAAAATATAGAAGGGAGAAAGAGAGGTGGAGAGAATGATGAAAGAATCATAGATGTAGATACAAATTAGTTGGTTGTACAAGTGGTGTAATTCTTTACTTTTTTTTGTTGTTGTTAAAAGTGGTAATTTTTTACTGAAGAAGAAGAAAAGTGCAAGGAAAAATAGTTTCATTTATCTATCAATGGCAAAGTAAGCCAAAGTCTAGAAGGAAGTTTAATTAATTAATTAATTTTTTTAATGAAGGAGCAATTTTAAGTTCAAATGACATGACACTTCCACAACAAAATCTAGATGGTAAGTTGCTAAAGGTATGTAAAAAAATGATAGTTGTGTGTCTAGATAAAAACCAATTATAACTTGCCACTTAACCTTTATCGTAAAATTATTGTGAAAGTGTTAAAAAAAAATTTAAAAAAATTTAGGATTAAAGTGTTGAAATTTTTATTTTAGGGGTTCAAAACAAATATTAAAAAAAATATACCTAAAACATAATTTTTTTGGCTAGGTTAGAGATTTCATTTGAACCCTTGGGCTGGCTGTAGCGCCGCCCATGGCTGCAATGTTTCAAAAGTGACTAAAATGTTATCAGTAATTAACTTACTAGGAACAAAAGCACTCTATGACTCGGATTTTCCTCTCAGACAGTCAAAAGTATCACCTACAACAATGGTCAAGTACTCACTTAGGTTCTTTTCTTTAAATTAAACTTACAATGAGTTAACTTTCCCCGTTAGATATCACCTACCATACGTAGTAAATATCAATGTGGGAAGAAAAGAAGAAAAGGAAAGTTAGTTTTAGTATGGTAAGTAAACAATACGGTATACATATATCACCTAGATAATAGTAATTTTGAGAACTGTTGTAATTGTTAAAAAGTGACAATAAGCTTATATGTAGTATGACATCCACTAGGAACAAATGGCTTAATCCGGGTGATCCAAACAATTCCATATTTTCACTGCCTTCTTAAAATTAAGCAATCAAAGAATTGTATCAAAGGTTTGCTGGATAATAAAAGAAAAAGATTGGAGGATGCAGAGCAAATTAAGCAGTTAGTAGTGGATTTCTACCAAGGACTACTTGGAACTCCAAATGCTATATCATTGAGAATCAGAGTTCATGGCTATAAGCAGAGGCTACTGACTATGAAATTGAGTAGGCTCTATTCTTCACGGGAGATGATAAAGCCTCTGGACCAGATTGCTTCATTGCAAAATTTTTTAAGCAGGTCTAGCAGACTGTCAAACCTGATGTGGTGGCTATCATTGCATCCTATTGTCAATTCTAGAAAGCTTCTCTTTGAGGTAAACTCAACCCCTGTTGCCTTTGTTCCTAAGGTCCCAAATCCCTCAACAATGGCTGACTTTAGACTAATTGAATGCTGTAATGTAGTCTACGAATGTATTACTAAAATCCTTCTATAGACTTAAAGGTTGCTGGGGTTTCTCAGTACGCTCTAATCAAACAGCTTTTATAAAAGGAAGAAACATCTCAAAAAATGTGTTGCTAGCCTATGAACTTTAATGGGTTGATACATTCATTATGTGATATTGCGTAATGGGTTATCATAAGAATAATTCCCTAGTAGATGTACCATCAAAGCTGATTTGAGGAAGGCTTATGTTTCTTTGTCACTGGACAATTTATCCTGATGTATATGATTGCTGCCACCTACCCAATTAATTTTTTTTATCTAAGTGAGGAAGTGCATCACAAACACAAGCTATTTAATTGGTCTAAATGGAAACATGATTGACCATTTCAATGGAGACAAAGGCCTCAAACAAGGGGAGCCACAGTCCCCTTTCTCTTTGTCATTGTCCTGGAGGTCTTCACTAGAACAATGCAAAAATGGTTTTAGGAGCCTAGCCAATTCAAGTTTCACCCTTATTGCAAGGATTTGAAGATAACTCACCTAAGCTTACAGATAATCTTTTAATATTCACTGCTACCGAGTAATTCTCAATTAAATTAGTGACAGATAGCCTTGAAGATTTCAAGTACATGTCTGGTATGTCTATAAATCCCAACAAAAGTGAAGTTTTCTTGTGTTGTGATGTGCCTCAAGCCGTAAGAATCAAATCCTAGAAGCATTGTAATTTAAAGAGGGGTTTTTCTTGTTAGATAAATCTTTCTAATTTGCCCCCACACACACACACACACAAAAAAAAAAAAAAAAAAAGTACATCATAGTGAATTTATTGGGCACGGCCACGGCACCAATCATACCATGGGTTAAAAATGCTATCAATTTATGTACAAGAGGGAGTCATATTGTTGACATCCAAGAGGTTGGTTTTGGTTCTGTAATGGCTATTAACTCTGCATCTAGTGATATTGGTTATGTATCAGCTAGGTCTATCATGAGTCAATTTTATTTTGGTAGTCTTCCAAGTGTCGAAGGTGAGATTGTAAAGGTGTCTGACCCTTTTGTGTAGTTTTATTTTCTTCGATCTTTTATTAGTTCAAAAAAGAGATCCAAGAGGTTGGACTCGATAATTAGAGTTAAATTCACCCTTTCAATTTTAATTTTTCTTTAAAAAAAATAGCTTCTTGATTTTTATTCATGAATATTGGCTCTCTAAACTTGTACCCTCTTCATCAAGTAATCACCGCTTTGGGTTAATGGCCAAATCAAGACTTCCTTTTGCCGACTAAGGTCTAGTGGCATTTGTTTGATCATTGTAGTTTCAAAATGTAGAAAGTTGGCATCAATTTTTTCATCCAACCAGTACCTAGAAATGGAATTAATCAAAGAACTAACCTTAGCTTCCCTTTGATGGTGTGTAAGATTAGAGAAGTGACACGTGGATGAGATTTCAAAGGGATCCAACTATTGGACCATATACAGACTGATTTGTCATTCCCAATTCAGCAAGATACTCCTCTTGGAAATTATGACTTCAAGTTAGAGTACAGTTCTATGTGTGTGTAAATACGTGTACAACAAAGTGTGTGCAAAATTTTTGCCCCTTTTGATAACATCTCTGCCTCTTTTAGGATACTCCTCCAAGCATGGGATGCTTTTGAACTCACCTTTGCCTCCGTCCTTGTTCCATTTGAGAAAATTTTCCTTTAAAAACTTTATAAAACAAGGATTGATGATTATGAAGTAGCCTCACCATGTTTATTAATACTTATGTATCCTTTTTTTTTTTTTTTGGGTTAATTAATACTAATTTTTATATTAGTAATTCTCACATTCTTTACTTTTCTCATTTAGTGGCATGTAAAAAAAAAAATTTGTGATATTTTAAATTCAAATTAGAGACACTCCATCGTAGGAAAAGAAAGAGAAAAATTGATCCTTTTTTTTAATAAACAATACTTTAAAAAAAAAAAAAAAAACACAACATTTTTATAAGTCAATAGGATCATGCGATTTTATTTTTATTTTTATTTATTTAAGTTTTTGCCTTTACTATTGTTGTTGTTATGTTTATCTTTTCTGTAAAAATATTATTTATGTTTATGTATAGCTCAAGTGGATTGATTTCCTTAATAGATAGAATAAAACTTAATACATAGAGTACAAGCTTAGTAATGTATTGTAAAGAAAAGTGTAAGGACCAGATTTGAGTTCCTAGCCCAAAAGATGAATGAACTTAGGCCCAAAAAGCCCAATACAATGAATTTGTAGAGAGTGGGTTGGAAAACCAGGATTTAGTGAGTTGGACAACAAGTAAAGTGGATCCAGATGACAAAAAAATATAGGTACACTGGTTTAAACTAAAGAAAAATCGTCTCCAGCACAATCCAAGGAGATTAGTTCTTATGTATATTTCTCAAGTTTGATTACAAGTTCAATTCTTGATTGCTACAGTATTTTTCTCTTTATTTCTCGACCTCCTCTCCATGGAGGATCTTTTACATTATATAGTTATTTTTAGATGATCTTGGCCCTCCACTTGTTGATCATCTAAGCCACTACTTGAGTGCTTGTCCCATTGGACACCCTCTCAATCCCTCTGTGAGTTGGTGCAACCAAGGTGACATTGTTCAGAGGGTCCTCTCTACATTAATGCAGTCAGAAAGTTAGCTGCAGAGCATTTAATGTGGTGATAACATCTTTCCCTTGAGATATTTCATGGCCTTCCTCTATCCTGTTCCTTCGGGATACTTATCCTCATTAGTGAAATTGTCCAGAAGGTTGCTCTTAATGTCAGACCACACCTTCTGACCTCGGCTTTGCTCAACCGAGGAAGTATTCCTCCTTGGACAACCTTCTCGGATGGTTAAGATCAGACCTCACCTCCTTACTTACCTGCACGGATTCTTAGGAACACTACAACAAAATGTATTTTTAGTGACGAAAATTTTCGTCACTAAAAGTTCAATTTTTCGTCACCAAGGACCTTTAGCGAAGAAATCGACTTAATTCCTCAAACGACTTAATGTCCTCAATATTTTGAAGGTGTTTACCCGTCCTCAGACGACTTAATGTCCTCAATTAGGCCCCCGGCCCAACATATTCATAGATATGTACTCCTGGGCCTATCACCCCTACAAAAAGCATATCTACATGAAATTGGATGTGAAATCAATTGTAAATGTCTTAATTAACCATTGTGTCCATTGTTGTATGAAATTTTTTTCTCCTTTCAAAAGCTCAAAAAGTATGTTACACTCTTACTTAATTAAGTGTTGTTTTACATTTCTGTCTATACTGCTCTGAATCATCAATGAAGTTCTTAGCCTTTGTTTGGTTCCAGAGAAAATAGAAGGAAAAAAAGTGTTGATGAACTAAAATCAAATTTATCTTTTTCCAATTGGATATAGTCTTATGAAGGATTTAGTTGCTCCTTATGGAAACTAATTGAACTATTTGATAGAAATTAAAATTTGAATTTTGAAGTTGATCTTTGTCCATAAAGGAGTCACTTGGCACTTAGCATTGACCTCTAATTCAATTAGCAATTAATTCTAAAAAAGTTATTCTTTTGAAAAATATTTAATGTTTAATGTTTGTGTATGCTTCATTTCTATAGTTCTCCTATAATTTTCCAATCTCTCTTAAGTCTATTATTTCGTATTGAGAAGGCTGTTAGGAAATTTTTCCTTGTTACTTGGTTTGTTGGACTTTAGCTTTGAATTTATGTGATGGGGAGTCACATTATGAAATTGCCAAATTGGTGCTCAATTGTTATTTGTGCTTTAATGAAGGGGAGTGAAAATTTGAAATTGGTGCTTAATTATTGTTTTTGATTCTATGAAATAGATTCTCAATTGCAAGAATATGATGCCAAATTTAAGTTGTAATCACCATTTTCATGGAATCATAGGTGCTTAAAGGGTGTATTTATGGAATATGAGAGCAGGAGTTTTGAGAAGCTGCCAACCTCAATTAAAGCTAATCCAAGCAAAGCAATGCAAGTAGTCTAGAAGTCATTCTTGATAAAATATGCTAGAGGCAGAAAAATAGAGAATTTGTGAAGATTGAACAACTAAGGATAGAGACAATGGATAGAATTGTAGAAGAAGCAAAATTTTGCCTGTGTTTTATCTTGATTTGTATTTCCAATCAATGAAAAATAATGATGTGTAATTGTATCCTATGTACCCTATTTACATTCTTATTCTTGTAGAGATTTTGGTGTTGGTTGTGTTTCTACTTTCAAATAAACATTAGTGATTTCTAATTTCCATCATGAACAACATTTGCAATACAATTAGGAATATCTTCTAGCCATATGACCTCATCATTCAAGAATTGTGCATGTCTTGCAAGTGTATGAGGTGCATAATTCACATCTCTGCATGTATGCTAAAAGGGCAAGCTTCTTACCTGACTTGCTAGATGTCTTATATTCTCTCTGATGCGACCAATAGCTATGAACAATGAACATTATTTGCATTTGTAATAAGCATCAACTACAAGTTTAAAGTTTAAGATGTTATCTTTAGTTCCTTACCCCTTTTAAGCTTATAAGCCTTGAAATAAGCATTGTATAGAAGTTGCAATCAAAAGATCAATTTTACTATAATGTAAGGGCTAATTACAACTTACTCACCTGTGGTTTGGCTAAAATTTAAGTTGCCTACCTGTGATTTAAAATTTGGCACTTTACCCACTTGAGCTCTACTTCGTTAGGCTTCCGTAACCCACCTTTCGCATTTCCATTTAAAAACACATTTTAATTAAAAAATAACATAAAACAAATCAAAAGGCTAGGGTTTGAAATTTTGCCAAAAAAAAAGGATGAGCATTACAGTGAACAATGCTCTTGGGTATAGCCAAATTGCCATATCATCACCTATTCTATTTCAAACACACACAGAGAAGAAAGACATGTATGAGTGCCCAACATCGTCCACATGTGGTGATGTAAATTGATTGACAAAAGACGAAGAACATAAAAACCCTCATGTAATTGATGGGTTAGAGTCCCAATAATTCGAAGAAAACCCATATGGGACTCATGGTTTTAATAAAGGAGAGAGGGAGAGAGTACAATCGTTGCTAGAGGAATTGCCTTATTGGTGTCTAGGTTGCAAAAGATGGAGGAGAGAGATTGGATTTTCTCTATATCCATCCTTGCCATTGAAGCTTTAATAAACTACAATTTGGAACTAGAACTTGTATTGAATCTACTGCAATTCATCAAATGAAGCAAAAAGGAAAAAACCCAAGACCAAGAGTATGAAATTTAATTAGAAAAAGATACTATGAAGAAGAAAGCAGCAACAACAATAGATCTCAACAACAATAAAGTTATGCTTGAAGTCTTTCTTAATTACAGTACGTAAATTAGTCAATTTGGTTATTTGTTTATGCCCAAAAGCATTGTTCACTGTAATGTTCATCCTTTTTTTTTTTTTTTGCAAAATTTCAAACCCTAGCCTTTTGATTTGTTTTATGTTATGTTTTTTAATGGAAAAGCTAAAGATGGATTACAGAAGTCTAATAGAGTAGAGTTCAGGTGGGTAAAATGCCAAATTTTAAACCACAGCTAGGCAACTTAAATTTTGGCCAAATCACAGGTGGGTAAGTTGTAATTAACCGATAATGTAATTACAGTATGAACTTGGAGCCAAATCACCAATTGTACACATGCTATTTTATGACATGGAATTTAACCTTAAGTGTAATATTGATAATGCAAACTATAAATCACAATTTTCTACTACAATTCCATACTCCTATCTCCATTAACACTAAAACTATAGTTAATACATAACTTTCACTTGGCAACAAGTCAAAATAAATCCAAAGTGAACAAATGTACTCCTCAAAATATGAAATAACAAACAAAAGGAACTTGGTGTCAAGATAAATGACACTTGGGGGATTTAACACTGACACATGATTTGATAAGCCAAGCATTTCATTAGCTGTATTATGCTCCACAACTTCATTTTCTTCCAAAGTTGCATTTGAAACCAACTTTGATGACTCTCTTTTGATTTTTTCATCAAGTCCCAATAGTATCTTTTGACAAATGCTTTTAAGGCTATCATCCCCTTGGCTTTTAGATATGATTGTATTAGCTATACGTTACATGATATTACACCACACTATCTCGGCCTCTTTAGCATTGCCACTTGAATGATTGTCTTGTTCATAAGCCATCATCCCTTTCTTAGCCTCCTTTGTCCAACATTTCAAAATGAATTGGCTTGGAATTTTATTCAAATTTTTAAAATTGAAGACCCGCAATACATGACAATAAAGAATTTCCAATTACTCAAATTTCTTACAAGAACAAGAAATGTTGCTATTGAAATAATCAAAAAGGGCAATGCATACTCTTTCACTATCTTCTTCTTTCACCTCAAAGATATCAATTGTATGTTGACAATCAACTTGCTTCCACTCTATTGTAAGACTATTAAGGAATTCATATTCAAATAATCTAAATATCTTACATGTGTAAACTTGAGCTGCATAACCCAAAATACCGCTCTTCTTAACTGCTCTTTGCGGGGGCGCCTTGCTTGCATAAAAAATCTTCATTAAACTCTAAAGAACGCATACCTGACAACACACTTTCATATTTAATTACAAAGTTAGTAAGGCTTATTGCTGTATCTACTATATTATTCAAAACATGGTTTGCACTTTCACTCCTCAAGGAAGCTTTAAATTCAACTGTGAAACTATCCTTAGTGAATGCAGTGCTCCATTTATGTCGAATTTTGTACATCATATTAAGTTAGTAATGATCTTCAAGATTAAACTTATGCATAATTTTATCCCATGTGTTTTGAAATTCTAATTCTGAATCACAATATTTTTGAAACTCGTTCCACAAGGACTGAAACTCCGAATTAGAATTTAACTCTCCAAAGTAGGAAGGTGCATTTTTTGAAATATGCCACAAACATAGTCGATGATGTGTGTTCAAAAACACTTCCTCAATAGCATTTGACATGGCTTGATCTTGGTCAGTAAAAATTGTTATTGGAGATTGATTCCCCATGGAGTCTAAGAATGACTTGAACAACCATTTGAAAGAAGCAGTGGTTTCATCCAAAAGAAATACACATCCAAATATTACATTCTGCCAATGGTGATTAACACCTACAAATGGAGCACAAATCAAATTATATCGATTGGTGTGGTAAGTAGTGTCAAATACCACAACATCTCCAAAACAATCATAATCAACCCTTGATCTCCCATCTCTCCAAAAAAAATTTGTCATGCAATTTTCTTGATATACTTGAATTGTGTAAAAAAAAACATGGGATCTTCTATCTGCCTTTTCTTAAAATGATTTAATAGGCTTTGAGCATCTTCAGCACTAATCATTGACATCTTTTTTGTGTTCACATGATTATAACAATCTTTTTCATTGAAGCCCACATTCTCACTCCCTCCAAGTTCTTCTATTAAATACGAATAAGTATTCTTTGTACTTATACCAGCATTCACCATGGAATCAATTAAACTTGTCTTAGGTTTTGAAATACGATGACCTGATCTTAACAAATGTCTCTTTGATGGTAGTGCAAGTTCATGATTATGCCCACATTCTCACTCCCTCCAAGTTCTTCTATTAAACTGGTTCCTTCTTAACTGCTTCCCAAAACACCAAATAGTCCTCTCACAAGAATGGATATGGTGAGAAAAGGTCTCTCAAGGATTTGACAATGGAGAGGAAGAGAGTAGAGGAATTTGAAGAATCTCTTAGGTAAAGATTGTGGATGAGTCAATCTTGTTTTCTCTAGGGTTTCTCTCTCAAAATTCTCTCTGGAAGCTCTCTCGGAATCATGGGAATAAGGGTATATATATAGTAGGGTGAGAAGGAATGTGAAACGTCATATTTTGCCAAATAGGGTGTTCTGGCGGCTTGACCTTGCGATTAGGTTGAGTCACGAGTTCAAGCTGCGAGCAAACGGCCTGGCCAGCTAGAACTTTTGTCCTGTAGTGAACAACTGGCGCGACACTTCAGCTTCTGGCATGCTTGGCATGTGTGCTTCAATTTGGCGGCTTGCAGCCCCGAGCCACCCGCGAAATCCAGCCACAAATCCTTGCTTCTTTGCACACACTTGAGCAATTCTTCACACTCTCTCACACACACTTCCCTTACATGATTCCCACCTAAACACAGGGTTTCTAATTGCTAAAATACAAGCAAATTTGGCACGGAATAAAGCCAACAAGATGGTTGATTAAATTCAACCTTACAATCTCCCGCTTTGGCTATTCCGTGACAAAACCCTAAAACAGACTCTAGATTTAACATGTGAGTTGGGAACAGTTGAACATAACCCATTCACACCTAATTTTAGAAACTGTGAAGCTCTTGAATCATATGAACATGAATCTCCTGAAACACAATAATACACCATGATCATTGTATGTAGAAAAACATGAAATGCATATGAAGCAAGTATGAAGTGATCAAGCAAAGATGGAGTTAAGAAACAAACCATGGCTTAATCAAACAAGCAATCACTGTAAGGTGGTGATCACAATGTTCATTCATACTTGGAATGAGCACTTGGACACACAGGCAAATAAGCTCAATGCAAATCACTTGCATGCCCAACACTCAACCAATGCATAATACACTAAGTATATGCATCTAGGAAATTTCCTACAAGGGCACAAGAGTGACAGTACTTAAAAGGAAAATTCATGACATTTAGTTAGAAGTACTGATTAAAACAATACATAAAGGTTGCATAAAAGCATGGTACATACCATAAAGCCTACAAACATGCATAAAACATAACCCTAAAAGCTTACAAAAGCAACATGGGTACAAAACATAAAGATATACTGAATAATAACTAAAAAAAATGTTTAAACTGTTTGCTGAAAATCTCCCCCTTAGATAATTTCCTTCCCCTTTGATCAGCTAAAAATCTCCCCCTTTCATTGTATTCCTCTCCCCCTTTTTGTCATGGAATAGCTACATATTCTCCTCTAGCTGCCTTTGAATCTGATCCAATTGAGTCTGAAGGGAGGTAAACTTCATATCCTATCGAGTGTTGTAATGGTGTAAAATAGATGTGAGTTCTGACATCTTGGCACTCAAATCGTGAACAGATGTCACAATGCTGTCAAGTTTTTCATCAAGAGATAATGTGCTAAAGCGCGAACCACTGTAAGATGCGGAAGTTTTCAATTTGACTTTCTTCTGACTATGACCAATGCTTGTGTTGAATGTACGCTTGTTGATCGGACACGGTTTTGAGTAGGGAGACTCATCTGCTGTCGGGAGAATACCTTTGAGCTTCAAAATCCTAGAAATGAGACAACAGAAAGGAACACATATTCGTGATTCAATTCGTAGAACTGTTTTGCGCAGAACGTGAAAGATATGAGCACAGATATCAATCTGTACATCAGAGATTAGGTCATGAAGAAACAAGGCACATCCGAGGTTCATATACCCAGTGCTGGATAAGGGGTACAAGTTGTGGAACATCACTATTGTAAGCACTCTTAGTTTAGGAGGGAGAGAGGAAACGCTGACTAAGTTGCCATTGGATGAGAATTCCAAGTCTTGTCCAAGACCATCCCTAAGCAATTCCTCATCTAGACATAGGACATCATAAACTGGTGGGTTTTTAAGTATTAGCCGGTTGATGTGAAGTATCTCTGCCAAATATGCAGGAGAGACTGAAAAGCTTTTTCTCCTAACCCAGCACTTGAGTTCCTCACCTTCCACAATTGCATTGGCATAAAATTCTTTTACCAAATTCTCATAGGCTTCATCCAGATCGGAGAGAAGATAATTCCAATCCTTGTGAGCAAACCATTGTGGAATTTCAATGTCATGAAGTGAAAATTGATCAACAGGTCTTTCCAGTAGTGGTGTAGCATCTCGGAAATAATTCTCATGAGTCTGAAAGGCTGCATAGGATCTAAACTTGTAGGGATCGAACACTCCTAATGGAGAACGAGTCCTTTTGCTTTGGGTGAGAAATCATCGACCTCAATGACAAGCTCCTTTCCTTTGGAACCACCTTCTTTCACAGTTGCTCTCTTGAATGGAGACATTTTCAATCTGCATCATGTAACAGAAGGGAAAACAAAAACACAATACAAGAAAGATCATTAGCAATGAGTTAGTGTCATTATATGGATAATGAAGAAAACCCTAACTGGATGGGAATGTCTAGAAAAAGACAATGAGTGATCATGTGTTAGTAATGACCCAATATTGTCACAATATAGAGTATAGCAGGATACACCCACTGGAAAACACATAATGAAGACACCAGATAGACAGATACTCAGCAATTTAAGTAAAAACATGTCCGCACAATATATCTCAATCTACATTGATAACTCAACAAAAAGAAAATTATTCTCAAAACATGAAGAAATCAAGTGAGACAGAGAAAACCCATACCTTTTTCTTGAAGATTTGAGAAGGGATGATGCAAAAATGGAGATTGAGATGTGTGTCATGGAGTATTTAGGTCAAATTCAGTTGAGAGAAATGGGGAAGACAGTGAACAATCGCAAAAATTCGAGGGAAAAACTGAAAAAGTTTGAAAAACTGTCCTAAAACCGCAAAACACGCATTTCTCGCGACTGGATCAAGTCGCTAGGTCTAGCCGCCAAAACACTCAAAGACAAAATTGTGAAAAAAATTTTAAGTGCTTTTTGTGACTGGAAGGTCTACCTGCGAGGGAGTCGCGAGCTGAGCCGCGAAAATCTCTGTGTAACCCTCGCGACCGGACCTTTCACTCGCGAACAAGTCGCCAAAATTAACACGCGAGCTCGTGGCTGAATTTCACAACTTGGATGACCCGCGACTGAGTCGCCAAAACATGGTAACACTGTTTTTGAAATCTTTCAGTTTTTATACAAATAAAATACTTTCCAAAAACACCTAAAATACTAAAAAATATTTTTGTGTTTGAATCAACAAAGATTGAGCATGTGAAAACACATTTTAACAAGTACAATCACACAAATGAATATGGCATTCATTGAACATAAACTTGTGTATTGTGTGTGGATATCAACAATGAGATAGTCCTTAGTCTAATGTGAAGCTTCAATGATCAATTCAACCAAGGCATACACAATTAGCACTAGATCATGTGATCTATCTCAATTACAGAAGTATGCATATATGAGGAGTCGCGAGCTGAGCCGTGAAAATCTCTGTGTAACCCTCGCGACTAGACCTTTCACTCGCGAACAAGTCGCCAAAATTAACACGCGAGCTCGTGGCTGAATTTCACAACTTGGATGACCCGCAACTGAGTCACCAAAACATGGTAACACTGTTTTTGAAATCTTTCAGTTTTTATAAAAACAAAATACTTTCCAAAAACACCTAAAATACTCAAAAATCTTTTTGTGTTTGAATCAACAAAGATTGAGCATATGAAAACACATTTTAACAAGTACAATCACATAAATGAATATGGCATTCATTGAACATAAACTTGTGTGTTGTGTGTGGATATCAACAATGAGATAGTCCTTAGTCTAATGTGAAGCTTCAATGATCAATTCAACCAAGGCATACACAATTAGCACTAGATCATGTAATCTATCTCAATTACAGAAGTATGCATATATGACCTCCCACAAGACTTGGTAAATTAACTTAGAGCTTTATATTTGACTCCATCATTATATTTTTTTGATCTTTTTGACACAATTACATCTCATTGTGAGAATGCCTTTTGATATTTCTCCTTGATGGGATAACCTTTGACCTTTTGAACAATCATGCACTTTATTTTTGGTCGCTTTCCCTTTTTCCTAGTCGAATACTAGTATGTGCGACAGGCTTTTGCAACTCAATATCTCTTTTCATTTGGAGATTTACATTTGGAGAGCTCTTTTCAACAAAAAAAAAAAAAAAATAAAGAGTGGGAAGATATATAGGCACAAGTCTATGCATGTCTCAAGATCAATAAAAACTATTCACTAATCATTCATGACAAGTTTGAAGATCTATTTACAACAGTCACATAGATTTCAAGATTTCTTCCATAGTGATAAGAGTGCAAAGGAACAAGCTATGCTCGTAAATGCACAAAGCCATTAGCACAAAGGTACAAGGCAAAACAAGTTATGAGACAACTCAACAATGTCAATCAAACTTTTGATTTTTTACTTTTTATGTGGTTTTTGGATTTTTGACACACAAGAATGAAAAGATTAATCAAAAGCAGCAATGTAAAGACAACGAAAACAGACAAAGCAAAAATAATAGCAATAATAATAACAATTTTCCAACAAAGTAGTGTGTGACCCACAAACAAAGTAACACGATATAAGCAAGTGAAGCACACATCACATAAGAGATTCAAGGGATTGTACCAATGCCAATGGTCTTACAGAAGGAATCAAACAGTGGACCATCGAGAGGCTTGGTGAAGATGGCCGCGTTTTGATTATCTGTGTGGATAAATTCAAGACACATAACTCTTATTTCCACCAGGTCTCAAATGAAATGGTAACGTATCTCTATGTGCTTAGATTTTGAATGTTGGACTGGGTTCTTAGAAAGATTTATGGCACTGGTATTATCACAGAAAATACACATTGTATCTTGAGGAATTCCATAATCATGAAGTAGCTTCTTCATCCAAAAAAGTTGTGTGCAGCAACTTCCAGCGGCTATGTACTCTGCTTCCGTTGTAGAGAGAGACTGAATTTTGTTTCTTGCTCATCCACGAGAAAAGATTGTTACCAAGGTAGAAGCAGCCTCCTGAAGTACTCTTTCTATCGTCCACACTGCCAGCCCAGTCTGCATCTGAATACCTGGCAAGGCAAGCATTTGAGTCTTTTGAATACCAAAAACTATAATCTAGAGTTCCATTGATGTATCGTATAATTCGCTTCACCACAATCAGGTGTGATTCCTTTGGAGCAACTTGATATCTTGCACAAACACCAACGCTGATGCAATATCTGATCTACTAACTGTAAGATAGAGTAGACTCCCAATGATACTCCTATACAAGATTGGACTCACTTCCACCCCAGAAGAATCAACATTCAGTTTGGTAGACGAGCTCATTGGAGTGGAGGCATGTTTTTTGGAGTCTAGTCCAAACTTCTTGACAATGTTTCTAGCATACTTCTCTTGGGAAACGAATATGCCTTCCTTCTTTTGTTTGACTTGAAGGCCCAAGAAAAATGTGAGCTCCCCCACCATACTCATCTCAAATTCTTTTTTCATCTCCTCAGAAAATTCTATAGCCTGATTATCGATGGTAGCCCCAAATACTATGTCATCAACATATACTTGAGCCACAAGAAGGTAAGCTTCATTACTCTTGACAAACAAAGTTAGGTCGGCATATCTCCTTTTGAATCCTCTATTTAGGAGGTAATGGGTAAGACGATCATACCATGCTCTAGGAGCTTGTTTTAAGCCATAAAGGGCTTTCATCAATCTCAACACATGATCAGGAAAGTGAGGATCCTCAAAGCCTTTTGGTTGTTCTACAAACACTTCTTCATTCAGGTATCCATTTAGAAATGCACATTTTACATCCATTTGGTAGAGTTTGAAGTTCATAGTGCATGCAATGGACATAAGAATTCGAATAGACTCAAGTCTTACCACAGGAGTGAATGATTAATCAAAATCTACACCTTCTACTTGAGTGTATCCTTGAGCTACTAACCAAAATTTATTTTGGATTATCTCTCCATCTTCATCGATCTTGTTTTTGAATATCCATTTAGTGCCAATGACATGAACATTTTCAGGCCTAGGAGCAAGTTCCCACACATCATTTCTCACAAATTGATTCAGCTCTTCATGCATTGACACAACCCAATTTTCATCTTAGAGAGCTTCTTCTACCCTTTTTGGCTCAAATTGAGTAAGGTAGCAATGGTATGTTACATGATTGGCCAAAAGGATGTTTCCTTTTCTAAGGCGAAGACCTTCATCTAAAGACCCTATAATGTTGCTACCCGGATGATTCTTAATCACTCTTGATGATGGCTTCTTTGATGTAGAGACTTCATCATTCCGTGAGATGGGAGGTTGAATTTCCAGAGGTGTGAGAGAACTTGATGTTCTAGATATTGATCTTGTTTCCATTCTTGGGTTCATGGGAGTTGATTCTTCTACTGGTGTAGATCCTTCAACTTCTATATCAAGTGCTTCGACCTCAACATCTGGGTTCTTTGATGCTCGGCCCTTCTCCATCATTGATCATCTCTACCTTTGTTAAGGCATCATCAATTTTGACATTGATGGACTCCATTACTGTCTTAGTTCTCTTGTTGAAAACTCTATACGCTCGGCTAGTAGTAGAGTACCCAAGAAAAATACCTTCATCACTTTTTGCATCAAATTTCCCAAGGTTCTCCCAATCATTTAGAATATAGCACGTACTTCCGAACACTCGAAAGTACTTCACTCTTGGCTTCTTTCCATTCCAAATCTCATAGGCAGTCTTCTTTGTTCCCACTCAGAAGAATATTCTATTGCCAATGTGACATGAGGTGTTCACGGCTTCTCTCTCAAAACTTTTGAGGTATTTGCTTGTTTAGTAGCATAATTCTTGCCATTTCTTGAATCACCCGATTTTTTCTCTCTACCACTCCATTTTGTTGAGGAGTTTTGGGGGCTGAAAATTCCTTTTTGATTCCATTCTTTGCACAAAATGACTCAAATCTTGCATTCTCAAATTCCTTCCCATGATCACTTCTTATCTTGACAATAGGAGCCCCTTTCTCGTTTTGTAGTTTCTTGCAAAGGATTTCCAACTTTTCACATGCTTCTTATTTTTCTCTAAGGAATTCAACCCAAGTGTATCTTGAGAAATCATCAACAATGACCATAACGTATCTCTTTCCTCTTAGACTTTCAGTTCTTGTAGGCTCCATTAGATCAACATGAAGAAGCTCTAAACATTGTGAAGTAGCAATCACATTCACCTTGTGATGGCTTGCCTTCGTTTGCTTTCCCATTTGGCATGCACCACAAATAGTCTTCTTCACCTTTCCAAACTTTGGAAGTCCCTCAATTGCGTCAAGTTTAGATACTTTAGCTACTTGTTTGAAGTTCGCATGCCCAAATCTGTGATGCCAAAGTTCTAACATGCCAACACGGGCACTTCTACATAAAATGGGTGCGGTAGGAACTACTCCATAGCAATTATCTGTAGTCCTATTTCCCTCCGAGACTTGAATCCCTTCTTCATTGATGATTATGCATCCCTTCTTTAAGAATTGGACAAGGAAATTCTCATCACATACTTGAGTGATGCTCAAAAGATTTGCCTTCAGCCCTTTAATGTATAGGACATCTTTCAATAGAGGTAATCTGGGTATCTCCATAGTCCTTTTGCCAAGAACTTAAGCATGACTTCCATCACCAAAAGTCACATAGCCACCAACCTTCTCTTTGAGTGTCTTAAATAGTGTTTTATCTCCTGTCATATGACGAGAACAACCAATGTCAAGATACCACAAGCATGAATTAAACACCTTCAATGAGGTATGTACAAACAAGTTTGCATGAGACAAACATTTTTTACCTTCAAACAAAATTTTTCCTTCTCTTTCCATGCTTCTGTTAGATTAACATTTCTTTTTCAGATTATCAACCTTCTCACTCAACACTAGATTTTTTCTTTTATACTTCTTAATCAAAGATTTAGATTCTGATATGCTATTGTGTAAGATGTAATTCTCATTTTCAAAATATTTCAGCATGTGAACAAATATCCTAGCATTTTTCTTTGTTTTTAATAACTCTAAGAGTTCATTGTTGGGACACCCTTCAATCATACTCATATAGTCATTATCACAAACACTTAGACCATAATTCGGCAAGACCTTTTTCATGGCAGCAAACAAAACCAGGGGTCTAGGATCGCACTAGGGTATTTAAATCAAAACAAGTGCACCCGTTCTGATACCAATTGAAAGTTCATATAGTGTCAAATACACTATGAAGGTTTAGACTCCCAAATTAAAAATTACCAATTCAAGCTATATGTCAAACACAAAGTGTGTGAAAAATGAACACAAGCTATAAACAGAATTGATAAACAATCTAAGCCAAATTAAAATCACATCCACAGTAGAAAATAAAAGGCAAAGATAAGGGAAGAGAGATGCAAACACAAGGACAACACAGCGATGTGTTATCGAAGAGGAAACCGAAGCCCTCGGCGTAAAACCTCTCCGCCGCCTTCCAAGTAGTAAGTAATCCACTAGAAAATGTAGTTGGGATACATAAACAACAATAGACCCTCCAAGCCTAATCTACCCAATATACCTAAGCCCTCCAAGCTTCTTGCTCCAACGAGGTTACGCCGAACCTATTTCTTTTCTAGCTTCCCGGATTCCGCTACTTGACCATAGCATCAACTAATATGAAATTGGTTCCTTCCTAACTGCTTTCCAAAACACCAAACAGCCCTCTCACATGAATGGATATGGTGAGAAAAGGTTTTAGTAATGAGCTTCTCAAGGATTTGACAATGGAGAGGAAGAGAGTAGAGGAATTTGAAGAGTCTCTTAGGTAAAGATTGTGGATGAGTCAATCTTGTTTTCTCTAGGGTTTCTCTCTCAAAATTCTGTTTGGAAACTCTCTCTGAATCGTGGGTATAAGGGTATATATATAGTAGGATGAGAAGGAATGTGAAACGCCATATTTTGCCAAACAGGGTGTTCGGGCGGCTTGACCTCGCGACTGGGTTGAGTCGCGAGTTCAATCCGCGAGCAAACGGCCTGAACAGCTGGAATTTGTCCTGTAGTGAACAGCTGTCGCGACGCTTCAGCTTCTGGCATGCTTGGCACGTGTGCTTCAATTTGGCGGCTTGCAGTCGCGAGCCACCCGCAAAATCCAGCCGCGAGTCCCTGCTTCTTTGCACACACTTGAGCAATTCTTCACTCTCTCTCACACACACTTCCCTTACATGATTCCCACATAAATACAAGGTTTCTAATTGCTAAAATACAAGCAAATTTGACACGGAATAAAGCCAATAAGATGATTGATTAAATTCAACCTTACATAATTGATGCACACATTAGCCTTAAGATCCTTGCAAGTGCAGGTTTAAATTACCATCCGTAGGCTTCTTCCAGCAGGTCACAAGGACAAGAAGGGACGTGGATGGAGTGGGCAAAGACAACATCTCCAAACTCATTATGGCATAATGCTGCTGTTAAAGAAGAGTGGGGTCAGATTGCAACTTTTATGACCAACCTTAGCCCAACCAGTTTTCCGAGGGGACCAAGAAATAACTGATTGATTTGCATTTAAGGATAGTGGGTCAAGTTGCAAAACTTTCAAACCTAAAAGTCTAAGTTGTCAGACCTCAGAAGCAGCCTCCAGTCAGCAAGTCAAAAGCATTCGGCCGCCTTATCTTATGAGTTATTTCTAATATTTTAATTCCTTCTCCACTTCCCTCCCCCAAAACCCTCTTTCAGTCTTTCTACTCTCTCGGCCAGCATATTATAATAATCTTTCTCTGTATATCTCTACCCTCCACAATTTCAAGCTCCGCAAATGCGTCAAATAAACTTCATCCCCTCTTTCTTCTCTCATTGTCACCATATCATTATAATCTTCTTTTCCCTTGTACCAGAAAAATCCTTAGGTGTTGTGGACCCATACTTCCAAGCCTGCAGTGTGCCCGAAAACTGTGGTGATGGGCAAGCCATAAGATTCCCATTCTACATCAAAGACAAGCAAAACTTCTCTTGTGGCTACGCTGGATTCAACCTCTCTTGCAACAATAATGGCCATCCAACTATCCTCATATCCAATATCAATTACACCATCCATAAAATTTTCTACCAAACCGAGACGCTTAGAGTCTCAAACTCTGCCTTCTCAAATCCAAACTTCAGTTGTATACCTTCTATAAACAACATATCCCTTCCGGGTGGCCTGTTCGATCTAGCACCAAACCAAACCAATCTATTTTTGTTTTATAATTGTAACTCTTCGGTACATGAGAGATGGCCTTCAGAGTTTTATCCTAGTTGTTATGGCGAAGGCGACACCGTTCTGGCTCTGTCTGGACAGGACCCGAAGCTGATCAGCAACGCATCAATGGAGTGCAAGTCTTCGGTTCTAGCACCGGTTGAAGCTTATGGAGGTGGGATTGCAGAGTCGTTGAGAAATGGGTTTCTGCTAAAATGGAAAGCCAGCAACTGTAGCATTTGCGAGGATAGTGGAGGGAACTGTGGGTTCGATAATATTTCGTATCATTTCAAGTGCTTCTGCCCAGATAGGCCTCATGTTTGGAGCTGTAATACTACTCGTCCTGGTCAGTTTTTTTCTCTAGAAATTTCTCTTTCTTTTTGGTAATAGGAAATTTCTCTTTCTCTGTCTAGTCTTGGCATTATTATGAAACATTTGAAAATAAAGGAGCAAGACACGGACGAAAAATAAAAGATGAAAATAAGGGTAAGTGTCTGTTTGGATACCACTTATTTTACTGAAATTGAAAATTTATTAATGAAAGTACTGTAGATAAAGATAAAAATTAGTTGAAATAATATAATGAAACCCATGAATAGTACCAAAAAGTATAGTGGAGCACATAAATATTAGTAAAAATAAGCTTAATAGTGAAATAATTTTCATTTTTCATTGGTATTCAAACAGAGGCTAAGTATTGTGAGAAGGGGAGGAAATTTTTTGATAAGGTCTAAGAGCATCCACATCAGTATGTGTAAAATTTTTTCCATTTTGCATATTTAAAACCTTTTTTTTTATACACTTATTTTTACAAAACATCCACATCAGTTTGTCTATTATACACATTTATTCAAATAAAATATTCATTTTTTTAACACTGTGAATAGAAACCGTGAGAGGAGAGAGAAATGAAAAGAGAGTGAGGTGAAGAGAGGAAAGAGAAAAAAAGAATAAAGAAATCATTTACATAGTGAACAGTAACCGTGTATATATATATGGTTACTATTCATTTGCAAGACCATTGTACATATTTAGACATTTTTACAAAAACTGATGTGGGGGGTTTTTGCGTTAAAATGTGTAAAATTGAGTACTTTTTTGTATTTTAGAAGACTGTCCATGAGCTGGTGTGGTTGCTCTAAGCATTTTCCATCCAGTCTTACAAAAAACTCAATTTTTCTCCAAATTGAAGAGAAAATAGGCATTTTCACGCCTTTTGCTAGGGAAAGACAAAACTGCCCCAACCCCAACTGTCCTTCTCTCCAACCCCATTCTTTTTGTTCAGTTCTTTTCTGAGACCTTGTTGAAGTGGGCCCATGCGGCTTGAATTGCCACAAGCCCAAGCCGAATTCAACTAGGAATATAATTCCTAGTGCAGCCGACTTTGACATATATATATAAATATATATATTAGGTTTGAGATTAAGTTGTAGCCATGTGTGTGTGTGTAGAGAATTCCTAAAACCTAGCAATAGCCGCATAAGAAGAAGTATAGTATTTTCTTGTCTTGCAGGTGAGAGAGAGTTAGGGTGTATTGGGAATTGAGTTTCTTGAGAGTGTTCTTGTACACTATTGTATCTCCTTATTTTATAATGAAATCTTTGCAACTCCATGAACGTAGGCAAATTGCCGAACCACATAAATATTGTCTTGTGCGTGTGATTGTTTTCTTTGGCGTGTGTTTTCTCTATTTGTTTTGTTTCTCACAGGTTGGGATTTTGGTTAAATTCCCTACAGACCTTCCTTCCTCAATCAGTTACTAAACTAATAATATAAATTTATATGTATGATAGGTTAATATATATATATATATATATATATATTTTTTTTTTTTTTTTTTCTTTTTTGATAATATAATTTTTTATATTATTTAACTAGCTAGTACAAATAAATTATTTCTTACATATTATATAACAAGAGCATAAGATTCAATTTATATAAATTATGTTTTTTATCCTCCTACTTTTCTCTTCAACCGAATAAAAGAGTTTTTCACCCTTTCACCTTTCTACCCCTTCAACCAAATACACATGAAAGAAAACTAAATATTTTCTATTCAACTACTTTTCCACTCCAAACGAACCTTTAATGTCCATTAGCCAAATGTGTCACATGCTAGGCTTGAAGTAGTCACCTGGTTTTAGAAGCGGTTGACAAATTTTTCTAAAGCATCAGATATGAGGAAAAGAAAAATTCTACTGATAACACTTGTATTATTATATAGCATTGAGATAGACCATAACATTTAATCTAAAGCTCAATTGAGCGCGTAAAAGCTTGATTTGGCATTTTCTTTCTACTGATTGTGTCCGTTGCATTCATAGTTGTGAGTTTTGACTAAGAAACAAAGAGTACTAAATAGTTGAACCAATTTTTTGCAATCTTTCCATTCTCCCCATGTCCAATTTTTGCTTCACTAAACTTCTACATGGTAATCTACACATAAAACTCTAGTCAATTAATTGATTTGCCTACAAAATTTTGGAATTTTGAGATCAATACATAGAGATCCTAATCCTTCTTAATTTTTGAAAGGCATTAGAAATAATGCATTGAGATAACTGTATCTCTCTTGAATAATCTAAAAGATATAACAGCAAAGAAAAATCTTAAAGAGACAAACTTACCCTTATTGTATGGTCCATAAAAATGGAAGAGTTTTTATTTTACTCTTTTCTTAGTCAGTTTTCATAATTTTTGAGTGGTGCATTGGACAGGTCCAAGGCAACCTCCACATACAGTTTATGGACAAAAAAGGAAGGCAAGAGAGATAAAGAAAAATGGACTACATACAATGGATTTCAAATCTTGTAATTATTCATCAATGACATGACCTCATTCTCGTGCTTTGGCTCAATATTAGATGCCACTGCCCTTAGCTCCTACACATAAATCAAATGCACTCTATGGAGTGAATTTGTAAATATTAAGTACTCTAAATGGCACAATGGATTTTGAGCAGCCACCTTGCCTAATCATATCAAAATATGCTCAAAGGATCTAAAAGCCAAGTCAAAGTATTCAAATTAAAAACTTTCTCACTTCATCGTAGCACTGCTTTCCTTATAGATAATTTGCTTTATTCAAATGAAAATCCCAAATTAATTCTTTGTACAATATAATATAATGGATTTGCGACACAATATATTTTAGAATTCTAAAGCATTAAGTAAAACAATGCTCCTAACTGGTGTAATTCATTCATATAACCTAATAAATTGCTCTATATTGAAAGCTTTAAATGTCCAATTGAAGAATAGAAATTGTGGGGGATTATATGTATATTGTTTCTACCTTGGAGACATGGCCCGCTATTGGTTTTTTAAGATGCTACCTTGTTTAGGAGCTATGCAAGAATCTAAAATTTGCTTTCGCTGAAAGGTTTAGTGGGAATATTTTTGTTGTGGTAGAGTGACTTCTCAAATTTAATTTAAATCATTTCCTCTAAAACCGTACTGCTAGTACTAATTCCTATTGAGCTGTGATAGATTTTGATCCTAGGATTATATATCTGTATCTGAATTTTATGTGCTGTGCTATCCTAAAACAATCGTTGTGGAGGCCTTTTAAATTCATGTGGAAGTTGTTTAGTGTGTGACAGAGTCGATCATTTGTGGTTCCCTATTACTATGTTGCTGCACTATTCACAGGTTGCTGCTCTATCTAGTCTAGTGCAGGTGTATTAGTGATTTGGCCTTCTAGTCAATTTCCTGGCTAATATATTTATTTTAGGTCCTTGTTAGAGATATATATTAGACATATTAACCCAATGTAATAGGCCCAAGCCCAATCCTGCTTGTACTAGTAGTCTAGGGTTTAGTCGCCTATATATACTCATGTTATGGCACATTGTAACACAGGTTATTGTAATACACTCTTATACATAATAAAGATATAGCCCTTAAGGGATTCCTCCGTGGATATAGGCCGTCAAGGCTGAACCACGTAACCCTCGTGTTCTCAGTGTTCCTATTCTATGCTTCTCCTTCCGCATCCACTCTAGCATACACAACATGATATAACAACACATTGCGTTGGTATTAATAATATTTATATTTAACATGGTATCAGAGCCAAACTTCGTTCTTGGCATCAAACAAAAATCTCTAGCAAGTAAAGAAGATTCTCACGTGCACACCGCCATCAGAAGTCACACATGCTTGTCTGTTGGATCTAGACTCCACAGCATCTCGCAGTCGCCATGGCTCACTGCTGTGTCCAGATCCTCAAGCCCAAGCAATCCGTGTCTCTCCCTATCAGATCTGTGCACATCAAGCCTTCGCCTGTCGAAACCGACACCACAGACGTGCTCCTAGGCCTCCTGCGAGGAAAACCCAGAAATCCGGTCAACCGAAAGTTAACCACGTGCCGCCACGTGCCGCAATTAGCTTCGGAAAATCTACCACGCGTTGCCTCAGATTCCTCACTTCCAGATCGTCTTCTTGGTCCACGCGCCACCCAGACAGCCTTGTCGTCCACTGATCTACTTGGCTTGAGAATCTGGTGGTCATACGACGTCGCATGCACCTCCACACGCCACCTGGGTTTCCGGCATCTCCTTCACGCGCCGGTGGACTTAGCACGCGCCTTCCATGTGCCGAAACACTGCTGCTGACGTCACCTGATGACATCATCACTTCACGTCAGCAACCATGTAAGCCCTAGACACGTCATCAGCCACGTCAGCGACACGTCATAGGATGACATCATCGGCTCTACTGCTCAACCCGTGACCCAACCCGGAAACCCGGAACCGACCCGGACCAGTATCCGTTGACTTAGACCCTGGACCAGTTGACTTTGACTTTGACTTTTTGCATTAACCTTTGACCAAAAGTCAAAATTTCCGACAGGGCCTATCTTGCTTAGTTTTTCACGTAGATTCCAATTTTGAGCTCCGTTTCTTCATTTGAAGCTCCAAAATTGGTCAATTGGCACATTCTTCATTGTGGTTTCTTCAATGGCTTTATTCATGGCATCTTCAAGAGATCTTCTCAAGCTTATCCAACCTCAAGCCTTCATCGAGCTTCTGCCTTGAGTTTGAGGGAGGGTGTTAGAGATATATATTAGACATATTAGCCCAATGTAATAGGCCCAAGTCCAATCCTGCTTGTACTAGTAGTCTAGGGTTTAGTCGCCTATATATACTCATGTTATGGCACATTGTAGCACAGGTTATTGTACTACACTCTTATACATAATAAAGATGTAGCCCTTAAGGGATTCCTCCGTGGATGTAGGCCGTCAAGGATGAACCACGTAACCCTCATGTTCTCAGTGTTCCTATTCTATGCTTCTCCTTCCGTATCCACTCTAGCATACACAACATGATATAACAACACATTGCGTTGGTATTAATAATATTTATATTTAACAGTCCTAATGCTAATACCCGCATAGCACCACCCAAGCAAGCAACAGAAACTTTAAAACCCAGAAAATTAAATCAATATGGAGCAATTCTGAAGTTTGTTAAACACTATATTCTAACTTTTGTAAAGCTTATCGCTTTCCAAAAAAAAAAAATTTGTAAAGCTTATCCATATATTCAGGTGCTTTAACCTGTCCAAGAATCTCTCATAAAGCTCCTGGTCCTTTCAAACTCACTCTCTAATATTTCAAAACCAATGTATGCCTGCCATTAAACAAATAATTGTTTTCTTTACCAGTTATCTCAAAATCAACATCATCAAACATGCCTTAAAAAAAATGACAAAGCTTTATCACAACCAAGTCAAATTGCCATATTAGTAACCAAAAAAGTGCTCATCACATTAGAGAATTTTGAGATACCAAATGGTTAGAAGCTTAGAATTGCCCCTATATATGTCACAAAAAGAAGGAATATATGTTGAGCTTTTATTTTATTTTATTATTATTTTGGGGGGGGGGGGGGGGTTCATCTCCTATCTACTATATGAACCTCTCTCATTCATAGAAATTGAAAAGGGTAAATACCATCGCTAAGACCAATTCCAAGTCTTTTATATATACTAGTCTCCAATGTAAAAGACTTCATATTCTCAGACCTATAATTCTTTTCCAAATATACATTATACATTCAAAAACACCAAGCCACCTTTAAATTAGACCCAAATTCACAAAACCCACAATTTGTTCTCCATTATAAATTTTGAATTTACAGAGGAATCCCAAACTCTAATTTCAATGCAAAAACCCACAACAAAATAAATTATATGCATTTTGTTGTGTTTTTAGTATTCAACATTCCTGCAAAAGACTAGAACATAAAAATATGACACTATGCTATCCATCAAACCCCATTTGTTCTATAGATCACATGCACAATTCCAATTCCCATTCTCACTACTTTAAATTAGCAGCACATCAAGAATAACAATATTAAAGAGTTAAGTGATATTATTATGAATCTTTAGTACTCTTATCAGATACTACAAATTAGTACATATCTAATAAGAAAATCCACTGCAAAAATTGCACAAAATAATATAAATGAATCAATAAAAACATGTGATTGTGTTGCTAGGTTTATTAACTATCAATTAACAAAATATCAGTCATCTTATCAAATACTACCTTAGGAACACCATTATTTTTTGTCCGTCCCTTCAAAAGAATCAAAAAAAAAAAAAAAAAAAGTGGTTGTGCTGTTGGGTTTTAATTGTCAAGCTTACATTAATCTTTATTCATGGCTTCTTTGGGATGCTGCTGGTATAATTTCATCATCTATTAATTTTCTGACTTATAAGTTATACATGCCAATCAGATTTTAGATTGTTGTCGTGATATCCATTGACAAAGCATCAAATATGGCAAAAAATAACCCTTTCTTTCACAAACCTTTTCTTTTAAAGGCATAGATAATAGGTCATACATAATGGATTTGTAGTAAACTATAATGAAATAAGCTTCAAGGCCCCAAGAATTATAAACTACTTAGTCAAAAAGTAACTTCCCAAAGCCCCATAATCTATTCATTCTAAAGACATCCACACACAAAATACACCTAAACACTAACAGTTCTATATAAGCAAATTTATAACTTAAAGAAATTAGCAAAGACCTATAAAGAATATATAATACAACTTAACTTTGAGAATTATCAATTATCAAAATATTAAACATCTTAATCACAGTATCAACTAGAAATGATTATATAAATAAACAGGATTTGAATCATAAATAAATAGGCTTTAAATTAGAATAAAATGTGCCACAATCTTGAAATTCTCACCAATAGTACCTGTTGTAATACAAATTCTCTTTTTTTTTTTTTTTTTTTTTTTATCAGGCTTTTTCTTTGGAGAAAAATAGAGTTAAATATATATATATATATATATATATATATATATATATATATATATATATATATATATATATTTTGTTGATGTGTAAAATTGTGCTTAGTGCAAAGCTTAAATGGCAAGCTCTAAAAAATTCAAACAAAAGTCTAAGGTTTTGTCTTTATAGTATATATAAATAATATTTAAACCTCTTTATAATTTTCCCAAAAAAAATTATATTACCTAACTACTTCATGTAATCTTTTCGGTGGTATAGTGGTCCATTTCTTTATCAAAAGGTGTTGTGGTTCAATATTTGCACTCTGTTTGTTTAGGCAAAACTATTTTTTTTAAAATGAGTTATTTTCTAAAAATTACTTTCCGTAAAAAACTATCTCACTTTCCTATGTTTGGTAATTACTTTAAAGAAATTGAAAAATAATCTTTTAACTTCCATTATTTAACTTGTTGTAAGATAGAGTAGTTTTCCAAAAAAAAATTAATAGAAAACAATCTCTAAAAATAAGCTATACTTTTTCTATTAACCAAAGATAGTTTTCCTTTGACTCATTTTTTTTTTTTTTTTAATAGTACCAAACACTGGAAAACACGAAAAACTATCTTTACAGAAGGTTTTCTATCGAAACAAATAGAGCATTGGTTTATCAATGAATAGTCTTGATATAAAAAAATGTCTTTAGAAAATGTGGGGTGGAAGTCAATATCATACAATTACTATTATAAGGTATTAGGGTCGGTTATTCTCTGTCTTCAAATTTCATGACCGAAGGTGGTTGGTCTAGTGGTCATGGGCTCACTTCTAAGGGTTTGGGAGGTAGATGTCCTAGGTTTGAAACTCGCAATGGAAAGCGCCTAGAAAATAACTTCATGCTCTCAGCTTATACTCACTAATATCCTCGATGGAGTTGTGTGTTTAGCTGTGGCTCATTTGGATCCACTGCTCTCGCAAGCCCAAGCCTAGAGGGTAAAGTGTTACTATAATCACACTTAGGTGAAAAAATCTACAAAACAAACCCCAAGCCTACAGTACCACCCCACAAACCGCCACAACCCACAACCCACCACCACCCACATCTCACCCCCACCAAATCCAATTTTATACCTTTTATAAATAACATATCCCTTCTGGTGGCCAATTCGATCTAGCACCAAACCAAACCAATCTATTTCTGTTTTATAATTGTAGCTCTTCGGTGCATGAGAGTTGGCCTTCAGAGTTTTATCATAGTTGTTATGGCGAAAACGACACTGTTCCAGCCCTGTGTGGATAGGATCTGAAGCTGAGCAACGTATCAATGGAGTGCAAGTTTTCAGTTCTAGCATCAGTTGAAGCTTTTGGAGGTGGGATTGGACTTTGGAGACTCATTGAGAAATGGGTTTGTAGCTAACCTTGTGACACTTCTAGCTATATTAGTAGTCTTAAATGCACAATTTTTGTGGAAAAAATAAATGTAAATCTCAAATTAGAATGAGTGAAAAATTATAACACAAAACCAATAAATAAATAAAAAAGCCTCATCGCATGCGCGAAGTGCATGTGATGAAGTTAGTTAAGTACTAATAATTTTTATAAAAGAATATTACTTCTTTTTTATTCGATAACTGATTATTCTCATCAAAATTTGTGTGTGCACGTGCCAGCACACGTGTGTTTTAGTGGTTCCGAATAGATTTGCTGCAAGTGGTTCTCCTTATTCAAAATTTGTAAATTTAGGTTACGAGTCATAAAAGTAACTCCTTTGCAATGAAAACTATATAAGAGACCTGAGTTGGTTTTCATAGTGCCTGTGTAAGGCTGCTAAGATTTCAAAGCATGCCAATTTAGCTGCGTTATTTTGATATTTTCTATTTAACTAACAAAATTTTTGTATGGATCTTGCTGCAGGGAATAACAAAAGGGTACTAGTGATGGCATTAGGTAAGATGCCTCTTCAATCATACTTCTTGTTGCAATTGATATTCACGTGTGCTTGGACAGTATATGGAAATGAAATTATTCCATCTTAAAAGTGACATTTGTTTTTTCAACACATCTAAGGTACAGTTCCAAGCCATCATGATTTTCTACTTGACAGGGTATGGCTAACCATCAAAGCTATACTGCAGTTATTTTTTATCTCATACAATGATAAGTTTTCAAATAACTTCTATTTTAGTTTTGGTCAGGGTCCACTTGCCTATTTTTTTATCATTCAAAAGGACGTGCTTGTATTATACAGAATCCATAAGAAGACTTCTAAAACTTGTCCTCAAAATTTCAACTACAATGATGCATAAATTTCTTCATTGACCTACAATAGATGAATTTCACAATTCATGATTTTTCTCCAAGGCAACCAGTCTGCTTGTCAATTAAAACCTCACTACTCTATTTTGCCTAAGGTAACCCAAGTCCCATGCCAAGCCAATCTGTCATTTTTCTTCTTCATTGTTAGTCTGTTGTCGGTGACACCACAGGCAAATGTAAATTTTATAAGGTTCAAGAGATCTCAAGGGATAATTTGAGCTACTTTGTTTTATGTGCTGCATAACTTTGTGATTTCTATTCTTTGATTACAGTCACTTCATTTGCTGGAATTGGAGTTCTGGTTGTTATAATCTGCTACTTCTGTGGAAAGTTCTCATCTAGGAAAATTATTTATTTTTGGAAGAAGAAAACTTTAACCTATCAGAGTGTAGAGGCCTTTCTAAGGAAAAATGAACCACTAGCAATTAGAAGATACAGTTATTCAGATATAAAGAAAATGACTAAGTCCTTTAAGGATAAATTAGGACAAGGGGGCTATGGTGGTGTATACAAGGGAAAGTTACAAGATGGTTGTTTTGTGGCTGTGAAGGTTTTGAAAGAATCAAAGGGCAATGGAGAGGAATTTCTTAACGAGGTTGCAAGCATTAGTAGGACCTCCCATGTTAATATTGTTACTCTTATGGGTTTTTGCTTTGAAGAATCTAAAAGAGCTCTCATTTATGAGTTTATGCCAAATGGATCTCTTGAAAAATTCATATATAAAGAAAATCCATTAAATGCTAACCGTCAATTGGGGTGGGAAGCATTATACAAGATTGCAGTTGGCATTGCTCGAGGATTAGAGTACTTACATAGAGGTTGCAACACACGAATCTTGCACTTTGACATAAAGCCTCACAACATTCTTTTGGATGAAAACTTTTGTCCAAAGATTTCTGATTTTGGCCTTGCAAAAATATGCCCTAGAGAAGAGAGTGTCATATCAATGTTGGGAGTAAGAGGAACTGCAGGATATATAGCACCAGAAGTATTTTGTAGAAATATCGGTGGGGTCTCCCATAAGTCAGATGTCTACAGTTATGGAATGATGGTTTTAGAAATGGTTGGGGGACGAAAGAATATTGATGTTAGTGTTGATCGTGTCAGTGAAATATATTTTCCACACTGGATTTACAAGCGCATTGAACTTGATGAAGAACTAGGACTGCAAGGCCTCATTAGCAAAGAGGATGAAGAATTTGCAAAGAAGATGATAATAGTGAGTTTGTGGTGTATACAGACTGATCCCTCAAGCCGACCATCAATTAGTAAAGTCGTGGATATGTTGGAAGGAAGCCTCAATTCCTTGCAAATTTCTCCCAAGCCTTTCTTGTCTTCCCCACCAAGAACAGCTGTAGATTCTTCTCCTACAACAGTGTCATTATGAAATGCATCTCTGTTCTGCATTTCTTTTAATCTGTTGTAGATGGTAATGAACATCTTTGTGAACTATATTGATATTGGACTTGTAGATGAACATCCTTTTATGATTACCTACAATATGAATTTCTGGCATTGTGGCTTCAACTATGAATTAGCACTGCTGCAAGTCTACCAGTAGTAATCGTCATGTATGTCTTAACAATATGGTACCTATACTAAAATAAGATAGTTCTATAAGTTGAAACTAAAAGGAAAGCGTTTGAAAATTGTTAAAAGAAAACAATTAGGAACCAAAATAATTGACAGCACAAACGACCCAAATTGTGTTATAGGCGAAGCCTTAAAAGTTTATATACTTCCTTGTGGTTGATACGAATAAATTAAAAGTATACTACAAAGCAAGGAAATTTTTTCTTTCTTTCTTTTATTTATTTATTTTTGGGGAAGGAGAGGAGGGACTAGAAGATGAACATATTCTGCCGCTAGTGCTTAAAGAAACTATTCTGCTTAATCTTCTAGAGGGCCTTATGGCTTAAAGAAACTAGAAGATTAAACTTATTTCGGAATTTTTTATGCCTCGAAAACTCAGCTCGTGATGCCGGCTTGAAATGATCTAGATCTCAAGACCCTTAAATTTGTAAGCGATCTTGAAGACAGAAGAGATAACACTTTGAAAATATTATTGATATTTAGAACTTTACTTCTGTTTTACATTTTGGAAGCTTATTTAATGGCTTTACAAAACTTATTGATAGGCCAAAAACGTATTGACTCCTTGTGATGAATTAATTGATTAATTAGTCAAGTTTATTAATTAATCAAATTAACATGCAATGTACTTAGCAGTACAAACAAATCACCAATTAAACTAAGTATGCAGTGGAAATTAAATTGACACAGTGATTTGTTTATGAATGGGGAAAACCTACACGGCAAAAACTCCACCGGGTGATTTTAAGGTCATCACTCCCGAGAATCCACTATTATCAAAATAAGCGGTTATAAGTAAATGAATCTCAGTATCTTATACCAACCTACAGTTGAACCCTTACCCCAATACCCAATTGGACTTATTCTATTATGACAATCTCTCCTTTCAATGCACGACTCCCAGTATGTGACTAACCAATTACGCGGATCCCAGTACGCGACTTAATCACCAACTTTAGAAGGATGTTGGCTGCAAAGTTCATCAGTTCATCACATGATGAATATCATGAAGTTGCTTGGTCACAAAACCCTACGGTGTACAAACACAGCAGTTTTTTCAAGAGAAAGATGAACTAGGGCATATGTCTCCAATTCACAATATGCTTGTGAAAAACTTTTTCATTCAGTTGCATTAGCTGTGACAGCTCTTAAAACAATCCTTATATATGTTTAGAGTTATAAGAAAAGAAAGTCCAAACATACACCCATGGATTGGATTGAAATCAGCTCTGAAAAATTGAATTTCATAAACCTCGATAGATAGCCATCTATCGAGCTAGCTGTCAAGGCACAGGTTTCAGCAACTTTTAAACCTCAATAGATACTAGCTATCGAGCTTTAAAATCCAGTACTTTCTCACTTGATTCTTAGACAGACTTGCATGGCTTTAACACTTGAACTTGAAACCTTATTTCTTGAAGCATTAAACACATCCTAGATCTACCCAATTACAAGTAAAATACATTTTGTCAAAGGATTAGTCAATTACATAAAATATTGACATATGTTCCTAACATCAAATCACATATGTCCAAACACTTATTTTCATGTAAAAATATTCTTAAAGATATTGTACTTGATACAATAACATAATAGGACTTTACTTTTACTAACAAACCCTTAAAACACCTAGAATCAAGAAAATAAAATCATCTCTCTTAAAATTTCGAAAATTACACATAAATTCAAAAATGAACTTGAAATAAAAATTAAGCCCTGCGTCTTGTTTTATATCAAACCCCTCCACTTGAGTAAAACTCGACCTCAAGTTAGTGTGGAAATTGAAATCTTTCACTTCAAATAAGAAGATACTTTGAATGCTTGACAATGTTCAAAACCTGTTAAATTTATTTTCCACAATTTGCATAACTCAAAATTTTTATTTTTACCCTTCAATTGGTTTTCCATATTAACAAATAAATGATATAAATAAGAAAGACAAGATCATATTAGAATGTTGGTGTAGTAAATATCAATGTAGGAAAAAAAGAAGAAGAAAAGGAAAATTAATGTTAGTATGGTGAATGAACAATACGGTATACATATATCACCTAGATAATAGTAATTTAGAGAACTGTTGTATTTGGGAGAAAATGGGCAAATGCCCCTTTCAAAAAAACAATTCAGCATTTTGCCCAATTTTCCAAACTAATTAAGAAAACTCCCCTCTTTTGAAACTCCATTTTCTCAAAATCGAGTTATAAAAAAAAATTTATGGAACCCTATAGTGGTGTTTTAAGAAGCCTATAGTGACGTTTTAAGAACCTATAGTAGCGTTTTTTTAACCCGATCTCCCTAAAGTCGAGTTATATGCAATTTTTTTTCTTTTTTTTGCCTATAACTCGACTTTATGGAAATCGAGTTAAAAAACGCCACTATAGGTCCTTAAAATGTCAATATAAGCTCCTTAAAAACGCCACTATAGGGCTTAACTCGATTTTGAGAAAATCAAGTTTCAAAAGAGGGGCATTTCCCTAATTAGTTTGGGAAAGATGACAAAATACTGAATTTTTTTTAAAAAAAGGGCAAAAGCCAATTTTTTCCATTGTATTTGTATTGTAAAAAAGTGACAATAAGCATATATGTAGTATGACATCCACTGGGAAAAAATGGCTTAATCCGGGTGATCCAAAAATTCCATATTTTCACTACCTTATTAAAATTAAGCAATCAAAGAATTGTATCAAAGGTTTTCTGGATAATAAAAGAAAAAGATTGGAGGATCCAGAGCAAATTAAGCAGTTAGTAGTGGATTTCTACCAAGGACTACTTGGAACTCCAAATGTTATATCATTGAGAATCACAGTTCATGGCTATGAGCAGAGGCTACTGACTATGAAATTGAGTAGGCTCTATTCTTCACGGGAGACGATAAAGCCTCTAGACCAGATGGCTTCATTGCAAAAAATTTTAAGCAGGTCTAGCAGACTGTCAAACCTGATGTGGTGGCTGTCATTACATCCTATTGTCAATTCTAGAAAGCTTCTCTTTGAGGTAAACTCAACCCCTATTGCCTTTGTTCCTAAGGTCCCAAATCCCTCGACAATGGCTGACTTTAGACTAATTGAATGCTGTAATGTAGTCTACAAATGTATTACTAAAATCCTTCTATAGACTTAAAGGTTGCTGGGGTTTCTCAGTAAGCTCTGATCAAACAGCTTTTATAAAAGGAAGATGTTAGACACCTCAGTTAGTTGTATTACTCTCTTGTGACAGCTGGCCTCAATTACCAGCGGGTTAGTTAGGGAATTAGTTGGTTAAATGGGTTGCTTAGCTAATCATTCTGTTAGTTAGTTAAGCTGGGTTTACTTGTATAAAGCAACAAAATGGTTGGTATGGAAGGACGTAAGAAATAACACTGAGATTACAATACTCTCTCTCTCTCTCTCTCTCTCTCTCTCTCTGTTTTTCTTCCATGGAGGTCCAGATCTCCTCGAATTGATCTACCCCAATCTACCAATTCTACTCAATTCTATAGAAAAAGTATCTCAAAAAATGTGTTGCTAGCCTATGAACTTTAATGGGTTGATACATTCATCATGTGATATTGCGTAATGGTTTATCATAAGAATAATTCCCTAGTAGATGTACCATCAAAGCTGATTTGAGGAAGGCTTATGTTTCTTTGTCACTGGACAATTTATCCTGATGTATATGATAGCTGCCGCCTACCCAATTAATTTTGTTATCTAAGTGAGGAAGTGCATCACAAACACAAGCTATTTAATTGGCCTAAATGGGAACATGATTGACCATTTCAATGGAGACAAAGGCCTTAAACAAGGGGAGCCACTGTTCCCTTTCTCTTTGTCATTGTCCTGGAGGTCTTCACTAGAACAATGCAAAAATGGTTTCAGGAGCCTAGCCAATTCAAGTTTCACCCTTATTGCAAGGATTGGAAGATAACTCACCTAAGCTTACAGATAATCTTTTAATATTCACTGCTACTGAGTAAACCTCAATTAAATTAGTGACAGAAAGCCTTGAAGAGTTCAAGTACATGTCTGGTATGTCTATAAATCCCAACAAAAGTGAAGTTTTCTTGTGTTGTGACGTGCCTCAAGCCGTAAGAAGCAAATCCTAGAAGCATTGTAATTTAAAGAGGGGTTTTTTCTGTTAGATAAATCTTTCTAATTTGGCCCCACACACAAAAAAAAAAAAAAAAAAAAGTACATCATTGTGAACTCATTGGGCATGGCCACGACACCAATCATACCATGGGTTAAAAATGCTATCAATTTATGTACAAGAGAAAGTCATATTGTTGACATCCAAGAGGTTGGTTTTGGTTCTGTATTGGCTATTAATTCTGCATCTAGTGATATTGGTTATGTATCCTTTAGCTAGGTCATGAGTCAATTTTATTTTGGTAGTCCTCCAAGTGTCGAAGGTGAGATTGTAAAAGTGGCTGACCCTTTTGTGTAGTTTTCTTTTCTTCAATCTTTTATTAAGTCAAAAAAGAAATCCAAGAGGTTGGACTCGATAATTAGAGTTAAATTCACCATTTTAATTTTAATTTTTCTTTTAAAGAAAGAGCTTCTTAATTTTTATTCATGAGTATTGGCTCTCTAAACTTGTACCCTCTTCATCAAGTAATCACCGCTTTGGGTTAATGGCCAAATCAAGACATCCTTTTGCCAACTAAGGTTTAGTGGCATTTGTTTGATCATTGTAGTTTCAAAATGTAGAAAGCTGGCATCAATTTTTTCATCCAACCAGCACCTAGAAATGGAATCAATCAAAGAACTAACCTTAGCTTCCTTTTGATGGTGTGTAAAACTAGAGAAGTGACACGTGGATGAGATTTCAAAGGGAGCCAACTATTGGACCATATACAAACTGATTTGTCATTCCCAATTCAACAAGATACTCCTCTTGGAAATCATGACTTCAAGTTAGAGTACAGTACTATGTGTGCGTAAATATGTGTACAACAAAGTGTGTGCAAAATTTTTGCCCCTTTTGATAACATCTTTGTCCCTTTTAGGATACTCCTCCAAGCACAGGATGCTTTTGAACTCACCTTTACCTCCATCATTGTTCCATTTGAGAAAATTTTCCTTTAAAAACTTTATAAAACAAGGATTGATGGTTATGAAGTAGCCTCACCATGTTTATTAATACTTATATATCTTTTTTTTTTGGGTTAATTAATACTAATTTATATTAGTGATTCTCACAATCTTTACTTTTCTCATTTAGTGGTATGTAAATTTTTTTTTTTTTTTTGGTGATATTTTAAATTCAAATTAGAGACCCTCCATCGTGGAAAAAAAAAGAAGAGAAAAGTTGATCCTTTTTTTTAATAAACAATACTAAAAAAAAAAAAAAACGTAACATTTTTATAAGTCAATAGGATCATGTGATTTTTTTTATTTTTTATTTTATTTTTATTTTTTGAGTTTCTGCCTTTACTATTGTTGTTGTTATGTTTATCTTTTCTGTAAAAATATTATTTATGTTTATGTATAGCTTAAATGGATTGATTTCCTTAATAGATAGAATAAAACTTAATACATAGAATACAAGCTTAGTAATGTATTGTAAAGAAAAGCATATCTACAATAAATTGGATGTGAAATCAATTGTAAATGTCTTAATTAACCACTGTTTCCATTGTTGTATGAAATTTTTTTCTCCTTTCAAAAGCTCAAAAAGTGTGTTACACTCTTACTCCATTAAGTGTTGTTTTACGTTTCTGTTTATACTGCTCTGAATTATCAATGAATTTCTTAGCCTCTGTTTGGTTCTAGAGAAAATAGAAGGAAAAAAAAGTGTTGATGAACTAAAATCAAATTTATCTTTTTCCAATTGGATATAGTCTTATGAAGGATTTAATTAGTTGCTTCTTATGGAAACTGACTGAACTATTTGATAGAAATTAAAATTTGAATTTTGAAGTTGATCTTTGTCTAGAAAGGAGTCACTTAGCATTGACCTCTAATTCAATTAGCAATTAATTCTAAAAAAGTTAACCTTTTGAAAAATATTTACTGTTTAATGTTTGTGTGTGCTTCATTTCTATAGTTCTACTATAATTTTCCAATCTTTCTTAAGCCTATTATTTCGTATTGAGAAGGCTATTAGAAAATTTTTCGTCGTTACTTGGTTTGTTGGACTTTAGCTCTGAATTTATGTGATGGGGAGTCGCATTCTGAAATTGCCAAGTTGGTGCTCAATTGTTATTGTGCTTTAATGAAGAGGAATGAAAATTTGAAATTGGTGCTCAATTATTGTTTTTGATTCTATGAAATAGATGGTCAATTGCAAAAACATGATGCCAAATTTAAGTTGTAATCACAATTTTCTTGGAATCATAGGTGCTTAAAGGGTGTATTTGTGGAATATGAGAGCAGGAGTTTTGAGAAGCTGCCAACCTCAATTAAAGCTAATCCAAGCAAAGCAATGCAAGTAGTCTAGAAGTCATTCTTGATAAAATATGCTAGAGGCAGAAAAATAGAGAATTTGTGAAGATTGAACAACCAAGGATAGAGACAATGGGTAGAATCGTAGAAGATGTAGAATTCTGCCAGTGTTTTATCCTGGTTTGTATTTCCAATCAATTAAAAATAATGTTGCATAATTGTATCCTATGTACCCTATTTACATTCTTATTCTTATAGAAATTTTGGTGTTGGTTGTGTTTCTACTTTCAATTAAACATTAGTGATTTCTAATTTTCATCATGAACAACATTTGCAATACAATTAGCAATATCTTCTAGCCATACGACCTCATCATTCAAGAATTGTGCATGTCTTGCAAGTATACGAGGTGCATAATTCACATCTCTGCATGTATGCTAAAATGGCAAGCTTCTTACCTAACTTGCTCGGTATCTTATATTCTCTATGATGTGACCAATAGCTATGAACAATGAACACTATTTGCATTTGTAACAAGCATCAACTATAAGTTTAAAGCTTAAGATGTTATCTTTAGTTCTTTACTCCTTTTAAGCTTATAAGCCTTGAAATAATCATTGTATAGAAGTTGCAAACAAAAGATCAATTTTACTATAATGTAAGGGCTAATTACAACTTACCTATCTGTGGTTTGGCTAAAATTTAAGTTACCTACCTGTGGTTTAAAATTTGGCACTTTACTCACCTGAGCTCTACTTCGTTAGGTTTCCGTAACCCACCTTTAGCTTTTTTGTTTAAAAACACATTTTAATTAAAAAATATAACATAAAACAAATCAAAAGTCTAGGGTTTGAAATTTTGCAAAAAAAAAAGGATAAACGTTATAGTGAACAATGCTCTTGGGTATAGCCAAATCGCCATATCATCACCTATTCTATTTCAAACACACACAAAGAAGAAAGACATGTATGAGTGCCCAACATCGTCCACATGTGGTGACGTGAATTAATTGACAAAAGATGAAGAACATAAAAAACCCTCTTGGAATTGATGGGTTAGAGTCCCAATAATTCGAAGAAAACCCATATTGGACTTATGGTTTTAATAAAAGAGAGAGGGAGAGAGTACAATCTCTACTAGAGGAACTGCCTTACTGGTGTCTAGGTAGCGAAAGATGGAGGAGAGAGATTGGATTTTCTCTGTATCCATCCTTGCCATTAAAGCTTTAATAAACTAAAATTGGAACTAGAACTTGTATTGAATCTACTGCAATTCATCAAATGAAGCAAAAAACTACAATTCAGCAAATGAAGCAAAAAGGAAAAAAACCCAAGACCAAGATTATGAAATTTAATTAGAAAAAGATACTATGAAGAAGAAAGCAGCAACAACAATAGATCTCAACAACAATAAAGTTGTGCTTGAAGTCTTTCTTAATTACAATACATAAGTTAGTCAATTTGGTTATTTGTCTATGCCCAAGAGCATTGTTCATTGTAATGTTCATCCTTTTTTTTTTTTTTTTTTTTTTGCAAAATTTCAAACCCTAGCTTTTTGATCTGTTTTATGTTATGTTTTTTTAATTAAAATGTGTTTTTTAATGGAAAAGCCACAGGTGGATTGTGGAAGTCTAACAGAGTAGAGTTCAGGTGGGTAAAGTGCCAAATTTTAAACTACAAGTAGACAACTTAAATTTTAGCCAAACCGTAGGTGGGTAAATTGTAATTGAATCATAATGTAATTACAGTCTAAACTTGGAGCCAAATCACCAATTGTACACTTGCTATTTTATGACATGGAATTTAAATGCAGTAACCCTCCGCACATCATTCATGATTATGCTTTGGATTAAATGCAGTAACCCTCCGCACATCATTTTCAACTGTGAAACGAATAAATGCTTTACAGCCAGTTCTAGTCTCCAGTTTCTTCCAATTTTTCTCTTCACAAGGATCTTCATCTATTTTAAATCCCCCTTTAGAACATAGAAATTCATGTTGCCTTATGTTCTTTGTCCCATTAAAATATCTAGGCTTTCCTTTCCGTATACTAAAACTTATTTGTAATGCATAATTACTGTATAAATTGTATGCTTCATCTTCAGTATATGTCAACTTATCCAACAAATTGTCATCGCTATTTTCTAGTCATTCAACAAACAAACAATCCTCTTCAATTTCTTTAATATCTGTTGAATTGCAAATAACTACAATAATTTTTATGAAAAATATAAATGTTAGAAATAAAATATTAAGGAATTTACAATACAATAATTATCTTATGTGTGCAATTTTTTACGTGTTCTTAAAAAACTATGGTATGCTTTCTTACAAAGCTTCCCCACACCTAGGCACATATATAATTAGAAATTAGACATAGTTACCAATATAAAGATGAATATATTACTTAGTCCTATCATATATTATATATATATATATATATATATATATTTATTTATTTATTTATTTATATACACACACGTAAATTTAGTATATAATAACAAAAAAACAAAAAACAAAAACATATATCACTACACATATTTTATTTGGGAGCAAACACCTTTATATATTTTATTTAGGAGCAAACATATCACAACAAAGTAATAAATTCATACCTCAATACATTTTTATATATTTTATTTGGGAACAAACATATCACAACAAAGCATTAAATTCATACCTCAATACATTTTTATATACTAGTAAGTTGCCCGTGCAATGCACAAATAATTTTGTAATATTTTATATAAGACAGTTTTGGATAGTGTTGTACATATATTATAAAATAAAATAAAAAGTAAAGAAAAATATACATTTTGAGATATTAAAAATTAATTTAGTAGTTTCACTGCATATTTATAGCCTTTTCAAGGTAAGATTATTTTTTTAAAAAAAATAATGAAACCAAAAATAAATGCAAAAGAGTAACGACACTATGAAAATCAACTAATTTGTGTTATGTTCACATATTTAATACTATGAAATAAAAGTATGTCTAACTCTCTCATTGTCTTCCACTCATCGATAGTGCGACATTAAAACATGATGTGGGCAAGTGTGTATGCATGTGTCTTATAGATGATTTAAAACCATGGTAGAATATGGTTTTACATTGCATACCAAGTATTCTCTCTACTTATATATCCAAAACAAAAATTATCCAACCAAATAACCCAAACCTAAATCATATTTAATCTCTTAATTTAAAAAGAAAAAAAATACCCATAGAGGTTTCAGTGTCTTGATGGTGGTGGGAGGCCAATATGATGGAGGCAGCAGCCCCTTAGATTTCTCTTTCTCTCTCTTTCAAATGTTTTGTTAGTCTCAAGTCTTTTATTTTGGTAATGTGTAGTGAAACAATGCGTTTTATTCAACAATTCATAACATTTTTGTGTCTCTCTATCTCTCTCCAAAGCTTTTTCTGGTTAATTATTACTATTAGTCCTTAATTATTATTATTTTGCCTTTTTTTTTAATATTAAAAAGGTGGGTATGCTAAAAGACATGAAAAAGAAAGAGAGGTGTGATGTAAGCTTAGGCAATAAATGAGAGATTAATGAGATAACAATAAAATAAGTTAATGTAAACTTTTGAGTAACAGTAAAAAAAAATTAATGAAAGAGGTTAAAAAATGCTAAATGCAAAATTAGAACGTCACTTGACAAGACCTCATTCACTCCCGCATGAGATCTCTGTTTATATATATATATATATATTGATGATTATTCCTTTATAACTCCTAATCACTAATCAGCATGAGTCTCAAAAAACTTTGTGATAGGACTTTATCATACATACAAAATAAGCATAGATTTTTTTGTTTTTTATCTTTATTTCTTTTAAAAAAAGGATATTACTATTGTGTTCATCCTTATAAGAATTTAACCACAGATTAAATTTTCATTATTTTTGACAATTTTTCTTTGATTATTTTATAATTTATATATTGTGTTGGTTTAAATGAATTTTTTCTCAAGCTTTCAGATGATGGACTTTAGATAAGATGTTCAACTTTTATACGCCAAGCATTGATTGTAAGTCTTGTACATGGGACAAATTGAGATAAGAAATTAAGAATATGGTCCATTTTGGTTGGCCTTAGCTTGATTTGCCTAGACGTCAATTTTCTCTCTTGCCAAAAGTCCAGGATCATTAAAATGGAACATGTCCCTTACTGACCTAACCAATAGGAATAGGATGAAATTTCTTGCCATCCATACTAAACATTGTGTACACTCCAAATTTTTTCTACATCTCATAATGATACGTTGTGGAAATGTGTCATTCAAGTCCAACATGATTGAGAGTTGTAGTTGAGACTATGGCCCAGAAGCTTTACTATTCAATACTTTGCGAGAAAAATTAAACACTCATTTGATGTAACAAGAGACTTGGAATTTGACACTATATACACTGAGGTTTGTTCTTGATGTTGTGAAATTGCTTTAGGTATTAAAAACTCTAGTTTGATTAGTTGGCAAGTCATGTTCTTTAAGTGTGAAAAGTCAATGGAAAACTTTTAATTCGTACAATAAACGTTTTGGAGAGAAAATTGTTAGCCCTCCATCCCATTGGGACCCCCCTATTTATACAAAGGAAAAAAGGTCCAATACTCCTGAGTATGACTTAGGGTGAGTTTGGTTCAGTTTTTTGTAAAAGTGCATAATGAAAAAGTGCATTTTCATAAAGCTGAATGTTTTGCTAGCACTTATAAAAGTGACAGTTTGAGGGGTAAATTACCAAAAAAGACAATGTATATATAAGGGAGTTTATTTCATACTTTTTTTTTTATGTGAGTTTGATTCATACTTAAAAATCAACTACTTCATCATAAATAAATCAATTTTTCTCTTTCTAAAAAAATTATTTTTTTCTCACCAATATTAGCTAATAATAACCTACCCCTTAAGATTTACTGTGAAAATATTGTGATAAAAATTGATACTGATTTTAATTTTAACGTGTTATTAAAATCATATTTTTCTCTTTCTAAAAAAATTATTTTTTTCTCACCAATATTAGCTAATAATAACCTACCATTTAAGATTTATTGTGAAAGTATTGTGAAAATATTGTGATAAAAATTGATACTGATTTTAATTTTAACGTGCTATTAAAATTATGTTTTTCTCTTTCTAAAAAAATTATTTTTTTCTCACCAATATTAGCTAATAATAACCTACCCCTTACAATTTATTGTGAAAAAATTGTGATAGTATTTCATTCTTCATTTTTCTTTTTTTCCCCCTCTTTTTTTATCCTCCGCACATGGCATTTCTTTCTTTTCTTTTTTTTCCTTTTTTTTCCCCTCTTTTTTTCTCCTCCACACACGTACACGTTCTCTTTTCTTTTTTATCCTTCTTTCCTCCTTTTTTTCCCTGTCATTCCTCCAAACTCCAGAACATTCAGAGCACTCCTTCTTCGTCTCTTTTTTTTTTTTTTTCTTAGCACTTCTTCTGTTGGTTCTTGGCGGTGTTGTTGACGCAGGATTGTGGGAGAGAGGCCCATTGCTGGGCAAAGGAGCATTTGGGTCTGTGTTTTTGGCCAAACCCACATCCAAGTTTCTCTCTTTTCCTTCGTTGATTGCAGTGAAGTCAACGGATCAGTGTTGCTTGGTGTTTTGTTGATCAAATCTCTACCTTCAAAATGTATTTCTCAAATCAGATTAGAGAGAAATAAAATTTAAAAAAAAAAAAAAAAAGAACAGTGCGCGTTGAAGAAGACGAAAGAAAGAAGAAGAAGAGGAAGAAGATTCAATGGATGACAGAGCAGAGAGACTTACCATGGAGAGGACAGAGTAGAGAGAAGAGATGGGAGGCGTGAGAGTGAGCTTCATGCAAAGGGAGAGCAGAGAGATGAGATGAGAGGCGTGAGAGTCGGCTTAAAGAGTGAGAACTGATGAATTTTTATCAGGGTATTTTCGTAATTGACCATCCAGCCCAACAGTATTGTTCAAACGCGCATGCGCGTTTTGGTTTATGGACCTCCTGCGGTCCATAAATGGCCCAAAACGCAAATTTTTTCAAAAAGTTGCGTTTTGGGCTAAGCCAAACGCATAAAATCCTTCAGCTTTTACAAATATGTGCGTTTCAGCTCCTAAAAGCTGAAACAAACACACACTTAGTTACATGGAATTTTTGTGCAATTATGCCTAGATTTCTTTTAAAAATTTAATTATAATTTAAACTCTAATTTGGTGATTTTTATATGATTTTTGTGGTTTGATTTTGATTTAACTTCTTATGAGTGCTAAATGTAAGAGGTAAAAAAACTAAATGAAAGAGGTAAAAAAATGTTAAATGCAAAAAAAAAAAAAAAAAAAAAAAAAAAAAGAAACAAAACACAACAAGACAAAATAAATTATGCCTCTATTACTATGAAAATTGGATTCTTCCATGCTTATGTGAACAAGATTTTGTCTCTTTACACTAGAACTTTTCACTTGATTTCACTAAAACTCACTCATAGTAACATTTGTTTTTGGTCACATTGTGCACTTGTTTTTTGTCGACACTAAGGAGTAGGACCTTCTGGCTTTTGTTCACAAGAGTGAGAACCCTAAAAGGCTCTTTTTGTCCTAAGTCCTAATTGGAAAACAGCTAGCTAACTTCTTTTTTTATATATATATATATATATTTTTTTTTTAATAACTAACGGTAACAGGGTTGTCTAACATTGGGAGCTGGAAGACCAGCATTTAGTCATTGTTATGAGCTGTAATATTTAAATGATGTCAACATTTTTATCTTACATGTTTTATTCTTACTAATCGCATACCCGCACGTTGTGCGTGATAATTTTTTTAGGATGATCTCATTAAATATTTTATTAATACTATAATTTTAGTTATTAACCATTGGTTTTTCATTAGTTTTTAAGCAATTATAAACCTTAAATATTCTTTTTTTTTACCTTTGCACACATACACACATATATAATGCAAATCTTTACACATACCTCTAAGAAAACTCTATATATTCCATTTCTTTAGATGCATAAAATTATAGACCATGACTCCATAATGATAATGGCTAATTAATTTTATATTTTTTTTTTAGTGATCTCATTTGCAACGCTTCTTACCATTATCATATATTTACTAACTGATGATTTGCATAACAAAGACATTAAATGAGAGGTAGCATTGTTCATTAGATTCTCAAAAGTGACCGTGTATGAAAATTATATATATATATATATATATATATATATATATATATATAAGCTTAAATGAAAGGTCAAAAAAGAAATTTTAAAATTTTCTAACTTTATTTCTTAGGTAATTTCTACTACTACCAGAGAACATCTTTTTTTTTTTTTTTTTGTTATGATTAATATGGTTTCCATAGTTAGAGTTTGATTAGTTTTAAATTTAAATTTAGTACTATGATTGTATTTAATTATTGATTTAATTTTTTAAGTGAATTTAACAGTTTATTTTACTACACTGTAAAGTTTATAATGTTCTCCACACGATAATCTTTAATTTATTTTTTACTTATTCTTACAACCTCTTTGTTTTCCAATCAACAATTACTAATTGACGCATGATTTTTTTTTTCTTTATCTACTCTTTATTACTTTGTATTGTTTTTTTTTCTTCACCATCTCTCTCTCTCTCTCCCTTTCTCTCCATTGGCAACCTATCGTTATCCAAAATTTGATGATGATTCTATGACATTAAATATGCATTATTAGTTTTTTATTTTTTTTATTTAGTGTTTCTAACTTGATTTGTTTTCTATTTCATTTTTCCTTTGATGCATTGGGTGTGAGAATGAGTGTTTCCCTAGCATTACTTCACTTAATAAGGACAATTTTATTTATTTAATTTAGGCAAAATATTATATTTTAAATTTTTTTAAATTAAAAAGGAGAGGAAATATAAATAATTTAACGATATATATGGAGGATGTGACTGAATTTAAATGTTGAATAAAATTATATGAGAAAAAAATAAAAATAAAATATATAACAGTAAACACTAACTTATCCAAATCATTCGATGTAATATAATAATAATATATTCTTATATACTATCTTTAATTCTTTATAATGCAATATAATAACATTTAACAATCAAAGTTATAAAAAAAATATATTAAAAAAACTTAAAACACAGAACTAAATTTCATCAACCAAAATAGAATTCTAAAGAATACATCACTTTATCAAGCTAAAATAGAGATGCAAGAAAAATAAAAATAAAATCCGGAGAAAGTGTGGGAAATAACCAATTTTTTTGTGAGAGAAAATTATGTAAAGAATAGAAGAGTGAATGACAAATTTCTACTAAGAGAATGATAATAAAAAGAAACAATATAAAGAAAAATAAAAGGAAAGAGGAAGAATGATATCAAGGTAGAATGTTTAGGGAGGTGAAAAGGTAAAGGGAATGAAAAAGGTTGGAGAAAGTGTAAATGTTAAAAAAATGAGTACAATTTGATGAGCACAAAAAGAGAGAGAGAAAAAAATATATATATAAATAATTTAATGATAAGCAGGATGTGTTTGAATTTGAATATTGAATAAAATATAATGAGAAGAAGAAAAAAAGAAAAATTAAAAGATATAACAATAAAAACTAAATTATCCAAATCCTGCTATGTAATGGAATACTATTATATTTTTATCTACTATCTTTAATTTTTTATAACATAATTGGATAAAATTTAACTATCAAAGAGAAAAAATAATAATAATAATAACTTAAAATACAAAACTAAATCATATCAACCTAAATTAGAGTTCTAAAAAACACAAAAATTTATCAACCTAAAACGAAGATACAATAAAAATAAAAATCCACCAAAACATTGAGAGAGAGAGAGAGAGAGAGAGATAACCTTTTTTGTGAGAGATAATCATGTAAAGAATGGAAGAGAGAATGACAAATTTATAGTAAGAGGAAGTGAATAAGAAGAGACAAATAAAGGAAGATGAACGGAAAGATGAATAGTGATATTAAAGTTGAGGGTAGTGGGAAGATGAAAAGGTAAGGAACGAAGAAAGATTGAAGAAAGTGTAAATATTTATAAATAAAAAAAGGTGAATGTCAAAAAAAATTATAGGAAAATTGGAAATTGTGGGGGCGGAGGTCCAAAATTCATACGTATTAGGCCTTGGGCTTATGAGAGTCCAAATTGATAAGTATTGAATTCTAATCCTTATCTACAAACCTAAATTGCCGATGAGGTAAAATAAGAGATTAACGACTACTAAGATTTACCCACTAAAATTTTGGGTATAGGAAATAACAGGAAAGCTTTCCGAGGAGATATTCCTCCTTGGATCTATTGAATATGGTTCAATTGTTTACTCGGACCATTATAATGGCACTCCACGAAGTTCCCACCACGTAGAAACACCTCGCAGACACGCTAGGAGGAAGGAAGAATCTAGAATATCTATAGAAAGGTTGTTACCTCCACATTAAATGCATTGTACTTACCATTATGGCCGCATTTATGTGGAGTTGACCTCTGAACAGTGTTTCCTGGGAGATTATTATTTAGAAAAGCTGAAGAAGGAGGCTGATGGGACAACTACTCAAGTGGTGGCTTAGATGATAAACAGGTGTAGGGGAAGGATGGACTATATAACAGGAAATATCTTCCATAAGGAGAGGATCGAAAAACTGAGAAAGGAGACTGTAGCAAGGAAAATCACATTTGTATTCTGTTTACTAAATTTATATTAGCATTTGCCTCCTCGGACATGAACATTTGACTGTTCAAGGAGATCATCCATATTAGCCGTTATTCAATTCACTAAAATCTAGTTTTTCGACTCATTCTCTACAAATTTATTGTACTGGACTCACTGGGCCAAGACCTCATATATTTTAGTTTTGGGCTGCAAATCGTGACCCTACAGAAATAAAAAGGATACATATATATATATATATATATATATATATATATATATATATATATAGATGTTAAAACCAACAAAGATGAACATGTAAAGTTAATAATTTATTTATATTTTTTTTGTTAAAAAAAGAATAATAATTATATGGCAAATGATGTGACAATGAGGTGGCACAACAGGAGTTCAGCAGCAATAAATACTACGCTTCAGCTTTTAGTAATATATAAATTGGCTGGGACTATAAGGTCAGCATGGTGACCTTGTAGTCTGAGACTAGGTAAGAATTTCCCGTGTTTGACTATTGGAAGCTAAAGCATCTGAAAAGGGATTACAATAGAGTGGCTTATGGATTAGCTCAGATTGCTAGAGACACTGGAATTACCTAGTTTTGGTTAGGAACTAAACCTCCAATGCTACAACAGCAGCTCTTGATAAATAGATCAAAATGTTAGCTGTGTTTTTTGTTGGATGTTTCTATCTCTTGTTGTACTTCAATTTCAGTTCTTATTGAAAGATGATAGGTTTCATTTCCAAAAAAAAAAAAGAAAAAAAAGACCTGATATCAAGTGTCATACATTACACTGTGAGGCGACTTGATAGCAAATAATGGAGATCAATCTCTGTAATTGAGCCACCCATAATTCCAATAATATAAAGCCTCCCATCAAAATTTAAGCTCTCAAGGTTTTGCTTTAAGTAGGATGCTCCAATATGATCTAGAATAACATCAACTCCTACCATTGAACATTTAGTTAGTTGTTCTTTTTTTATCACATAATAATTCTTGCAAAAAAGGATAATAAAAGACATTAATCTCTATAAACATTGAGGAAAACTAAGGTTTTAATATTAAAGAAAATACATTTTTCATCTGTTTCTTCCTTCACCTTTTTAATAAAGTCTTCTTTGTTTTGTAATTGATGCACACATTAGCCCCAAGATCCTTGCAAGTGCGGGTTTAAATTGTCATCCCGTGGGCTTCTCCCAGCAGGTCACAAGGACAAGGAAGGACGCATGTGGAGTAGGCAAAGACAACATCTCCAAACTCATTATGGCATAATGCTGCCGTTAAAGAAGAGTGGGGTCAGATTGCAACTTTTATGACCAATCTTCTAAAAGTTTTGTCTAATTTACAAAAAAGAACATATTTTTTCTATTTTACATAACCACTCAAAACACTCACGTTAGATTGTCTATTATACACTCACTTTTATTTAAATATTCATTTATTATTATCATTTTCACATTTACTTTAACTCCTGTTCTCTCTCATTTCTCTGCTCTCTCATTTTTCTTTATGTTATTTCCTCTTTGTGTTCTCTCATCTCAAATGCCTCTCTCCTCTCTGCTCTCTTTCATTGCCATTCTCCTCCTCCTCCTCCTCCTCCTCCTCCTCCTCCTCTCTCTCTCTCTCTCTCTCTCTCTCTCTCTCTCTCTCTCTCTCTCTCTCTCTCTCTCTCTCTCTCTCTCTCTCTCTCAATTTGATTCACCATCAAACCCACCACCATCATCTACCCCTTTCTCGATCTAACATATCCAAGACCCAACTTTACTCTTTCGATCTTGATCAGTAACTTCACTCTTTTGATCCTTCAATCTTGATTGGCAACTCACTCTTTTGATCTAATCAACAACAATAATCATGAAACATGGGTTTTTTTGAGTTGAGGTGAAATGGGTTTTTTGGGTTGAGGAGAAGTGCTTTTGTGATTTTTCGTTGAATTTGGTCTGGATTTTTGTTGATTTTGATTTGATATTCTGTTGATTATGGGTCAATTTTGTGTTTGGATTATAAGGAGTTGTAATTTGTCTTGTGGTGTTGATAGTATTTGGGTGGTTTTGGGTTTGATGGTGGTGGTGGTGGTGGTGGTGGTTGTTGGGTCTCTTCTTCTTCTTCTTCACGATAAGAAAGCTTGGTGAGAGAGTATGACAAGAGAGCAGAGGTGAGATAAAAAAAAGAATAAACTAATAGATACAAAGCTATATTAACTGTGTAAATATACACAATTATTGTAGCAACCTTCTATATTTACAAAGGTTTACAAAGTCAGATGTTGATGCTTTTTGTGCCATATTGTGTAAATTTTATCATTTTTTGTATTTTAGCATGGCTGATGCAATTGCTCTAAGGAACAAAAATCAAATACCAACCAAAAAGGGAGGACAAATCATCCTTCAATTTAGTGAAGAAGGAAGTTAGAAGCCAAGACGAGGAGGAGTGTAAGTTCAACAAGGGTTCAATGACACTTTTGGAATCCCTTTAAAAAATAACATAAATTTGATGGCTTGGAAAGTAGTGTGGGCAATTGGGCGGTTTCCTATTCCCTGTTCCTGCCCCACTTTTAATTTGGGGCGGGTTTTTTTTTTTACCCATCCTGTTCTAGTGGGTACTCGTAGGTACCCATCCTGCTACACTCAATTTTTTTATTATTATATATAACTAGCCACGAACGCGCGCGTTGCGCATGATAATTATTTTTATAGTGGTTTTATTAAATTTTTTTTTACAATTTTTTTTTAGAGAGTTTCAACCTATGGCATCCCCTCCTGATGATAGCTCTTTATCATCAGACCAAGACACCAATTAGTTTTTGGTGTAGGCGGGGATTGAACCCCAGATCTCTTATACAACCATCAGAGACTTTACCAATTGAGCTAACCGGAACCCACTTTTTTTTTTTACAATTTAAACTAATCTAATAATGAGTAATGTATTTCATAATTATATTTTTATTTATTATAGGAATAATCATAAATGTAATATAGGAACAATCCAAACACCAAAAAAACGTAAACTAAAAAAAATTAATAAAACTTAACAATGATTAATTGAACCAATATTAGGATAAAATTTTGTTTTTGATAATCTATTAAGGTTATTTTCTTTGTAGAAATTATAATTTCGGCCACCCAAAACATATTATCAAAAAACAATTATTAGCAAAATCTAAGAATTAAATTTCTATACATACATTGTTATAAAATAATAATAATTAAAATAAAATTGCAAAAGTTAAAATTTGTCACCTATCCAAATATTTTCGTTTGGCTAACCTTTATTTTTCTTTAAATAAATGGCATTATAGAGTACTTCTAATACAACTATTAAGAGTACTTTGTCCACCACAAAGGATTAGAAAATAAACAAAAATTAGTAAAGTCTCATAGTTTAACATCTAAATTGAGCACTATAAAAAAGCATGCTATGTAACAGAATAAATACCAAATTATCCAAATCATGCTATGTTATAGAATAATATTATATCTTTATATGCTATATTTAATTCTTTAGAATGCAATAGGATAACATTTAATAATCAAAGAGAATAAAAAATTTATTAAAAAAAATTTAAAAAAAAACCAACAACAATTTAAAAAACAAAACTAAATTGCATAAACCCAAAATAGAGTTTTAAAGAATATAAAAAATTATCAACCTAAAGTAGAGATGCAAGAAAAATAAAAATATCCACCAAAAAATTTAGAGAGAGAGAGAGAGAGAGGGAATCATTTTTTTGTGAGGGAAAACTATGCATAGAATAGAAGAGATAGTGACAAATTTATAGTAAGAGGGTGTGAATAAGAAGAGACAAAAATAAAGGAAGATGAAGGGAAAGAGGAAGAATGATATTAATGTCGATGGTAGTGGGAAGATGAAAAGGTAAGAAAGGGAGAAAGATTGAAGAAATAGTGGGGAGATGAAATGGTAAGGGAGAGAAAAAAGTTGGAGAAGTGTAAATATTAAAAAAAATAAATGTTAAAAACAATTATAGGAAAATTGGGGGAAAAAAAAAACCCTAAAGCTTGAAAGGCTTCAACGTTTTTTTTTTTTTTTTTTTTTCCTCTTCCTTTAAGCTGAAAATGTTCACACAAAACCCTAAAGTTGAACTGAAAAGGTTTTGAGTTGGGCTTGATAGTGAAACTAAATAAATAAGAGGTGGATTGGATTAATTATACAGATTTATTATAGGGTGATAGTGGAAGTAAATAAATAAGCAGTGGGCTGCATTTATAGGGCTGAAAATTGTAAAAACCATTTAAAATTGTAGGACAAATTATATATATATATATATATATATATATATTTTTTTTTTTTTTTTTTTTTTTAAATGACGTGGCAGTTAATGTGGCGCAACGTAAAAACAGCAGCATTAAATGCTACGCTTTAGCTTTTAGTAATATATAGATTTATTAAAAGCTTATTTTGAACACATTAAATTTTAACTCATAAAACATTAAAAACCAAATTCTGACATTATAAAACCTTCTTAAATCATAACAATACAAAAACAATTCAAACATATATAGAGCAATTAAAAAAATATAAACAACGTAAATATTAAAACATAAAAATATAAATTCAATAATATAATATAAAAAAATCATAAATTTAAAGTTAGAAAGCTAAAAACACACATATTTCTTTAAAAAAAAACCAATAAAAGTTTTTTTTTTCATTATTTAAATATAAACGGGTAAATATGGGCCGAAATGTTAACTCCCATCCCTCCTCATTATTATGCAGGGTGGGTAAAACCCGTTCATTAGAAATGGTTGAGGCAAGTACCCATGGTTCGTTCGGAATGGAGTGGGCAAAGACAGCATCTCCAAAGTCCAAACTTATTATGGCATGATGCCGCTGTTACAGAAGAGTGGGGTCAAATTGCAACATGACAAATCTTAGCCCAACCAGTTTTACGAGGAGACGAAGAAATAACTGATTGACTTGCATTTAAGGACAGTGGGTCAAGTTGGCAGTTGCAAAACTTTCAAACTTAAAAAAGGGGGAATCCAGGTAACTAATTTAATTTATCTAACTATCTAGTTATTTAGTCACAGTTAGAAACGTTTTAAATTTCTAGCATCTCGAGCCTCTAAGGCTCGATTTTCAGGTTATAAACCGAGCCTCAAAGGCTCGGTTTTAGTATTCTTACACTTCCTCCGTGGCATCCAATGTGGCTGCTGTACACGTGGAAATCGAGTCTTATAGACTCGATTTTCATAAACGAGTCTAATAAGCTCGATATTGGAGCCACGTGGATGCCACGCGGAAATCGAGTCTCAGAGACTCGGTTTGCTTAAAGAAAAAACGAGTCTCTGAGACTCGATTTTGAAGAAGTGGTGACCAATTCTCCACGTGGCACACCAATCACGTCTGGGCCCCTAATAGCATCAGATCTATATTTTTCTTTTCTGGGTCATGCGTTGAATACAGCATTTAGACTTTGACTCCAGACTTCATACAACTCTTATCTCTCTCATTCAGTGAACATCTCATCTTTCACTCCTCTCTCATTCATATAATCTCAGCAGTTTACATCCAAAATGTCAGGTAAGTCTGTTGATTTTTTAGTGTATTTGCTAGTGTTGGTGTATATATTTGTAGGATATATTTGTGTATCATGAGTTTTGTTGCTTGATTTTGATATTTCTCTTTTGTTGTTGTTATTGTTTTTGTTTTTGTTTTGTGCAATATGGAGTAACATAATAAATTTGTAAAAGGTTGTAGTTTGTAAGTTGGACCAATTGAGAAAACTAAAACAGTGTTGATCTGAATGAATGTGTGGATGGCTGTTTACTAAGCATGGTAAATGGAAAATATTTTAGTAAATACAAAAAACATTGCTGCCTGAAAAATAGAAAGATAAAATAGTAACTACATATACTTTCTTTTTGTTCTTTATTTTTATTTATTTTATTTATAATCATACTTTCTCTTTGTGTTTGGTAAGGAAATATGAAAGGTTTGATAATTTAATTTGAATTATATATATACCCCTATTTTATAAGAATGGATTTTTTTTTTTTTTCCAAATCATCCATAAAAAATTGTATTAAATTAATATTAAGATAGAAACAAACAATTCATTGTGGGATAATTATATATATTTTTCTTTACCAAAAATCTTAATAGAGAACGATATCTTCATTAAGAAAAAAAATTAAAGTTATTTTCACAATGCTTATTTAAAGAATAGAGAACGATAAATTATTACTAAAGAACGACAAATCTAACTTATGACTTCATATATATAACTGTGAGTGTAATTAGCATACATTTTATATTTTGATGAACAAATCTAACTTATGATTTTGTTAGTTTGGCATTTGCACATCCTCATGACTTTTGTTGTTTGGTTTGATATTTTTATTTATATTTTTGTTAGAGCCGAGTTGGAATTTTGTAATGGGGGTAAGTTTTGTCTTTAGTTTTTTTATTTGTTTGAGTACGAAATGATAATGTTTGAGTGTGTTTGTATGTGATGTGGGGTAAGTATATGTAATTGTGGGGTGAGAAGTTGTAATTTTTGTAAAAGGTGTAGGTAGAAAAGGTTTTGTAATTGATGTTAAATGAAAGAGATAAAATATGTCAGTAACATATTATACTTGACTCTCTAATAGGTTCACAATCTTTGAAGAATATTAATGTAAATGTATACTACGGTGGTCCCCTTGAGAATCCTGGACAGATTGACGGATTCCCATTTAAAGGGCCGGGTATTGAATGCTACTACATGATGATACGTCGTAAGTTGAAGACGTTGAATGATCTGAAGAAGAAAATAATGGATGAATTAAATTTGAACCCTGCTTGGTATGACATCAAGATTATCTATCGTTACCCACAAGAAGTTCTTCATGACCGGATAAATTATGGGTATATGGCGATCAAAGAAGATAAACATGTAAAGATGATGTTCAATAGTATCCAGAAAATGCCCCAAGTAAATGCTGCTGAGTTGTACGTAAGTTCGGAACCGGTTGCAGAAGTTGATACTGAGATGGTGCAACAAACAACTATGTCTGTACAATGTACAGCCATAGATGATGGATGTACTACAATGGGAGGGTATGCAATGGGAGGTTATACGCTCCCATCTGAAGATTATGTTGTCAATACTGGTGAAACCTTCCATCCTGAAGAGACGCATTTAGAGGAGGAAGTCGAAGATCAAGACGAAGACGAAGATCATGCTGCAAATGATGGTGAAAATAATGATGATGTGGATGAGTATGAAGAGAGGATTGAGCGAGGTGACTTTGAGAATGATGTGGATGACCATGAAGTCATTCCTAATTTTGAAGAGGAAAATATGGGAATGGATGATGAAGGTGATGCAGACAATGATATTGGCGTCCAGCATGATACAAATACGAGCACTGGCTACAGACCTCCTTCCGACTCATTCTACGCAAATACTTGGGATAATATGGTTGATCCTTCATGTCTTCAGATACCATTGGTTTCTACTTGGCAAGATGGGATGCATTTTTGTAAAGGGTTGACTTTTCCAAATAAACAGGCGGTGAGACGTGCATTGATAATATACGCAGCAACTGATAATAGAAATTTTACAATCCGGAGGTCGACCACGACTAAATTGTGTGCCGCATGCGTTGACGACAACTGCAAGTGGTATGTTGGGGCATTTATGAAGTCTAAACTTAATGGTTTGTGGATGGTCACATCTTATATCGGTCCACACACTTGTATACCCTTTGGCCTGCGAAGAGACGGTAAAATGATGGATTCTAATTTTGTTGCATCAGAAATTGTGGGAAGATTGCGACAAAATCACACTGCTCGTACTGATGAGCTCTGGGAGATCATACGTACTAAATATAAGCACGAGGTTTCTTACTATAAAGTATGGGACGAAAAAAAAAAGGCAATTGCTAAGATATTTGGGGATTGGGAGGAGTCTTACCAAAGGTTGCGAAAGTTGTTGTTGGCATACTTGGATCAGGATTCGGGTACCCAGTACAGTTATCACACCATACCTAGGCCATTAGAAGGTACTGCGTTACTGCGCTATGTATATTGGGCATTCGCTCCATGCATTGCTGCATTCCAATATTGCAGACCAGTGATCAGTATTGATGGAACTCATTTATATGGTAAATACAAAGGGGTATTGATGATTGCAATGGCAACCGATGCTAACCAAAAGATTTTGCCTATCGCCTTTGCTATTGTGGATAAGGAGTCAGGGCCTAGTTGGGGGTGGTTTTTAGAGTGTCTAAGGGCTTCGATAGAGCGTGTTATACCTAACTCGGGCATTTGCATTATTTCTGACCGACATAAAGGTATCAAATGCGCCATTCGAGAGTGGCCTAGAGGTGAGGACAGAAGAGAACGGGTATATCATCGATATTGCCTTCGACATGTTGCTAGCAACTTCAACAGACACTTTGATGACCCGACTCTAAAGGCATTGGCCTTGAAAGCTGGATATGCAACTCATGAAGCTAAATTTGATTCCATAATGCAAACCATTAAGGAGGTTGAAATTAATTTACTGAGGGGTGTAGACCCTACTAATCACCAGATTGCACGTTATATGCCATACACATATCTAGTGAGTCTGGATTTGGACAAATGGACGCAGGCACATGATGGTGGAAGACGTTACGGGGCAATGACAACCAATATCTCTGAGTGCTTTAATGGGGTACTTAAAGGTGCCCGCGGTTTGCCCATTGCTGCAATGGTTGAGTTCATTTGGTGCAAACTTGTTGCATATTTCCACGATCGACATAAACAAATTACTTCTGATCTCTCTCGAGGTAAGGTGTGGAGTGATTATGCAATGGAGATCTATAACAAAAATGAGCAGAAAACCGCAGGCCGTGGTCAATCTCTCTACCCGGAACCCAGAGGAGTCCCTCCAAACCAAGTGCCTTAATGATGTTAACGACTCGGTCATCTACCATCGGCTCTCGATTGGAGAACTCTGAACTACGGCTGCGGCAGGTAAGGGTCCCTGGATCCTGCACAGAAAAGAACCATGGATTAATATATGATAGCTGCATTTAATACATTGTATGAATTAAATGCACGTACATTAGTTAAAGATTTAGTGTTGCATTTTACCTGCCCATTCCAAATAGCTTCGGATCGATGGTTGGGCTGCTGTGTCAGCACCGACGTGTCAATGGGTCCAGGCTCTGCATAGTTAATGCGACCAGCATTTGCAGCAACCATACTGCACAAAAATGAGAAGCAGTTAGCACGTAATAGATATTATTGAAGACAAAGAGGAAACCACTCTAAGGAAGATTCTCAACGCAACATTCCAACTAATTTCAACGTAACATTGCAGCTAATTATGTTCATTTACATTTGCATTATTTCAGTCCACTTTGGTCTATTATAGACCATTCGGTCTACTTTGGTCTATTTCAGTCCAATGCTCTAAATATCATTTCAAAAGTCGTTCCAGTTTGCCCAATGGAATTTCACATTCCACTATCAGTCTAATTTGAAGGTACCATTTCAAAGTAATTGGTAAAGTTTGTACACCCCCCTTGCTAATTAAGTTTGCATCACACGATACTATATCATATCAAATTATTAATTCGAAGTGCATTGCTGAATGGTTGTGTGGAAAGTCTGGTATATGTTTGGGTAACATTGCAGATTTAGTGGTACCATTTCTTTGTTCACATCTTTATTTCAAACTTTGTGGCATAAGCTAAGAAAGTAGAACACTCCCAAACTAATGGACAAACAAAATGTAATGGTAACTAACTTTGGTACGACCATAAAAGTTACTCTTCGGTCAATGGCAAATCTGGGTCACCTTTAGGAAACATTGCAACTCTATTGTTCTTTACAACACTTTTTATTTTTTAAGAACAATTTGTCATAATTATTTCTTGTGTAATACACTCCTTGCTTGTATAAAGGATAATATGTAAATAACATTCATCTTGTAAATGACCGATGCTTCTAGATGTTTGTATGGTTCAAGGATGCATAATGTTTTTTCCTGCCTTAACATTCTTGTAGGCAATATATAGAGTGGCCATGAAAGGCAAGCTGATAGTGAATTTCCCTCTGCCACCAGAGCGAATACCGAAGTATCAATTGTTATACAAGGACGTATAAAAGATTAAAAGGTGAATTAGCCTTACACTTGGCAATCAGACAATTAGCAATCTTGATATTACTTTCCAATGCCTCTCTTTATCATTCAGCTAGGCATAGAGTCTAACCACGATAGATCTTTCTCACAGCCATTTGACAGGTCAGATTATTTCCAGTCTACTGAAACTGATCAAACTTCAAAGGGGCTGTCTTTTTGTAATTTCTTTTACTGGGTCGAATTTTTTGTGTTATTATTCTGAAGATTTTTTTTTTTTTTTTTTCTGGCTTGAAATTGGTTGGAATTTTCAAGTAATAAAGGGGTTGATGCATCTTTGCTTTATTTCCTATGAGGGTTTGCTTGTGTATATATGTTTGATTAATTTTGATTATGAGCGACATTATTCTTTGGTGAGTTCTTTTGCTGCATCTCATTCTCTAGTTCTTTTGTTTGGCCTACTATATAATCTATAAGGTGGCATAGATAATCCAGGAGTTCTTCAATTTTGCATTTTTACTACCTATATTTCAAACTGCTACTTAGTGAAAAAATGAACTGTCTTCTTATAATAATGGGTCATATTATCAAAATCTACTTCCACTTGTTTTTCTTTAGAAAATAACATGGTGATTAAACAATTCACCAGTCACATTGAAGAGTAGAGACCTGGAGCCTTTTAATTTGCTACACAGTAGATCAAAAACCCTCACAAGCATGTGGCCTTATCATAATTGTGGGGAAGAGTGAGATTCATATGGCCTAGTCTCGACAAATTGTCACAAATGTTGGAATAGACAGAGGTTTAGGCCCGAAGAATGAACCTATACATAAAGGGGCTAATGATTTGTTTGGACTTATAGTCAAGCTCAGATTTATAATCCTACCGTTAGTTAATTCAACGATTTAACCATTCTTGCTTAGGGATTACTAGAATTTGTGAGTTACTAGATTTGCTTCTGATCTATGATCCTACCCATGGTTAGTTCAACAATCTAGTCCAAGATTTCACACTCTTATGCAGAGTTTGATTAGAACTTTTGAAGCATTGGATTTTCTTTTGAAAGTGAGAATCACATTCTTTTAAAAGTGTTTAGTGGCAGTTGATTAGTACATCCAAAATTCAACTTTGTGTTTCTTTATTATTTGATTGTGTTTCAAAGCTAGACTTTTTATAAACTCTGTCATTACTCATCATTTATTCATAAACTTTTTATAAGAATTCATAAACTTTTTACACTAACAAACATCAGAAACAGAAACCCAAATACCCACATAAAAAAAGAAGCAGAAACCCACCACCCAAAAAACCAATCTATCACACCAAAACAAATTGGACCTCTAAAATCAGCTAAACAAAACAAAACAAAAATGAAAATGAGTACTTCAAAAATATAGGCAATAAAAATCAAAATATTAAATTGAAGGGTTCGAAATTGAATGCTAACCTTAAATCAAACAAAGACAAACACTGGTGAAGACGATGGATGATCGGCGAAGTGATGGAGTAGGAGAAAAGGGTCACTGACGGATGATCGGCGAAGTGATGGATGATCGGCGAAGTGATGGATGATCGGTGATGACGGAGTGGGGTGAGAGAGAGGTGCGCTGAAGCGTGAGAGGGAGAGGGTGATGGTCTGTGTGGCAGAAACAGTGAGTGAGAGAGAGTGACTCGTTAATTTTGAAAAATAACCTATTTGAAACCGAGTCTTAGAGACTCGGTTTCCAGATTTGAAACCGAGTCTCAGAGACTCGGTTTCCACGTTTTCAACCAGAGGTCCAGGTGGAAGCCACGTCAAAATCGAGTCTTAAATACTCGATTTTCACGTGGCGTCCACCTGGACCTCCTGCCACGTCAGGGTTAATGAAAACATCAAAACCGAGTCTTAAAGACTCGATTTATGGCTTAAAATCGAGCCTTTAAGACTCGAGATGTTAGTTAGTAGTATTGTTTACAAACTAGACCTACTAACTAAATGGTTAGCAAATTATGGCTAATTAGCCATTTCGTTCTTAAAAAAGTCTAAAAGCTGTTTGAACTCAGAAGCAGTCTCAAAAGGCATTCGGCCGCCTTATCTTATGTCTCCACTATTTTAATCCCTTCTCCACTTCCCACAAACCCTCTTTCAGGCATTCGGTCACCATATTATAATAATCTTTCTCTGTATATCTCTACCCTCCACAATTTCAAGCTCCACAAATGCGTCAAATAAACTTCATGCCCCGTTTCTTTTCTCGTTGTCACCATATTATTATAATCTTCCTTTCCCTTGTACCACAAAAATCCTTAGGTTCTTTGGACCCATACTTCCAAACCTGCAGTGTGCACAAAGACTGTGGTGATGGGCTAGCCATAAGATTCCCATTCTACATCCAAGACAAGCAAAACTCCTCTTGTGGCTACCCTAGATTCAACCTCTCTTGCAACAATAATGGCCATCCAACTATCCTCATATCCAATAACAATTACACCATCCATGAAATTTTCTACCAAAACGAGACGCTTAGAGTCTCAAACTCTGCCTTCTCAAATCCAAACTCCAATTGTGTACCTTTTATAAACAGCATATCCGTTCGGGGTATCCGGTTCGATCTAGCACCAAACCAAACCAATCTCCAATTGTTTTATAATTGTAGCTCTTCGGTGCATAAGAGTTGGGCTTCAAAGTTTTATCCTAGTTGTTATAGCGAAAACGACACCGTTCTGGCCCTGTCCGGACAGGACCCGCTGATCAAGAACGTATCAACGGAGTGCAAGTCTTCGGTTCTAGCACCGGTTGAAGCTTATGGAGGTGGGATTGCAGAGTCGTTGAGAAATGGGTTTGTGCTAAAATGGAAAGCCAGCAACTGTAGCATTTGCGAGGATAGTGGAGGTTACTGTGGGTTCGATCATATTAAGTATCATTTCAAGTGCTTCTGCCCAAATAGGCCTCGTGCTTGGAAGTGCACTGGTCAGTTTTTCTCTCTAGAAATTTCTCTTTCTTTTTGGTAATAGGAAATTTCTCTTTCTCAGTCTAGTCGTAACATTATTATGAAACATTTAAAAATAAAGGAGCAGGACACGGTGGACGAAAAATAAAAAAGAGAAAATGAGAGTAAGTATTATTTGGAGAGAAGGGGAGGAAATTTTTTGGTCTCTAGGCTCACAAAGAACTCAACCTCTCTCCAAATTGAAGAGAAAATAGGCGTTTTCACGCCTTTTGCTGGGAAAAGACAAAACTGCCCCAACCCCAACTGTCCTTCTCTCCAACCCCATTTTTTCTGTTCAGTTCTTTTCTGAGACCTTCTTTCCTCATTAATGAGTTACTAAACTAAAATTCTATGAGGAAAACAAAAATTCTACTGATAACACTTGTATTATTATATAGTGTTTAGATAGACCATAACATTTAATCTAAAGCTCAATTGAGTGCGTAAAAGCCTGATTTGGCATTTTCATTCTACTGATTGTGTCCGTTGCATTCATAGTTGAGTTTTGACTAAGAAACAAAGAGTACGAAATAGTGGAACCAATTTTTTTGCAATCTTTCCATTCTCCCCATGTCCAATTGTTGCTTTACCTACAAAATTTTGGAATTTTGAGATCTGTACATAGAGATCCTAATCCTTCTTAATTTTTGAAAGGTATTAGAAATAACGCATTGAGATAACTGTATCTCTCTTGAATAATCTAAAAGATATAACAACGAAGAAAAATCTTAAAGAGACAAACTTACCCTTATTGTATGGTCCATAAAAATGGAAGAGATTTTACTCTTTTCTTAGTCAGTTTTCATAATTTTTGAGTGGTGCATTGGCCAAGTCCAAGGCAACCTCCACATATAGTTTATAGACAAAAAAGGAAGGCAAGAGAGATAGAGAAAAATGGACTACATTCAATGTATTTCAAATCTTGTAATTATTCATCAATGCCATGACCTCATTCTCGTGCTTTGGCTCAATATTAGATGCCACTGCCCTTAGTTCCTACACATAAATCAAATGCACTCTATGGAATGAATTTGTAAATATTAAGTACTCTAAATGGCACAATGGATTTTCAGCAGCCACCTTGCCTAATCATATCAAAATATGCTCAAATGATCCAAAAGCCTAGTCAAAGTATTCAAATTAAAAACTTTCACCCTTGACCGTAACTTTGCTTTCCTTATAGGTAATTTGCTTTATTCAAATGAAAATCCCAAATTAATTCTTTGTACAATATAATATAATGGATTAGCAACACAATATATTTTAGAATTCTAAAGCATTAAGTAAAACAATGCTCCTAATTGCTGTAATTCATTCATATAACCTATTAGGAACCTAAAGGTGTGATGAGTGTTATACTATATTTTGCAATAATGACATGTGTTTTTTTTTTTTAATTACTTTTTTTTTTATATCCGTACAGAAAACGTGTGTTTGTTTTAATTTTAATTTTTTTTTTATAAATGGATAAAACAATTTGAAAACCATTAGGAGAGTAGTCCTCTTTTGTAGGCAATGTTTTAGTGGAAGTGAAAAAAGTATTTTTACCAAGTTTTGCCCCTACTTAAAGGTAGGTTGTAAGGGTATTTGGGAACAAAAAACAAATCCTGTCCAAACAAAGGAAGCCCCTTAAACAGTAGTATAGATACTATTTCTACCTTAAAGACATGGCCCACTATTGGTTTTTTAAGATGCTACCTTGTTTAGGAGCTACGCAGGAATCTAAAATTTGCTTTCATTGAAAGGTTTAGTGGGAATATTTTGTTGTGGTAGAGTGACTTCTCAAATTTAATTTAAACCATTTCCTCTAAAACCGTTCTACTAGTACTAATTCCTATTGAGCTGTGAAAGGTTTTAATCCTAGGATTATATAGCTTAAACAGTTGTTGTGGAGGCCTTTTAAATTCATATGAAAGTTGTTTAGTGTGTGACAGAGTTGATCATTTGTGGTTCCCTGTTACTATGTTGCTACACTATTCACAAGTTGCTGCTCTACCTAGTTTAGTGCTGGTGTATTAGTGATTTGGCCATCTAGTCAATTTCCTAGCTAATATATTTATTTTAGGTCATAATGCTAATACCCTTATAGCACCACCCAAGCAAGCAACAGAAATTTTAAAACCCAGAAAAATAAATCAATATGGAGCAATTCTGAAGTTTGTTAAACACTATATTCTAACTTTGTAAAGTTTATCCATACATTCAGGTGATTTAACCTGTCCAAGAATCTCTCATAAAGCTCATGGTCCTTTCAAACTCACCCTCTAATATTTCAAAACAAATGTACGTTTGTCATTAAACAAATAATTGTTTTCTTTACCAATTATCTCAAAATTAACATAATCAAACATGCCTTAATTAAAAAAAAAATGACAAAGCTTTATCACAACCAAGTCAAATTGCCATATTAGTAACCAAAAAAGTGGTCATCACATTTAGAGAATTTTGAGATACCAAATGGTTAGAAGCTTAGACTTGCCCCTATATATGTCACAAAAAAGAAGGAATAGATGTTGAGCATTTTTTTTTTTTTTTTTTTTTTTTTTGGTTTCATCTCCTATCTACTATATAAACATCTCTCATTCACAGAAATTGAAAAGGGTAAATACCATTGCTAAGACCAATTCCAAGTCTTATATTAGTCTCCAATGAAAAAGACTTCATATTCTCAAACCTATAATTCTTTTCCAAGTATACATTATACATTCAAAAACACCAAACCACCTTTAAATCAGACCCAAATTCACAAAACCCACAATTTGTTCTCCATTATAAATTTTGAATATACAGAGGAATCCCAAACTCTGATTTCAATGCAAAAATCCACCACAAAATAAATATATGCATTTTGTTGTGTTTTTATTATTCAACATTCCTGCAAAAGACTAGAACATAAAAATATGACACTATGCTATCCATCAAACCCCATTCATTCTATAGATCAACATGCACGATTCCAATTCCCATTCTCACTACTTTAAATTAGCAACACATCAAGAATAAAAATATTAAAGAGTTAAGTGATATCATTATGAATCTTTAGTACTCTTATTAGATACTTCCAATTAGTACATATCTCATAAGAAAATCCACTGCAAAAATTGCACAAAATAACATAAATGAATCGATAAAAACATGTGATTGTGTTGCTAGGTTTATTAACTATCAATTAACAAAATATCAGTCAGCTTATCAAGTACTACCATAGGAACACCATTGTTTTTGGTCCATCCTTTCAAAAAAATCAAAAAAAAAAAAAAAAAATGATTGTGCTGCTGGGTTTATTAATTGTCAAGTTACATTAATCTTTATTCATGACTTTTTTGGGAGAAATTATAAGGTACATATGGTGGACAAGTGACGTGGTCCACCATTCCTCTACAAGACTCACACGTATTTAAAATTGCTGAGTTAGAAAATTTTTTTAAACAGAAACTGATTACTGACTCAACAATTTTAAACAAGTGGGGGTCTTTTAGTGGAATGGTAGACAAATGACATAGTCCACCAAATGACTGTATAATTTCTCATTCTTTGAGATGCTGATAGTATAATTTCATCATCTATTAATTTTTCTGACTTATAAGTTATACATGCCAATCAGATTTTAGATTGTTGTCACGATATCCATTAACAAAGCATCAAATATGGCAAAAAATAACCCTTTCTTTCACAAACCTTTTCTTTTAAAGGCATAGATAATAGGTCATACATAATGGATTTGTGGTAAACTATAATGAAATAAGCTTCAAGGCCCCAAGAACTATAAGCAACTTAGTCAAAAAGTAAATTCCCAAAGCCATAATCTATTCATTCTAAAGACAACCACACACAAAATACACCTAAACACTAACAGTTCTATATAAGCAAATTTATAGCTTAAAGAAATTAGCAAAGACCTATAAAGAATATATAATACAACTTAACTTTGAGAATTATCAATTACCAAAATATCAATCATCTTAATCACAGTATCACATAGAAATACGGGGTTTGAATTATAAATAAACAGGCTTTAAATTAGAATAAAACATGCCACAATCTTAAAATTCTCACCAACAATACTTGTTGTAATTCACTCTAGCCGTGAGTTGTAATACAAATTCTCTCTCTTTTTTTAATTTTTTTATCTGGCTTTTTCTTTGGAGAAAAATAGAGTTTTTTTTTTCTTTTTAATATTGTTGATGTGTAAAATTATGCTGAGTGCAAAGCTTATATGGCAAGCTCTAAAAAAGTCAAACAAAAGTCAAAAGTTTCATCTTTATAGTATGTATAAATAATATTTAAACCTCTTTATAATTTTCCCAAAAAAAATTATATTACTTAACTACGTTATGTAATCTTTTCGGTGGTATAGTGGCCCATTACTTTATCAAAGGGTGTTGTGGTTCAATATTTGCACTATGTTTGTTTAGGCAAAAATATTTTTTAGAAAATGAGTTATTTTCTAAAAATTATTTTTCGTAAAAAACTATCTCATTTTCCTATATTTGGTAATTACTTTAAATGAGTTAAAAAATAATCTTCTAACTTCTCTTATTTAACTAGTTGTAAGATAGAGTTGTTTTCCAAAAAAAATTAATAGAAAACAATCTCTAAAAATAAACCATACTTTTTTCTGTTGACCAAAGATAATTTTCCTTTGACACATTTTAAAAACTATCTTTACAGAAGGTTTTCCATCGAAAGAAACAGAGCATTGGTCTATCAATGAATAGTCTTGATATAAAAAAATGTCTCTAGAAAATGTGGGGTGGAAGTCAATATAATACAATTACTATTATAAGGTATTAAGGTCGGCTATTCTCTGTCTTCAAATTTCATGACCGGAGGTAGTTGGTCTAGTGGTCATGGGCTCACTCCTAAGGGTTTGGGAGGTAGATGTCCTAGGTTCGAAACCCATGATGGGAAGCTCCTGGGAAATAACTCCATGCTCTCAACTTTTGCTCACTAATATCCTCAATGAAGTTGGATGTCTAGTTATGACTCATTTGAATCCCCTGCTCTCGTAGGCCCAAGCCTGGTGGGTAAAGTGTTACCATGATCACGCCTAAGTGAACGAATCTACAAAACAAACCCAAAGCCTACAATACCACCCCACAAACCACAACCACCACCACCCACATCTCACCCCTACCAAATCCAATTGTATTCCTTTTATAAACAACATATCCCTTCCGGGTGGCCAGTTCAATCTAGCACCAAACCAAACCAATCTATTTTTTTTTTATAATTTTAACTCTTCGGTGCATGAGAGTTGGCCATCAGAGTTTTATCGTAGTTGTTATGGCGATAACGACACTGCCAACCTTGTGTAGACAGAACCCAAAGCTGAGCAACGTATCAATGGAGTGCAAGTCTTCGGTTCTAGCACCAGTTGAAGCTTTTGGAGGTGGGATTGGACTTTGGAGAATGGAGAGTCGTTGAGAAAAGGGTTTGTGCTAAAATGGAAGGCGAGCAACTGCAGCCTTTGTGAGGGAAATGGAGGGAATTGTGGGTTCGATTACGTCGTTAAGTACTAATAATTTTTCCAAAAGAATATTACTTCCTTTTATTCGATAACTGATTATTCTCATCAAAATTTGTGTGTGAGCACGTGCGAACACGTGTGTTTTAGTGGTTCCTAATAGATTTGCTACAACTGGCTCTCCTAATTCAAAATTTATAAATTTAGGTTACGAGTCATAAAAGTAGCTCATTTGCAATGAAAACTATAAAAGAGACATGAACTGATTTTCATAGTGCCTGTGTAAGGCTGCTAAGATTTCAAAGCATGCCAATTTAGCTGAGTCATTTTGATATTTAATGTTTAACTAACTCAATGTTTGTATGGATCTTGCAGCAGGGAATAACAAAAGGGTATTCGTGATAGCATTAGGTAAGATGCCTCTTCAATCATACTTCTTGTTGCAATTGATATTCACGTGTGCTTGGACAGTATGTGGAAAATTAAATTATTCCATCTTAAAAGTGACATTTGTTTTTTCAACGCATCTAAGGTACAGTTCCAAGCCATCATGATTTTCTCCTTGACTGGGTATGGCTAACCATCAAAGCTATACTGCAGTTATTTTTTATCTCATACAATGATAAGTTTTCAAATAACTTCTATTTTAGTTTTGTTCATGGCTCCATTTGACTATTTTTTATCATTCAAAAGGATGTGCTTGTATTATACAGAATCCATAAGAAGACTTCTAAAACTTGCCCTCAAAATTTCAACTACAATGATGCATAAATTTCTTCATTGACCTACAATAGATAATTTTCACAATTCATGATTTTTCTCCGAGGCAACCAGTCTACCTGTCAATCAAAACCTCACTACTCTATTTTGCATAAGGTAACCCAAGTCCCATGCCAAGCCATTCTTTCAATTTTTTTCTTCATTGTAAGTCTGTTGTCACCACAAGAAAATGTAAATTTTATAAGGTTCAAGAGATCTCAAGGGATAATTTGAGCTACTCTGTTTTATGCGTTGCATAACTTTGTGATCTCTATTCTTTGATTACAGTCACTTCATTTGCTGGAATTGGAGTTCTGGTGGTTATAATCTGCTACTTCTGTGGAAAGCTCTCATCTAAGAAAATTATTTATTTTTGGAAGAAGGAAACTTTAACCTATCAGAGTGTAGAGGCCTTTCTACCACTAGCAATTAGAAGATACAGTTATTCAGATATAAAGAAAATGACTAACTCCTTTAAGGATAAATTAGGACAAGGGGGCTATGGTGGTGTATACAAGGGAAAGTTACAAGATGGTTGTTTTGTGGCCGTGAAGGTTTTGAAAGAATTAAAGGGCAATGGAGAGGAATTCCTTAACGAGGTTGCAAGCATTGGTAGGACCTCCCATGTTAACATTGTCACTCTAATGGGTTTTTGCTTTGAAGAATCTAAAAGAGCTCTCATTTATGAGTTTATGCCAAATGGATCTCTTGAGAAATTCATATATAAAGAAAATCCCTCAAATGCTACCCATCAATTGGGGTGGGAAACATTATACAAGATTGCAATTGGCATTGCTCGAGGATTAGAGTACTTACATAGAGGTTGCAACACAAGAATCTTGCATTTTGACATAAAGCCTCACAACATTCTTTTGGATGAAAACTTTTGTCCAAAGATTTCTGATTTTGGCCTTGCAAAAATATGCCCTAGAGAAGAGAGTGCCATATCAATGTTGGGAGCACGAGGAACTGCAGGATATATAGCTCCAGAAGTATTTTGTAGAAATATTGGTAAGGTCTCCCATAAGTCAGATGTCTACAGCTATGGAATGATGGTTTTAGAAATGGTCGGGGGACGAAATAATTTTGATGTTAGTGTTGATCGTGACAGTGAAATATATTTTCCACACTGGATTTACAAGCGCGTTGAACTTGATGAAGAACTAGGACTACAAGGCCTTGTTAGCAACGAGGATGAAGAAATTGCAAAGAAGATGATAATAGTGAGTTTGTGGTGTATACAAACTGATCCCTCAAGCCGGCCATCAATTAGTAAAGTGGTGGATATGTTGGAAGGAAGCCTCGACTCCTTGCAAATTTCTCCCAAGCCTTTCTTGTCTTCCCCACCAAGAACAACTATAGATTCTTCTATTGCAACAGTGTCATTATGAAATGCATCTCTGTTCTGCATTTCTTTTAATCTATTGTAGATGGTAATGAACATCTTTGTGAACTATATTGATATTGGACTTGTAGATGAACATCCTTTTATGATTACCTACAATATGAATTTTTGGCATTGTGGCTTCAACTATGAATTAGCACTGCTACAAGTCTACTAGTAGTAATCGTCATGTATGTCTTAACAATATGGTACCTATACTAAAATAAGATAGTTCTATAAGTTGAAACTAAAAGGAAAGCGTTTGAAAATTGTTACGAATAAATTAAAAGTATACTACAAAGCAAGGAAATTTTTTCTTTCTTTCTTTCTTTTATTTATTTTTGGGGAAGGAGAGGAGGGACTAGAAGATGAACATATTCTGCCGCTAGTGCTTAAAGAAACTATTCTGCTTAATCTTCTAGAGGGCCTCATGGCTTAAAGAAACTAGAAGATTAAACTTATTTTGGAGTTTTTTATGCCCCGAAAACTCAGCTCGTGGCACCGGCTTGAAATGATCTAGATCTCGAGACCTTTAAATTCGTAAGCGATCTTGAAGACAAAAGAGATAACACATTGAAAATATTATTGATATTTAGAACTTTACTTCCATTTTACATTTTGGAAGCTTATTTAATGGCTTCACAAAACTTATTGATGGGCCAAAAACGTATTGACCCCTTGTGATAAATTAACTGATTAATTAGTCAAGTTTATTAATTAATCAAATTAACATGCAATGTACGTGGCAGCACAAACAAATCACCAATTAAACTAAGTATGCAGCGGAAATTAAATTGAAACGATGATTTGTTTACGAATGGGGAAAACCGACACGGCAAAAACCCCACAGATTGATTTTAAGGTCACCACTCTCGAGAATCCACTATTATCAAAACAAGCGGTTACAAGTAAAGGAACCTCAATATCTTATACCAACCTACAGTTAAACACTTACCCCAATACCCAATTGGACTTGTTCTGTTGTGACAATCTCTCTTTTCAATGCACGGCTCCTAGTACGTGACTAACCAATTGCGCGGATCCCTGTACGCGACTTAATCACCAACTTGAGAAGGATGTTGACTGCAAAGTTTTTCAGTTCATCACACGATGAAGATCATGAAATTGCTTGGTCACAAAACCCTATGGTGTACAAACACAACAGTTTCTTCAAGAGAAAGATGAACTAGGGCATATGTCTCTGGTTCACAATATGCTTGTGAAAAACTTTTTCATTCAGTTGCATCAACTGTGACGACCTTTAAAAAAATCCTTATTATTTAAGTTTGTGAGAAAAGAAAGCCCAAACAGACACCTACGGATTGGATTGAAATCAACTTTAAAAAACTGAATTTCATAAATCTCGATAGATAGCCATCTATCGAGCTAGCTTTCGAGGCACGAGCTTCAGCAGCTTTTAAACCTCGATAGATGCTAGTTGTCGAACTTTAAAATCCAGCACTTTCTCACTTGATTCTTGGACAAACTTGCATGGCTTTGACACTTGAACTTGAAACCTTATTTCTTGAAGCATTAAATACATCCTAGATCTACTCAATTACAAGTAAAATGCGTTTTGTCAAATGATTAACCAATTACATAAAATATTGACATATGTTCCTAACATCAAATCACATAAGTCCTAACACTTATTTTCATGTAAAAATATTCTTAAAGATATCATACTTGATACAATAACATAATAGGACTTTACTTTTACTAACAAACCCTTAAAACACCTAGAATCAAGAAAATAAAATCATCTCTCTTAAAATTTCAAAAATTACACATAAATTCAAAAATAAATGAACAAGGAATAAGAATTAAGCCCTGCATCTTGTTTTATATCAAACTCCTCCACTTGAATAAAACTCAACCTCATGTTAGTGTGGAAATTGAAATCTTTCACTTCAAATAAAAAGATACTTTGAATGCTTGACAATGTTCAAAACCTATTAAATTTATTTTCCACAATTTGCATAACTCAGAATTTCTTATTTTTACCCTTCAATTGGTTTTCCAGATTAACAAATAAATGATATAAATAAGAAAGACAAGATCATATTAGAATTTTGGTGCAGTAAATATCAATGTAAGGAAAAAAGGAAGAAAAGGAAAGTTAATGTTAGTATGGTAAGTGAACAATAAGGTATACATATATCACCTAGTTAATAGTAATTTAGAGAACTATTGTATTTGTAATTGTAAAAAAGTGACAATAAGCTTATATGTAGTATGACATCCACTAGGAAAAAATGGCTTAATCCGGGTGATCCAAAAATACCATATTTTCACTACCTTATTAAAATTAAGCAATCAAAGAATTGTATCAAAGGTTTTCTGGATAATAAAAGAAAAGATTGGAGGATCCAGAGCAAATTAAGCAGATAGTAGTGGATTTCTAGCAAGGACTACTTGGAACTCCGAATGCTATATCATTGAGAATCAGAGTTCATGGCTATAAGCAGAGGCTACTGACTATGAAATTGAGTAGGCTCTATTCTTCACGGGAGATGATAAAGCCTCTGGACTAGATGGCTTCATTGCAAAAAATTTCAAGCAGGTCTAGCAAACTGTCAAACCTGATGTGGTGGCTATCATTACATCCTATTGTCAATTCTAGAAAGCTTCTCTTTGAAGTAAACTCAACCCCTATTGCCTTTTTTCCTAAGGTTCCAAATCCCTCAACAATGGCTGACATTAAACCAATTGAATGATGTAATGTAGTTTACAAATATATTACTAAAATCCTTCAATAGACTTAAAGATTGATTGGGTTCCTCAGTAATCTCTAATCAAACAGCTTTTATAAAAGGATGAAACACCTCAAAAAATGTGTTGCTAGCCTATCAACTTGTAATGGGTTATCATAAGAATAATTCCCTTAGTAGATGTAACATCAAAGCTGATTTGAGGAAGGCTTATGTTTTTTGTCACTTTGACTATTTATCCTGATGTATTTGATAGATGCTGCCTACCCAATTAATTTTGTTATCTAAGTGAGGAAGTGCATCACAAACACAAGCTACTTAATTGGCCTAAATGGGAGCATGATTGGCTATTTCAAGGGAGGCAAAGGCCTAAAACAAGGGGGGCCACTTTCCCCTTTCTCTTTGTCATTGTCCTGGAGGTCTTCACTAGAACAATGCAAAACAAGGTTCAGAAGAGTAGCCAATTCAAGTTTCACCCTCATTGAAAGGATTTGAAGTTAACCCACCTAAGCTTACAGATGATCTTTTAATATTCTCTGCGAATAATCCTCAATTAAATTAGTGACAGTAAGCGTTGAAGAGTTCCAAGTACATGTCTCATTTGTCAATAAATCCCAACAAAAAGTGAAGTTTTCTTCTCAGTTGTACTGTGCCTCAAGCCATAAGAAGCACATCCTAAAAGCATTGTAATTTAAAGAGGGGTTTTACCTATTAGATATATCTTTCTAATTTGCCCCTACACAAAAAAAAAAGTACATAATAGTGAACTTATTGGGCATGGCCACAACACCAATCATACCATGGATTAAATGCTATCAATTCATGTATAAGGGGGAGAATCATATTGTTGACATCCAAGAGGTTGGTCTTGGTGTTGTATCTGCTGTTAGCTCTACATATGTTGATCTTGGTTCTGTATCCTTTAGCTGGGTCTATCGTGAAATGAATTCAGCGGCCCATGAACTAGCTAAGTGGTATCAGTCAATTTTATTTGGTAGTTCTCCTACTGTTAAAGGTGTGATTGTAAAGGAGGCCGACCCTTTTGTGTAGTTTTCTTTTCTTCTTCAATAAAATCCTTTATTCACTAGAAAAAAAGAAATCCAAGAGGTTGGACTCGATAATTAGAGTTTAATTCACTTTCTCTTTAGAAACAACTTCTTAATTTTTATACATGAATATTGGCTCTCTGTTTCACAAGAATTTGTACCCTCTTCATTAAGTAATCACCGCTTTGGGTTAATGCCCAAATCAAGACATCCTTTTGCCAACTAAGGTAGAAAGGTGGCATCAATTTTTTCATCCAGCCAGCACCTAGAAATTGGATCAATCAAAGAACAAACCTTAGCTTTCCTTTGATGGTGTGTAAGACTATAGAAGTGACACGTGGATGAGATTTCAAAGGGAGTCTACTATTGAACCATATACAGACTGATTTGTCATTCTCAATTCAACAAGATGCTCTTCTTGGAAATCGTGACTTCAAGTTACATTCTATGTGTGTGTAAATGTGTGTACAACAAAGTGTGTGCAATAAGTTTTGCCCCTTTTGATAACATCTCTGTCTCTTTTAGAATGCTCTTCCAAGCATAGGATGCTTTTGAACTCATCTTTGCCTCCATCACTTGTTCCATTTGATAAAAGTTTTTCTTTAAAAACTTTATAAAACAAAGATTGATGATTATGAAGCCTCACCATGTTTGTTAATGCTTACGTATCTTTCTTTTTTTTTGGGTTAATTAATACTAATTTATATTAGTAATTCTCACTATCTTTACTTTTCTCATTTGGTGGTATGTAAACCCTTTTTTTTGTGATATTTTAAATTCAAATTAGAGACCCTCCACTATGGGGGAAAAAACAAGAGAGAAAAATTGATCCTATTTTTTAATAAACAATACCAAAAAAAAATAATAATAACATAACATTTTTATAAGTCAATAAGATCATGAGATTTTTTTTTTGAGTTTCTGCCCTAATTATTGTTGTTGTTATGTTTATGTTTTTTGTAAACATATTATTCATGTATATCTTAAGTGGATTGATATCCATAATAGATAGAATACAACTTAATACATAGAATACAAGCTCAATAATGTATTGTAAAGAAAAGCATATCTACAAAAAGCTAAATTCCTATTAAGTGTTTTGAATTTATTTTGTCATATATTAATTTTATTTATTATTTACAATTTCGAAAACTTGTTAATACTATATTAATGACAGAATGAGTTTTTGTTTAGCATTAATGAGTTTTTGTGTTTTGAGTTTTTTTTAAGAAAGTCTGGTTCAGATGCTTCATAGGCATTGATTTGCAATTTACAGTTAATGTTTTTTGATCTCCTCTACCTGATGTTTTCCAATATGTGATGCCACAACCCTAGCTCCCAAATGCTCTCTCTGCCCACTCAAACGTTTGTTTATTTTAGGTACAATTCCTCACTGATGTGAGTTATGTTGCCAATTTTCAATGAGTTGTGCATGGTTTTGAAGTACAAAGTCAATCATAATCAGGTGTATAAGAGATCATGATGGATTTTAGTTGTAGAAGACTAGTAGAACTGTAAACTATTTCTGTACAGTTTGGCTTACCTTTAGTATTTTTTTTTTTATTTGAAAGTGTCATTTTATTTTAAATACACAATAGCAAATTGTAGTAAGTTTTAATCTTCATATTTTATTTAGTTAGTGGGTGATGTGGTAGTTTTTCATTAAAACAAAAGAAAATTCTAGTTAAAAAAGTATTGGAAATAAGCTATTAGTAAACTTTGGAATTTTGGGCAATAAAAGAAAAGAAAAAAGTAATTTTATTTAGCATACTTGTTCATTTTAGCAAGCCCCCTTAATATATGTAGGGTTGGCCTCATTTGTAGACTTGCGTTCTTCCTCCTATTTGGGTTCTCTTGCAGTGATGTCTTCGATGTACAGTTTCCTTGGTCAGCCCTTAAAGTCTGGGAACATGGTGAGTTGATAATTGGAATGTTGAGAACAACTACATCAGAGGTTGTAAAATTGTGTAAAATGCAAAAAGTGGTTAATTTTACACATTTTAACTCAAAAAACACTTACATCAATATTTGCAAAATTGTGTATATATACAAAAGTGCTACAGTAACAGTGCATATATGCACGGTTTCTGTAGCTTTATATACAATATTTTATTAATTTTTCTCTCTCTCTTTTCTTTGTTTGTGTCCATCCTAGGTTGCTACAAATCCACCCAACTATGTCCATCCCAATTTGCTTCAAATCCACCCAACACCATCCAACCACCACTCAATCACCACCACCACAACCCATCACAACTCATCACAACACATGATATTCCAATCACAAAATCAACCAAAAACAAAGGAAAATCAAACCCAAAATCAAACCTTCAACGGAAAACTCAACAACTTAGAACCCAAAATCAAACTTTCAACAAAAACCCATCAACCCAAACCCAAGTGCTTGAGAGCTACGGCAAAGGAAAAGATCAACAAAAAAAAATGAAGAGAAAAGATCATGGGAGATGAAGTAGAGATAGGATGTGATTTTGTGATTATGTGGTGGGGGTTAAAAGTGAGTGGGAAAGGAAACTTCTTTGAAGCTTCCTAGTTTGCAAATATCTCTACAATATGATTTAATTACAAAAGAATCATAATTGAGTTATTTTTTTTCCCAAACAAAGCTGATGATTTTATTTGGAATTTTATTAAAGTCTATATTAAAATTTTTAATTCAAATCAATACTTTTTTTTTAAAACTAAAATTTATGTCATTCACCATACTAATTGTAAATAATATATATATATATATATATATATATATATATATATATATATATATATATATATATATCCAATACATAACCTTGAAACGACACATTGAAATATTTCATTGATGGCGGTATGATGGTCGAAGACACCGATCTGTCAGCAATCGCCGGAGCCACTATTTTGGTGGTCTAGCCACCGGTGTTGGTGGTATGGTGGGCGGAGGCACCAATCTGGCAACAGTCGTCGGAACCACTATTCCAACGATTTGACCACCGGACCTCCGGCATAGATGGCTCCGTTGGCCGAGCTACTAGTTTTGGTAGTTTACTTGAAATATAAGTTTAAATTAAAAAAGTATAATCATTAGAGAAAATAATAAAAAATTAATAAAGAATAAATATTTTATTGAAATATTTTCTAAAATAGATTGGCTGATATGGGTGTTCTGAAAAACTGGTGATGTAAAATAGAAAAAGTAGGTTCTTATGTTAAAATAGACAGAAAATTTTACACAAAGTGGTGTGAATGCTCTAAGAAGGGTTACATGCTGGATATACACTGATTTCTAGCTTAAGAAAAATCTTACAGCCATACAATGACAATGACTATTGAGAGGCATCCTTGAGAAAAGTCTATCTTCTCTCTCTGCAATTTTAACAAGCTGCAATTTCTAAATTTAATGGAAATCTTTCTAATATATGCGAGTTTTAAGCATTGAACAGCAGAAACAAAACACTCAGCCAGCCCTTTATAAAAACCAAACAGTAGCACCATAGTTCTGCTTACATTTATTTTTTTGGCTAAGAGACAAAGGATTTATTTCTAACAAATAAAAGGTACAACCATCATCAATCAGAGCTTGATACATGGTAAACCTGTCTTTCCGCTTCAATGCTTGAGTAGAATTAAGCCAGACTCTGAGCATGGCAACCAATTTGTCATGAGGCGGTAGTGTCTCCTCCATCAGAGGGCAGTTCTTCATTGCATTGACCCATGAGAGAAACTTTGGGTTCTTTTCTGATATGAGTACCGCACCGATGGCCTCATGAACAGCTTTGTAGTTGCATCCATGTGAGCCAATAGCGATACCAAGATACCCTAAGCTCTCGCCATTGAAGAATGGGTTCTGCCCTGGAAAATCCTTTTCAATACCTTCTTCAAACACCTTAAGCACTTGGCTCAAGTCTTCACTGGCTTTCTCTCTTTCCTCCTTGCCTTTGGCCCTGAAGATGATGTAGAAGATTGGCACAACTTGATGACAGCAAAATGCTTTTATTAGTGTTTGCACACAAACGCTACATGATTGGTTGAAGTGGCAAATCAACAAAGAGGACAGTACAAATGTTTGTTTATTTTATTTTTATAGAATTAGTTAGCCAAAGGGGCAAGGCCTCCATCTAATGTTTTAGTGCACTGGATGGGATACAAGATCAACACTAAACCAATTTTGAACATATATCATGTTCATATCATGTTCAATACACCATAGCATCTGCCATTTATCCTCAAAAAAAAAAAAAAAAAAACACACTATAGCATCGAAATTGTGTGTGTGTGTGTGAGAGAGAGAGAGAGAGAGAGAACCCACCTTTTGATCGTAATAGTTGGCCCAAAAACGGACTTTTGCCCTTTGGTGAGGATCCTCAGGCAATAGTTTTGGGGTGGTATTCCAGCACTCCTCTATGTATTCAAGAATAATTAGTGACTCAGCAATGGATTTCCCATTGTGAACAGGTACAGGTGCTTTCTTGTGGACTCGATTCTGGCGAAGGAGCAACTCACTTTTGTTTTTCAAATCTTCCTCCACATACTCATAGGGTATGCCTTTTAGTTTGAGGGACTGCTGGCCCAAGTTCCAAACAAGACTTCACCTTGCTTCTCCTCCAGTCTCTCTCTCTCAGTTGGCTTTCTTTTAAAGACTGAAAAGCCTTAATTTATAGAGTTCATATGAGAAATTTCTTCCAAATCATCTTCATCTTTTTGGTCAGCAAGTCTTGTCTTGGTTGAGGAAGCTGACCAGGAAATTAATGAGGTTGACCCATTAGCGATCTAGGATCCATGTGTTATACAGTTTTTATAATTAGATAAAGAAGCAGGAAAAACGTATTGGCTTACGCAAGATTATTGGCCTTCGGCCCTTTGTCCAAGCTATTAATTGAGTCCACTATTTCCACTCAGCCATATGGAGTGCTCCGAAGTAGGAATGTCTATTCATTTTTTTGGACCACACATGTTCATATAGGTATTTAATAGGGGAGGGCGACGTGAATTCAAGTCACAAATATGGATTATTAACACCCCCCCCCCCCCCCCCCCCCACACACACACACACACACACACACACACAAATTGTCATTATTACTAAACTATCAATTGAAATACACCGCAAGCTCATATAGTTAAAACTTAAACCATATCGTAACAATGAAATGATGATGCCAAGAATTTAGTTGATGTAGCAGCTCATACTTTAGCTAAATAGTTTCTTAAGTGTTGTAAATAAACTATGTCTCTCTTAAGTGTTGTAAATAAACTACTAAGAGACATACACTAAGAAGTAGTTTCTTAGTGAAGTAGTTTCTTGTAAATAAATTTTTTTATTCATTAAAAAAAATTATACAATAAGAAGTGTCTTTTTTATATATCCATTATTCGATAAACACCATAGGATATTCATATCCCTTTTATTTAGTGACAGCTCTAGAATTGCTTTTTAGGGGTATCATTAAGAAACTTAAATTAATAATAATTTAATAAAAATAGAATTTGAATTTATTGAATTATCAACAAAAAAAATGCAAATACATGAAGTTAAAAAAAAGAAAAGAAATATATGCAGTTTTACAATTTCGTTTTAAGAGTTTTCACGTTCTATAATATTTACATGATAGTTCATTATTAATTGTCATTATTTATTATTAATATGGATAAGTGTGACCATTTTCTTTTCTTAAGTTTGTACAACATTTTTATTTTTATTCAATTGTTATTTCCTATTTGTCATTTTTTTTATAAAAAATATTTCATTGTTTTTATAAAAAATATTTAAACTAAATGACGAAACTAAATCCATTGGAATTGTATTAATTATTGACCCATATAGCCACATTCATTTATACATAAATAATACTAAGTGTCTACTTAATCAATCAAATATTTGAAACATCATTTGTTTTTTTAACAATATACACACTTGTAACAAACTCTCTGTATTTTCTAATTATTAAATTATAAAAAGTTATATTATATTTATAATGCACACACACATTCACACACATTACAATTCACACAAATAATATTATGACAAAATAAATAATTAACGCATACAATCAATATTACACACATATATAATATAAATTTATAATTAAGAGAGATACTGATTTAGATAGTTAAAAAAAATAAAAAATAAAAATAAAGATGAGATGAGATTCATGAGAATGAGATTAGAAATCAAATCAAAGAGAGAAAGCGATAGTATTTTGTATTGTCTTGGGTTTTGAGATTGGCTGATCTGTGTTGTTACTTGATTTTGGATTGCGCTATGATCAAAGTTGAAAAATACTTTTAAATGTAAATCAAACTAATAATTATATATATATATATATATATATATATATATATATATATATATATATATATATATGTATGTGTAATAATTTTTAAATTCCAAGTCAGGAAGTTCATTTGAACCCTTGAAGATAACGTACAACTGCCCCTGCTTTTATTTAAGTAGACTTTTGTCGATTTATTTGTTCTCTTTGAGGCCATTTCATATAAAGATAGAATGTCTTGATTTTATATATATATATATATATATATATATATATATATATATATATATATATATATATATATATATATATATATAATGTGAGTTAGTCTAAGGCCCCAATGAATAATTGATACACCTTTTATGTCACCCTATATAGTAGTTTTACTAATAAGCCCATGCAACCCTTCCATACATGGTAAGAAAAATTGGAAGAGTGGGATTCTACTTGATGAATTTCTCTTGTTGGTTTTATAAAACCTTGTGGTTCTCCATTAATCAAAATCAAATATGATATAGAAGTAATGCATTCTCTCATAAGAGCCACCCACTTTTGTAAAAGAAGTTGCACAAGCTAATAGGTCTATACTTAGTGACATGTTCAGGGTTCTTTACTTTGGAGATAAGGGTGATGAATGTATGGTTCATGGGACTAGGGAGGGCTCTTAAGTTTAAGCAAGATGAAATAGCTTGTGTAACATCATGACCAACCATATGCCAATAACTTTGATAGAAAAAAAGGTGGGGGGGGGGGAGGAGGGTGCATTTTTTATTTTATTTTTTTGGTAAATGGGAAATATTATAAAACAAAACAATTAAGAGCAACAAAGCTCAGGACAAAGCCTGAAAGAATACAAGCCCTGGCTATCAGCCTCAAAGGAATTCTTAATGTCCACAGGCGGACAGGAGTGTAAAACAAACTCAGAAACTTGAAGTGAGCCTAGTCTAGCAAGCTGATCAACGCACATAGTAGCTTCTCGGAAAACATGTTGAACACGACAATGGGGAAAAACACTAAGCAGTTGTCTGCAGTCATCAGAAAGGCCAGAGACAACAGTATTTGAGTAGCTCGGGTTGGTTAGAGCTACAACTAGAGCCTTAGCATCTAACTCCACGATAAGGGCAGTCATATTCATCTACTGGCAAAGGAAAAGACCATCCCTAAGAGCCCACAATTCTCCACAGAAACTATTCACTTTCCCAAGCTTCCTTGTAAAACCTGCCACCCAAACGCCAGCTTCATCCCTTATCAGACCCCCTCCACCTGCCAATCCCAACAGCGCATTTAAGGCCCCATCTGTACTCAACTTGATCCAACCTATCTCTGGCTTTTCCCATCTAATTTCCCGAATTTTCTTGCTGCTATTGCTCCTCGCCTGATCTGTACACAAGAAAAATTCTGTGGTTTGAGCAACAATATCCTTTGCCAAACTTGGGTTGCTGCTTCGATGCTTGAAAACAAAGTTATTACGATGTCTCCAAATCTCCCAAACAGCGAAAAGAAAAAGAACATTCCAAGGAGGGCTAGTCGGACTATGCTTTTGAACACTTTTGCCATTTGTAGCAAGCCAATCCCTTAAATTTTAAGTGAAGAAACTAGTGTTTGAGCCACAGATACCCAGTTGGTACCAAATAGCTCTAGCCATATTGCAGTCTAAGAGGGCATGGGTTATAGATTCCTCCTCTGACTGGCACACAGGGCAGGAGGGGTCCACTAACATCCCTCTCCTAGCTAGGCAACTATTAACTCCGATACTCTCATGCATGCTTTTCCAAACAAAAACTTGGATTTTTGGGAGGGTGTGAGTTTTCCATATCCAGCTACCAGAGAAAGGGGGGTCCTCCATTGAACTAGTGGCCAGCAAATAAGCACTTCTCATCTCGAAATTGCCCTTTTGGGATAGCTTCCAAACCAATTTGTCCCCATCCCCTCACAACGATAGGCGTAAGAGTGCCTTGAATCTCTGCCTTAACATTCTCAGGGAGCTCGAAAGGGATCATGGATCAATCCCAGCTACCATAAGGAGTGATAACATCTCTAACCTTCAAATCCAAATCTGCCTGAGGAATAGGCCCATGAATAACACTCCTAATCAGACCGAGATCAGTCCAAGCATCAGTCCAGAAGTTTAAGGTACTGTCCCGACCCGAGTTCCACTTGATTCCCTTGTAATAGATGCCCTCACCTTTTCTCATACCTCTCCAAGTGGGGGAAGAAGGCAACCTAGCTTCTCGGTTAGAACTGATCTGCCTCTTGGTGCAGTACTTCTTCTTAAGAACCGGAACCCAAAGAGCATCAGATTCCAAGTGGAATCTCCAATTGAGCTTAGCTAATAAGGCCGTGTTCCTGCCTTTAGCTGCTTGAAGCCCCAATCCTCCTAGGTCCTTAGGTTTAGTTACCTTCCCCCAGTTAACCCAATGCATTTTCTTCTCAGTATCAGTGGATCCTCATAAGAAATTCCTATTAACTCTATCCATACCCTCAAGGATCTTATTTGGAAGGTAGATATTTTGCATGACATATGCTGGGATTGTGGATGAAGACGCTTGGATAAGGACCCTTCGACCAGCCATTGAGAGAAGATTCGCTTTCCACCCCGCAAGCTTCTACTTCACTCTATCCAAGACAAAATCAAAATCATAGTTACTGCTCCTTGAGTGCTTCAAAGGGAATCCTTGGTATTTTCCTAGGTTTGGAGTTGTTTGAAACCCAAGAATATCCGCTAGAGCATCCCTTTGATCAATATCAACATTTGGCGAGAAATAAATTCGAGATTTAACTTCACTAACCACTTGCCCAGACTTGGAACAAAACTCTTGGAGGACTCCTTTGATTGTACTACAATTTTCTGGAGTAGCTTTGGCAAATAGTACCAAGTCGTCAGCAAAAAAGAGATGGGAGAAGGCTGGCCCGTTTTTTGAAGTTTTCACCTTCGTCCAAATATGCTCACTGCACTTCTCATCAATTAACTACCCAAGGAATTCCATGCACAGAATAAAAAGATATGGAGAGAGTGGGTCACCCTGCCTAATGCCTCTAGAAGGGCAAAAGGGGTCCATAGTCCCACCATTGAAAAGCAGCGAGGTAGTTACTGAGGAGATGCAGCTCATAATGAGCTCAATGAGGTTTTCCGGAAAATTGAATCGGATAAGCATCTCTCTAATAAAGCTCCATTCAAGTTTATCATAGGCCTTCTCAAGGTCTAGTTTAATCGCCATATAACTAGTCCTCCCTTTGGCTCTCCCTATAGTATGGATAAGCTCTTGGACTATAATGGTGTTATCTACACCTCTTCTACCCGGAACAAAAGCCGCTTGGTAAGGAGACACCAACCTTCCCAAGTGCGGTCTTATTCTCGCTACTATGATCTTGGTGACTATTTTATAGACAGAATTGCATAAACTGATCGATCCATAGTTACCAATAGTCTCAGGACCTTGGATTTTTGGAATTAGGACAATAAGGGTACGGTTGAGGTATTCCGGAACCTTCCTCTCTCTAAAGACTTTCATCACTTCCTCCCTCACTGAATCCCCAACTACAAGCCAAAATCTCTGGAAGAAACCAGCATGCAAACCATCTAGGCCTGGGGCTTTAAAGGCTTTCATGGACCAAAGGGCTTCTTTTATCTCAGTAGAAGACACCACCTCAGCAAGTTTACATTTGTCCTCCTCGGAAAGTTGGACTTGCCAATTAGAGATATAATCCATGCACCAATTAGCTTTGGATTGAGATGTAGTGTATAAAGAAATAAACCCAGACCTAAAGTGCTCCATCACATCCCTCTCCTCTGTGATCCACTCCTCTTCATTGTTTTTAACTAAAGCATGTGATTTCTCTTCCTTCGAGCCAGGGCATATATGTGATAGAAGGAGGTGTTGCGGTCACCTTGAATCATCCAATTAATCCTAGATTTCAGGGCCCATAAGTCCCGTTCCTGATCCAGAATTTTCCCCAGCTCTAGATGGAGATTATTTTCTAGCTCAATAAGAGAAGCACTCGACCTAGCTGCTAAATTTCTCTGAACCCCATTAAGTCTTGCAATGACTCTTTTTTTCTTGGCATGAATGTTTCCAAAGCTGTTTTTATTCCATAAGGCAGCATCTCTAGTGAAAGCATCAATAGAATCACCCAAACCTCTATTCTGGCTCCAAGATTTAGTCACAACCTTTGGGAAGGTCATATCAGTTAACCAGAAGCTCTGAAAGTGGAAAGGCCGGGTTAGTTTGACAGTTTGGGCAGGAAAGGCTTCCATGAGGACTGGACAGTGATCAGAGTGGCACTTGGGCAAGTGAGTAACCTTAGCATTCGGATATAATGTGCACCAGTTTAGGTTCATAAAGAACCTGTCAATCCTTTCAAGAATGAGATTATTTATATCCCTTTTATTTGTCCAAGTATATCTTGGACCGGAAAACCCCATATTAATCATGTTACACCTATCCAAACACTCTTTAAATAACAGGGATCTATTAATGCTCACTCCCCTCCCCCCAAATTTATCTCCTCCAACTAAAGGCTCATTAAAATCCCCTGCCATGATCCAGGGCTTATTTTGAAGCTCAGCCACCTTAGACAAATTACTCCATAAAACTAGTCTCTTCTCACTCCTAGAACTAGCATAAATTGCTGAAAATAATCAAGCAAAGTCTGAAGAGCGTACCTTGACCTTCATATGAATTTCCTGTTCCGTGTTGGCAAAAGCTTCAACCTTTACTTTGTCAGAATTCCATAAAAGCCAGAGCCCACCCGAGAAGCCAATAGTGTTAGTATGGATGGCTCCGTCAAAGGGGAGTCTGTCAGTAACCACTCTAGCTCTTTCACCACCTAATTTGGTTTCCATGATCACAAAAATGGCCGGATCGTGAATTCAAGTAAGATCTTGGACGTGGTTCTGAAAATTGGGTTTCAGAGTGCCGCTACTGTTCTAGACGATTATATTCATTATTAACTGATAATACAGAAAGAGACAGACCTCAGCAGGTGGGAGTAACTTCACTTCCATCCTCGGAGTCCATCTGAGCCATCCCATCCTCCTCTTCGACTGGCCGAACCCAAGACAGAGGGTCCATTGTTGCACAAGGACTCCCATCATTGCTACTCGAGCAACAAAGAGAAGATTGCACCTCAAGATTAGGATTGCATCCCGGATTGTCTTGAAACAGAGGTGCTTCCACCGTAGAATCAACATGGGTCCCTATGCGAAGACTCTGAGGATTAAAGTAGCTCTCACCGGTACCTTGATCACCTTCCCTTACATGTTGATGACCCACCACGGCTTCCTCATTGGCCACGAATTCGAAAGGTGCATTATCTAAAGGTTTGGCTCCACGGTAGGAAAGACAATCAAGCTTGAGGGGCTGCAACTACTGGAGGGTCAACGGCAAATTTGAGGCTAGGGGAAGATATTCTGCTACGGGCAATGACTTTCTTGCCCTTAACAGAGTTTCTTAATTTGCCATTTTGGGTCAGGGGGAGTCCAAGAGAAACTCCTGTCATAGCTACGCTGGACTGAGGCCCTTTTAGATTAAACTGGCCCATCATGGACGGGAAACCGGCCCCATAAAGCCCAGACGAATTCTTTGTGCCTCCTGTATTATGCTTAGGCACGTGAATGGGCCCCTCAGAGGAGTGAACGTGTGTCGTCCTTGGGCCAAATTTCTGGGTCTGTACGGGATTGGTACCTTTTGTTGTCCCCTTGTGGCCATTCCTCTTCCTGAACACTACCATCCAAGGACCATACAACCCCTCCTCCTCTTCTATGCCACTAACTTTTGTCGTGGTGCTACAGGTGTCAGTGCGGCCAGAATCATGCATACTACGTGAGCTATTTTCTGGCACTTCCACCGTCATAACTTCTGGTGATGGCTTCTCCTTTTCTCTCCGAATAACAGCTAGGCAAACCTCTTTCCAGTGGCCGACACGACCACAGGCAAAACAAAGACTCTGGACACCCTCATACATGACAGGCTGCTCAAAACGACCAATGACGACAATGTTAACCAAAGGCTTATTCATGTCAATTTGAACACACAACCTTGCGTACTCACCCCAATCTTCCATAGTTGTATGCGTATCAATCCTCAGAACCTTCCCAATCGCCTCACCAATCTACCGAAGCACCTCCCTATCATACAACTCAAACGGCAACTCATGAAGCCTTACCCATACCGCTATCGTTGAGACACTAGCCATGGAGGGTTTAAAGAAAAGTTCCCATGGCCTCAGGGAGAGGAAGTGATCTCCAATGAGCCAGGGACCTTTCTACAAAACAAAATCCAAATCCTCCTTAGCGTAGAACCGGATTAAAAAGAACCCATACCCGAGGTTCACACAGTCCATTCGACTTGAAGGTTTCCACAACTGGGTGAGTTTTGTTTGGATGTAGTTGAATCCCATCGTTCTGCCCATAAGCTTGACAAAAATGGCTTTTGTCCATGGTCCCCGAATCCTGATTTTTGTCTCCCTGGTTAGCTTGATCGGAACTCTACCTTCTCGACTTTCCCCTTCGGCCTCATCATCATCTGATTCAATGTCTGCTTCCATGGAGTCCGAAAAATCAAAAGCTTGAGCAAAAGCCCCCGATATCTCACCCACAAGCTTATCCTTAAAGGAAGCTTTTGGTCCATTCCAGGGGCTTTGGTTTTCTTGTGATGAGAAATCCTCTCTTGAACGGTCGCTGAAATTTACATGATGACTATCTTTTACTTTCTTGTTGCTGCGCGTTAACTCTACTTCCTCCTCTCTAGAGAGAATCCATGCCTTCATTTCTGCCATGCCTTTGGGGAGCGCATATTGTAGAGGCCATTTATGCATTCATCTTATTAGATTGAGACAAGCCCTTCTTCTGTCCAACCTGAGCTTGAAGTGAAGAACAACTGTTGATAGTAGCATGAATTGGGTTTCCTTTAAGGTCAATGCTCTATAATTCAGCTAGAACTATCCAAATCGATATATGATCTGAAGTGTTATTATCCAAGTGGAAAACTCTAGTTCCAGGAAATAGAGAAAACCACTCATTTGTTGCCACAACCCAATCAATTTTTTCCCACACTGTACCTATGGGACGATTATTACACCAAGTGAAAGGTAAGCCAACATACCCAACGTCCATAAATCCGCATTCATCCAAGATATCTCTGAATTTCTGCATTTGGTTTGGGAACAAAAATTATTGGCCTTGTTTCTTTGCGAGTTGAATGATTTCATTAAAATCCCTCACGCAAAGCCAGTGCAGAGAATGCATTGGTTGAGATGTCACAACAAATTCCATGATTCATGTCTCTAGTGAGTATTCAGTTCACCTTAAAACCCTGTGAATCTCCATGCATTCTCTAAATTCTTATTGATGTTAGCATCGATATGGTTGACTGAATAGCTTTCAATAGTTAAGTCAATATCCAATCTCCGATATAATTCCAAGTCCCCACCTCTGTTTCTTTTAAGAATCACAAATTTCAGCCTTATAATTGTTTCTAGACTCACTTCCTCTACCCATGTTTTAGCTAAAACAGGACGGAATGACCTTTTGCCCACACCCACCCTGTGATCGAGCTCTCTAACTATCAATAGGTTTCCAGGCCCACAACACTTACAAACTAAGAAACTCATTGGATTTGGTAGGGTTGGGAACCATCCTCTACCAATTTCTCACTATCATTGTTGCTGTGTATCGAAACCAATCTCTTCTTTGTTGGTAACTCCATCAAAGACATTTGCACCATGTTTTGTGGCTGAACTCTCTCAAGCAACATACCCTCAATATTTCTTTCCTCACTTCCAATACGTTTTTCATTTGCCACATATTTCTTTGTCGCTTATGGTGCAGTGACAGAGAGTTATTTGAGACATGTTTTTCACATGGGCTGGTAGAGAGAATATCTCCCACTGAACCCAATTTATTCTTGCCATTAATTTCACTTAAAAAAATTATCAATCTTCGAAAGTCATCAAAGAATCATGAATCTAGAATTAAATATGAGAGTGAAAATATCTCCCTTGTAGGAAAAAGAAAGATGAGATGAAATCCAAAACCCACGTAGAAAATGAATTAAACAAGAAGGAAAGAAATAGAGGGCTTCAATTGATTTATCTGGATAGTGGACTACTATCCCCAATGTCTCACCAATATCCTCCTCCACTTCTAGCTTCATATTCGTAACAGTAAATCATGAATTTGAACCCAAAAGTAGCCTGATCAAATTTCATTTTGCATATTGGAGTGGCATCATCATATATTTGGAACACAACTAAGTCGAATACTCAAGGCTCATTGATCAGAACTCTTTTTGCATCCATCTCCCATATCTCAAATTTGAAATTCCTTTCTTGTTCTCCATACTGGCTTGAATCTCCTAGCAATTGCGTCTAGACTCAACACCCGTCTAGTCATAAATTTTGCTGCTAAGATAACTTCTCGATTCCATCTCTGACACCTTAGAACAAAACTCTTTAATTCCTCTTCAGATAGTAAGAGTTTACTCTACTTCTTTGTCAAGTTCTCCATCCTCACTCTCAAACTGTTTCCCAATAACCCAAAAGAAAGACCCTACAAGCTCTACTAGTAATTGTATTACTGGAGGGGAAGAATTTCCTTCACAAAAGGAGGAAAAGAAAATTTCACAGCCTAGAGAAGAGACTACATCACCATTCATAGAAAGAGAAACCATTTGAGCAGAGATGAGCTTAGCATAGCTGCATAAGCAGTTAAATTCACTTGGTATTGTTGTTACTTGTTAAAAGGTGTTAAATATATTAGTAACATGCAGGATCGGCCCAACAAACTTTGAGGCCGAAGACAATATATTTAAATGGGGCTTTTTTGTTATTACTTAAATAATATTTAACTAGTTTTTAATGTCATAATTTTTTTATAACAAAAATCCATTATTTTTATCTTGTAATATGCTTTTTTCTTTTTTCTTTTTTCTTTTTTTTGTTAAAGATATGCTAAAACTATAACAAATTTGACTACAAAAAACTTACAAACAATGTATCAATAAATGTGATTAGTGACACTTTAAGAAAATAATAAACAAGTATATGAATGAATAATGTTAGAAATATTACAAATTTTACAACATGCGGCTTATAGAGATGTATCACCAATTATATAAATTAATTTAAAAATGCATTTAGATCGTTGATGTTCATAAATCATATTAATTGTCACATCAATTTGTAAAACTTTTGAACTAAAATTTATAGTATTTCTAGTATTTTCTCATCTGAATTATTTCTTGTGATTAGTGACCCATATTTATTAGTCCTATGTTTTTAAATTTGTATTATCCCTAGCATTACTAAATTCTTTGGGACTTCTTAAAGGTAAAGGAAAAATGTAAAACTAATTTTTTCCTATATCTCAAATATATATATATATATATATATATATATATATATATATATATATATATATATAATATATTTCAATTTTTACCCCAAAATTTGGGGCCTTTCTCTAATATGGGGCCCTAGGCAATGGACTAAGCGGCCTAAGCCTAGGGCCGGCCCTGGCAACACGATATGTTATATCATGTTATATATGCTAGAATAGATGCGAAATGAGAAATATAAAATAGGAACACCGAGAACACGAGGGTTACATGAGTAAATATAATGATGAGAAAAATGAGTTTCTATCCTTATTTTTGTCGTTGTTATGTTTATTTTGTTTTATATTATAATTTATGTTTATGTATAGCTAAATTGGATTGATATCTTTAATAGATAGAATACAAATTCATACATAGAATACAAGGTTAGTAATGTACTGTAAAGCAAATCACATCTACAAATTAAAGGGTTGATGACCTATTAAGTTTATTTTGAGTTTTATTTTATTCATTTACAATTTTTATTAGATGAGTGCATGGTCTAGACATAAATTAATTAACAAATAAAATACAAAGTGCAAACAACAAAACCTGTAATTACAATACCACCATTTAGAGTAAGTAGTCTTATTCTTCCACAAAACAACATAGCTTAAGCCTATATAACATAGAAAAATAAAACATCAAATCAAAAAAAAAAAAAAAAACTCAAGAAACCATCATTGAAGGCTATTAAGAATTTTGGAGTACTTATGTAACTTTAACCCTGGAAACATATTTTAATGGAGCACTAATAACATCAATGCAAATGCAAATGAAATTTTTACGTAAATTTCTCTCAAATATATAATAAATATATTTGAACCATGAAATTGTTATATATTTTACCTTCTGAAGTAGAAAAATGGGAGTCTCTAGCATAACGTACTGTAATATACATTATACCAAAGAGTGTGGAAAAAGGACGAAAGTATTGTTCATTGCACTTAATGAGTGCAATTCCGGAGACTTCCATTTGGTTTATAATGAAGGTATGTATATTTCTTTTCCATGGTTCAAATATGTATGTACTATATAAGAATAAAACAGATGTGGGTCAAACAATTAGAACAATCTAGGTTAGGGGATGAGGTCTAGTTGGTTTTAGAGCTACATGTCTATTTTAATTGCTAATAATTTAAATTAGTGCTTACCACAAACTTTACTATTCCTATTAGTAGTATACAAAACATTTATTGTAATAATTTAAATTTAAATTAGTCACCCTTCTTCAAGTAAAAAATAAACTTGTCCTTTTTTTTTTAATATGCGATACAAAAATAAAAAAACATAACATTTGTAAAAGTAAAAAGATAATGAGAGCAAAAAATGCTGAGTTTGTGGCCTTTTTATTTTTCTTGTTATGTTTATGTTTATATATATCTATATATATATATATATATATGTGTGTGTGTGTGTGTGTGTGTATTGTTAGGTTGAATTTATTCAATCATGTGTTGGCTTTATTCCGTGCCAAATTTGCTTGTAATTTAGAAATTAGATACCCTGTATTTAGGTGAGATTTATATAAGGGTAGTGTGTGAGAGAATATGAAGAAAACTCAAGATATGTGCAATCAAAGGAGTCTTGCGACTGGATCTCGCAACTGACTTACGACTGGCAAGTCATCAAAGTGGCACATGTGTGAAGCATGCAGGGAAGCTGAAGGGTCACGACAGCTAAAGCACTACAGGACAAAATAGACAATCTAGCTAGCCAGTTAGCTCGCGACTCGTTCCAGTAGCGAGGTTAAGTCGTCAGAATGCTCTGCTTGGATCAAAACTGACTTTTCGCATTCCTCACACACACTACTATAAATACCCTTATACCCACGAAATGTAGAGAGCTTCCAGAGAAAATTTGAAAAGAGAAACCCTAGAGAAAATAAGATTGACTTATCTAAAATCTTTATCATTTGATTCTCCAAATTCCTCTACTCTCACCCTCTCCATTAACGTATCCTTAAGAGGTATATTTTGCCAAATCCTTATCTCACCTTACCCATATCAATGAGGAGGTATTTTGGTACTTGGGAAGTAGTTCAAAGAGGACCAATTTACTTGGTTAATGCAATGGACTTATTGCGGGATCTAATAAGCTAGAGAAAACAAGGATCAGCATAACCCTGTTGGCGCAAGAAGCTTGGAGGGCTTAGGTGCACTGGGTAGATTAGGCTTGGAGAGTCTTCTACTATTCATGTATCCCAACTTCATTCTCTAGTGGATTATTTGACCGCTTAGAGAGCGGCAGAGAGGTTTTTTGCTAAGTACTTTGGTTTCCTCTTAGATAACATATTGCCATGTTTTCTTTGTATTTACATCTCTCTTCCCTTACTTTTTACCTTTTAATTAATGTTGTGGTTGTGATTAATTTTGGTTTGGAGTGTTTTACCAATTTGGATTTAGCTTATATTCATATTTCCGCACATAAATTGTTTGTGTATAAGCTTGTGTTGGTTATTTTGTATTTGGGGGTCTAAACATTCATTAGTGTTTTGCACGCTATTTGAACTTTCATATATATATATATATATATATATATATATATATATATATGTTTATGTACTGCTGAAATGAAGTGACGCCCTTAATAGATAGAATACATCTTAATACATTGAAATGATTGAATACAAGCTGAATAATGTATTGTTTATATATTTATTTAAAACTTTGATTACGTGAGTGCACAATATAGACATAAATTTTTTTTTTTTTTTTTTTTTTGAGAAAGAAATTTACCAATTTAAATACAAAGTACAAACAATGAAACTTCCAATTACAACAACACCATATATAGTAGTTTTATTGTTCTACAAAACAACATAGTTCAAGCCTATACAACATAGAGAAATAAAACTGTAATCAAACAAAAACACTTAAGAAACTATCACTGAAGGCTATTGAGATTTATGGAGTACTTATGTAATCTTTAACCCTAGAAAAAAATTTTAATGGAGCACTAATAACGTCAATGTAATTGTGGATGAAATCCTACATATATTTCTCTCAAAACAACAGTACCTTCTCCCCTGACATAGATTCTTCTAAACGTATTAATTTGAAATGAATTTGAAGTTGCAATTCACCCCTTTTTTTTATGGTGAAGGGGGATGGTTTTGGAGAGATAAGGTCTTTCAATTCAAGATTTGTGTGATTAGAGGGAAATAAGAGAGCCAAAATTCAAAATATATTAATTGAATTCCATTATGTTTGTCAATCGATAAATGGAATGGTTGTCCAAGTGTCAATCGGCATTCGGACACAATAGTGAGAAAATTTCCTTCTTTTTTTTGCTCCAATTAAACTTAAATACATTGATTTTCTTCTTCTTTTTTTTCCAAATTAACCCCTATTAAGACATTAATAAAACTTGATTCCCTCAAATTAATTATAATTACCAATCAATTACAACCAAAACCAAGGAATTATTAATTTTTGACCATCAAAATTATTAATATTTGCCCAACCTTACCTTTAATGTTAATGGAATTATGACACATCGTCACCTTCAAATTGATCCTAAATATGACCAATTAGAATTAATTGTTCATAATCATGTGTGATTAGCCTCTATAATGTGGTGCACCTCTACCTTTGAAATTAGATTCTTCGATATCTTTCAAATTGATTGTATGATTGAGGCCCATGATCTATTGTTTCGATCATTGTTGCCTTAGGATTTATTTTACATTATGTAATTTGAAATCAAATGGTCCAAATCACAGTCTCACTCACGATGTGTGGAATGACTATTTTGCTTCCAGTTGAGATTAAATGCAAGTTGCAAAATGAGGTGTGTGCAAGACATTATATCACCTAGATAATTATTAAACAACCATACAATATCATGTATATATGTATGTTTTTTTTTTCTTTATTTCGCACATTTGGTGTGATGGTCACTCCACAAGTATAAATTCTGGTGGGGTGGAGGGGTTAAAGGTCAGAAATCAAGTTTCTAGGAAACAGCTTCACATATATATACTCTTAAATTCTACAAGAGTAGCCAAGAGCTTTATAGATAAATTAGCACATCATCATGCACAAAGTGCTTGGGAGTTAGCAGCTTATTGTAATTATCTCTTAAAAAAATTTGACAAAAGTAAGATTTTTATCTCAGATAATAAAAAAATCTATGTATGTTGTAATTATCTCCACACAAAAAATATTAGATAAAAAAAATGCATGTATGTTGTAATTATCTCCTAAAAAAATCGATTTGATTAGAGTAGGATTTTATATCAGATAAAAAAAATGTATGTATGTTTTTATAACGTATTTGCATAGGTGTTTTAGTTATACTAGTAGGCTTAAAAACTGAATGGTCATTGCTTAGCAATATTGGTCAAACACGTTAATTCAAGTAGGCTTTCCATCTATTCTCATCATCAACAACAACAACAAAAAAGTAACTTTTCCGTCAAACCTTAAGTTTCTACCGTTAAATAAGAAATTTTGAATCGAATCTTGTCTAGACATGAAAAAAAAAAAAAAAAAAAAAAAACCCACACTTGACAATAAGTAATTAACCATTTTAAATTCAAATTCAATTGGATCTATAAATAAATAGAAAATTATAGACGTTTCTAGTCCCCCAACAAAGAGGGAAAAAGAAATTAAAATGGGTTTATAATGTTATATATACGGATATACGAGAAAAAGGGTTTCCTAGTTGTCTTGTTACACGGTTCGCCGGCCATTGTTTGGCGTGTGTGTTTGTCTGGATGTTTTTGTTCTTTAATTTGGACTTTACATATGGCTGTCAAATTTGCAATTCCATAATTAATCAACGTGGTATTACATTCTATTCATTCGTTAAACATTACAAAAGCCTACAAAAAGATTCTACAAAATGAACTTCAACTAGCTGAATTAGTCTAAAAGCTAGAAAAACAATGCCTTTGACTGTTAATCTCTACTTTTTGATTAAGTGTAGCTCTTGGTTGTAGAAAAACTCGTGGACATTTCACTTGGACATGGTGAAGAATCCCACACTAAGTTTGTCTTCCAAGCATCATTATTCGAAGGCAAACTGAATGGAAATCCAATGGATCGGACGGTCTCCCAATGATCATCAGCATTTGTCAGATTAGGATTCTTCATCAAGGCATTGGCTTGCTCACCTCCACTACCAATGTTCCCTTGCATGTCTTGAAGTAAACTGAATGAGAAGCCATTGCAATGTTCTTGTGGCCCACTATAGTCTATACTCTCACTGACCTTAGTACTAAAATCTCCAAGCATTGAAGAGGGCATGTTTAACAGCATGGAAGAAATATCAACTGTGCATTTTGTTGGTGTTGAAGTTTCTAGAGGTGAAAACAAGAAGCTAGAGGGAACGTCTCCAGTCAGTTGAGAAGGTTTATCTGCTAATTGATTTAAGGATTTGTAGCACACAAAATCTAAGGGAGAAAACGTAGTGGAAGATAATTGTTGTATGTCATTGTTAATAGAGAAATGAGTGGCTGCTGAACAGTTGGTTTTTGATGTCAATGACATGTTCTCCTGAGAAAACTGAGTGCAGTGTGGACCTTTGACTAGCATATCAAGTGTGTTAGTTTCAGTTGGTGATGGAGAAACCCAAGAGTGAGAGAGAGCTCTTTGGGTTGTGGAATTAGTTTTCTTGAATATCCTGCATATTGCCCATGAGTCCTGCAAGTTATAAAAAAGAGAGAATATCTTAATACAAGAATACCAATGAAACGTCAATACGTTTATGGATATAACTTTTTTCACAACCTCTAAATTAACTAGTTAGAAACAATAGACAATAAAGTAAAGATAATGAAGCCAATAACTTTTAGGTCAACTGACATTTTTTGATATTTTTAACATACATATCTAGGACTCAAATTATATTTATAGTTGATTTATATAAAAATCAATAATAACTTGTCACTTTAGCAAACTGAGAAAAAAAATTGTGTTTATAATATTATCATTAAATCATAGGCAAAGATCTAAATGAATAGTACAATTTTATGAGACACTTTACATTGGCAGGAATGCTTTTGTCCACAAATCTCTTTGGTGGTGCTGTTGGGTCAGTAAGTGAAGGTAACCTAAACTCATGCATCATCCAGTCAGTTTTGACACCTTTCGCAGCTCTACCTTTGTAGAAAACAAGGGATTTCTTCAAGCCAATGCACTTGGAGCCTTCAGAGGAGTAAATAGGCCTGTCAGTTCCTGTGGCTTTCCAAAACCCAGCTCCAGTTACCCGATTAGGCCTTGCACTGTTTCTGTATTTCCTATCCCTAGGGCAGTAGAAATACCACTCTTTTTCTCCAGTTGTGGCAAACTCTACATGAACAAAGTTTGCAGCAAAAACTGTTAACCCCACTAGTAAAAAGTCACACTTTTAACTGTTTGAATTTGCTTATTTTCATCATAAACAGGAATATACAGTTTTTTTTTTTTTTTAAATCAAATCTTTCATGATACAGTTATACTTCTACACAATAATAAAAAGAAACTTGTGAAAATAAGCTCATCCAAATGAAATCACATATGAAAGCTAGTTAAATAAATTCCTGCAAAGTGACCTAATTAAGCTAAAAAGTAAAGACTTAAGTTTATCTTACTTGGAAGATCCCATGGATCATATTTATAGATATCAAGCTGCTTGATGAGCTCGATAGAGAGAGGCCGCTGCTGAATTTTTCTCTTCAGATAAAACCCTACAAGCTCCTCATCAGTTGGATGAAATCGAAACCCTGGTAGCATCACTTCATCTAGTTTATCACCATCAATAATTCTCTCATCCATACCTTCCCTGTTATCTTATTTTTTAACCCTAGTTTTCCTTTCTACAAACTAAACAAGCAGTATATTTGGAATAAGATCTATTTTCTTTTTTTAAAGTAAAACTTTCCCCTTTGAAATAGACAACTAGCTTGTTGTCTTTGCAGATCTTAAACCAGAACAACTTCTCAATGAGAAAGAGAGAAAAGTACTTTCTTGCTGCAAAGCAAACCCTAAAACATGTGAACTTAAAAAGGGAGAAGAACACAAAGACACCAACTTGGACAAACCTCACTTAATTTGAAGCCATTATATGCTACCTGTGAAGGGGTCTGCCTCCGAAGGATCAGCCGCCTTTTCTGGTGACTTTAAAAGAGTGTGTGTTTTGCGAGGATCGCGTTGAAGGCTCACAAAGAAAACTAATGACAAAGCTCTTAAAAAAGAAACAACTACCAAGAAAACCCTAAGTCAAGAAAATGGATTTTGATATGTAAGAGAGACTAGCTAGTATTATTTCTTACTTGTACCTTAATGAAAAACCCCATTAGGGATTTGTTTAATCCAAGTTGAGGAATCTCAAGAAACACCAAATCTGCAGTTTATGGGGATTATGGATCAATGTTTAGCTTCCCAATTATCATATTAATTTCATGAAAGTTCTGCTAAATACACTCCAAATGAAGACAAAGCAAGCTTCCAAGAAAGTAATTTTATATTGTGTGGTTTGTGTTTGAACCATTATTTGGAAACGTAGACTTGAACCAACTTCCAACACAAAGCTCATAAATTTATATATTCAAACTATAAAATTCCTATGACACCACTTAGGATTATAGTATTGTATCAAGTTTCTCAGAATCCGAAAATCCCGTTTCTATTCCATTCCCCAGAGCTTCTATTCCACTGACTTTGTCAGATTGAAACAATTGTATATTTCTGTATCAAATGTGTAGATAACACCAAACGAACGTGTGATGAGGAAGTACTCCAAAGTCTAAAGGTTCAAAGGGACCACATACCCTTATTAGAACATAGAGAAAGAAAAGTTCTTGTTTGACCAATTTGGAAGGATCTTAGCTAACCTATCTTTCAGAGTAGTTGAAACATATATATCCAAGTAAAATAATTGACTTTATGGGTAATCTTTAGCCCTCTTGGCTATTGGGAAAAGGGTTTCTTTTGCTTTTGACAATTTTGCTCTTGACAATGTGAGTTGAGTTCGGCAACTTTTAGGGGTTTTTTTTTTTTTTTTTCGGAAAAGAAAATTTCTTGGACAGACAGGAGTAAGTTCAATGTTTTTGTTTTTCGGTACTATGATTTCAGAAAACATGGGTTACAAACTTATAAGCTATCTCTTATTCTATAAACTTAAGTTATCAACTTAGATCAGGCTCAAACTAAAACCACACAAGTTTTAATGCCATAATAAACTACTATTTATCCCCAAGATTTTTTTTTTTTTTTTTTTTTTTTTGATAATTTGATTGTTGTGAGTGAGGTATTTGAATCCTAAATATCTTCTTTAAAAACCCCAAAAATTTACTAACTAAATTAGTTACAAGGTTCCTGGCAGGAGATTAAATTGTTAGGGTATTTTTTTTTGTTTAATCATTTAACTATCTATTCTGCCACAAACAATAAAATCCGAAAATCTTAAACAATCGAAATTCAACAAAAAAAATCATAACTTGCTTTGAATATTATATATCTCATGATTGAATTTAAACCTTATTAATTTCAGCTTGTTTTAATTTGCTGTGGATTAATTGATAATCATCTATGTATTCATACGTTGTAGCCTATATTATGTGTCACTATCGTTCTTGTACTTTTATATATTTTTCCATCTCATATATTATTGATCAATACATGCATGTTTGAGATGGAAGGGAACTTAAATTTAAAGAAAATAAGCAATTGCCACGAGCAACGTAACAGTACAAGAAAGGGTTATCGTATACTTTTAAAAAAAGCAATATTTATTAAGTACGATTCCAGCTAACATGCATGAAAGAAAATAAAGACACAAACTTTCATAGAAATCCACCAACTCCACTTCTAGATGAACACAATGGCTGGCACCGACGTTCTTGAAGTTTGAAGACGCGCGGCAATGTTCATACAATATCTTTGTGGTCTAAACTCTAAAGTCTAAGACTTTGATTTTGTTTTAGTCATGTCCATATGCTGTCACATATATAATCATTTCTGGTTCAAGCTTATTGAAGTCGTCTTTTTTAGGCTTATGTTGAATAAAAAAATCCACCCAAAAAAAAAAAAAAAAACACAATGTAAGAAATAACAGAAAGAAGTATTAAAATATAATTTGTATGTAGATAAGATATGTATATATGTAACACAAATTACAAGTGTGAAAAAAAAAAAAAAAAAAAAAAAAACCTTTAGAATCGTCTCTATCTCCACTTTGCAGTCTTAATCACTACAATCATTCATAATCCATATAATCAATATGCACTTTCAAGAAAATGAATATAGTTTAATGGGTTTGGGGAATTATTTTACATTACTATGTTAACGTGGAATATATAAATGCTTTAGTAAAGAACATATCTGGCAAGTGTTAAAATTTGTAAAAGTGGTTATGTTAATATTTGTATCCAAAAAGAATGAATTTAAGTCAAATTAGTGATATTGTATGAACATTGCCGTCTCAAACACTTATTATAACCATTTAAATTACATGTTGTGATTGATGTATAATAAAAAATTATTAGTGATGTTCACATTTAAAAGTGATCATTAATAATAATTTAAGAAAAGTTAACGAATGTTCTAAGGGTATTAATTTAGAAAATATTTTAAAAAAAAATTATTAAAAAAAGTTAAAAATAATAATAAGAATAACTAACTTTTTTGGACAACTTTTTATATTTCACATAAAAGTTATATTTCTTAATAAGTTTCACCTAAACAAGTTATAAATTCTTTGTGTCCCTAGCATAGTAGCATTGTTGGTATTATTTTCTCTATCTAAACGTCCCAAAGTGTTGAAAGGAGGACATGGGTTTTTGGACATTTTAAAAGGCCAAAGTCAAATAGCTCTAATTTTGTGGACTTTGGAAAAGCTAAACTATGGAATTCCTCAATTTCTTGCTTTTAGTAACCAAATTATTACAAAATTAATTTTGAATTGCCTTTCAAAACCCACCCTCATTAAACTTAACAAGGTCCAATTTTTCATACTAGACTTTGCTAACAATGTCTACTGGTTGGATAGCAATTAGGGAGTGAAGTACTGTGCAGTTAATGATTCAAGCTCTCACTGAGTCAAATGCCAAACTTGGGACTCAAAAATCAGTGAAACTCCCAAAATCTAGCCCTCGGTTGGAACCATTTCTGTCTGTTTCTTGACCTAGGGTTTGCTTCCCAAACGTGTAACCAAAGTTTTTAAAAATGAGTCAAACTCTTCAAGCTCAAGCATCTATACCTCTGTCCACGTGAACATGAACCAGTAAATAAACACCTAGGTGGCAAGTGCACTCAATACGGTAGATAAAACCGAGCTGGTACCCAATTTGAATCAAATTCAGCGACGCGGGTGCCTCATTATCGTTTTAAGTCACGTCATGTCATGGCCTCACATTATTAATCCCAACTTCTCTTCAAAGATGCTAGGGTGGTGGTGGTGGGTCATGGAATTAATAGACTCTATGCTATTTGTGAACTTTCATTTTGCATCCCTTTTTTTTCGGCTAAAATAATGAAACTATACATTATTCTAAGAGTATTTAGATTTTACACTTAAAAATTTTAAAATTTTGGTTTTACTTCTTGAAATTATATTCGATTTGCATCAGCAACCCTTTTGTCTATATTTTATAATGAGTAATGATTATGGCCCCTAAACTAAGTGAATAGTGAGTAATTTCATATTCGTTAAGTGTCACATAAATTTGTCAAATTTGTTTAGTTTTTCTAATAATATAATATCATGTCATTTTTGTACTCTAAAAAAACTTTAAATAATTAAAATAATTTTTTAAAACAAAAAACATATACACACACAATAAACTCAAAACAAAACCAAAAAAAAAAAACTGATGTGACATAATAAAAATGACGTAACATTATTTTATTGTATTAACTAAACAAGTATATACAACAAGCTTACGTAGCACTTAACAGAAAATATAAATAGAAATGTTATTAATGCAAACGAAATATAACTTCAGAGGATAAAATCCAAATTACAAAATTTTAGGGTGTAAAATTATTAAAAAAATAATAATAATAAATAAATAAACCACAAACTCTATGGGTTAATTTGGATTTTAGCTTTTTGTTTTTTTAATCAACGTCTAACGTCTAGTATCATGCACTGCACTTCAGACTTTCTTCTTTATATTTTATAAGGGAACGAATATTATTGGATTAAGAGGAATAAAAATATTATTCTAAGGCCATAAATAAATCACGTTTAAGCTTAACAACATTACGCTATGACCGATTAAAAAATACAAACAAACATCATCTTTTGGTGTTTTTAATAGAAACATCTAAGATTCAAATTCTCCTTCCTCCACTTAAAATGTATCATAAAAACAGTACACTATAAGTTAATCTAAATCTGAACTAACAATGTCGTAAAAATAATCTTATGAAACTATGGTATGGATAGTAACTACCTCCTAATTAATATGTGGGTCCACATACCTGTGAATCTCAACCAATAAGAGGAAGCCACTACATACAACAACTCCGTAAGATAATACCTTCACAATGCCAATGGATCAAACTAATAATCCAATTAATCCATTGGCATTTCATTTTTGTTGGTGGTGTTGTATCTAAGATTAGGTTCTCTCTAGTGGTGTTGTTATAAGATTAGGTTCTCTCTCTCTAAAAATGGGTGGGTATTGACTCAATAAATATAACTATTTTTGTCAATTCTATTTCTATTAAAAACTAGAATAGAGTATTCTAAAAAGCCTTTATTAAAGATTGAAATTTCCAGTTTTAACTTAAAAGCTACTATTTTCAAAGTTTAAGATGGAGAAAAAACTCGTTAACAAAAATGTAAAAGAGATGGCAAATTTTGCTAAAGAGCTTAAGTCCACCATTAGAGATCGTTTTTCCCTCCTAATGCAAATACAAACCCCAAGGAAAAAAAAAACTTTTTCAAGCAATCAATTTTGTTAATACTTATATTTAGTTAAAGTTTACAAAGATATATAGATGGGAATGACCCCAAACTTTTCATATTTCTTATATGATTTTCTTAAATTGGTCAAATTTTTATATTTGTTATTACTTTGACCCTCTTATTCTTGAAATTCCATTACACTTTGGTTATTCTAAAACTTAATATTAAATTTGATATCTTTTTAGCATTAATGGCCCAATAAAAGGCCTTTAATCTTTTTTATTTAGTGACCAAAGACTACTAAAGCACCACTTCCTAAGTCTATATAATATATAAAAGATGAAGCTTATTATTTATTATTGTCATGCTTGGTCCAATTCAGTCCGTTTGATCTAATTCAGTCCATTTGATCTATTTCAGTACATTTTGGTCCATTTCAGTCTATTTCGACCCATTTAGTCAATTTCTATCCAATTCGAACTATTTCTATCCAATTCGGACTATTTCAGTCCACTTCGTTTAATTTTGGTCCATTTCAGTCCATACAGTCCATGCAGGTCCATTTGGTCCACTTTGATCTGTTTCAGTCCACTACGGTCCATTCAGTCCACTTCCGTCTACTCATCCAATTTGGTCTATTTGGTCCATTTGGTCCACTTTAATCCACGTTGATCCACTTCAATCTATTTCGGTTCACTTCCGTCCAGTTCTATCAACTTTAGTCTATTTCGGTCCACTTCAGTCTATTTCGGTCCTCTTTAGTCCATTTCGTTGATGTTTTAGGAGAAGAGATTTGTGTAGAAACTAGAAAGTGGAGTTACTTTATTGACAATCATGTCGCCTTCTTAGCATAATGTTGGTAAGTTCTAAATAAAATTACACTTTTCTTACATCTTACTAGAGTCTTGTATTTTTTTTCTAATATAAGTGGTGGATTTACTTAAATCAGCTTCTTTTTAGGAAATTCAAAACTTATAAATATAAAGGATAAAATGTTTGTAATGAGCATTAAAAACAAATTCCAATCACACATTACATTATTTACAAAAATGTCTTCTTGCCTTATATAATAATTGAATGTAAAATGTATTATGTTTCCTTAAAAATAATACTAAATTTAAAACACTTTCAAATAACAAATATAGATAGCTTAATTTAGAAAATCCAATATATTGTATCAACTATACTTTATTAGAAAATAATCACATCATTTTAAGTAGATTTTGGGACTAACACTTTATAAGTCTCATTTACTATTTTTATTTTTCACTTAACAAAAAAAAAAAATCTTCAAAAAATTTTCCACACGTTGCACAGGATTGCGACTAGTAAAAAATAAAAAGAATGAATTTAACATGATTAAATAAAGATTATTACATCCATGGTTGTCAAAATCGCGATATGGATCGTAGAATTGCACGATTTTACGATCTCACCTCACCAAAAATGTTTAAATTGCACAAGGATCGTAAAAATTGTAGGATCGCATGTAGGATTGTGTAAAATCGTATAGGATCGTAAGATCGTGTATGAGATCCTACCAAAATGTAAAAATCAGTTTTTTTTTTTTTTTTTTTTAGTTCATCTTTATAAGTTGTAATTTATAATCTCAAGACTAAAACACTGTACTTCATAAATGTAAAACTAAATTGTGGGACTCATATGGAAATGACTTTCTTGAATTGAAAATTTTTGCTATAAGAATATTGAACTTAACATATAACTCTTCAGGTTGTGAAAGTAATTGGAGTATATTTGGAAAAGTAAGACCAAATGACTTTGGTTATTATCCCCCAATTGAGAATTCTCTATTAAAATTTGTACAACTTTAAGTACACTCAAAAAGGAGAAAATTGTTTAAACCAAAAAAAAAAAAAATGAATGAGCTGGCATTTGTTATGTAAAACTTGAAGATAAAAGAGAAAATACCTAAACCATCAAGTGCAAAAGATGAAATTGGTTTGAAGAACTTGTCCTCAGATGATAAGTGGTTAGCAAAGGGTCTCAACTAGAAGATGATGGTACAGATTTTGATGAATATAATGAAGTAACAATTCTAATGCCTTCCTTTATAGATTTTAAAAAAATAAAATAAAAGTTACGTGTATAGTGTGAATGTGTGATAACTATTATATAATTTGGTTATCAATGTTAGGTGATAATAAGGGTTCAAAAGTTGCTGTTGAAGGAAAAAGTGTGCTACTATTTTTGGTACTTGGTTGGTTTCTAATTAAACATTCACTGAACTTTTTAAATACATTGCGTTAAAACTTAAATATATTTGTTTAAAACTTAAATATATTTGTTTCATTAGTATAGACGTAGCGATGTAGGACATGCAAATTATATCATATGATCAAAATCTTTATTTTTTTTATGGAAGATTCATAATTTACGTGATTATTCAATATACAAAGTTAATATCAATGTGTTTTTTGCTTCAAATCTGAAAATAGGTAAGATCTTACGATCCTACGATTCACAATTCTACCCACCTTCTACGATCCTACGTAAGATCTCGATTTTGACTACCTTGATTACATCCAATTAATGTGGCATTCACGCAAAACCTTGGTCCATTGCAAGTTAGTAGTTACTAAAATAAGAGAAGTTTGTTTGTTATGTTTGGTATTGTCCGAGGGATGACTCACAGAACATGTGAAGCAAGCAATATTAAGTTTTTCTCTACTTCAAGTTTCAGAAACAAGTCCATCAAATCATTGAGGAAAAAAAAGTCCATCTAAATATCTAATCACCATTATTAAGTTTTGCAATTCATAAACAAAACGAATTGTCTCCAAGATTCCGCATATAAATTTGCTCATTGTACCATCTATTTCTATAATAGCACAGCACTGAACCAATAACATTAACATTCACAAACAGAGCTCAAGTCTGCTTTCTAATCATGGCTAAGTAAGGAAATAGGCATGACTGACTGGCAAGTAACACGTCCAACTTAAAACAAAACAAACATAAATACTTACGTAGCTAGCCCTGTTTTAAAGCTTTCATGTGCTTCGGGAAAGAACTTCATCAGTGTTTTTGGTTTGCAGCATGTAGCTGCTTGAGAAGTTTCCTTTTTTTTCCAATTTTGTTGAATAAAATTTCTAGAGATCATCAGATTGAAAAATAAGTAAACGTATGTACCCATTATGAATGATAGATAATGAAAGAAGTCAATTAAAATCAACTTCCAACATTTTTCCTAAATGATTGGCTTCCATCAATTGTTCTCCTAGTTTTGATAGCTTTATACAACAAAGAACAAAGAAAAGAAAAGGTGCCTTTTTTTGGGGGGGCAAGCTCCAGAATCAATGAGAATCCCTATGTAGATTTGCGTAGTCGCGGGAATCCTGTGATATCATAACCTCTAAGCTGCAAACAACCACAGTTAGTATTAACACTTGATACATAAATTAAACATGTAAAGTTCCTCAGTAATGAAAAATGCTTGGTTGTCCTTGAGATCCAATATAATAACAGTAGAAAAGGTAGTGATCAAGGACAAATCAAGCAGACTTATGCACCCACATAAGAAAACAAATACCTTATAATAGGTGAAAAGCAATAGTACTCCCAAGTTCCAAATGGCATGAATTGTGATTGGCGTTAGAAGATTATGGGTTTTGGCATATAATAATCCCAAAGCAGTCCCTGCAGGGTGCACAATGTACTGTTGGTTTCTACATAGTTGATTGACAAGTTTGATATCTACTGAGAGAAATAAATTTGACATTCTAAACAAAGTTATATGCTTAAACAATGTGATCAAGGGAACTTAAAATATAGTCATGTGGAACATATTTCTACATCTTTTGCATATATTTAAAGGGAAGCATGCTACCAAAAACAAACTGAATCAGAAATTTTGCAGGCCCGCGATGTGCAAGCGCAAATACAGCTGCACTGATAATGACAGCTACTGGTGTAGGAACCCTGCAAAAAGAGTGGAAGAAGCATGAAAACAAATAGGAGAATTTAAAAGTTGACAGGTGATAAATGTAAGTAATTTTCCTTAACAATCAAGTTTGAGTGTTGATCAGCCAACCCTCATGGGGGCTTACGGATGCAAGGCTTTGTGAATGAAATATTAATAGAACAATAATAGATGTTGATGGAGAATTCTTTTGTATGGAAAAATCTGGGAGAATATGTAGAAAACACATGAGAACAGATGGCCCAAATTAAACCCCAGTAATGCTTATTTGCAATGATTTCGGATTTATCATGAACATTTTATTTCATTTTACATTTGAAGGGGCCATGCCTGCAGTTGTTTGCAGCACGTCCTGTCTCAGTCTCAGTTGTTGGCAACTGGGACAACATCACATTAAACTACATCACCCATTAGTCTTCATTAGCAAGAACACAACCATCTCAAACCTTTTATTTTATCTAGTTCTCAAATACTACAGTTTCTTTCAAATGCAATCACATCTGGTTTTATCTGTCTTCTATAGCCAGTTATCCATCTCATCCATGTTCCATAATTCTCATATTATAAGCATGTTCTTCCTTTATAGTCAAATGTTTTGTAAGAAATAGCATACTTGGCCCTGTAATCTAAAAACACTTTCTTTACCAAAAAAAAATTTCAGAACACTTTCTCCATCACTCCATGATCAAAATTCAACTTATAATCTCTAAGAAGTGCCTATCCTTTCTTTCTTCCTTTCCTTTTTTTTTTTTTTTTTTTTTTAAATGTATTTTACACATGCACCCAGTGGGTCACAATCCTTCCACCTGTTCTTGTGGAGAAAGGAGCTCCCCTTTAGGCTAAGCCTTAGAAGCATGAAGTCTCATATATCCACAACTTCTATTATATTAATTACCACTAGATTATTCAGAAAAAATAAATAAATAAATAACCACTAGATTATGGTAAACTATGAAGCCTAGAACAAGGCTTCGCTAAATCAATTTAAACCTATAAACCATATGTCATAAGAAATTATCTGCATTAGAAAGCACGAAAAAATTCTAAATTATTTTACCTGAGAGTTTGTTACTAAATATCATGTGTGATTCTTGTGCAAAGAAATTATCAATAGTGCTAGGCATAAATTAACCGTAAGCTTTCAAACACCAAGTTTTTCTGCAACATTAAAATGAAAACTTAATATTTAGATGTAGGGGAAAAAATCAAAAATAAAAAGGAAGGAACTTCACCACTTAGTTAGGGACACCATTAAAAACCCTCGAAACAAGGTCTCCTCAAGAAATGGAGCAAAGACACTAGTGATGCCCACCAAGTAAGCAGTGCTGCAAAGTCATACAATGAATAAAAGTGGTCAATCCCTAACACCAAATTATGGCAAGTCTTTTAACAATTTGACATGGATGCAGCCAGAACATGCACAACTAAGGACAGGCATGAGATACCTGATACTTGAAGATCCAACTAGTGGAAGCAAGCGACCTAGAACATCAGTCTGAAACCAAGGTAAATAATTATAAAGCGATCCTTATAAGCTTAAATAACCATCTATGTTTAACAAAAATTACCCAAGCAACTTCCTAATTTTTTCCCATTAAAAAAAATCCTATATTAAAAATAAACACAGTAGCCGGAATGAATAAAAATCTCATCAACCAAAAAATGAATAATACCATTCAAAGAAATGAAAAAGGTATTGCAAGCAATATTCCTTGAAGTTTTATTGCAATTGAATGACTCATAGAAAAGCCCATATTTAGTAGTTATAAATAACTAATAATACAAGAATGGAGGAGATATTACTCCTCAATATCTGGTCATACTATTTAGAACAAGTAATTCAATAAACACACTAAAACAATCAAGGAGTTTATGTCCTCTGCACCCAAAAATAAAAGAAAGAAATCATAACAAAATTCCAGACTAATTGCTTATCCCTACTTGTAGGCTCCCACCACTGAGAAAGGACATAGAAGCTCCTGTTAAGTAAAAAGCTGTTACAGTACCAAGAAAGCCAATCCCTGCCCACAATAGCCATCCTTTCTGTTGACTAAAGGGTTCCCTCCAATCTGAAACAATTGATCAATATCATTTCAATAGATCAAGTATATAAATGCAAAACCTACAGCCTAACTAATAGCAAATCAAATGTAGCTGCCAAGGATGAATTTTACCATCTACATTCATTGCCTCATTGAGATAGATTGAGGCTGGTATAAGAACCACTATAGTCTATCATGCCAATTTTGATTTAGTTCATGATTTTGCAGCCTATTCGAATGAGTAAATATTTAAGGGGACATATTGCCAATAAACATGGGTCGTACCCAATGCACAAATCTTCCAATTCTGCAGGGTCTGGAGAGGGTGATTGGTAGGCATCCATACCCATATGTTTTGGGAGAGGTTGATTCTCAGACTCAAACCCACAACATGTTGCTTTGGTAGAAGGCACTTGCCATCGCACCATTTCCAATCAACATAAAATAATAATTAAGAAAAAAAAAAAACACCGTTTGTGCATGAGACCAAAAAGACTGATACCATAGCAAAAAATGTCTTCAGGAAGTGGTTGAAACTCGTTGACAATGCCATACACAACTCCAAGTGCAAATGCAGTGGAAAGGCTATAAAACAAAAGGTTTGCTTAAAAAAAGGTCACTATTACTACACTGATAGACAATTTGGTAATAAGTTGAAGTACAAACAATTTACATGTAAAAGTATTGCAAGTTTTATGAATCCCATGTGACATCCCAGATAGGATATCTATGAAGCCAACAAAAAAAAGACCAACAATTAAGAGCACAGCCATTAAATCCATAGCATCGACCTGATTTCTAGAGGGTAAATAAGCTTCCAGAAAAAGAACAAAAACTAACGATCCTAAATAATTATTTCATACACAGATTATGGCAGCTGCCTTAAGCAACCCACTGCTTGTACAATGTCTTACAATCACCAGCAAATACATACAAATTCCAATACAATTTAGGTGTTTCAGGAAACATGTTAGATCCCAAACATGATTGTCAAAGTTATGTGTAAATGCAATGATGGATCGAATATAAAAATTGGGTCCAAAAATTGGCTGGCATAGTTTTACAATTAGCAAAAGATAAGCAAAAAATTGAAAATAAACTAAAGGGACAGCCATTAATACCCCTGAGACAAGAACATTATCTCCGCCTGCTTGTCCAAACTCAGTTCCTCAAGGCAAATTCCTAGCTTATGAAGAGCCACTGACAGTGTATGCCCTGACAAAATATAACTGTCTAGGAAATAATTGATTAATTACATTCCAAACCATCAACCTAAAACAATTGGCATGTATGCATATTTTAGCTTATAAAACATACTTAACCAATACCCATAAGACTGTCTGCTTCATAAATTCCATGCTAGTATATATACAATTATTTGACATTGGATTGCTAAGAGTTTCTTTGGATGTGCTTATTTTCATTGACTTATTTTCTTTAGAAAAACAAGGTAAAAATATACATTTGGTCCTAAAACCAGAAATTTTCATTGTTAGCCCTTGAAAAAATGTAAATGCAGGAGCACTGGACTCGTTGAGATGTCGAAACATGGCAAATATTTGACACGTGTCAGCATCTCAATGAGTCCAGTGCTCCGTGCATTAGACCCAAGTCTGTACTTCCAAGTTAGAGTGCTAAACCTTCCTTAACCCTGCAATTATAATATAGTACCACATGTCTATATCGAATTTTGCCACACAAACAAATAAAATTATAATGACAATATTAGGAAAGGACTAACTTGGATAATAAGTTTACAATTTTTAGTACTAGAGTAATGAACTTTTAAATTTCAGAGACTAAATATAACAAACAAACAAACAACCTTAAGCCCGATAAAAGCAGAGTCAAGCAAACCGTTTGCCAACCCCAGGGCACATCCCATCGCTTCAACATTGGCCAGTCAAATCCAGTTTCCTGAAAATAAAGTTACCAAGTTATTTTAAAAAAATAATAATAATAATTACTATGCATTTTTTATCAAAATGATAGAAATTAAAAGTTATAAAGAGAATATTTAGTGGGGTCAAAGTATTTCCTTATTATAAACACAATGATAACATACAATGATGACATCTAAATTTGTTTGTCTATTTTAGTCCTTAGCGTTGTGGGTTTCATTTATCTTAATAGATTTTCATGTCAAATAAGAGATGTGAGATTCAATCTTGCCTACAACAAAAACTGATTCAACGTACTTCAATTCGTGGGTTCATAATCTGCCTACACCAAAAGCCAATCGGTGTTGAAGACCCATGTGAGAAACGTCACCTTGGGTTGAATATCAGCTTTTGGTTTATTATTATCTTTGGAAAAGCAAACTGAGCTTAGCCTTAGAGCTTTCTTGGAAATGGGTGTGCTAGAATGGAGGGAAAGAGCAATGTGGTGGGTTTGTTTTGCTGAGTCTATGGACAAGAAACAACCTTTGGGTGGGAAAACATGGTGACGATAGTGGGAAGAAGATTGAGCAGCTAGCGAGGAAGAAAGTGCCATTGACGCCATTTCTTTTGCTCTTTGGGAGTTTCAGATGCTGTGAGCGTTTTATGGTTTAGACTACCAGTGGGAGGGCACAAGAGTGGAGTGGCCTGCTCGGTAGGACAACTGGACATGTCCCCACCTTTTGGGGTTAGCTGTAAATTTGATTTTACTACAAGACCCTACATTTTGGGTCACTTTCAAATTGATCCTTATTCGTTGGTAGTGGTCAATTTAATCAATGTTAACATAAGTCATTGTCAATTTGATTCTTATTAGTAACCGTCAATTTAATTAATGTTATTTTCAACTTGCAATTAATTTGGTCCTTATAGGGACCAAAATGGTATTTTAGTTTAATAAATAAGAATGACTTTTAGTAAAAAAAATAAAAAGTAAGTTAAATTCATTTTGTCAATGAGTTCCTCTAATAATAAGAAGGGAAATATTAAAGAATGCTCTAAGGGTATTTTTTTTTATGGAGAAATGATAAAGCATTTAATTTTGTTGAAAGCTTTTTAGATTTTTTATAAAAATAATGTCAAAACTTTTCTAATATGGTTTGATAACAAGCCTAAAGGCACCCATTAACATAACTCTAATAAGAATAGGGTCGAAGATAAGGTTGTAAATTCAATAATCATTACTTAACTTATGAGTATGTAAATCAACAAGAATTAAATACATAATGGGCATGAAATATTCTCATATGTTCAGATCATGTCAGATTGGAGACTAGGAGAGCAATTGGGCTTGTTGTTGTTATTCTTAATTACATCATGTGATTGAAAATAGATAGTGATCTTCTTCATTCCAAATGGGTTCATTTTATGATTCATATAAAATATTACAAATTTTTAAAAATGAATTAGTATTATGCCCGTGTGTTGCTTACTTGTGAAAGTGATAGTCTACCACTCACAATCAACCACATTAAAGTTCTGGAAAAAGTTGTGGCACAAAAGTTATGATTCTAGAATGTTAAGTTATGATTTTTCCATGACAAAAGTGTTGTAATTGCATAAATTTGTTTCCTTGTATTTTTGTGAGATTTTATTGTATTGGGTTTAGTATTAAGTTGGTGAAGACTCAAGTTTTATTAAAGATCAAGTTCACGAGAAGCTAACCTGCAAAAGGGCATGTGAGAAGCACATGACTGGAAGCTAAAGAGTTGTGCCAAACTATCAGTTTCGCGAGTGTCTCACGAGTAAAGCCTTCCCGCGAGGTAGTCGCAAAACATTCTGCCTGAAAGATTTTTAAGTGTGACTTTCTTACCCTTCACCCATGCTATATATACCCTCATTACCCACAGAAATTGTAAGGAGGTCATTCAAAAAAAAAAAAAAACCCCTAGATAGGTTTTCTACAAAACACACACACCCATATTTTAGAGAGAGAACTACTCATCCTTAGTAAGAAATCATTCTAGCCTCTTCTCATTTTCTCTCCCATTGTCATACCTTGAAAGGAGATTTGTACTCAAACACAACCCACACCTTTTCAGAGTGTAGAGAGTGTTTTGGAGCTTGGGAAGTTTTGGGGATTTGCCAATAAAAGCCAGTAAGGCTTGGCGGATGCAATCGCTAATCAAGCGTATTGCGAGATCCGGAAAACTAGACAAGACATGGTTCCGAAAAGCCTTGTTGGAGTAGGAACTTGGAGGGCTTAGGTGCATTAAGTAGATTAAGCTTAGAGGGTCTCTCACTATTTGTGTATCCCAACTTATTATCTAGTGGATCGATTTACCACTTGGAGGGCAGTGAAGAGGTGTTTCGTTGAGTTTTTCGGTTTCCTCTTCAATAATACATCGACGTATTATTTTGTGTTTGCATTCTTTTTCCTTACTTTTTTAGTTTTCATTTTCCTGCTGTGTTTTGTTGAATATTGCTTAAAGTAGTTTTATTGTTTGTTCACTCCCATTTACTCTATTCCGCACTTAGTTTAAGTTAGAGTAAAATCAACTGAGTCGTATCTTTTAATTTTGGGGTTTAAACAGCTCTTGTGTTTTAACACATTATCAAGCTTTCATAGAAAAACCGATAAAATTAACATTTGCCAACAAAGCTCAGTCTGCTTTTCTAATCTCGGCTGGTCGAGGAACAAGCATGACTGGTTGTTAGTAACTCATCCAATTAATACAAAACAGACAAATATTTTGGCATCCAAAATTAAATAGCCCCCCTTGGAAGGATGCTGCGGTAAATACATAAACCAAAAGTTGTGCGTCAGTTCCTAAGCATGTGTTGTAGGTCAAGTCAAGGCCATTCAATTTTCTTAGGCATGACAACCGGCCCAGAGGGCCTCTATATCAGAAATTTGGCCATAGGATATATCGGATTTATGTAGCTAGCTCTGTTTTAAAGCTTTCAAGTACAGAAATTTGGGTCAGTGTTTCTCGTTTGCAGCATTTAGCTGCTTGTGATTTGAACTGGTGGAGCAATTTCCATGAAATTTTTTCAATTTTGATTAATGAAGTTCTTAATTCATTGAGAAAGAGATCATCAGCATAAAAATTAAGTAAACATATACATCCATTATGAAGTAATCATGAAAGAAGTAGTATATCAACTTCCAAAATTTTTCCTAAATGATTGGCTTCCATCAATTGTTCTCCTAGTTTTAATCACTTTATACAACAAAGAACAAAGAAAAGAAAAGGATTTTTTTTTTCTTTCCTTTATTTATTTATTTATTTTTGGTTGTGAGAGAGAGAGAGCCTAAAAGGCAGTCTGTATGATTACATGGTTGATAAACCTAGACGGTAGCCTGTACAAGCTCCAGAATCAATAAATTCCCTATCAGGTTGCTTGTAGCAATTCCTTGATATCATAACCTTGAAGCTGCAAACAACCAGAGTTAGTTTTATCACTTGATACATAAATTATACATGTAAAGTTACTCAGTAATGACATACATCTATGCATGGTTGTCCTTGAGATCCAGTACAAAATAATAACAGTAGAAAAGGTCGTGATCAAGGGCAAATCAAGCAGACTTATGCACCCACATAATAAAACATATACCTGTTTAGCAAAAAAAAAAAGAAAGAAAGAAAGAAACTTATACCTGAAGAAAGGTGAGAAGCAATATTACTCCGGAGTTCCAAAAGGCATGTATTGTGATCGGTGTTAAAAGATTACGGGTTTGGGCATATGAAAATCCCAAAGCAGTGCCTGCAGGGATCAAAATGTACAGTTGGTTTCTTCATTGTCGATGGATAAGTTTGATATCCACTAGAGAGCAATAAACTTGACATTCTAAATGAAGTTTTTTACTTAAATAATGTCATCAGGGAAACTTAAAACAGTCATGTAAAACACTTTTATAGATCTTTTGCATCTATTTAAAGGGAAGCATGCTACCTAGAACAAACAACTGTGGAAACTCTCCAGGAGTGAGATGCGCAAGTGCGAATACAGCAGCACTGATAAAGACAGCTACTGGCGTAGGTACCCTGCAAAAAGAGTAGAAGAAGCATAAAAATAAAAAATAAAAAAAAGGAAGAGAATTTAAAATTTGACAGGTAATAAATGTAAGTTATGTTCCCAACAAAAATCAAATTCAATCAAGTTCGTGTTCAACTTACCTATCAACAAAAAAAAAAAGTTCGTGTTCAACTCACCCTCACAACGGGAATATGGCAGCAAGGCTTTGGCGATGAGATATTAGAAAAGATGGAAAAGAATTTTATATGGAACAAGGAGATGGAAGAATGTGCAGAAAACACATGAAAACAGATATACAACCCAAATCAAATTCCAGTATACACTTATTTGAAATGATTTGGAATTCATGTCATAAACATTTTATTTCATTTTACTTTACAAGGGCCATGCCTGCAGTTGTCTGCAATATGTCCTTTCTCAGCCTCAGTTTGTCTGCAACTGGGACAACATCACATCAAACGACTTCAACCATTAATCTTCATTAAACAGAACACAACCATCTCAACCTTTTTTTTTTATCTAATTCTTAATGGGTACAGTTTCTTTCAAAAGCAATCATATCTAGTTTTATTTGTCTTGTATTGCCAGTTATCCATCCATCCATGTTCCACCATTCTCATATTACGAGCATGGTCTTCCTTTAAAGTAAAATGTTCTGGAAGAAATACTTGGCCGTATAATCTCAGAACATTTTTACTTGGCAAACAAATCTTAGAACACTTTCTCCATCACTCTTTAATCAAATTTCAGCTTATTCATAATTTCTAAGAAGTGCCTATCCTTTCTTTCTTTTTTTTCCCTTTAAACAGAAATTTTCACGTGCACCCATTGGGTTGTGACCTGCAATCCTTCCACCTTGTTCCTATGGGGGAAGGAGCTTCCCTTTAAGTCAAGGCTTAGTAGCACAAACTGTCTCATATATCTGCAACTTTTATTATATTATTAACTGCCGGATTATAGTACACAATAAAGCCTGGACCAAGGGTTTGCCAATTCAATTTAAAGCTGCAAACCAGGGGCCATAAGAAATTATTGGGATTAAAAAGCAAGGAAATTTTCTAAATTATTTGACCTGAGAGTTTGTTACTAAATATCATGCGTGATTTTAGGAGTGGTGTGTGCAAAGAACTGATCAATAATGCTAGGCATAGAATAAACGGTCAACTTTCAAACACTAAGTTTTTGTGCAACATTAAAATGACAACTTAATATTTAGATGGAGAAACAAAGAGGGAACCATACCACTTAGTTAGGGACACCATAAAAAACCCTCGAAACACGTTCTCCTCAAGAAGTGGAGCGAAGACACCAGTGATGCCCACCAAGCAAGCAGTGCTACAAATTAATGCAATTAATTAAAGGGGTCAATCCTAAACACCAAATGATAGCAATCGTTCACATGGATGCTGCCAGAACATGCACAACTATGGAAGGACTTGAGATACCTGATACTTGAAGATCCAATTAGTGGAAGCAAGCGAACTAATGCATCAGTCTGAAACCAAGTTAAATAATTATAAAGGAATCTCTATAAGCTTAAATATCCGTCCATGTCTAACTGAATATCACCAAGTAACTTCCTAGTATTTTAATAAACATAGCAGCTGTATTGAATGAAATTTAATCCACCTAAAAATGAATAATTCTCTTTAAAGAAACGAAAGAAGTTATCTCATTCAGACAGCACACAATTTTGTAGATGCAAGCAATATTCCTTAAAGTTTTATTGCAATTGAATCATAGAAAAAACCCATATTAGTAGGTATGATACAGGAATGGAGGAGACATGTTCCTACTAATTTAGTACAAGTAGCAATCTAAATAGACACAGAAAAGTCAATGAGTTTATGTCATCTGCACCAAAAAATGAAAGGAAGATATTATAAAAAAGTTCCAGACTAATTCCTAACCTCTCTTTGTGGGCTCTCACCACCGAAGGACAGAGCAGCTCCTGTTAATGCAACGGCCATTACAGCAGCACCAAGGCCAATCCCTGCCCACAAGAGCCATCCTTTCTGCAGACTAAAAGGCTCCCTCAAATCTGAAACAATTGATCAATACCATTTCAAAAGATCAAGCATATGGATTCAAAACCTACAGCCTAACTAATTACAAATCATATGTAGTTGCTAAGGATGAATTTTACCATCTGAATCTATTATCTCATTGAGACACATAATTGAGATTGTATAAAAGCATTATATCATGCCAATTTTTTTTTAGTTCATGATTTTGCAGCCTAGTTCAATAAGGAAACATTTTGGGGGCACATTGCCAATCAATGTGATGAAAGTAAAAAAGAAAGCTGTTTGTGCATGAGGTTGGAGAAATAACAAGACCGAAAAGATTGATACCATAGTGATAAACATCTTCAGGAAGTGGTTGAAACTTGTTGGCAATTGAATACAGAACTCCAAGTACAACTGCAGTAGTAATGCTGCCAAAACAATAAGTCGGCTTAAAACAAAGGTCACCATCTACTACACTGATTGATAGGCAATTTGGTAATAAGTTGGCATACAAACAATTTACAGGTTAAACTATTGCAAGTTTTATAAATCCTATGTGATATCCTTATCCCAGAGAGGATATCCATGAACTCAAAAAGAGACCAACAGTAAGAGCACAGCCATTGAATCCATAGCATCGAAATGATTTCTAGAAAGTAAGTAAATTTCAAGAAAAACAACAAAAACCAACAATCCTAAATATTAACTACATATACATATTATGGCATCTGCCCCAAGCGCACAATGCTTGTGCAATGTCTTACATTCTGCAGTATAATACACACAAGTTCCAGTACAATTTAGGTGTATCGGGAAACATGTTAGTTTCCAAACATGAATGTCAAAGTTACATGTATATGCAATGATGGACCCAAATTCAAAGATTGGGTCCAAAAAGGGCTCGCATAGTTTACAACCTTCAAAAAAAAAAAAAAAAAAAAAAAAACCAAACAATTGACAATAAACTAAAAGGACTGCTGTTAATACCCCTGATCCAAGAATAGTATCTCTGCCTTCTCGTCCAAATTTAGGTCCTCAAGGCGAATTCCAAGATATGGTATAGCCACTGCCTCTGTTAACCCTGTCAAAATAAAACTGCCTGGGACAAAATTAATTAATTTCATTCCATACCAAAAACCAATAACAATTTCCCTATATGCATAATTGAGCTAATAGTAATAATACATACTTAACCAATACCTATAAGGCAGTTTGTTTCATAAATTCCATGCATAATTTAGATACAATTATTTGATATTCAATAACTAAAGAGTATGTTTGAACGAGCTTATTTTCTATTTAAAAATAATTGAACAATATTTTGAAAACATACAATTTGGATCATGTTTTACGTTAGCATCTGAAATTTGAAAAGTTCATTTTTAGTCCTGAAAAAATTGAAAATGTAACAAATTAGACCTTCTGTAACCCTGCAGTTATAACAAGGTGTCACATGGCTTTGTTGAATTTTTCTACATGAGGCAATGCTTAGGTACAATTACAATTTTTTGAGAACTAAAAATGAACTTTTTAAATTTCACAGACTAAAATCAAAATGTATAGTTCTGCCTAAAAATAAGCTAGGTAAAGGTATTGTCATACTTGGAAATATAAAATTAGGAGAGAGAGAGAGAGAGAGGGAGAGAAAGAAACCTTAATCCGCAAGCAAGTGAAGTCAAGGAAACAGTTTGCCATTCCCAGGGCACATCCCATCGCTTCAAAATTGGCCAATCCAATCCATTTTCCTAAAATAAAATGACCACAAGGTAATATTTTCCATTAGTAGGGAAAATTCAAGCAATGCCGAGAAAATTAATAGGGAACATTACATAAAAATGACCAACATTTATACAATGTCTAAGATTAGGTGCAGGGTTTTAATTTTGTTGATCAAAACCCAAATTCATGAAATCGTTCCGCTTTATCTCCATTATTCATTTCCACTATTCTAGACAGTAACAAGTCAGATAAAAGCTGGAAAATATTGATTAAACTCTGCGTTTCAGCTTCTAATTGTTCATAAATAAATTTGACAGCCATTGAATAGAGAGTGCAGAGAGATTAAGTTTTGCTCAGTGTAAGAACTTTTTCTCTGCTACATTATGTCCAGGTCATACACATTACACAAAGCTCCCACTTTTTGTGATAGGTACTTGCCATCGCACCAAAGTCCAAACTCTTACATTAAGTCCAGAATAATATAGAAATCAATTCCGGAGAAAAATCTGGACTTCAAATTGAAAGGGTTTCATATTAAGAGTTTAAGACTTTGATTGACAAAATCAAAAACATGGGACAGGACTTAATTTGATACAGGTGTGAACTCTAGGCCTTTTCTAATGTAACTTCTCCAAATTATAGAGGAAATTTTTTTACTTATACATACACTGAGCCAATGATATAGTAGTAATCAAAATTATCAAATGCTAATTCAAACATATAATTCTTTGTGATGATTACTCCTTATCATCTAAACGGGATTTGAACCCAGGTCTTTTGTTCAACGAACGAGATGAGATTTTTCCGGTTGAACTAACCGAAACCAGTTAAGTATTTTAGTACTTAACTATGTGCTCAAACCAAAAAAAAAAAGAAGTTAAAGTAGAGATTCATTGTAGTGAGTTGCAGCTGAGTTGAGAAGGGTTACCTTGTCTTGAATATCGGGCTTTGACTTATCATCTCCGGCTTTGAAAAAGCAGACCGAGCGTGGCACTCTCTTGGAAATGGGTCTACTATATTGGAGGGAAAACACACTGTAAGTTTGTTTGGGTGAAGAATCCGGGAATAGATGGTAATGGTAGAGAGAAGAAGAGTGAGCAGTTAGCGAGGAAAGTACCATCGACACCATTTCTCTTCTTGAGAATTTCAGGTGTTAAGAGTGTTTAGACTGGAGCAAGAGCACAGGAGTGGAGTGGCCTCTTGCTTGATAGGATAAGGTTTTTTTTCCTTAAACTAAATCTAGAGAAAACTAGGTTGTTCTTACTTTCTTTTTTTTTCTTTTTTTTCTTTTTTTAACAAATATCTTTCTAATAAATTTTAAAAACAAGTTTAATCCACCAATTTATAAAAAATAAAAAATAAAATAGTATTAGTGCTTATACATATTAATATATTATTAATGTAATTGATCACTTTCCCAGTTTATAAATACCTACGAAAAAAAATACACGAAAGTACGTGGGATTATATTAAGGACAAAGTCTAGCTACAAAATTAGTTGTAGTCTTAGACTACAAACTTACTTAATATCTTTTTATTGGATGTCAATTTTGACAAATCTACTATTGGATTACATCTTCTTCTTATATCCTTCATGCTTGCAAAATTTCAAAAAAATTAAAGATCAATAGATATGTTATCAATAAATTTTTTAAATTGCAAGATTTTGTAATTTAAAATTATGCACAAAATATAAGCTTATAGATCATATAGTAAATGATATCTGATTAACACAAAATTTAACATGTGTATTAAGGGCGTAAAGAACATGCAATTCAACGGTTAGATTTTTAAAATATGTTGTAGTATTTATTTTATTGAGTGAGTTTATAGCATTAAACTACAACCAATTTTGTAGCTAAACTTTGTCCTTATATTAAAAGGATACCCTGTTGAGAGAGAGAGAACATTTTTCAAACCAATTTAGGTGGATTCTTCATATTTTTGCTAGTAATCTTCCTTCTTCTTTTTTTATGCATCTTTAAAAATAAATAAATAAACAATTCCTTTTATGCACATTAAATGGAGTGGATTGCTCTAACATATGAGACTGAGCTTGAAATTTAAATCTTAATGCCTCCATTTTATTACGAAAAAATTTCAAAAGCGGTAGGGGGATTCAAAGATCTTGGCAGTTGGTCGAATCTCAATTACATTTTCAACTTGTACTTTCCTGCTAGGGGAGCTTGGTTGTATTGAGCTTTTATGCTTTGGTACAACTGCTTGTCGAAAATGGCTGAGTTAGCCTTTCATTAGTTTTTGCTAAGATGTCACATAGCAATCTTTCCCCAAACATATAGAGGCGTTTATAGCCTTACCTCTGGCTTTGCCCCTTATCTACTATAACTGACCCTGTTTGATCCAGAATTTCATTATGAATTATTAACAATAGTTGAGCTAATATCTCTCAAATTCCAATTAAAATTATATATATATAGAGAGATTTTTTAAATGAAGTCACGACCTCAATATTGATGAGTTTTATATACCTTCAACTTAAATTAATTAGACATTTATAAAGTCATAGTAAATAACATATAGAATTATGGATATAGTCAAAATCTCATACATTGTGAGAGAGATCTTATGAGTTATAAGAGAGTCTCATAATAATTAAGATACACCTAAACCTAATTGGTGATATAAGGACATATCACATATCAGTCTTTTTCCTTCTTAATCTTCTTTTGGATCAGGGTGGAAATAAGAGTTCATGTGTGATGTGAATGGAAGGCCCATCATGGTGGACCTTATCTGAGAATGCTAATTACTGCTACCGACGCCGCCTTGCCAAACTTTTGGATCCAAAGATTTATGTCAATTATTTCCAGAGTGGGCCCGTTTCTACATGTTGAGATTGGGCCATCACCAAGAAAGGAGGAAAGAAATCAAACTCACATTTGTAAACGAAAATGACATCATTCTATTTCAATTGAAAGGGATTGCTTTTATTTTATTTTTATTTTTTATAGGAAAATCGATAGTTGATTTTATTTGTTCATAATCACGTTATACAATTGGAAAGAGAGAAAAAAAAAAAAGTGTTTGGTAGTGAAGAAAATGGAAAATCATTGGTTTGTTTGTTTTGCATTTTTTAAAAAGTGTTTTAAAAGACTCAGAAAAAATATGTTTTTAAAATAAGAAATGTGTTTGGAATGATATAATTCTATATATATATATATAGATATGTGTGTGTGTACGCATGCTTTTTTTATCAACTCTTTCACGAACTACATACAAACAACGTTAGCATACCCAATCACTAATAAATCGCCACAAAATTAGCCTCAATTAGCAACCAACAACCACAATGTGAAGGGCCTTCACCCTAAGGGCCACAACGGTGGAGGACCTTCACGGTTTCACCTCAAGGTTCTAGATAATCAACCTTCAACAACCAAAAACCACCCATGGTCCTTAAAGGCCTTCCCTAACAATTAGTCATGGTCTCATAGACCTAGCAAGCTCAATCACAATTTCCCCCTATTTTCTTATCAACCAAATAACCCCATAAGATTTTTTTTTTTTTTTTTTAAATGCATGTGGACATCTGTAGCAAGTATCGTAGAAATAGCTATTCCATTGCATTGTTCATTCCTACATACCAATGTGACCGAGATTTTTATTATTGTAGCTTAACAAATGGCAAGATGTCAGTTTTGGGATGGGAAGAACCAAACCTTTTAAACCTATAACTATTTAGTCTATTTTACATACAAATCTCTCATTTAATAGTACTAAATTTTAAAGATTACACTCAAACTTATACAATTTATATTTAAAAAACTTAATATGGTATTAATCCTACTCATTTATTTTTTCAAAACCTGGATCAAAATGAGTCAAGTCAAGTCGAGTTAACCTGAAATTGAACATCTTAAATACCAGTATTTAATAAAATTTAAGTATTAATAAACACTTTTGTACTAAATTAAGTAAATATTTCATTCCTATTAACAAAAATAAATATTCTCTTGAGATAAAGAGAAGCATATATACTTTTATTATAGAAACCCTAGCCTTTTATCTAAAGAAAATTAAAATTAAAGGTATTTTAATAATTAAATTAATAATCAGGTTGAGTTCAATTACCTAAAGTATAAAACAAAAGCCATTTATATGTCCTAATGTGTTTGAACATGTGAACTCATACCCATCATAAATCAATTTTTAAAAAATGGGTAATTACAGTAAACTTGTTTGAACATGTGAACTCATACCCATCATAAATCAATTTTAAAAATATGGGTAATTACAGTAAACTTACACGTGGTTAGGCTCAAAATCACTTTACCTACTGATGGTTTAAAAAGTGTCATTTTACCTTAAGCCCTTATATTGGGTCAAGAAACCCACAAAAGTGACAAAACCCAATCTATTCTATTGTCGGCCTTATTACCAACCATTGGAAAAACCAAAAGTTCTAAAACCCAGGTGCTGTTTTGAGTGTAACTACTTGAAAATAAGCTAATTCCTACAATGGTAGTTGCTAGATTAAGTCCTCCTCTCAAAGTGTTAACAAACTGACTCTGACTCTGATTCTGAGATATTGTTTCTTCTTGGTGGATCAAACCATTCACATACACGTATGGGAAATGAGCAATGACGGGCCAATCGTCACCTATTTGCCTCTAGCATCTTTGTTGTTAGAGTGGACGATCAAGAATTTCCAACTTTTTTAAAGGGATGAGATTGCGACTCCCTTGAGGAATTGACATTAGATTGGGACAATTATCAATTCCTAGTTCATATAAAGATGTGAGATTGCGAATCCCTTGAGGAAGTGACATTAGTTTGGGACATTCCCAAATGTTAAGGCTTTGTAGTGATGTGAGGATGCCTATCCAATGGAGAGAACCCAAACCATTGCACCTTTTTATATAGAGTTCCCAGAGAGAAGTGAGGTTCTGTAGCCTCTCCTCTGGAAGAGATTTTAAATCATTAATTTGATAGAAGCCTAAAACCTCTATTTGAGAGAGAGGAAAGTAGGTTCATGTTGTTGCTCCCATTTTCATTGTCTACTCCAATACCTTCCAGTTTGGGACATTTAATCAAACAGCCTCTTACCCATCACAGCTCAACCATTCTTACTCCTTCTACCTCTCTTTGGCCTAAAAACCCCATACACTCTATCCATCCATTACACTGTGCCCGCCCCCTCTGCTTTCTAGTGATTATAAAAAAAAAAAAAAAGCATGCGTCATGTTGCCCATTGTTCGAATAGAGACTACACAACTTCAAATTTGTGCATGTACAAAAAATTGTACTCGTTCAGTCATTCTTGTGTTCTTCTGAGTTCTTACTTTAAAAAGTCAGTCTTCACACCAACATGTGAGGAAGCAAACAATTTAACCATTACAAGAAGTAGAGGGGCAGGGAGGAAGATTTTAGTCCATACTCTTCTTATAAAAGAGACTGACTAATATCACTAAGTTACAATACTCTTGAGACTTTCCAGCCTCAATCTAATTGGGCATTTGGACTCACAAAAGTCAAACAAAACAATTAACTAGCCTATTGATGCTCCCCATGATCAAATTTATCGATTTTTAGATCCATGATGGTTCATTGGGCATGCTTATGAGGCACTTTGTAATTTGTATACCATTTTTTTATTCTTGGATAGGATATATACATTTATTTATATTTCATAAATAAGGTATTCGATGTTGACAAATTTTTTAAAAAGTCAGAAAAATGGTTCGCAAGGAAGAGCATTATTTGTACATGCAGAGAATAGATATAGTCCATCACTAGCCTTAAGGTCAGAGAATGGACCTTTATCTCGTTGGCTCAATCACACAGTCCATCACTTTATCTTCCTCATGTTCGGCTCTTCCTGCAAGTTCTTTTGTGGTTTATTTTAGAAAATGATGGAAAGCTGACTTTCCCCTTTTTTTAGCACTTAAACTAGCACACTTTTGCCTCATACTTTAATAAAATAAAATAAAAAAATTAATGTTGAGCAGCTTGATCGAATCTAATTCTAAATCCATCAAACTCTGCCAGATTTTTAAAATCCATAAGACACACCAAAAAAAAAATAATAATAATAAAATCACACCAACTTACATTAATAATTGTGAAAAAATTTCAGTGTCTCTATAGTTATTGTTTATATATTGGCCCTACCTTTTATTCAGGTATAAAGTTTGAAAAAAATAAATGATGATAAGAGGTGCCTAATAAGTTGCATTCATGTTTGAAACAACGTAAAAAATTCAACATAATGGGCCATGCCCTCCAAACTTGCTTGCCCCATATATAATAATTAATAAGGATCAAAAGATTCAAAATTATTTCACACTCTTTGATATATACTCATTTTATGAACTGAAATGGTGAGTTAAAAACACAATTAATTATAATTGTGTTTTCCATTCACGATTTCAATTAAAAAATGAGAGTGTGTAATAGACACGATAAAAGTTAATAGTGTTTTCAATTCACGATTTCAGTTAAAAAAATGAGTGCGTAACAAATACTATTCATAGAATAATGACTTAATTTTTGTGTAGGAAAGTAGGCCATTATGGATATAGCAAAAGAATTCCTTGATCTTAAATCAATGGTGAATATTGAAAAGATATATATATATATATATATATATATATTGTAGGGTCACAATTTGTAACCCAAACCCAGATGAATTTGGTTATAAGCCCAATGAGCCCAATATAATAAATTTGTAGAGAGTGTGTGAAAGAACTGAGCTTTTGGCTAAATGATTAACGGTTAGCTCAGATTCCAAGTGTAACCGAGCAGGAAAATGTATGTAATTATGGATAGAATGTACGTCCGAGGAGATAATTTGATAATCAAAATTGTTATTTCTAAAAGATAGTTCAACACTGTCCTACAGTAGTTCTCTTTCTATTTTTCTTCCTTGTTTTTTCAATCCCCCCTTATGGAAGGTCTTTCACATTATATAGAGTTTTCCAAGTCATCTCTATCGTACAGTTGTTCATCATCCAACCCTGCACTCAAGTATATGTCTTATCAAGCATTTTCTCTAGCTCTCTGTGAACAGTAGTGGCTGAGAACACTATTCAGAGGTCTTCTCCACATTAATGTGGCCAGAAAAGTTGCTGCAGTGCATTTAATGTCGTGGTAGCAGCTTTTCCCTAAGATATTTCTGTATCCTTATCTTCTCCGTACATGCCTGAAATCTATCCTCATTGTTGGAGTCTCTTGGAAGATTACCCAAGTCACCCGGATGCCTGCTCGACTGATATTCGTCCAGTCCAAGGAGGGTGTCCTCCTCAGACCTCGGCCCTCCACTATTTCCTGACGCGACTATCTATTTCTGGGACCTCCCCAGTCATTTGCTCCTCCTTGGACGCATCCCCATTAGCAAATAAGGCTTAAGGCCCAATATAAAAATTCAAACGTTTATGTAGCATGATCTTCTGCTTTGTCGGCATGGTAGTGCTTGTTCAAGGATTTTTTATCTATACTATTATTTAAGGAGCTTTTCCTGTTTGGATTCGTCATTTTTTAATTCATAAATGCTCCTATATCCCTATGTTTAAGTTGAGACAAAACTAAAAAACAATCCGGTAAAAATGCAACTTTAACTCCCATTAAAATATTACCTAAAAATATGATTACTCTCTTATTAATTTTCAAATTGATTTATTCAATTATAAATTAGATTTTCAAAATAAAAATTATATATATAAAATAAAATAAAATAACACAATTTTTTTTTTCTACAAAATAGTACCACTAACAAAAAAAAAAAAGCTTCATTACACGCGCTTTGCGCGTGCAATGAAGCTAGTTTATCGTAAAGAAGTTTGCAATTTGGGCTGTCCAATACTCCATCTCCAACTCCAACTCCAACTCCTTCCTCGTTAAGAAACTAGAGGTCACATGATAAATATCTCATTGGAGCTCCTTTTGGCCATAAATTATCTTCTTGGGTGATGGGCAAATAAAATAACGTAGAACTCTCTTAATCACATATTAGTTTGTACATCAATGAACGAAATGAAGAGGTGTAGTTGCACTATTATGCGGTGGAGATTGTAACTTTCCAGGAATTTTCCATTTTACACGGTTTTTGTGGGCGCAGTGCCACATCACTACAATTTTATTTAAAATGTAAAATCGCTTTTTCAAGACACAATTTCTTTTGAATACACGATTTTCATAACTATGTGTCTGTGTATGTGTATGAATGTGTAACAAATATTAACCAATAATAAAATCAAACTAGTCAAGAATATATTATAAATAACTAGCTTTAGTTGTTTCTAATTTATTAATTTTCTTTTTCAAAAAACTCGTCTAAATTGGGAGTACATATATTTCCCTATAAAAATTAGTTTTTACTTTGTTTTTTACAAATTTATTTTCCCCAAAATCAAAATTTTAAATATTATTATTTTTCCGTACATCTTTTCTTTTCTTTTTTTTTTATAGATAATTTCAACATATAACGTCTACATTTAATAATTATTCTTTATTATCAAATCAAGATATCAATCTTATTTGATAATAAAAAAATTTTACCCGTTAAGTTAATTGAAATTCACTCCGTACATCTTCCCACTTGAACTAGTTTTAAATTTGGCATTTACTCATTTTTACCATATTTTAGACAAAATTATTTATTTTGTATTGGTATTTAATCAATTCAATGGTCTACCAGGCAGATTCAAGTTGATACCAATTCTCTAGATGAGCTTTGCTTAGTGCTTATATGCCTATATGGTCTAGCTTGTCTTGTGAATAACAATATTGATTTGCAATGTCTATCCTAAGTCCTAAGTCCTAAGTCCTAACACCAAATTTGGTGGCAACATTAACAATATAATAGACTGATTTGGTGGCTGGATGTATTATTAATTTATAATCTCTGTGACAATGAACCCACAGATTTAGGATATGGGTTGGATGTTGTTGCAATTTGCAAATCATTCTTAATAAAATAATAATTAGATGTTGTGAAAATTTCTTTGAATTAGTGTGTTGTTCGCCAAGGAAAAAATATATATTTGTGATGGATATTACAGATAACCCAATAATTTAGGATAGAAAATTACAATTAATCATACTAAATAAATTATGATTTATGGGCGCCAAGATCGCTAGAACATGTTCCTTTTAAGGCTTGACAAGTCCAAGTTTTGAGTCTTTTGACTCTATTCAAGAGGCAAAATGTCAGTTGCATTGGGACTATGCGATCCCATATTCTTTAGTATTCTTTCTTTTTTAAGAAACGTATTCTTTAATGCTGTTTGCTACCCTATCTCATAATCACATTTTTACATTTTAAATAACATTACACTTATTTTTACATATTTTTTCATTCGCACGTATTTTAAAAAATTATAAATAATATTTTTCAAACTACTCTATCAAACACCGTATTTGAATATATTTATTTATTTTTATTCACATTTGTAAAAGTTGGTCTAGTATATTTCTTCTCCCAAAAAAAAAAACAAAAGTTGGTCTAGTATTTTTTTTTTTTTTTTGACTAGTACAGAGTTTGTCTAGTTAATTAATTAATGTCTTAAAAGTCAAAACATGAATTATCTTATATAAATTACTAAAACTAAAAGATAGGTAGTTTATTCGAATTTCAAGATGACTAATATTTAAATACGTATTAGACTGAAATGACATAAAATAATTCAATCATCTAACCCTATCTATAAGAGCCCTATCATAAGATAGTATTTTATCCTAATCCACAACTCAAATTCGAATAACTAAGTTAGGAAATGATTCCCTTCTCAGAGAAAAAAAAAAAAAAAACCTACTACTACTACTAGCTAATACTTGAGGCATTATCATTATTTCAACATCACTATTTGCTACAACTGCATCTTTTGGTTCCACACCACATTTACATGGGACATAATAGATCTCTCTATCTCTTCTCTTCCTTCTGAAGTCCTTTCTCCGAAGTTAGAGATGAGCTATGCCCCCTTTCTTCTTTTGATAAGTCATTATTATTATTCAAAAATAATAATAATAAATCGACTTTTTTTTTTAGAGATAATAATAATAATAAATAGACCTCCTACCAAATAGAAGTGGTATTAACATTGAATTTTGACCATAGGTTTATAGGATGCTAGAACACTCAAAATAGAGGGGAAAAACATGACAATACCATACAGCAAACAAGAACAATTAGATTCTATAAAAAAAAAAAAAAAAAGAACAATTAGAGTTGTCCTATGATCTATCTTATACTACTCTACTAGGACCTCCAGTGCAAATCATATGACTAACCTGTCATTGATAGCGACATTCAAACAGACAACAGTAACGATGACAAGGACCATCATGCTTGGGGTTGAAAGACCTTGAGTAAAGACCAAAGAGTTGTGCAGCTATAAAAACTCTTAACCGGTATTTTGCTATCATTTTTTAACTGATTTCTATCTTAATTGCTTAATGTGTATGGTCAGGGGTTTAAGGAGCTTTAATATCCACGTTTAAAAAAAGTTTAAGAGAATTATATAAAAAAACTCACTCTTCATATTCGACTTTTGAGTTAATACCAAGTATTATCAAGACTTTTTAAAAATATATAATTGATCCTTAAACACAATTACATAAATGGCCCTTAACACCATTTGAAAGTTTCATATTATTTTAAGTCATCTGCTTTCTTCCAACAAGTATGGCTATCTCGCGTCCACGGGTTGAGTTTGTGCTCAACTCATACTCGACTTAAACTTCGTGAGGAAGAATGGAACTCGTCGTCAATTGTGAAGGGACATTGGTTTGAATAGCTCAAATCAAGTTTGGGTTGTAGTCAAAGTTGGCTAAAAGGCAGGGAGATTAGAGTTTGTTAGATATGGTTGATATCTTGCTAGGTCTGTGACTGGAATGGTGGTAATATTGACGAAATCTAACTGAAATCTTGCGGAAGACGACAAAGAAACCCTTATATATGCAGAGAACGGAAAATTTTAACGATGGAGATCTGTAAGATCGATTTGAATTGGGTTTGCTTGCAACAATTTGAAACTCAACCTAGAAGCTGTCGAATTTCAAAGGATATGATTGTCGTAGATCACCACATTGAGTAGATTGGGCCTAGACGATTCTGTCAACTTCTCAAGTGCCGGTCAACTATGGATAACCCTACCAACAAGTCTTGATTGCACAAGTCACAATGATTGCAATATAACAATTATATGCACGGGAAGGCGTGGCAAAGGAAGGATTCTCCTAAACCAAAAAAATGGAGAATGAAGTAGGAGAGTAGAAAAATTTAGAAACAGTGTTAAGTGACGTTTGTGCTTCTAAAGAAAATTGGATATTTTTAAAAAAAAATTATCATAGCTAGCATCCAATGATCATACTCAATTATCAAATTATTAAAATAAATTAAAAAAAAAATTCGATCATGGCTTGCATCCAATGCACTCGATGCAATACAATTGTTACATATGTCTAAAATTAGTCATGCGTCTATATCGTGTTCAATCAATGCATTGAAACACTTAACAATAATTTTATAGACAAAATTTTTTATAACACTTTTCATAATACTTGAATTGACTAGAAGTTATTACTTCTCATATTAATCTACCATATTATTTCATCATTTATCGTTAACAACTTATCATTTAGATTTCTTATCCGATAACAAAAAGCTTTATACCAAAAACTAATTGACATATAAATCCAATAATAAAAAGTAATAATCATAGCAATCATTATAGCAATAGCCATGAGATGAAACTCTATGTGAAATTTATGTGTATCTATCGTTATTGTCAAATGCCAGTTGATCGACAGCCGTCGAAAGACACTGACCCGTGAACAGGTAGGACACACGGTCGTAATAACTCATAGAATCTCACATACACCACCGGCAAGAGTGTGGTGGGACCCACATGTCCAGTTTTACCCAGCTTTTTTTTTTTCAATTGGCGCGTGGGTCCCATTTCCATCAGAATCCCAGTACCTTAGTGCGCATTGCGCACCCTTCCACACAACCTTTTAGCAGACACGGAGTCTAATTATTTTATTTATTTTTGTTTTAGTAAACAAATATTTTTGACGAATTATTTTACTATTAATCGATTGAAAACAGAGATCCTTATCTCGTACCTCGAGATGCTTGGATTTGGATCTTATGATTTTTTTTTTTTTTTTTTGGGGGGTGGTTTTGGCTAGTTTTCTTTCATTCATTTTGGTAGTTGGTAAAAATAAAATATCTTTTTTTTTTTAATTTATATTTATTATTTATTTAAAGATAATAATATCTGGACTTAATTGGCAATGTCTATTTTTAGATTATTTCTAATTTAGTTCATGTAAATTTTGCTTTTTAAAGTACTTTTTCATTTTACATGACTTACAGATTTTTAGATCTTATTTATAACCCAATGAAAGTAAGTTCAAATAAGCTCATCCTTAAGTTCCAAACAAACATATGTGGGGGAGAGTGTAAGTAGGGGATTCAAACAAAGCTGTCAATTTTATTCAAATGGTTTTTTTTTTTTTGTTTACTTGAATGAAATATCTTGATATGGGTTTACCCCAATGTGCTATTTTGAAATTACTGCTAATTTTATAATATATGAGTATAAAAATATACTTAAGATTTTATCGTATAGTTTTATATCATATCAAATTATTTATACAAAATCAAATAATGTACATGTATTTTCTCAAAATAATAATAATAATGCACATGTATAGAGGCTCTTAATTTTTTATAAAAATATATAATAATTGTAATCGAAAATAGTTATATATATATATATATATATATATATATTATTGTTGATTATGCAAATAATTATATAGTTGAAGTATATGTGTTTGAATTTTTAAGGCTATTTCGATTGGAAAGGAATTAAATTTATATGACTTTGGATTCAATTCAATTTTTTTTTTTTTTATACAAGATAGAAATTATTCTCTAACCTAATTTAAGTGTATATATGTATAAAACTCCTTCCTAGAGACTTGAATTATAACTTTTACCCTCATACCCCATAAACATTTATATTAATAGAATGACCATCACACCAAAAATATACAATGATCAATTCAATATTGTTTAACGGTAGATAATTGAAAAGTACATTCAACTACAAAACTCACAAACATAACTTCATTGAAATTGAGAGTGGTCAAATTTATTATTATTTTTTTTGGCCGAATAAGAATGGTCAAATTGATTGAAACTGAATAACAACTAATCAAATCAATCATATTCTCCTATCAAAAAAAAAAACCAACCCTATTCAATAATTGGTTTGGATTGTCGGTATGGAGTAGGATGGTACTTATTTGTACCGCTTATTACATAATTGAATAATTTTTTAATCTAAAAAATTAACTTAAGCTTCTAATTAATATACTCCTATTTTTAAATATATAATCAAATGTTTTTTTAAAGAAATATTGCATTATTAACTAATAAAAATAAAAGAACTCAATCTTTTAAATATTTTATCTATAACATTTATTAAAATAAATATTAGATTGTTTCAATTTGTCAAAACATTATGAAAAAAATTCTTTATTTTACAATACACACACACACATATATATATATAATCTATTTCGACAATCATCTAAATGATAAGTCATAAAAGAATATAAAGTTTAACTTTTTAAGGAAATATATATATATAATTAAAGGATATAATTGTGAAATAAAATTTAGATAGCTACTAAGAATGTCAACACAAATATAATTAGGAATAACCAATTTAGAGAAAAATATTATTAAAAAAATCTAAATGAAAATAATTCATGCCATTTGAAGGTTTATAATTTTCTCCACAATAATATATTATATATATATAAATTAAGAGACACATTATATGGAAATAAGCATAAATAAATCATGAAAGATAGTGTATCATTGATTTCTTTATTGATATAGTATTATTCTTTTAAAAAAAATGTGAAATAATTTATATAATACTAATTAAGTAAGTGATTTTAGGTACGTGAAAACACCCAAATATTCTTAAGTATCCATTTGGATTGAACGCATTACAAAGAACCTATAGAGTTTAACCTTAAAATTTTCCATTGAAAATAGTTCGAGGTGCAGGTGAACTCGAAAGATTATTATTATAATTATTATACATTTAAAAAAAATTCTATTTTGATATGATGGTCATTCTATAAGTATAAGTGTTGGTGGAGTGTGAGGATAGAGATCGATATTCAAGTTTTCATAAGAAAACTTCATACATATATAAAACTAGATTAGATTAGAATAGAAATTCCATCTTGTAAAAAAAAAAAAATAATAATTGTACTAACAAAAAAATCATCAATACACACAGATTGAGTAAGGAAAAAAGGGGTCACAAAGACGTGTTCTTTCCTCACTACATTGGTGTTACCACCAGCCCATAACATGATCACACTGTGAAACAAAAGCAAAAGACACATTAATTCTCGGCGAGACTCCAAAACCCAATCCAACTCCAACACACAACCAGAAATTCCTTTCTGGGAAAACAAAACTACTTTGATTGAAAAAGCTTTTTTAAGGTTTTGCCCAGAAAAGATTTATTACCAAACAACACGTTCCACTCTCATTGGATCCCCCCATTTCCACTTCTATCTCATTGGTTTTAGCTTCCATCACTGTTTTTTCTCAGAAAAACAGAACCCCAGAAACTATATTTTAACACTCTGTGATTGGCCTGTGAGATCTTCCACTTCTGCTTGTTCCTCTTCATGCCATTTGTAAGAGATCTCTGTTTTATTTTTTGCTTTTTTTTTTTTTTTTTTTTTTATAATTAGACTTGGATCTATTGCTTACTAGTATGATAAAGTTTTTCTTTTTAACTAGTTAATCTTTTGGCTGCTTTGGGTGGTGAGTGAACTGAACTCTAGTAGTTGAATTCAGCTGTGTAGATGGAGGGTTTTGCTTTTTTTATTGGGGGATCTCAATTGGTGAAAAGAGTTTTAAGATTGAAAAGTTGGAAAATTTTCTCTTAGCACCCAAATGTTTTTTTATTTATTTAAAGTATGGATTTTGTTTTTCATTGCTTGACTTTGGGGCAAAAAGGGTTTCTTTGGGTTGAAGTAGATCTAAAGCTAGATTTTTAATTCATACATGTATGTGATTCTGGAATACTTGCTTTACCTTGATATTTAGGAATTGTGGGACATGGTGTATGTAATTCCCTGTGATTTTGAGTGGTTTTAAGGTTTATTGCACTTTAAAGTGACAACTGACTCATTAAATTGACAGTTTATTTATAATTTTTTATACATTGGTGCTGAACTCACTAGTTCTGGTTTCATGGTTTTCTGTAGTGCTTTGGTTTGTAATTAGTGTTGAATGGAAGACACCCAATGCTGATTTTGAGTTTCCCTGATATGGGTTTTTGTCATTTCTTTAATATGTGATAGTAAACTTCTAAAATGTAAAAGGTCATATATATATATTAAATTTAACTGTGGAAGACACACACCGATACACATATTTACTTCCATGCTTGTGTGCATGTGTCTGGTTTTTTCCATGGTACTAAAAAGAATGTGGGCACTTTTTCCAGGTGCATGATGGCAACAAAAACAAATTCAGCTGATGGTAGGACTAGGAGCTCTATACAGATTTTTATTGTAGTTGGTTTGTGTTGTTTTTTCTATATACTGGGTGCATGGCAGAGAAGCGGTTTTGGGAAGGGAGATAGTATTGCTATGCAAATCACTAAAGGTGAGGCAGAGTGCAATATAGTCTCGAATTTAAATTTTGAGTCACATCATAGTGGTGAAGATGTGGCAGTTGATGAATCTGAATCAAAACCCAAATCTTTTAAACCTTGTAATCCTCGTTACACTGATTACACACCCTGCCAAGATCAGAAGCGTGCGATGACTTTCCCAAGGGAAAATATGATTTATCGAGAGAGACATTGTCCTCCTGAGGGAGAGAAGTTACATTGCCTAATCCCAGCACCCAAGGGATATGTTACTCCATTCCCCTGGCCAAAGAGTCGTGACTATGTACCCTATGCAAATGCACCATATAAGAGCTTGACAGTTGAGAAGGCTGTTCAGAACTGGATTCAATACGAGGGAAATGTATTCAGGTTCCCTGGTGGAGGAACACAGTTTCCTCAAGGTGCTGATAAATATATTGATCAGCTTGCTTCAGTAATACCGATTAAAAATGGGATGGTTAGAACTGCACTTGATACTGGTTGCGGGGTATGTTAAGTTCTCAAAATTCTCACTTATTTTGTTACCTGTTCAATCCCTTTATCTGTTTTCTGGGAGGCTGATCAACTTATTTGTTTATCTGTGATTTTAAGATTCTAACAATAGGATGTTTTGCTCAGGTTGCCAGTTGGGGGGCATACCTTATGAGTAGAAATGTTCTTGCCATGTCATTTGCACCAAGAGACTCACATGAAGCACAGGTTCAATTTGCTCTTGAAAGGGGTGTACCTGCTGTTATAGGTGTCCTGGGTACTGTAAAGCTACCATATCCATCTAGGGCCTTTGACATGGCTCACTGTTCTCGTTGCTTAATCCCATGGGGGTCAAATGGTGAGAATTATATGTTGTAACTGTTAATTTGTGCTTGAAGCATTAAGATTTTATTAGAAAGGACTTGTAGTTTTGCCATTTTGTCTTCCTTTGCCCCCTGTATCCTGCCCAATATAGGATCTCCATATTGTACCAAAGTTGTGATGGCAGCAGTCCTTGAAATTGTGTCTTTTATTGTTCTCTTTGTAGATGGAATGTATCTGATGGAAGTTGACCGAGTTCTTAGACCTGGTGGTTACTGGGTTCTTTCGGGTCCTCCAATCAATTGGAGGAATAACTACAAAGCATGGCAACGTCCCAAGGAGGAACTTGAGGAGGAGCAAAGAAAGATAGAAGAGATTGCTAAGCTTCTTTGCTGGGAGAAGAAGTCTGAGAAGGGTGAAATTGCCATTTGGAGAAAGAGAGTAAATGCTGATTCATGTCGTGGCAGAAAGGCTACATTTTGCAACTCAGTTGAAGCAGATGATGTCTGGTATGCATTCAATTAAGGAACAAAGTGTTGCAATTTATCTAACTTATACCAATATTCCTTTTATTTCTTTGAAAACTTTTGGTAGTAACCTAGGTTTGCTATCAAGTATCAACCAGACTAATGGCCTCGGGATTATTAACCTAACAATATTGTTATGATTTCTGAAAGAAGTGGCTGAACAATATTAACATTAAACTTTTGCTTCAATGGGCTTCAGGCTTGGTCATACTCACTTGGCCATTCTGTTATTAAGTTTTCTTTTAATTTGATGGTTTTTAGGTATAAGAAAATGGAGGCATGCGTAACTCCATATCCTGATGCTGGAAGTTCAGATGAAGTTGCTGGAGGTGAACTGAAGGCGTTTCCAGAAAGGCTTTATTCAGTCCCTCCTAGAGTTGCTAGTGGATCTATTCCTGGAGTTTCTGTTGAGACATACCAGGAGGACAACAGTAAATGGAAGAAGCATGTGAAGGCTTATAAGAAAGTCAATAAAATTATCGACTCAGGAAGGTATCGCAACATTATGGATATGAATGCTGGTCTCGGAGGTTTTGCTGCAGCTCTTGAATCTTCCAAATTGTGGGTCATGAATGTTGTGCCCACTATAGCTGAGAAAAATACACTGGGAGTCATATATGAGCGAGGATTGATTGGCATCTATCATGACTGGTACAATTTTCTGCTGCTGTTTAATTATCTTAGCTGAAAACATCATTCTAGTGTACTTATTTTGGTTTATTTGGAAAAAGGCCTTTGCTTCTTATTCAAATATCCTATGCATTTGTTCTAAAGTAGATAGCTTTGAATACTCACCATAAAATTTTTGGTTGCTGGTGGAGGTTTATTTTTGCAACATGTTTATTATGGCTCATCCTGTGTAGGGTTCTAAGTAACTACAATGTGCCTAATGTTGCAGAGTTGGCTTACTACTTTTAATATCTTTGCTGGTTCAGGTGTGAAGGTTTCTCCACATACCCAAGGACATACGATCTCATTCATGCACATGGTGTTTTCAGTCTGTACAAGGACAAGTATGTTACTTCCTTAAATATTTGTGCACCCAAATCCCTGAATTCAAGTTTTCTGCCCACTCTTAAGTGTGTAGTTCCAGTCTTCATTATGTATGAAGGATGTTATACACTTGCTAATTTATAGTTAGTATGGAGAAGCTTATTCTTATTCTCCAGATCAGGTCATGCGTAAACAATTATATTTTCCCCTATGTGACATAAAATATTTGGCTTTGGCTTTGGACGTGTTACTGAGCCATAAGTGGGACAATTTAAGCCTAGTAAGGTTGAAGTTGGACTGTGCTTAATAACATCTTGAACTAGATCAGCCTGTATGATTTGCCTAAACCCTTCCCCCCCCCCCCCCCCACTTTTTTCTTTTCTTTCCTCTTCCATGCCTCCATACACACGCCAAAAAAAAAAAGAAGAAGAAGAAGAAGAAGAAGAAGAGCATATTGGAATTTGATGCTCTTATTGTAATCTATAATTATCAGAATATATCTGTTGAGTTTACTCAATTATTCATCACAACTCAATAGTCAAGTGGCTTCATGTAGCTTGTCTATCAATTCTTATGTAGTGCCTTCTTTTGGCAAGACATCTAGTGGCATTATGTCGCTCTAACTGCATAAGCAATGCCTAAACAATTTCATGAGCTTGTATGTAATCAATTTGGGCTTTTTGATTATTCAAAGATTAAAATGTGGCCTTCCCTTGGATACTTGTCTGAAAAAATGTTGTCTGACCTTGGATCTTCAATTGGTGAGTTCTTAGTCAAGTCTTTTAGTGCAATGAAGCTCAGTTGCTCCCTCGCAGCTTTGTTCTTAGAACAGCCCTTATAATTTTCCCTGTTTGTCAGAGTCTCTTGTTTGAGCAGAAGTGGAGTAACTCCCTAGCAACTTTGTGCTTAGTGCACCCTATGTAGAGCACTTCCAATTTGGTGCTTTAGTGGCTCTATGTAAATGCATTATGGCTGAGCATTTACATCTAAAGACCAATCTTTGATTTAAAAATAATAAAAAAGATCCAATTATGATGATGCATAATTATCCTGCTTGGTTTTAGGCACCTTACAAATTTTGTAGATGAGTTTTAACTTTCCTATTGGATGAGTATGAGTCAGATTTACCATCAGTAGAATTAACAATTTTCACTTCAGATTCAGTTTATTGTTCCCTGCGCTTCTATAACTTGTATTTGATGATTATATGAATGCAGATGTGATGCGGAGGATATTCTCCTGGAGATGGACAGGATTTTGCGACCTGAAGGAGCAGTCATATTCCGTGATGAAGTTGATGTGCTAATCAAGGTGAAGAAGATAGTCAGCGGGATGAGGTGGGATACTAAAATGGTGGACCATGAGGATGGTCCCCTTGTTCCTGAGAAAATATTGGTTGCTGTGAAGCAATATTGGGTTGCAGGTGGAAACTCCACATCTACACATTGAGTTCTGAAGAGGAAAATGTTGAAGTTGAACCATGACATGGGTTAGGCTGGCAACGCTTTTTGTTATACTAGTCCTTAAAAAAATTTGTTTATTTCACAATGAGCACTTCCACTGCATGAGTACTTAAGCATAGGGAAAGGGCTACAGGACTCCTGTTCAACTAACCTTTACTTGGCCCAATGTATTTTTTTTTTTTTTTTTTTTTGGTAGTAATTTATAAACAGACAAGCTACAAAGCTATGCTTGTAAGGTTTATGCCTTTGTGGCATTATTCATTTTTTGGCATCCATTAACTGTGTTGTTGTACGATGTTATAGTCAAAAGGACATACAGATAATGTATTTCTAGATGGGTGTCCACTACCTGATGAACTAACTCATGAAGATGGACGAAATCAAACTTGATGAACTAATATAAAAAAATCTCAAACTTGAAAGATTGAAAACAAACCCAAAATTTAATAGTCATGAACCAATATAAAAAATCTCAAACTTGAAAGATTAAAATGAAAATAAACCCAAAATTTAATAGTCAAAAGTGTAATTTAGTTCCCTCCCCCCCTCCCTTTGGGCCAGAAGATTTGTTAGTTATTTATTTCCTGCCAAAATCAAGTTATTTGGGTGTATTCTTCTGGCTGAGAAAGCCTGTGTTTTGTTCAAGTTGTAGAATTTCCTAGCCCAACTTCAAGATTTACCATTACTATTTCTCTTTTTAGAATCAAGGCAACAAAAAGGTATGTTGAGTTGCTAACTTGTTTCCTATCAAAGTAGAGGCACAGCAATGAAAGACATGTGAGAAAAGATCAGAGAAAGATTAATTAGAGGAAGAAGGTATAATCTAGTATCTTCATTCTGTTGACAAATTTATGTGTAGAAACTATAATTGTGCAAATATAAATTGATCAAGATTGTTTAAGAGTTCATGTTTTGCCATGAAGTGAATGCATGAGAAGATATGGGAGGCCGAGGCTAGACTATAAATGTCAAAACCAATATAATTACTGCAATATATATATATATATATATATATATATATATATATATATATATATTGGGCACATACGTGTAAGAGAGTCTTACTTACATGAAGAAAAAATAGAGATCGTAAGGAATTACTATAACATAATTGAAGTCAAATTTAAGCTTAAGCTTTTGAATTGGTGTCCTTATATCTTATATTAAGATATTAATAGAAGCCTCAACAGTCAACAATTTATGAATAGCATAATAATAATTGGTGTGAGGTGACAAAATGCATGGCCTTACTTAGGAAAAGAAAATAGAAAGATGAAAATTGAGGGGATGTTTGGTTTGAGCATCACTCATAACTCAAATCATATGATTCAAACTCAATTCTCATAACTCATATCTCTAACTCTACTTTTTTACTCACTCTAGAAAATATTTGTTTGGTTTCATATCTTGGTTGCACATCTCATGTCTAAAACTCTAATAATGCATAAAGTGGTGGGGCCCACTTAAAGAAGAGAAGCTGCCTAAAAAGAAAAGAAAAAATAGAGTAAAGAGCTAGCTCCCAATGGTCACACACTACACTAGTTTGATTTGACAATACACTCATGCAAGCCCCACTATAACTGAGTTATATATAATAATGTCACCGAAACACTTAACACAAAATTTGGAAATATTTAAATTTTATTTTCAGTTTTCGTAACTTCAACTCTAACTCATAATTCAATTTTGAGTTTTGAGTTATGGAAACTCAACTCAAAAATCAATCCAAACAACTTGATTTTTAGTGTGGTCCACGGTTTTTGAATTTTGGGTGATTAAAATTTGAGTTATATAATTCAGTTTTCATCATTCTAAAGATTCTCCTTTTTTTTTTTTTTTTTAAATTATAATAATAATAAAGTTTGTTCAATTGAGCTAGGCATTTCTGGTAACCATGGGCCTCTCTACCACTAGCCATCATCCACAATGGACAAGAGCAGAAGCTAATCCCCAATCCGTAAAGCCAGTTTGAGCCCAAGCCCCATGGCTCAAACTCTTTGCTTGGATCAGGGGCCAGATAACCAAGCCCTGCCTGCTGAGCTAACCAATGTTGCATAGGATTTTTGATTGTCTGTGAGTTACTTGAAAATTTTGCTTTTTCTTTCCCTTTTTTATTTCATTAGCTGCCTTACATTGTGAATTTTGTCGTACTAAATGAATGCTTTGGACTTATATAGTCGACAGGAAGGGTGAGTCAATGCCATTGTTGTTTATGGTAGGGTGGGTTTTGTGTGGACAACATCTCTCTAAAATGCACAAAGTAAGAAGCCTGTAGATCTATGGTACACAAATGTGATTGGATGTGATAGTTTGTGGCTTGGAAATTCAAGCATGGATAGTTGGATACAATTTACTGGTGAAATATTCTCAGCCTCTTATTTCTTTATTTCCCAAGATGACCAAGATACAAGTACTACAGTACTGGTAATTTGGCATCTCTTGCTAAACCAGCAAGGTATTAAATAAAGGGTAAATACAGTATTAGTTACAGTTATGGGTATTATACGTTAGATTCTCTAATTAAATTTAATCATGCAGTTTCATTGACCAATACAATAAAAAAAATGCCTTATCTTTTCTAAAGTCGCCCATGTGACATATTTACGAGATTAAATTTAATTGAAAAATCTAAGTTTTGCCTATTAATCAAACACACTACAAATTTGTTTGCCGTCTTTTCATTTTTGTTATTAGGATTATTCACATTTCACACATCACTTTCCAGACAGATCAACATTGATAAGGGACATATGAATGAGGATCATATGAATAGAACAAAGGTACCAGAATTTCAAAAAGTTTTGCTTGTGTGACTAAAACATATCAAATAAACTACTCAAAATATATTATTGGGACCATGACACCAATCATATATTGCAGTTGTATCTGACAGAATAAAGCACCTTCAATTAAAGGGATAGGAATGTTTTGCTTGTGTAATAACCATTTCAAATTACCAACTCAAAATCAATTATTGGGGCTGTAAGAAAATGCTTGAAAGTGTTTGTGCAGAAATGAAGAATTAAATCCACATGTGGACCACCCACTCCATTATTTCCCCTTTTGTTTAAATAGCAGACTTAAGCGTGGTATGGTAATCCAATCAAGTTATTTATCTTGTCAATATCCATACTCATTGTCAAGTTATCCCCACTTGAAAAGCAACATGTCAAAGACAGTTCCATTTTCAGGAGATCCAATTTTTTTAGCATAAAATTATCACATCAAAATAGGCTGGGTTGATCTAAGGATTATCATCAGATAATGTTAAATAAACTCAAGAAAAATTTCATATTGTGTGAAATTTTACCAATTTGTTAACATTGGTAGGCCTCAAAGCATATGGCCCTACATTATTAACATTTTGCATGCTGCACATGCCTACTTAAAGAACTAGTTGTCAATAAGCAAAGCAGCCATGAGCCTAAAAATTGATTCAGACCCTCTTCCACTATCCAAGTCTTCTCCATCCATCTGATTTCAGGTTTGGATTTCATCAAAGCACAGGTCAAGTTTCTTTCAGCTAGTTATATCATAGGGACCTCAGGTTTCTCCAAATCTTTTTAAGTTTTTTTGTCTGCAGAGAACTTGTTCCTATAGATTCTCCTGAGATTAATTTTCTTTTCTGTTCCTAGTGTAGGGTCTTTTTCATATTGTTTTTGTAGTTTTGTGCTTCTTGTCCAGTTTGTTCCAACCCCATTGAGAAAAGAACTCCTCTTTAGTCATTTTCTCTTCTTTTTGTTTTTGTCCTGCACAAGTTCTCTTTTAGACTAAAAGAACAGCCATCCCATGTCTATGATTACTTTAACTACAGCTTGCAATCCCAACCTCTCACAAACTTTGCCCTTTGGAAACAAAAACAATAACAACCTCCGGGATGCCTCATTTTCTTCATATCTGAACGGCTCAGAGGAAATCTTTATTCATAAACTTGCCGAGTCAAGTGGAAGCCTCGTGCCTGTCATTACCACTGAAGAGCAACAAACTCAAATGGGAACAAAAAAGGAAGATGAAGAAGAAATTGGAGTATTTGGTGCTGAGAAGTACTTCAATGGAGTAATGGATGATGAAAGTGCATCAACTGCTAGCATGAGTAGTGCAAGGAAGTACCAACACAAGAAAGAAGGAGGAGATGAGGTAGGCACCAGGAAGTACAAAGTTCAGCCTCAAACTCCGAGTGTTCATTCTGAATCAAGTTGGAATAGCCAAAGCGCATTATTGCAGGTTGGTTTAAAAAACCCTTCAAGAACTAAGGCAGAGAAGGTACACGGAAAAAGAATTCTTGCTATTCTTTGCAAATGCTCTGATAAAGATGCTGTTGAAATTAGAGAACAAGTTGGTGAAATCAGTTTCAACAAAAGTGCTACCCCTAGTGTAGTCCAAGGCAAAGCAAATAAAAGAGAGCCTAGGAAAACCAAATTAGAACTTGTTGATGCAGTTCAAGTACGTACTCCTCACCTGGACAACAAGGTTGAGGAGGAGATGCACTCCCATGAATTGGACGAGTTGGGAATCGGGTTGAACAGAGAAAACTGTTTTACTTTCCCAACTTTAAATTCTGGTGTGGGAACTGTGCCTATTAAATGTCAGATTCAAGAAGAGCTAGAGAAAATACCACGAAAGTCACTAGAAGTGTTTGGCTCGCCTGTGTTGGAAAGGAGAAACAAGTCTTTAAGCCTTGAGAGGAGGCTAACAATGTTGTCTTGGGATGCTGCTCCAAGAGTGGAGGATCATGAATTTTCTGTACCATCTGGTGTAAACTACAATGATACTGAGAGTGATGCAAGTTCAGACTTGTTTGAGATAGAGAGCCTCACAGGCAAAGCCAACCCTTTTCTTGCAAGGCAAGCATCAGATGCCGCTTCTGGCTGTGTCACCCCAACAACTTGTTATGCACCAAGTGAGGCAAGTATAGAGTGGAGCGTAGTCACTGCTAGTGCTGCAGATGTGTCAGTAATGTCAGATTGTGAAGAGCTAAGGCCAACAAAAACTGTTTCATCAGCAATTATTGATGCCAAAACTAAGACTAACAAAGAGATACAGAAGCGGCGTTCAGGCATTTTGTTGGGTTGTAAGAGTCACAAAGCTGTGAGAGTTGCAGGAGATGCCTACAAAACGATTGAGAAGGCAAATGTTTACCCACAAATGCAACGCAGCTTGGATTCCTTCACACCAGTGACAAGGTTTCAAGCTGAGACCAAGCTAACAGGTTTCAATTCCAGTATTGCCATTGCCACACGCACACGCTCACACTCACTCCCTCGGCCACAGTCACCTCATGCTACAAATGTTTTGCACATTTAGTAATCTAAATTTTCTTTGTAGAAGTATGCTTCAGTTCTATAATCTGTATTGAGTATGATGTAAGGTTTATCTCACAATTTTTCTTTTTTAGTGAATCTGACAAGGTGCTCTATGAGCCGTATATCTTTTCTGTCAATAGAAAGTTCACAGTCCAAAAGGAATAAAGAGAGCATCCAGGGATTAAGGCCACCTCAAAAAGCCAAATATACCTACATTCCTCTGTTTCATTATCTTTCTGTTTGTGTAACTTTTTCTTTTCTTTTCTACTTATTTTCTTGAGCCACAAGCATGAGTATTAGGAAATGCATTATTTGGATTTAATATGTATCTTTGTGTGTTGCAAATGTCTTTGTGTGTTTAGAGGTTTCCTGCTTTGTCCATGCATGCATAGTTGGTTTTGAAGTGCTTCCTCTTTGCAGGCATCTTAACAAGGCTACAAAACTTGCCTTTTGTTTTGTGGCTTTGTGGATCTAAACCTGATAATTATAACATCTAACTGACTTAGAAAGTTCAACTAACCTGAACTTAAATAGTTAATCTGTCAAGCATTTTCTGGATGTTTTATGTGCTGGACCACCAGGAGGAAACATGAGAGAGCTCTAGGAACTCTACAATTTCCTTCGAATTTTGTCGGTTGAAAACCTGTGCATTTAACCACCATTAAAGTAATTGGACCCCCTCCATAGAAAACACCTGTTAGATCCAAGAGAAATAAAATCGACTCTCTCCATTTTCTTAAATATATCTTAAGTAGAGAACGGGGATTTAAACCGTAAACATTTCCGTTAGGAATACTAGGAAGTACCAATTGACCTAAAGGTCATTGAAATGGAGAGGATCATTTTTTAAGTCTAGGGGTAATAACATAATAAATTATTGAGTTTGACCTTACTTTAATCCTAAAGTTCAATCACAACAATTTACACCCTATTGTTTCAAAATCCTTACAATCTCAATCCTTTGTGAGCCTTTGTTAACCGAACATAATGATTAAGCTATACTTGAAACCTATTTGGAACTAAAAACTTCTTCACATGAACATCAAGAGGTATTTTAATTCCAACCATAAAACCATGGCATCTTCATTAAAATGGTATATTTGTTAGGTTTTTTTTTTTTTGGCATGAATAAGTTGTTTTGCAAGCCTTTAGGTGCCAAAATACAACTTGCGAATCACATAGAGTTATTCCAAACCATTACTATTACTTAATAAGAATCATTAAGGATTCAGTAATAACAATTTTGAAACTATAGAGTAAACATTGACTCAATTAAAACTTCTAAGTAATTTTATTTGAAAGTAAGATCAAACTCTCAGGTTTATCATGTAATCATCATCCCTCAAATTTCTCTCATCCTTCACAATACCAAAATTGCACACACAAAATAATTGCAGAGAATTCTAATCTAGTTTTATTTCAGGAAAACTCTGCAAATCACCACTAAATTGCACATTATCCTAATTTTCTTTACTATTCTGCACTATCATATCACTAATCACATAGTAATTGCTTCATCCCTGACTCAAAACCTCAACTTGTATTAACAAAGGGTATGGTGAAGGAGCATTGTCAATCCAGCGGTTGATGATGAAATTATAATCTTCAATCAAGGAATGTCGATAATAGACCAAAAAAATTATATTTAGCAAAGGAATGTCCTATAAAATGACACGGCCAACTTGCTACAATATGAAGAAACGGAGACTGCTCCTATCAATTCCATAACCGCCTAATAAATGAGGTGGTCCATGATCAATCGTAGTCCACATATTAGCACAGTAACTTGTCTCAGAATCTGATGGATCAATAGAAAATTGATTTAGTCTGCTACAAGAAAATTTTTGGATTTTTAGGATAAAAAACTATGAACAAGTCAAACTAATGGACAGAGTAAATAACTCATTCTGTTTTAGATTAAAAGTAGCATGCAAAATATGAAGCTACTGATGCAATGCTTTTACTACCTTTTAATGTTAGGCCACAATCTAGTTTTATCTGAATTAAGAAATCCATCCAACAATTTTAACCAATCCCAAAAACTATTCTAACTAAAATGATCAAATCAATAAGAAAATAATTCAAATGACACGAAAAACACCAAAATGTATGAGAAAAACATTTTTTAAGAGAAGCATCATGGGACCAACCCTAAAAAAAAAAATTGAACAATAAGAAAATCAGGTACAATAATGTTCCAATTCTTATTTCTTGGTGGACAAGAACTTCAATACTTGGTAATCTTTTTTTGACAAGGAAACCCAAAGGTAACCAAGTTAATTTTTCATTTTTGTCAAGAAAACCCAATTAGCTAACCAAATCACCACAGAAATTTGAGACAATTTCCCAACATTTAAAGCAGCTTCACCACTCCTAAAACCAAGTGAAAATGGTATCTCAAAAGGGTTCTAGGCTTTTGGCAAAAAGCATCATCTGCTTTAAATGTGTGACCATTTCAGTCCTTATCGAGTGGATGCTACTCTTTTAGAATTTCTAATGCTAACAAAGAAATTGAAGAACCATTAGCACTTAGCAGATAATGGCTGAGAAAGCAGCCATGTGCTTGATGGGCTCCAATAGTAATACCAAAAGGCCAAAGTAGATGTGCCATTAATTATATAAAATGGATACACTGAAAAACTAAAATACAAAAGAAAATCACATGTCACAGAACTTATTGCTGTGGAGGAAAACACTGGCTTGAAAACTATGCAAAGAGTCGTATTAGGATATTCAGAATAGACAATCTAATAATGTCTGTTTTATGTATCTATCTGCATTATGCTATGGTAGATAAGGTTTGTTCATAATCCATGAACCGCTGGACAAGATGGCATTTAATGTTATCTAAATAGGTCACTAGCAACATAATTGGAGTAAGATGAGCCGTCCAAGTTTTGTATAAAGTGATTAAAAGGAGAAAGCAAGATGAATGAGGACTGACAAATACGTACAACCCTATTCATTTTCTAATTTCAAAGCCATCATGAGTCAAGAAATTAAGATGGTATGTTGGTTCTAATTAAAATATGAATAGGACATTCGTATTGTTGTTGTTTTGTTTGGTTTGGTTTCCATATCATCATGAGCAAAGAAATTTAAATGGTACTTTGGTTCTAATAAATGTATGATTAGGACTGGATGGTCCTCCTCGTGGTTCTTTTTTCAGTAAGAAGTTTTATTTTGTTTATGTATTAATAAACATCCGCAACATAAGTACATTTTAAGTGGGCTAAGCCTAATTATAAGCTTAATTACAATTCCTTAGGGGGTGTTTGGTAAAGGAGTTTGAGGAATGTTATTTTGATGTTTTTGATATACGTGTGGATGAAAAAATGTGTAAAAATGTGTATTAGTGTGTTTAAAATGCTCTAAAAGTTTCGTTAGGTTCCTAATTGAAATCAACCACATGATTTGACTGACAATGCAACAAAAACAGTATTATTTTTATAAATAAATAAAGAAAACAATTAAAGTCAACATGTGGTTCATTGGCAATACAAGCAGATGGTTAAATTCAATTGAAGATCATAAAGATACAAAACCTAAGAAACCTAAGATAGCGTCAATCATTATCTACATTCTGCGTGAATAGGTCAACGGCCCAGAAAGAGTTTGGAACCAAGCAAGCATGCAAGCCCTCAGGCTCTGACCGAAGCCCAAACATCCAGCCAATCCATTGCCATTTGGAACCAACATAGAATAAAACCTCTAATAGAATGCCAATTTTATCTGGGTCCACAACTTCTCAAAATGACATATAAGTTTTGAAAACTTATATTAACAAAAAGAAATAGAAGTATAGGGCACAACAATATATGTATATACAAATCACGTAAACAGTGTGACTCTTTAAGGGGGAAAATAATACAAGTACAAACAATGAATGCTTATCACTCAACAATCAGTCATCCTTGTAGTCATTAGTAGGCTGTGCTTCAAAGCCCCCACCCGCTCTCTTCTCTAACGTGTAAGGCATATAGGTTCCAAGAATTCTATCCCACATAACGAAGAATGGCTGTGAGAAGTTGTACTTGCTGCCATACAGCTGATGGTGGACATCATGATAAGCAGTATTGTTTTTGAAAAAGACGTGGAAGAGATTTCCGGGAAGCCATAACCCGCAGTGGTCATCTACTGTTTTGATGGTAGCAAAGGAGAAGAAGAAGATGGAGGCTCGAGGAGACATACCCGAGAGAAGAAAAGATAAAGCTCCACCAACTGTGTCAAGGAGAAGCCCCTCAATGGGGTGATTGTACAGGGCTCCAAATGAATAGGGTACAACAAGACGGTGATGTAGAGAATGGATATGCTTGTACAAGAACTTGTTGTGATGCATGTATCTGTGCATAAAGTATTGCCAAGTATCCAAGACCAACATAGCAGTGATGAATTGTCTAGCTAAAGCGATTAAGGATGATGGTGGAACCGTAGTATCACTGCCATCATTTCCCGTCACCTACATAATACCATGACTAAATTACAAATTGATAATAGAGTCTAAGCATTACTATATGCACAAATCAGCTGAAAATTATGGCAGCATAAAATGATGGAAAATGTATGGATTTACTAGCCGAATGATCATCAAAATCAAAGGGAAACAGTGACAGGAAAAATAGGAAAGAAAAAAAGGACTACAGAGCTCATGTTATAACAGAAAAAGAGACTTGGTGAGAAAACAACTGACTGCTGGTTAACATAAACATAAATACCATACAAGTAACAGTCTCCACATGATCATACCTTCACCAATCAGATAGCCAAGGTTTCCATAAAATTCTCCACATATCAGATAAATCAATAAAAAATTTCATTCGACCCAACGCTTCTTAACCAAAGCTATATCATAATCAACTAAAACATATAGCACATTAATTTATAACCTTTTTTCACGATTAGTTTGCCCCTGTAATTTATTTATATAATTTTTTTATAAGTTACCTTACTTTTCCTTGCCATTTCAAGCATTTCATGCAATGTTATTTTGATGGAAAAAATTTTCCAACATTTTCTAATGGTGCAACCATAAATCTAGGTTAATAGAAGCTTTTCCATAACCCAAAAAGGGCTTAAATGTTTTATGATGCTGAGGAATGTGGAATATTTTCCCCATTATACAGCTTCCCTTCTCAATAGAATAGAACAGAGGGGGGAAAAACTCTGAAGTCTCAATAATAAGCTTCTCTCTTTCTCACACATTACATGCAATATTAAAGATTTTCCATGTGGGACAAACAGCAGAAAGAGTTTTTAGGATCATTTTCAAGGTTGCATCCTAACACAGTTAAACAAGTCATTTCCCTATTGTTTTCAGGTAAAAACATTTTCCCTGACCCCAGGAAATTAGTATATGTTGAAACACACAGTGTCAATCAGTGTGTGTATATATATATATTTTGGATAATCATCAACCAGTATATAATTAGTCATAATATATTACATAATAGTCGCATTCAAGTGATGCAAAACTAATTAATCATCTAGTGGCCGTACTCACATTTGTCATAAGGTTAGTGTAACACCAGGACACCAAAAGAGTGGCAATTTGGCCCTAAGCTGACCATCCATCTTATATTATGAGATGTGGAAAATTTTGATCCCTAACTAGACATAACTAGCTCAAGTGTGCTCCTTTATGACCTTATGTTGATCAATAGTAAGTCACAAACCATTTCCTTATTTGTACCTGGATACAAACAGTTACCCACAATGCCTCATAGAGAGCTTGCACTATATCATGTCAATATAAAAGTAATAAAACTGAACTGTCCAGTAAGAATATTTCTAAAGCTATAAACACTTTGAAGTGCTTTCAGGAATTCCAAGTGACATGATTCCAGAACCACCTTATAGGATAGGTTCAAAATAGAAGCGCATGGAGGTGCAAAGCCATAGTGAGGTTGGCTTATATATTGCTTCCTGATCCAAGGAAACCATATTTAACATATGAGTCCAAATTTGGTATGGATGGGGTGTAAAACATTTACACCATCCAATAAGAGATTGCCACATCAATTTTTTACTTAAAACTCAATACACCTTACCACACATAATAACACCTCAATAAACTCACAATTAAGTTGGATTTCCAAATAGATATTAAAATTAATTGAGTGTGGTTGTGCCTATTCTATAATATGTAATATGATGATGTGGCATATTGGGATTGGGGGGGTAAAACTTGGGTTTTACACCACATCCTTATAAAATTTAATCTCTTAACATATTAAGTTACAACATCCCCTCTTTACAGATGAAAAAGTTCCAGAATTATATAAAGCCCTAGAGTATAATTAATCTAGTCATCCCATAAGGGAAAAATTCATACAATTTCAGAATTTTTCTTGAAAAGTGAACAGAAAAATATATTACAAGAACACAATAAGTAGAGAAGAAGAAAAGGAAAAGATAAAGAATAAACCAGCCCCAAAACAATCTATGGTGAAAGGTTATAGTCAAGAAAGACATCAAAAGACACTAGAAAATCTAATAATTAAAAGCTATTATTATAACCAGCAAGATCATTGTTATAAGAATAAGCAAGTATTAGTGTATTACACCGCCTAATCAAATATGGCAATCAACGATTATGCATATGAATGTCGTAAATTAAACATCCTGGTCAACAACAAGAATAATGATATTACTTACCATAGCACAGACATCAATAACAATAACAAAACAATCAATAGAAACCCAACAAAAATAGAAAAAGAAAAAAGGAGTGTCCTATCAACATGTGACCAATTTTCTCATACAAAAGCAGCAACTTAACGTAAATTGTCAAACATCTCTTTTAAAAAACAGACACTAAACACAATTTTTTTTAAACAAATCCTAAGTTATAAAGTCAATAACCCAATTGAATGTTTCATCTAAAAATACCCAATGAATCAATATTTTTTTTCCTAATAGACCCAAAACTCAATTAAAAGTAACGAAAAAAAAGTCACCTTGAACAATATGATTGCAACAATAGCCTGAATAGTTTGTTGAAGGAGGACTCCTTTGACCACAGTAGCCTTTGAAACCAAGTTCTTCTCATCCTCGTCTTTCTTAGAGTGCAACCGGTAATTCTCAAAGCACCCCAACAAAACATAAATCCCAGAATACAACCAATAGACCAAGATTGGGACAAAAGTTCCCAACAAATCATCTGAAATCTCAAAACCCATTTTGGAAAACAATGAAAAGAGTTAGAATTTGAAGGAAAGATGGTAAATTTGCATGAGAATTTTAAAACCCCCCAAATAAAAAATCAAACCCTAACTCTCTCTCTCTCTCTCTCTCTATGTCTCTCTCTCTCTCTCTAAATGGGAAAGTGGGGACCTTTGACCTTTTCACACAATGCTAGGCAGGCCTTGTTTATATATTAGAGAAAATCGAATGTGTTTGAATGAATGATATTTTTGATTTTTTGATTATCCCACAAATTAATTTTGAATTTTTTTTTACTATAAAATTATGGGTTGTTAATGAAATTGAATTATTTTTGGTATAGAAGAAAAAACGGAGAGATCATTGATGAGAGAGAGAGAGAAAGAGACCCAGAAAATTCAAACTTTGTTGTTTGGTTTTGAATATTGTGAGGGTTGTAATTAAGTGTGTTCGGTTTTGTTTTAGATTGTGTGAATTTGGCACGTGGCATGTTGGGATTGGAATATATTGGAGAAACAGCGAATTTAGGTTGTAGGGGATCGAATCAATTGTTGTTGAGTTTGTGTGTTTCACTCCGCGTGCTATCGTGGACTTTGCAAACAACGCCGGATTTGACTGACCGACTTTGGCTTCCGACGAAGTTGTGGGCGGGACCGTGTCCGCGTGTGCATGTCGTTTTTCAGACACATGGTTTTTAACCTGCGGCTTGAACCTTATATTGACAACAAGGAAGATCAATGCCACCATGGATACAATATTCTATCCACAAATTCTAAGCAATATATTGTTATTAATTGTTATTGATTGGAAAAAAGAAAAAAAAAATTAGTAGTGGGTTCAAATTAAAGTTAGTAGTCTATTTAAAAGTGACAAATAGTTTTGATAGCCGCATAAAATAGTTGTGAAAATTAGTATAAAATTAGTTATGTTCTCTAGAATAACTTGTCTTGATGTCTTCTAGAGTTTTCTAATGGTATTTAAAGTTGGAGTTTTTTACTATAATTAATAATTGTCTTATTATAGATTTTTTGATGGTTTCAAAAGGTGGACGTTTTAAAATCTTACTAATCTATTTAAAATATTTAATTGAATTTTATCTATATCATCACATTTTAAAAAGTGGATTATCAAATTTTTAGCGTCAATGAAATTATTAATGATATAATAAATATAATGTAATTGTTTTAAAATTGATGTAGTCACCTTAAAAACTTTTAGGGTAAGCTATGTATTTGGTCACTAAGGGTTGTAAACGAGCCGAGCTTTATCGAGTAATGAATGTTCAAGGTCAGTTCGATAGCAAAAGTAGAATGTTCAAACTTAGCTTGAGCTTGATACGAGCCTACAAATAATGTTCAAACTTGAGCTTGTTATAAAGTATAAAAGTTTGAGCTCGGCTTGGTTTGGTTTGATTCATTGGTCAAGCCAAACTCGAGCTCAATATCAAGCCCAAACTCAAGCTCAATATCATGTTTTTGAGCTTGAGATCCAACACAAGTATATTATCAAGCCTATATCAAGTTTATTATCTAGCCTATTTGGTTTGGATGAGTGGTCTCAACTTATAATTAATTAAAGTCTTAGAAGGATATGGGTTTCCTTGTCATGCTCATATCGGTTTTATTACTAAACTCATAAATATAGCCTAGGCTTAACTTGTTTTAGTACTTTTGTATTGAGCCTTAGTTTTCACAAGCTTGTTCATGAACAATATTTTTTAATCAGACTCGGCTCATTTATTAAACAAGCCTAAAACTAAAACTTAAGCTTGACTTGTTTATAAACAAACAAACATAAACGAGCTTTTTATTGAGTCAAGTCCAAGCTGTTTATGAACAGTTTGATTCATTTACAGCCCTATTGGCCAATGGCTAATGGCGATTGGCCAAAAAAAAAACTAGTTTATTGCCACATCAAAGAAAACTAATTTTTTATTTTGGCTATTAGCCACATCAGTAATTTCCATTCAAAATATAACAGCAAAGACTAAATTGACATTCTATTGAAAGATTAATCAATTTATTATTCTCAAATCAATTACAATAATTTTCAAGTTTATGCATAACTTGAGATCCACCAAATAAAATAACAAATCCTTTTGTATATGTCTTACGGCCTCTCACACATACTAATTATTTATTTCAAATGTGGCAACACTTTACTCTCTTCTCTCTGACTATCTCTCTCTATGTAGCACCTCTTTCCTTGGCACCATAACTCTTTTTGGCTATCTTTCTCTATGCGGGATCCACACTAATTGTCCTTGATTTGTGTACTTGTTGTCTCTCCTTGTGTTACCTCCCAAGCAAAAATCTCTTTTTTCTCTCCTGATTTCACGCTCTATTTTCCCTCTCCCATAGGATGTACTTTTGGGCCAAAGCCATTAATTCTTTGTAGCATTGTCTACTTATAATACTATTTTCCTATTCCCTCTTGGATAAAGAATACATTACTTCTTTAACAAGAAATAGACTTTCCTTCCACACTAATGAATAGTCTTTTTTTTTTCACATGAAGGAAACCCAATTAACTTTCCAACAATTTGGAATTTGAGGCAATTTCCCAACACATAGATGCATCAGTAACATCAATGGCAAAGCCACACACAAGAATAGGGGGCCATGCGCCCCCCCCCCCCCCCTCCCTAATTTTTTTTAAAAAAAAAATCTTTTATAGTATATATATTATTTACATTTTTATAATGTAGCTTGTAAAATTGAAGCCCCCCAAATTTGAGTCATTTAAATAGTGATCTTAACAAAAGAAGAAATTATATTTAAAATCATATAAGTTAAGAGGTTTAACAAATTAAACTATGTAGTTTCAAAAGCAACAAGTTTAACCTTGATATTTCAAAAAGTAACAAATTAAAATTTAACCTACTGTATTTGAGATTTAATATAAGTTGAGGGTTTTATTACTTCTTGAAACATAAGAATTTAATTTATTACTTTTAAAACTATAAAGTTTAAATTTGTTACTTTTAAACTATAGGGTTTAATTTGTTACACACTTTAAATAAATAAAAAATTTATAAAAATAAAATAATTAAAAAAAAAGACCAATTGGTCTAGTAGTTACAGTGACAAGATACATTTTTTCTAACTTTAATTTTTATTGTAAATTATGTTATAGTATGTGTTAAAGTATTGCATTATTCTTGAACTTGAAGACTTCATTGGTTCCATTTAAATTTTGTTACTCACTTTGGTAGACAATTTAATAATTTATATTAAAAATAAAAATCTTCAAAATTTCATTATGGAGATTCTAAAAGATGAATTTTAGTATATGAAAAATCTCATTTAGCATTTTTTTTTTTATAGGAGATACTGTGTTATTTTTTTACTATATATTTTTGTATAGATCTAATGTAAGAAGTACATGACTTTTATACAGGTCTAAGAGCTTCGTTTGAGAATTCATAAGGGAATAGAATAGAATAGAATGGTCATAAAGGAATGGAAAGGAATAAAATGCATTTAACTCAGGGAAATGAATGGAAAAGAAAGGAACGAAATGGAATTAAGTAATATTGTTTGGATGTTTTAAAATAAAGGAATGGAAAGAATTGCAAATTAATGGAATGTAAGTAATCTTATTTGGGAGTAACATAGAGGGAAATAAATGGAACCATTTTATGACAATATTATTATTAAATCTCTATTTTAAAATAAATGGTTAAATATATAGGGAGTTTTTGGGAATTTTAATATAAAAAAATCATTAAATCAATTCCATTCCCTCCAATTCCTTCTAATTTTAGGGGAATGAAAATTTGAGGTTTTAAGATAATAGAGGTGAATGAGTGTTCCCTCCTGCCCATTCTATTCCCTCTCACTTGAACTCCTAAATAAGGAAATGAATTTTTCATTCCCTACATTAAAACTCTCAAACAAGGGAATAGAAAAATATTCTAAAAATATTCTCTTTATTCCTTTTCATTCCATTCCATTCCCTCCTCCCAAACAAGGGCTAAATTTTAGAAAATGATAAATTTTCTTAATAAATTAATGTGTATGTGTGTGTGTGTGTGTGTGTGTGTGTGTGTGTGTGTGTAGAGGTTTGTAGAGCATTCACATTAATGATTCTAAAAATTTTAGCATTTAACATCTTAAAAAGTTACTTTATCTATTATACCATCTCACTCTAAAATACATCAAACATCAAAACTTCTTTTTTTTAACCACTTCATTTAAAATAATAGAAACTACTCATTAAAATAATAAAAAACAACTTCACAAACCACTTTTTCCACCACAGGCATTAAAATAATGGGGTAATTACACTAAACCCACCTGTGGCTTGAGAGAAAATTACTTTGCCTACTCGTGGTTTGAAAAGTATCACTTAACCCACCTATGATAAATTCCGTTTGTTTTCCGTAACCCACCTCTTTTAAAATCAAGGGTAAATAGGTATTTTTGCTCAAATTTTATGTCTCTCTCCTCCTAAAACAAAAAAACAAAAAAAAAAAAAAAAAAAAAAAAGCACAAAAATGCAAGAGAAACAAGATCAAGAGGTGATATTGGTCTCTTTCTCAATTCACATAAATCTTGAACATGAAGAACATAAATCATTAAACCCATAAATTTTTTTTTTTTTCACATTCCCAAGTTCTCTCAAATTTTCTCAGCAACCATATAACTATAAAAGAAATCAAACTCTTCAATCTTAGTCTTAAACACCCATTTGGCTCAACTTTCAGTAAGTCTCTCATCTTTACAAGAACCTCAACAACATAAATCACAAAACCCATAATTTCTTTCTCCTTCCCAATCGAAAACAAATCAAAAGTTTCAACCCTTACACAGCAATATAAAGCTCAAACAGCACAAACTACAATATCCAATTTTTTTTTTCCTTTTATTTTCTTGGAAACCAAACAAAGAGAGAAATTTGGAGAAGAATTTAGAGAAAGCTAGGTGTTTGATATGGCTGTCGTGAGATTGAGATTGTGAACCCATAACCAAATTCTCTAAAACTCAAAACCTCTATCTTTCTTTTCTCTCTATTGTGAATGCATAACCAAATCCACCAATAACCATGGCCACCGTGATTTCTGCAAAAAAAAAATTAAAGCAAACCCAAATGCAAAAACCAACAAAACCCACAAAAGGTGACACAAAACCACCAAATGCAGAGCCACAACCCATTATAAAAACACGTGTTTTCTCTCCCTCCAAACACTCCAAACCACGAAGAACGCGTTGATCTCACCACAGGTCTCTCTCTCGAAAAGTTTCTGAGTTTTAGGTGTTTTGATTCACGTTATGTTGTGTTTTGGGGTTAATAAGTGTTTTTGTAATGGCTGGGCTTGAGGTGGGTTATGGAGATTGACGGAAACATACCACAAGTGAATTAAGTGATACTTTTCAAACCATGGGTAGACAAAGTGATTTTCGCCCAAACTACAGGTGGGTTATGTGTAATTACCCCTAAAATAACAATATTTTTTTTAAGATTGGAGCTACAATGAGCTTTCAAAAATGAAAGCTCATTGTAGCTCAATTGCTATTTTTTTTATGAATGACATGTTTGTTGTAACTTGTTTTTTGGTGCTTTTTGCAAACTTGATATTAAAATTTAGCATTTATAACATTTAGCATTCTTAATGAGAATGCTCTAACACCCCCAAACTCCACCTGAGTAGCATCAGTTTTACGTGTATAAATTCAATGAACATGAAAACATTGCTCCATTGACCATTGTATTTCCGTCGTAACTATTTCAACCGTGTCTTAAAAAAAGGTTTAATAAACTGCTTTGCAGCTTTGGTATTGAATTCTTTTTCTTTCTTTCTTTCTTTTTTTTTCTTTTCCGGCAAGTTGGTCATTATCTAACAAGTGACAACAGTGTCAGTGATGTTCTATAATCTTTGTCTGCCTTGTCATTAACTCCTAGTGGAACAAGATTATAGAATATGCAAAACGTTACAAAACTTATGGAAATGAAAACAATTTTTACCTCTTTGTAATTATTATAGCATTATAATCATACCAAACAGTTCTTAATAGAATGCTTAATTAACGTTGAAATAGTTTGACAATTAACGCATCATTTTGTGTAAACTGTAAAGTTGTTTTTCCCAATCATTTTGACCATGTTTCTAGACTGCACATTGCCTTTTTTTTGTATTGTTGATGACAAATTCCATGTATCTTCTAGATGAGAATTCAATTGAGATCATGTAAAATATTTGCAGCATCAATGGGGCCAGCTTATGGATCCCCTATCCTTGTCTTTTAGGAATTTCTCCATAGAGGAAGACCATAAAGTCAATGTGAAATTCATTGACCGAGTCCTTGGTTTAACAGTCAAATTTGGTGTCTGGGCCAAGCTCATTTGACAAATTAGCCTTATAGAGTCCACTCATTTGTTATCGCAGAGAGCAACGTTAGGATCATATAATTTTACATAATTTTTACTATAATTTGTCACTTAGTAATAAAGGTAGTGGACCCATTGCCACACCTATACCACTCATAACTCATCATAATGTGAGTTGTAGCCAAAAATTGTGTAAAATTATGTAGTATTAACATTTTCCTTCTCGTAACGTAAGAATAAAGAAAAGAAAAAAAAACTTCTTACATCCCTAAAAATTACTCTTTTTTTATATAAAAATAATTATTTTACAATTTTACTTTAACTATACACTTTACATCTCATATTTTATTTTACAACACATCATATTAAAATCATCTTTAAAAAAAAATTATACTTTTTATAATGGGACCCACACTCAACTTACCCAAAACAAAAACACACACCCAACTCATGATTAAAAAAAAATTAAAAAGAAGAAGAAAGATATAGAACATGCAGTTTGTATTTAGTTTTGAATCTTGCTCTAATTTAGCTCCCCAAATATACTGTTTTGTGCATTTTTGTTAACAAGTGGGAGCCATTTTCCAAATGGGAATGCTTTAGCATTTTTAAGTCAAACAAACGCAGGAGCTTTGATATTTTATTTTGACAAAAATACCATTTTGATCCCTATTAGTCCGTTTAGATTGAGAGGAATGGGGGAGTAGAGTAGAGTAAATTTGATCTAAAATTAATTTATTTTTAACAAACTTTACTCTAACCTACTCCCATCCACTCCCCCTCTCAATCCAAATAGGCCCTACATTTTAAGACCACTGTCGATTTGGTTTTTATTATTTTTAACTTTCAATCATCTTATAGTCAATTTTCGTTAGTCATTGATAGGGATCAAAATGACGTAGGTAACAAAATGGTCTTTTCACGTACTATTTTCTAATGGAGTTGAGAGAACTCAATAGTCAATATATGGGGAAGGCCAACCAATAACATTAAGGATACAAACGTTATGTTAGAAAACCAACACATTGCAGACACACAAGTCAGGATGGCCGAGTGGTCTAAGGCGCCAGACTCAAGTTCTGGTCCTCTAACGAGGGCGTGGGTTCAAATCCCACTTCTGACAAAAAAACAAACCTTTTTCCATTTTTTGCTTTCTATTTTTTTATTTTATGTTTCTATTTCCATAATTGGGGAACACGGTCAGTGAAAATTTCATAGTGTTTGTTAAAATTCCTGAAAATCACAGTTTCTATAAATAATTCGGTCCTCTTTAAATGTTAAAATTCTAACTCTTACATTTTAGCAAGAATAAAAGATATTTGCTTCTTATTTTTTTTATAGATAAATGGGAAATATCAATCATCACATTTCTTATATTCATAAAATTTATTATACTTCGTACAGTTTTTGGCCCTATAATTGTTTGTATCGTGGTCCTTTATGTTTCAAAGTTTTTATTTTAATTATTTATGTTTGATTTCATTTTATTGTTGGTCCTATCGTCTATTTTTTGCAGTAATTTGATCATTAAGTGCTCTTAGTATTTAAAACTTCATGAAATACTAGCTCTAAAATGATGTGGACAGCAATAATTTCAATGGTCAAGGACAATAGGATTCGTTCAATAGGCACTTGGAATATATGGTCTCTAATAATAAAACTAATGAAAATAGTAGAGGCAATGATTAGGAGAAGAATAAATATAATATGCCTTCAGGAGCTAAATGAGTAGACAAATTGAAGATACATGATGTTTTAAATAAGATAAAAGTGTAAATGAGATTTAAGATACAAGAAAATTAACATACTTAGTACAAACAGGGTTAGAATTAGAAGTATCCATTAATCAAAATTTACATGGGGAAATGGATGAACTGATTCAAGGATTACTAAACAGGAAAAAAAAATTATTGGAGAAAACCTAAATGGTGATATTGGAAATGATAATGGGGATTTTCAAAGAGTTCATGTGAGGGAGATGGAGTAAAGAATGAATTAGTGGATGATATTTCGACTTTGCAACAACATATAATCTTATATTTGCAAATATTTGGTTCAAGAAGAGGGATCCACACATAGAAGTGGGACAAAACTTAATCAAATAGATTTCATATTTTTTCGAAAAGCTGATAGTAAATATTGTAAAAATTATAAGGTGATATCAAGAGAGAGCATAATCACTCAACATAGGTGGTGAAAGTGAAACTAGATATTTATATTAAAAGATAGAAAAGACTGGGCAATTAGACAAAAATACCCAAGACTTAGATGGTGGGGTTTGAAGGGAGAGAAACAAGACGTGTTTAATGATAAAATGGTTGAAGAAGGCTAGTGATTTTTTTTTTTTTTTTTTTTTTTTTTTTTTTTTTTTTTTGAGAAAGAAGGCAAGTGAAATTTAGACAAAAATATTGATAAGATATGATATCAACATTTTATTTGGAGAATCTAAATTCTGAAGTATGTGGGTGACCAACCAAAGATACTTGGCAATGAAATAAGGAGGTTCGAACTTCAAACAACAATCAGACTAAGAGAAAGCTCTAAAAGCCCATCCAAATGTTTGGACAGTGCTGCTTATAAAAATTACAAAGTAACAAATAAGGAAGCAAAAAAGTTATCCAATAAGCTAAATTTAAGACTTATAATGAATTATTTAGCAAGCTGGGAACGAAAAATAGAGAAAACTATACTTAAAAACTTTTGCTAAGACATGGGAAAAGAAAATAAGAGACTTGAATTGTATCAAATGCATATAATTTAGAATTGAATGATTGATTGTTATTGGCTATTTTTTTTTGGTTTGCTAACGGATTGTTATTATAGTATTGGTTTTTTATGGAATTAGAAAGTGTAACACTATACACTACAAAATTTTTGAAAATGCTTATCGTTATCAGTTTTGAAATTTAGAATTTAAAATTTAAAATGATATTTAAATATTTATAAATATGGAGTAATGATTGAGGTTCTGTATTATTATTATTTGTATGAGTTGGCTTGTTGCAATAATTTATGCCAGGCCATTCCATTTTAGTCCATTCAGCACGCGAAATAGCAGTTACAAACTATAAATAAAATCCACCAAAACGATATGGAGATTTGCCAGGTTTCTGTTTTCACATGTTCATTTTCTGTTTAAAAATTGGTCATTGAACGGAAAGTACAAAATATGCTTTGAAAATATTTAAAATTTAAACAGAAACCATTTGAAATTAAAGAAATGATATTCAATATAGACAATAATGATTGCCTTTCTGTACAATGAGTTGTTGCAAAATTGTATGCAAGCCCTTTTTTTTTTTTTCCATGATCCATGCAGCATATGAAACTGCATTACAATATAATGAACCAACCAACAAGGCTCAACACTTGTTTAGGTAACATTGACCAAAAATGTTAAATCTTCATCTCTTGGTCCCATGAACTTCCAGCATAGTAAACCCAAAATAAATCAGTATGACAAAACATTGGTGTCTCTTACATAGCCTCCAACTCCTGTGTCTCTGAAACTTCCTTGGGAAAGTTGAGGCGAGTTTGCTTGGTTTGCTTGCAAGGAACTGGAGAATGCAAATAGATAAAATTAGTTAGGTTGGAGTCCTTGGACTACATGATGTGCAATGTGTAAGCATAAATACTGAGAAGGAAATGCTTTCAAAACCTTTTGCCTTGTTTTTGTCATTAGATTCAATGACAGAAGATTTCCACTTCTCATAAGCATGCTTTTCTGTTCTTTTGCGCTTCTTGTAGCTTGAAACCTGCAAATGCATCACAGTGGCTTCATTTGACAGTCCACAATCTAATTTATGAGTGGACTAAATGTAAAATAATGAATACAGAACAATAGATAATTTCTGAACAGGTCACTTTAAACCGTAGTATTGAAAACTTTCATATATTTAGGCAAAACAACCATTCAAAGATGGTCATGTAAAACAGTAATCTGAAGAGTGAAAAGGGCTGGAATGGGAGAGAGGTGGTAAGATGGTTTTTAGCTGCTATTCCTTCTCCCCTTTTGGATCACTTTTAACAGTTACGATCACCTATTTGGTTTATAGGCATAGACATTACAAAAACTGCAGAAGCAATTCATAATCTTTAACAGTAGCACAAAAAACCATCTAGGTCATACGGCAAAAAAGGAATTCCTTTTGAGCAAAGCACTATCAATGTGGCAGCAGCAAGGACAATGGCCCAGTTGTTATCAAATTAATGGGAACTGATGAATGATGATTTCAATGCAATTGAAGTTAGAAAGGTCTCATTTGGATGCATTACTCGACAGCATGGTCTAGAACCAAACAAGATTGACACATTAACCAACAAAAATTAAACAATTATTGATTCTGTTATAGTACCTCTGGTCCATCATCCGATAAATAACCACCATCCTCAATTTTCCTTTTCTCAGGTAATACATCCAAAAGTTCTGCAATTCAAAGAAGAAAGAACAAGCTTAAAAATATTGAATGAAAAAAGGGGAGTTTTCAAGTAAAACACGCTAAGTGACAACATAAACACCTAAAGAGACAAACCTCGATTTCCCTTTACATCTCTAGGGTCTTTCTTCTCCTCAATTCCCACAACATCATGACACAAATCCTTCATGGAAGTAGAAACCTGCAGTAGTAAACCATTATCAATATCAAGCACATTAGAAGTAAAGAATGAAAACTATAGTTGGCAACACAAGTCAATTATGCATAATAGAAAAATGTTTTTCTTACACTAGAGAATTCAGTTTCAGATGCACCACAGAGCTCAATCAACTTAAGCTTGTCTACCTTGAGCTGTAAAACAAGTAAATCAAATCCCAATTAGTTAAAAACAAGAAGAGGTCACTAATTTCCCTGCCTGAAAGAAACATAGATAGGGATCATTGTTCATTGATGTACCCACCTTATGCTTTTTAGCACACAAATAGAATGCTACAGCAATAAACACTGGGCGAGTGAAGTCAGCACTTGCACGACGAGAAGCTGGCAGCGATGCAAGAAATCTGTTCCTATATCTGAAAAAAAACAAAACACCATAAAACCATGAGTGATGCTTACTATACTGCAAATTTTATTACATAAACATTACAAACTGATTCATCAATTATTAAACATTACACCATCATTGACATTGAAATATCAAAACACTAACATTCTAACATTTAACATAAGCTCAATTAGTGAACTGTATAGCAAAACATGTATCAAACTCAACTCTCAGAGGCATTCTGTCAAACATGTAGCAGATAAGATTGATATTTTTACACAACAAAAGAAAAACAAAATGTGCACAACATAGAAGGAATTTGGACTTACAGAGAGAAACCCTTGTTCACAATAGGTATGAGCCTCACACACCCAAACTGAATTGCCAATTCTCTCACATCCAAGTTGTTCCTTCAAAACCCAATTCAGTCTCAGCCACCATTACCATAACATTACAATAAAACTAACTAAATAAACAATAAATAAAAAAACCCACTTGACACCGAGACCGTTCTGCAACAAATTGAAGGACCTGTTGTAAGCTTTCTCCGACATGCCACTCAGCTTTATAGCGCTTTGCCGATCAAATAAAGCGCCATGCCTGTTAACCAAAATGACAACACACTCAACAAAAAAACGATAACCCAAAAACCAAAAACAAAAAACCCATTAAAGTATTAAAGAAACGAACCTTGTAGCAACGATTTCTAAGCAGATTATAGCTTTGCAAACCTCACCCTTCAAGAAAACAAAGAAAATAGAACAAACCCAATTAATATTTTTTTTTGTTAATTATTAATTTATTTTAACTGAATCGAAGTGAATGTGAATGTGAATTGTGAAACTTACGACGCCGATGATGGAAGAGTCGAACTGGACATCGCAGAGGCGGCGGAGCTCCGCGGCTTTCCGGGTCAAGTACTTGGAGTCAGAGAGGTCCAGCTTCTTTGCTATGTCTGAGAGATCCATCTTCCGAGTCGGGTCAGGAGGATTGTCGGGTCGGGAGTTAGAGAGTTGAGTTTGGAATTTGCATGGAAATGGAAAGAGAGTGAGAATGAAATGGAGAAGAAGACATTTGATAGCGATAAAGTGAGCGGGGAATGTGAATTTTGGATTTTCAATTTTTCATTACTTTGGCGGGAATTAACGGGATTTTCATTTTACCGGGAAAATATTTTTTTTGGCGGTAAAAGTGAATTAATTAAAAGATTATGGGATTCTTTCTCGGCTGTGAATTTGCATACTAAATTTAAATTCTAATTAATGGATTTACCATAAAAGCTAGTAGATAAATATTCCTAGCTTTTTTTTTGTTCGAGAAATTTAATGTCATTATTTTGTGGAGCCCTGATTTATGCCAAAATTAAAGAAAATATATAACATGCTAAAAATTAAATGCTTTGGTGAGAGATTCTAATTGGTATTTACCAAATGAGTTCCCATAAAAAATTAAAAAAATGAGTGGCAAAAATCTCCAGAGCATCTATATTGGTGGTGTGAAATTGCTAAGATACTACTTTTAGCACCACAATATACAAAAAGTGCACTACATTTGGTGGTGGTATAAGTAAACAATTTAACTCATCAGCTATAGTGCATAGCCATTTACAGTTGTGCACTGTAGCTCAATTTTTAAAGCAAAATAAAATATTTTACATGGTTGTGGTGATAGTTGTGGTCGTTACTCTTGTTTATTATAGTAGATATATTATTTATTGGGTTGTTTATATTATATTAATGTGTTGAATACTAAAATAAAACCATTAATGTTAGGTATTTTGTAAAGTGAGGTAGTTAAATAAATCAAAATAATTTTTTATAGTGCCAAAAGCTAAATTTTTTTGCACCACCAATGTTGACGCTCTAAATTGACTAACTTTCACAACAAAAAAGAAAAGAAAAAAGGATTGGCTACTGTAGCTTTTTTCTTTTCTTTTTTTGTTCTTTTTTTTTCTTTTCTTTTTTTGAGAAGGAATTGGCTATTGTAGCTAGTAGCCTAGTATACCTTTTTAGGGGCAAGACAGTAAGTGTAGTGTAACATTTTTTTTTTTTTTTGGTCATTGGATTATTACGGCTTTGTTTGGGTGGAAAAATATCATCACTTATCACCCTATAACTCATTTCCTATCACTTAAAAATCTCCGAATATCACTTAAACCCGGTTTGGCACCTAAACCCAGTTATGTTTTCAAATCCAAAAACTCAAAAATGTGGGACCCACGCTCTAACCCAATGATGTGGCTATGTAGATGGGTTGTAGTTGTGGAAGCAAATGCTCGTTAGAGTCGTTGGTGGGGAGTACAAAAAGGAGCTGTGGATTTGACTCTTCTCTGACTGTGGGGCTCGCTGATGTGAGAGTATTTACGAAATTGCCACCTATTACTGATCACCCGATTTGGTGAAAACTAAATGATGGAAACAAAACCCATCCAAACAAGCACCTTCTCCGTGGGACCCACTTATTTTGGATGATAAGTGATGGAGATGAGATAATGAGTGATGGAAACCCACAAATCCAAGCAACCACTAAGCTCTTGACAATAATATATTGATGACTTGGTGGATTATTAAGCTTTTAGTCATACCCATCAAAAACAATATTAGTCATAGATTTATTATATTTTTTTAACATGTGTACGCCTATATTGGTTTATGATTCAATATTTTGGTGTCTTAGTTAGGTGTTGAGGAACCAGACCATCTGAATTTGGTGGCTACTTGGTGGCTAAACTCTATTGCAAAGCCGATATTGCAACGGAGGCATTACACAAAAATATTTCTGACACCAAGACGATGAAACACTTGACACCTCTTATTCTCATTGCTTTCAATATGAAAAAGAGGGCTAAAAATGTGGTTTTATTAAAAACCCCAATTAAGTATTTTTTGGAATATGGCATCCTTTTTTCTTTTTTTTTTTGGGTTTAATGAAATTATTGGACTCAATGGTAGTGAGGTGTTAAACTTAATTATCATATTGTAATGTTTTATGTATTATCCAACTCTTTTTGTTTTTGGGTTTGGGTCATAAGAGATTGCCAGATTGGAATGACCCATTAAGGACATGGTATGAGTAATGCTTTCAACTTGTTTTAGTCCATCCATTTAAACAATATCAGTCAGAGTCATACCCAAACCCACCCAATCAGACTCACTTGTCAGGTCTAAAGACCAATGGTACACACAGCAAAAGACTAATGGAGTCAATATGGGCTGATTAGATGAGTGATGCCTGATCCAGACCCAAATCAGTTATAATAAGGCTATAAATATGGTCGCAATGATTCTTCATACTAATTGGGAAAGACATGGAAGAAAAGAAACCAGGTGTGGCACCAAATCAACACAAATGCCTGTGGATCAAAATCTTAGATAGTATATAATTTAAACACCAAAAAGAAAAGTGGGTTTGGTTTGAGGGGCAATACAAACCAATTAAGGAGCAAACAAAAAAGACCTAACCAAAAAGAAAAAGAAAACAAAAAGAAACTGATTAGGCAGATTTCTTCAAAAGCTAAAAAATGGCTATTGCCTCAAATATCTAAAATACATGTTGTGGACAACTTTCCTAACTGTTATGCTGACACCTATACCCATAAAATGACTGTCTGGTATGAGTTGCATTACCCTTCAATACCAGCATTGAGTTCATGTATGAATGAACATAAACAGCTACTAATTTGAATTCTCAGTGGATGGTTCCTCTGTGCCACTGTTATCAACCAGCTGGTAAACAATAAGGGGGCAATTAATATTAGTAGCAATATTGAAAATGCATACAAAAGAAGCCATAGTAATGAAAGAAAGGAAAGAATGTGTGGGGAAAGAACTTTGCATACCAAGGAGCCAACTCGCTCATAGGCTTCCATTACTTTCGGGTCTTGCTCGTCCTCATACCCCACTTGAAGTATTCTTGGTCCATTGACAGACCAAAAAGCTCTTCGACCTGCATCCTGAAAATATATGAAAGAATGGATTGAGCATTACTGCTTGCCAGTAGGTTGTAACAAGCTAGAAATCAGCAAGGACAATGAAACTAGCATTTCTTGGAAAGCATCCAGAATTCTCCAAATAAGGATGATGCCTAGATTTATAACCATTCCACATAGGCTGGTCATATAGAGCTCCAAGGATTCATATTATGTATTATCTTAACAAAAATAGCACAATAGGAGAACCACTTCACTAGCAGATGCTGGGAATGAGCTTGTTGGGATTAAATTTTAAAAGCAAGTAATGAAAGCCATTTCAGATCTATTGATGATTTTTGTTAAAAAGCCAATAACCTGAGACTATTAAAATGTAAAACCAACTATATATCAGCTCTAATCTCAATAGCAGTATGAGAAAAAAGCTCCACATTTTCTTGTTGGAATACTGGAAAAATAATAATAATAATTTTTTCTTATAGATGTCTGAGTTTTATAGTTGAAGTGGTGTTCTAGATAATTTTATATGCTGGTAGATAAATATACTGACATATTTCATATGAAAAGGAAAATTGATGGTCCTTAATTGACCTGTAATGTGATCAAGTATATAGCCTCTAGTACTTGGACTTGAATTTCAGGATCCGTAACTGGTTCACGCTCAATCGAGAGTGCACTCCCAAGCTCAAGTGGCATTTTCGATGTGTCCTTCTCATTATAAATCTGGGAACAATTCACCAGGTTGATGGAAATAAAGCAATTTATTAGAATACGCAAAAAAGCAAAAGGGAGAAAAAGAAAAAGTTGAAGATTGCCAATGGAAAACTCAAAGAAGAGTAAATACTGTTTTGTAATTATAAAAGAAGTTTTCAGCAAACCCTATCAATTTAAATTTGTAGAATTAGCAAATTCTAAAAGAAATGATTGCAAAAGATAAAGCAAACTAAAGTGAATAGCTATATGGTTTTTATCACTTTAAAATACTGTCATTCTTATGTTTTCTCAGTACAAAATATTCCATATTGCAAGTTTGTATGGCAATCAATCATGATCATCAAGTTTTGTTTTGAGTAATTACATGCTTCAAGTCCACAAAAACGGCATTAAGATACTAGAGGGCTTCTACTTGAGCAAAAGATACTAGAGGCCTTCTATTTGTATCCATGAAACTTATGATCCGTTTGGATTGAGGGAGAGGAAGGGGGACTAGAGTAGAGTAGAGTAGAGTAGATTTAGCACAAAATTAGCTTATTTTTAACCAACTCTACTCTACTCCCCTCCATTCCCCCTCCTTCCCCCCTCCATCCAAACAGGTTATTAGTCATTAAAGATGAATTTATAAACAAATGAAGTAACCTGTAATTGGGTACAATTGGATATAAAGCAATACCACAGCAATTTTGAAAATTAGAAAGTTTTTCCCCATATTTTAATAGTTAACTAATTAAAGAGTTAAGTGCTTCCTAACCAATTTAATAAAATATGAATGCTTTATAAAGTCAGGAAAAGTGAAAATATAAAAATTACCTTGTTGCCAGCAACTGGTAGAAGCAAAGCTGGCCAAAGAAACTCTGATATTAAAAGCAAATTCTGTAGCTGACTCTCAGCTTCAAAACAACAGTTGCGAATAGTTCCAGAAACCTGTAAGCCAAAAAAGGAAAATCCTACTTCACATAAGCTGCTAAGAAGAGGACTATTAAAGCTAAATTCGGTTGAATAGGCATTGATGTTGGGTGCTCAAATGTGACCACAGAAAACTTTGTTACAAATGCTTGCTCAAGTTCCACAAGCTGAACCAAGCTCACTATTCACCCAATCAATGATCCGCCAGAAGGATAAGAAATGCCCTCTCATAACTTACTAGTTCTATATATATATATATATCTGCCGCTTATTGTTTTCTTGGAAATATTATCACAAAGGAGTTTGCTGTCACACTGTATGTATAAGCTATCTCTAATTAAGCTTGGTCTTTCTAAAAGGTGGAAAAAACCTCTTAACAAGCCAAACCAAAGTTTTTCAGAAATAGCCAGGTTCATTTGGCCATCACACTTCAAAGTCTTCAAGAATATTTAATTCAGATCATTAATCATTGCTGGTCACCTAGGTGGGGTCCTGACTCCTGAGGTGGTTTGAATACAATCTTGCACTTCATCATTTTTTCATGAAGTGATTACTGAAACCCACACTTGCACTTGGTAGACAAAGACTTTACCATTACAGCAGAAGACAGCCCCTAAAGTGTAGCATCTGTGAGATCAGCACGTTTAGATATATCTATACATGATTTATTTTATCACCAGGAAACTTTAAAACTAAAAAAAAAAAATTACCTGGTGCAGGGATAGAGCTCTTAAAGAGACGTTTCCAAGGCTCTATACTATTGCTCATAGGAAGGATGCTGCAGTAGCAGATTTAATGAGGTGGAGGGCGGATCAGATTGTATGGGACATTTCCTTTTATAGAGCTTTGCATGATTGGGAGCAAGGAATGATAACAGACTTCCTTTCTCTGATTTATTCTATCTGTTGGAAGCCAATAAGAATCAAGCTCTTTTAAGTCAACTTATTATATAAAGTGCTGCATGGTGGGGGTGACGCTGATTTTCCTTGGAAGAGTATTTGGAAGGTAAAAGCTCCTCTCAAAGTAGCTTTCTTTGCCTGGTCAGCCGCTTTAGGGAAGATTCTCACAACTGAAAATCTAAGGCAGAGAGGTGTTATTCTAGTTAATTGGTGGTGTATGTGTAAGCAAGATGGAGACTCTGTTGATCAATTATTGTTACATTGCTCTATGGCCAGAGAACTTTGGGCCCTAGCTCTTTCTTTATTTGGGGTACATTGGGATATGCTTGTGAGGGTGGTGGATTTATTGACTTGATGGAAGGGGTGATTTGCTAGACATAATGGGGATATTTGGAATGCCATCCCTCTTTGTATAACGTGGATCATTTGGAGGGAAAGAAATGGCTGGACATTTGAAGACACTGATTGAACCATGCTGGCAGTGAAGCTGATCTCTTTGCGCACTTTATATGAGTGGATGGCTACTATGAGTGGTCATTCTTTCTCTAGCTTGCTAGAATTTTTAGGTTTACGTACTTTTACGTAATTTTGATTCCAGAGTGCTGGTTGTCATTTCCTTTGTTATAATAAAATTTTACTTTAAGAAAAAAACCAGGTAACTTAAGACTATTTATTCTAAACATGCATCAAGTTTATCATGCACAAGTTCAAACTACAAGATTATAAAAATGACAGGTTTGCTTATATAACAAGCAAGAGTTTCGGGGGGTCATGATTTGTTGTAACTATTATCTGCTTAGAGAAACCAATGCTAATTGGCTCTTTGCAAAAAGTGAGGATCTTCATTTTCTAGTTCCTACTTCTTTTGTAGTTAATTGTAACTAATCAAAAGGATTATATATACCTCCTAATATGCATGTTAAGAACAAAAAACATTCCGTTTTAAAGTTGTCAAGGAAAAATTTAGTCCTTTTGTAAGGAACATACCCCTTTCTTTCTCAATGGACTACTTGAATCAAACTGTCTAATAATCTGCTTCAGAAGCCCTCGCTTAGGGTCCAGTAAAAGTTTCCTTGCTGCTTCCTGCTTTGATATGTTTACAAGTATGGAAGCAACATGTTCAAATGGATCATCTGGTAGATGTGCAATGAAAATCTCAGACCAACACTGTGGGGTAAAAAAATGAAAGTTCAAATTTGCAAACCAAGATAAACAAAAATTATAACACAAAAGACTATATTAAAGACAATAAACTTAGAACTTTTTTAAACAGCAGTACTCTTTTTCTGTGAACATCAATGAGGAATAATCTAATAATCATGTAATCTTTAACTAGAAAGATAAAGCCCATAAAATGAGGTCAGAAAATTTAGAATTTTTAATACTTTCCAAGACATTGCCAAGATTTAATTGGCTTAAAACAATAACCTAAGGTGGTCTCAGAACAACCTAGAAACCTTTTGTGGAAAAACCATGTATGATCCTATGTATAACTATGGTTATTCTCTTCCATTGTTGTGTACCAACTGGGAGTATCGCCAGTACTCAGATCTAGTACCACCACATGGAACAAAGTTTATTCATCTAAAATCATATATTCATATGAAACAACTTGAGTTGAAAAAAAAAAAAATGAACACAAACCGCTAGTTTCACTGGAAGATCTACAGAATGATCTCACAAGCTTCATAACATACAGTCCATTCATCTTCTCATCTTCAGTCTAACAAGAAGCAGAATTCCCACAAATCAGTAAGAGATATTTCTATATCAAGGCACAGGATGATATAATCATGCACTACTAACAAGAAAAATAAATAATTGCTATGCTTCGCCAAAAATAGCAGAAAATATTTTGGTAGACTGCAATTGCCTCAAAAATTATGCTTTACAATTTCTATCAATACAAACTGCAAAAACAATTGGCATATCACATACTAAACTACACAAAACACACCTGAAGCAACGAAGCAATACCAGCATCCAACTGTGTGAGATTAACTAGCAGCATAACCAGCAACTTACTAATGCCAGACTCTGGCTTGTACAAAATTTCCATGGCAATTTTAACCATTCCCATCTCAACCATCTTCTGCGCTAGATCCGTGTCTTGTGAAAGATTCACAAGAGCTTCTACTGCAGGCTCTGACACCTCCTACATTTATATATCAAACCAAAACTATATCACTCCACTTCATTACTCAACAAATACTAAAATACTAACACAACTAGTTATTCTTGGCACCAAATCAAACACTCAAACTCTATAGCCATCCATTCTATACTTTCATCATTACAATTCATAAGTTACAAACACACCCAGTTGAACTTGAACCCACAAGCTTGCCCTTTATCCCATCATTATAGAAAACAGGAACTGGGAAGTGTAATTTGAGCTCTAGCTAATTGGCTAACAGCAATGCTTGGTACAAAAACTCTCTTTTTTTGTGTCAAGCTGAGATTAAAATAACATAAACTCTTTGACCCACCACTAACATCACTTTTATTTACGCGATAACCATAACAGGTCCCATCAAATCACAATATATAACATCAAATTGTCCCTATAGTGGGACCACGATAATAAGATTTAAACTTATGACATTCGCTACCTGATGATTGTTCTTACCTTAGGTCCCGCTAAGAGTCGAGACAGAGACGGGAGCACGATGTTGGCATAGTGGGCAAGAGACTTCAACCCATCCTCTGAGCCTGTTAATCCCTGAACTATATCAACAGCTGCCTTCGTAATCTATACACACACAAACAACAAATACGAGGTTGTTACAAATTTTTTTGTGGGCTGTTTGGTTGGTTGGAAATTATTTGGGTTTTTTTTTTTTTTTCTATGAAGGGAGCTTACTTGAGGAGATGGGGATGAGAGAAAGCCGATTAGTTCCTCCAATTCGTTCGCCATTTTTCTTCTGTTTTTCGCTCTCTCTGCGGCTCTGCGGAGACAAGAAGGTGAGCCAAATGCTTTTGTAAAACTCTTGAGTCGACGCCGTTTTGTATGTAAATAGCATAAACTTATATATATTATAATAACAAATGAATAAATTGCATTAAAAAAATTAGATTAAAAAAAAGAGAATGATACATATATGCAATTAACAATCTTCGGTTATTTTACTCAAAAAAATAAAAAATAAAAAAATCTTTGGTTTTTTCATAATTAACGTTTCAAACATGAAGAACTTTCGAATGGTTCATAATTTTAGCCAATTACTGTGACGAATTATAATCTTAATCAATTTCTTATATATTTTCTCAACGATAAAACTAATGTTTTAATAATAAAAAATTAAATACAAACAAAAATAAAAGTATGCAACCCGTAACAATTCTCTAATAAAAAATTTAATGATTGATAACAAAAAAAAAAAAAAATCAAATAGTTATGAACAATTTATCATCAAATTTATATCAAGACATGCTTAATAATAAGCTAAAAAAAAAATTTGTTCCTAAATCAAAATTGAGAGGACGAAGCATATTTAATGATTCATTCTTAAACAATAATCATATAAATAAAGCTTAAGGAAATTAGATTAAACAATAAACAAAAAATACACAAAACCTATTCAATTTGCTATTTTCTTTTTACGTGTAGTTATATAATTATAGGATATGAAGATTATAAAAATTATATATTTTTAAAAAAATCTAAAACGTGTTACGTTGCTACTTTTTTTTTTAATTAAGAATTTTTTATCAATTTATATATTATAATAAGAAAAAAAATTAGATGAATAATTTGGATAGTAATCAAATTAAGATTTTTATCAACTTAAAAATTATAGAAAAAGAATATAAGAACAAAAAAAATATATCTATTCATCAACTTAGAAATTATCAGAGAATAAAAATTATATCTATTTCTTTAAAAAAAATCCAAAAAAAAATTTATGCTCGTGTAGTATAAGTATGTTTTTTATTTTATTTTTGATTGAGACTGTTTAATAAAGAATTAGATGAAGAATTTGGATTATAATCAAATTAAGATAAAATTTGGATTATAATCAAATTAATATTTTTATCAACTTAAAAATTATAGGAGAAGAAAAATTATATTTATTTTTTCTTAAAAAAAATTTTAAAAAAAATTATGCAATTTGGTGAAGCCACTTGGCATAACCACGGCTTCTAAACTCAACTTTTATATTATAATAATAATAATAATAATATAGATTTGTAAAATAACACTGACTAAACTTGTTTAGTTATATAGCATATTTTTTGAACTTGAGTTTGTCAAACTCAAATTCCAAGTAAAACTCGAGGATAAACTTGAGTTCCAAACATTATGTTTAATCAGATTGCTATAATGTTGGAAACTCGAGTTCCAAAAAACATGCTACATAACTAAATAAGTTCAAGTCTGTGATATTTTTCTAAATATTTTCAAAAATCATATTGTTGGGCAAACAATGCCTCATTAGTCCTCGTTTTCGAGTTAGATAATACTATATGGGTTTTATTAATTTATGCTCTAAGGGCATACATTAGTAAACCATTTTAGAAAAAAATTTATGGCAAATTGAAAAGTTTTCTAAAAGTTTCTTAAAATTGATGATTAATTAGGGCATACATTAACCACACCTATACTAACTTTCTTTTCAAGGAAAAAAAAAAAAGTTACTAACAATTTAGAAAGTCTATGGACACTACTTTTATACCACAACTATTGGAAATATGAGATACCATTCTCCCAGTTAAAGAGAGAGGTGGGCTTCTTTAATAAGATATATGTAATAAATGAGTCATGTTAATGGGCACAAGTTTGATTATTTTAAGTGGGAATCAAATCATATATGGTTTGAGTTGAAAATTGAATACCATACTTGCCAATGGGTGGTTGAATGGTGAGGTATTGGTTCAAGACTCACTAAGTACATGTGTAGTTTGCCCAAAAATAAATAAAAAACACAATTCTTTTCACCCTTACCCAACCGCTGATAGGTCAAATCAATTTGGTATGACTCACATTTTTTTGTCACATTAAAAAAAATTACTTTAACATTTTGTTTCATATTTCTCTCAATATGAATACATAAATAAAGAAAAACACTCAGCAATGATAGTTGAACAACATTCGAGTCTTCATGTTTATACCTCAGTTCTAGTAGTCTACTAGTCCAATAATTCCACAAAATAATAATGTAAATACATACCCCTGTTATACATTAAACTTTTTTTTTTATTATTCATATTATACATGAAACTTAAAACAAAGTTAAATCACCAATAAAATTTAATAAATGCATATAGGTAAAAAAAAAAAAGTTGTTATAGGTATAAAAATAAAAATAAGAAGGATATCTATAATAATAATAATAAAATCATAATAACAACCTACTAAACATTAGTACTAGATTCAACACTTCAAATTTTACATTTTATAATTACGCATAAAAAAAGAAGTAGAAATTACACATCAAATTTAAGAATGATGTTGTAGGGGTATTGGGCCTAGGAGCTTATTATCTATGTATATAATGGGCCTAAGGCCTAAGCCGAGAACTAGAAGGCGTCCAAGGAGGGTAAACATTGTCAAGAGAGCCCATGTTAGTAAATGAAGAAGTCAGTTTTGATCATAACAGCTTAGGAGGTTGTGCTGAGGATAAATACCTCCTCAACTAACCTAAGTCGAGGCCTGTAGAGGTGGTTTGCCGTCTGAGGAAATGTTCCAAGAAGTTATGTTGGCACGGATAAGTATTGCAGAAACAAAGGACATAAGGGAGTTCTAAAATATCTAAGGAGAAAGCTGCTACCACCGTATTAAATGCTCTGCAGCTTAACTCTCTGACCGCATTAATGTGGAGGTAATACCTGAACAGTGGCTTTGAGCCTTACAGCTACTACCTAAAGACTTCAAGAGGGTGCTGATAGGACAAGTATCAAGCACCTACCATCTGATCTGCACGTGGAGGGTAGAGATGAAAAGGGAAAAGAGTATAAAAGGAGAAGAGAGCAATGAGAGAAGGGGATCAGAAATTGTAAGAGAAAGCATTATAGCAGCTTGAACCATATCTGTAACAATTTCCAATCAATATATACTATAACATACCTCTTTGTATTGTGCCGATGACAAATTTACTTAGATAACTCTAGTCCATTTCTGTTTGATTATCTTTTAAATTCCATTATAACTGTTGTCTCATTCATTAGAGCCTAGTTTTCTAATCCACTCTCTACAAATTCATTGTATTGGGCTTATTGGGCTTGGATCTAATCATACCTTGGACCCAGGATCCAAACGCGTCCTTACAGATGTCATTAGCATTTTCTTATACGACATGACAAATATGATATAACTTGAATGTATAGATATACATTGAAAATGAATCAATACAAATTTAAAATGTTTAATTGTTTTTACAACTTGGCAAACAACTTGGGTCGGTCATAGTTTGACCCCCATAAAGTAAAGTCAAAACTAAGAACTTCATTTTTTATTTTTTTATAAAGTCCAAATGGAAAATCCAATCCATCATGCAGTAATTTACAAAATTAATCATGTGTACAAATTTAATGGTCATTTGACTTGTTTAAATTATTTAATGAATGAACAAAGTTTTGCACTGAGGTTTGTAGGATGTTCACAGGTTAATTTGGGTTAAATTTGTGCCTAACTTGCGATTGACCTATCCAAATTGGGTGCAAAAATTTGCAGACTCGTTGCCAACCAATGAGAGTGTCAAATCATATTGGCCAAATTGCGTGTTGAGTGTTGATCAGTTTGGTTGAAATCAACAATAGCAAAGGAACGAAAAAATAAGTCAAGATTTGGCAAGATCTCACCAGATATGACGGAGGTTTCACCGAATATGGTGGAGATTTCACTGGATCTAGTGGTTTTCCACCGATCTCTCATTGGAAAACTATTATACTTCGCCGGATTGGTTGGTTTTCATAGTCGATCAATTAGCTTAGGTTTTGGAGGAGCAAATCGCCAACTAACCTGCTTGTTTTGGATTTTAAGGGTGGGGACCCACCACTAACCACTATAGTAGTTGGTTCAGGTGGCAAGTTGGTTGAATATGGTTGAGAGTGGTGGGTGGGTTAGGTCTCCGGTTGGCTTGGACACCCTTAAAGGTTTGGAAGAACCTCCTTAAACTCACACAATTAATAAGACCATATAAAATTGTTATGTGACTACAAGTACATGTAGATTTTAATTGTTATGTAGTTGGTCGAAAAGATTTTCTTCAAAAATGATCCGGAGGATTTCAATTGTCAAGCAATAGTAAATTTTCCTTGTGAATGAATCATGTCATTTAATACAAGTGAATTGTGTTATACTTTTTTTTTACTAAATCATCTTATAAGCTACTACCTATTCTGTCCATTTAGAACTTTCCTTATGAATGAATATGTCATTTAATACAAGCAAATTATGTTATATATATATTTTTTTTGAAGTGAATTGTCTTATAAACTACTACCTATTGTGTCCATTTAGTTAGAACTTTTGAGGCCAAAATTACGTTGGTAGTGTATATGGTGTGAAGGAGGAAGTGTATATGAGTGTGAAACTTCTTTCTAGAGACTTAACCCTATTTCTTGTCCCTAACACTTTACAAACACTTATACTTATGAAGTGATTATCGCATTAAAGGTATGCTTTTCAATCTTGTAAATGCAATATATGTGCATTTTCGTGTTGCATTCCATAAATAGCAAGCCACTTTTTCTAAAAAGCCCAAAATAGAAAAGCTGAAACAATTTTTTTTTTTTTTTTTTTTGCGAAACAAAAATAGCTAAAACAAACTTATATGATTCATCTATAGAGTAGAACTTCAAAACCAAAACCAAAACCAAAACCAAAAAAAAGAAAAAAAAAAAAAAAGAAAAGAAAAAAAAGTTCACCTATATGTAAGTGAGTAAAACCTTCAGTCTGGATGTGGCGTAAATGGGCTAGTTTACGCCACCAATTAAATATTGCCACGTCAGTCCTTTATTGAAAGAAGCACACATGATTCAGACCTGAGGAACAACTCAAAAGCCTTAAACGGCTGAAGAACAACTCAAATAAACTCAAAATCCTCTCCACAGGATTCAAACCTGAAGAACAACTCCTCCAACGCCTAAACCCAGAGATGGCTTCTTCCTCTCTTTTGAGCACCGGATCTCCGCCGCTGGCGCCGCCGCACCAGACCTAAGATGTGTTATTTTCTGATTTTCTATTTCCCCAAGGTGGTGCAGCCTTGAAAATTATATGGAACTTTTACTTTGTTTCTCTCAATTGTGGCAATTTCAAGGTGCGGCAGCTCCAGCTCCAGAGACGAGATGTGTGGCGGCGCCAGCAGCACCAGCGGGGAGGCTCCGGTGCTCAGAGGAGATGAAGAAGTCGTATCTGGGTTTAGGCGTTGGAGGGTTGTTCTTCAGGTCTGAATCGTATGGAGAGGATTTTGAGTTTAATTGAGTTGTTCTTCAGGCGTTTGAGGATTTTGAGTTGTTCTTCAGGTCTGGATCTTGTGTGCTAGTGTGTATTACTCATTCAATACAGGGCTGACGTGGCAGTGTTTAATTGGTGGCGTAAATTAGCTTATTTACGCCACATCCGGACTGAAGGTTTACTCGTAGTAGAATCGTATAATCGTATCCCGAAGGCAACGCGGGATACGTAAAATAGTTTGCCGACAATAGAAACAAACTCGACGCTGCATTACTGTCGATACACACTCGCTCGCCTCTCTTTTCTCACTTCCCTTCATTTTGGGCCGTCTGATCTCCAATCAGGTAAATCCCCTTATTCCCCAAAATTTAACTTTTTAATCTAAATTTATATCCCTCAAAAAAATGTCCTTAATTCTTGTTCTAAATTAACGTTGTCAACATTCAAAATTTGTCAATCAGTACTTTTGAATTTTCTTACATTCGAACCCACCAAAAAAAAAAAAACTACTATTGTAAAAAGTCTCTAACTTTGTTTATTATTGTTGTCTGAATCCAATGTTAGAACAAAGTTTCACACAAACGAGAGTGTGCTTATGAAGATGGGTTTGTATAGATACACTAGTGAATTGTTACCTGAGAGACGAGGTGGCGGTGGTCCTCGGCGAGGAAGAAGGTTTGGTGGTCGAATTACTAAACAAAGGTTGTCGCATTGGGTCTTCGCGATTGCATTGATCTTCATAGTTTATTTGATAGTTTCCTGTGTAAGGATGTTCTTTTTTGGTGAGTTTTGAGGACTTAGAAGCTTTGTTTTTTGCCATGTACATTTTGTTTGTGTGTATAAATGTGTTGTGTGTTACTTGTTGTTTAGGTAATGTGGCAGATAAGAGAGTTTTGATATCGCGAGAAGGAGAAGAAGATGTAGTTTTGGGGTCTAATTCTGAAAGACCACCACCAAAAAGCAAACGTCGTAAAAAGTGTAAGAATTGCTGGCTTTGCGTAGTTTTTGTGTTGGTATTATTAGGTTCTATGAGTTCAATTTTGTGTGTTCAATTGTTGAATTGAAAATGAAGCTTTAGGATGAACCCTGTTAATGGGAAATACTTGATTGAAATGAAAATTGTGCGATTATTTCAACACGTGTTTAGTATGTATGGCGATAATGTTACTTCAAGCTGTGCAACATCATTTTATTTGATCATTGTTTTTCCAATAACGGCATCTTGCATAATAGGTTTTTAAGAAAAAGAAAATGGAAAAAAAGATAATCTTGCGATTGCAAACGAACAGCCACTTTGCCCTAACTGTCATCTAAATGCTGTCATTTTCGTATCCCCCACATCCACACAGCAACAAAGCTAATAATCGGAATTCACATATACTGTGATATAAGATATATGTGATCTTTATAAGCATTCTGTCTCTCAAGTGCCATGTGGGAGAAGATATTGAATTGTAGAGGGGCCTAATCAAATGTTAAATTACTTTTAAGGCAAACTCATTTGGGGAAAAAAAAGTACCAAATGCTTTTAAGTTTCTTAGAAAGATTTTTTGCGGACCAAAGCCATTAGATAGGTTTTGTTTTTTATTACATTTGAAAAAAATGAATAATTTCAATCTATAAAGAGTGCGTGCGGGGAGAATCTTAAAAAGGATCATGAACCATAGGATCTTTACTGCCAATCACAGCTCACCTATAAATGAAAAGTTTATTAATCACACAAGAAGTTACCAAAGACAGTAGACACTAATTTGTTACTATTGTATTATAATTATGTTACTTGTTTTCTATCAGAAAAAGAGAATCATTTAATACTTTTAGTCAAGAAATCTGTATCTCCATGTAAAAATTGAAAGAAGAGGAGGGCTTGGCCTTAACAAGGGAGGAAAAAGTAAGAGAAAAGAAAAGAGAAGACACACAAACCATAACACATGCTTTTGTAGAGGTTAGGTTTGTTTTGATATCATCATTCTAAATAAGACCTTCAAATGACCCACATGGCCACAGAGCACCTGAATAGAAGATAATTGATACCTTCTACTGCTCTGCTCATATTGCTAGAATTGTTCTGCTGAAAACCAAAAAAATTTATTAATCTTTGCCAATTAAGGGATATAGGTTTAAGATGAGAACCAAAAGCGATGATTGTTAGCGAATAGTTGTCTTCATGAACTAGAGGTTTCCTTCTAACAGTTCAATTGGTGTGTGTCCCTCCCCCCACCCCTTCAATTGTGTGCCTCTGTGTGTGTGCATGCAATTGTTTTCCTTTTGAGTTTTTTTTTTTTCTTTTTCTTTTTTGGGGGGGTGGGGGGGGAGGGGTGGTGGTATTGGGAAATGCCAAAATGGTGTTGGAATGCGAGAATTAAGATGTAGCACCAGAAGGGATGGAGCTTGGTATTACACTTTTACCCATATGTTTCAGACTGTCCAGCTGCTTACAAGCTTCCGACAAATTGGCCAAAGTTTGCTGCATTAATTAGATAATAGATCTAATGGTACAACCAGACACAAAGTAAATCTTATCACTTGAATTTTTAATTTCTTTAAAAATCAAAAATACTTTATCAGCATTGACACATTTCCTCTTTGCAGTCATATTAATATATGCCCATATTCTTATAATGATGCAAACGATGTCAAGTGGAATTAATTCAGTTATTTCTGCATATATATTGAGTTTTAGTGCTAATGCCTCATCATTCCCTCTATTTGACTTAATCCTTGTGACTTTTCTTCCATTTATTCATCATTCAGTTTTTCCTTGCGAAGTTGCATTTGCCAAATCAGTTGATGATCTTGTTGAACCCAAGGATCTTATGAACTTCACACAGTTTTTACTAGAGTATGTTGACAGAGAGGAAATATATCAGAACCATTCTTTTGAACCCAGATTTGGAGGTCTTCAAACTCTTGCAGAAAGAGAGAAATCCTTCTATGCAAGAAATCAGACACTTCATTGTGGTTTTGTCAAAGGACCACCTGGGTACCCAAGCACTGGATTTGATATAGATGAGGTGGACAAGGCATACATGTATACCTGTAAGGTTGTAGTATCTTCTTGCATTTTTGGTAGCTCCGACTTTTTGAGGAGGCCCACACGCGAACTGGTAAATGAGCTATTCTTTTATTTTGTTTCTATCATGATAACATGAAGTTAAAACAATTTTTAGTCAAACACTTAGTAACTTATGTTTTTCTAGTAGCTGGTTGCTGCTTAAATTATTTTACTCCATTTAGCTTTTTCATTCAACTAGCATCATTTTATTTTCTTCTTTCTAAATCTGTAATATCATACAAACTATGTCCACCAAAATTATACATATTTTAATGAAAAACGACTACTCATAAGAAATGAGATTTGAGGCTCAACATTCATTTTAATCAATAATCATATTCCATTCAGATTTCACTCCTTTGAACCATTCTCGTTTTCAATTATAATTGGAAAAAATATATCTTAATGTACCCTTGTATACTCCTTGTGAACTAGGGTGTCCCCTTGCATTGTGACATGCCTGGAATTCCCTAAGAAAGTCACCCTCTTCTGTTTTATTTTCAAAGATTTATGAGCTCTAATGGTTGATATATGCTTACTTATATGCTATAATCTTCTTGTGCTGAGGATCATGGGCAAATTAATGTTTGAGTATGTCATAATCATAAATGTGGATTCCATTTGGCTACTTTGTAGTAGATTTAGGTTAATATGCCTATCTTATATACTTTCAGTGATGTTCAAATATTCTCTTTTGCTGCAGATCAGTGAATATTCTCAAAAAAATGTTTGTTTTGTTATGTTTGTGGATGAGCAAACGTTCAAAGAACTATCATTAGAAGGAAATACTCCTAATGATAGAGGATTTGTTGGTCTATGGAGAATTGTTATTGTGAGGAACTTACCATATGAGGACATGCGAAAAACTGGAAAGGTGCCAAAGTTTTTGTCACATCGCCTCTTCCCTTCTTCTAGGTAATTTAAACCTATGGACACAACAAATTTCACAATTGCTTTTCACAACTGTTGAGATGGCAGGTTGTGATTCCCATGTGAAAGTGATGTTGTATTAATCACAATTTGCCACTTCAACAAGTTGTGAATTTTTTGTTGTCTTTAGCATTGTTGATTTGAACCATGTTATAGCCATCTACTTTTGGTCCTTCTCTTCGTAAATCCAAGTTTTTCTTATATTCGGTGTTTGTTTGAAGGTACTCAATTTGGCTTGACAGCAAGATGCGACTTCAGATTGATCCAATGCTGATTATTGATCACTTTTTGTGGCGAACAAAATCAGAATATGCCATTTCAAACCATTATGATCGCCACTGTGTCTGGGAGGAGGTACTCCAAAATAAGCGTCTAAATAAGTACAATCACACGGCCATTGATGAACAGTTTACATTTTACCAATCTGATGGACTCACCAAGTTTGACCCTTCAGACCCAAATACTCCTCTTCCAAGTTGTGCGTGTCATTGATGTTTCTATTCATTGGGAGATTGTCTTTTACCTTGATTTGCGATATAGTCACCATCAACCTGTGTGCTAATATGGTGTCCTTTAACTTGCAGATGTTCCTGAAGGTTCCTTTATAGTACGGGCACATACACCAATGTCAAATTTATTTTCTTGTCTATGGTTCAACGAAGTTGACCGATTTACTTCACGTGATCAACTAAGCTTTGCATATACTTACTTGAAGCTGAGGAGAATGAATTTAGAAAGACCATTTTACTTAAATATGTTTAAGGTAACACATTTTCTTTTAGTGATTCATCGTAGTTGTCTCTGTATTATTATAATTTCTATGTCATAGATTAAGTAATTTACTTTTTTCAGGAGCTGTGGCTAAAATGGTTCCTAGAGCTACTCTAATCATACATTTGAAATATGCTGATTTTGCTGGGATTGTAATATCTGAGCAAACGCTTAATGTGTATGAAATATGTTGATTTTGCTTTGATTGTAAGATCTGAGCAAACACATAATGATACATCTTTAATGTGATGTTTTCCCGGATGCGCTTGGAACTTGGAAGCAATTGTAAATGAAAATGACTTCTAATTAACCTCTTTAAACGTGTTGCTTTTATATCTTTGAAACTATAAGCATGCTAATATTGTAGTTGGCTTGTTATGCATTTTGTTTTTATTTTTTTAAAATGTATGCAGGATTGTGAGCGCAGATCACTAGCAAAGTTATTTCGACATAGGGCTGCACCATCTCCTCCACCTCCTTGATCAATTGAAAATTTAAAATTCTTTGAGGTTACGCCTGGTAAGATTGAGTTGATTTCCATTTTCTTTTTGTAATTCTGATTGCTTCGAGACGTGTTTTATTCTGTTCTTATGTGTTGTCATAACAAACCTTTATGATTGAACAATGAGATTATTTTAATAGGATTATTATGATTGGACTTTGGTGGAGTCTCAAGCGTCATTTCAAAAATGGATTCCAACTTAGCATCACTATTTAAACTCAACTAGTAGAGTTTCTGCACATATGCACTTGTTATTAGTTTAATTTTTTTGACAAAAATTTGTAACCTTTATTATTGTATTTTATAGGCAAAATTGAAAAACAATAAGTGTGATTTGAACATACTATTATGTTTAAAAATGTATGATATAGTGATTGATATATAGGCATGTTTCACGCTTAATCAAGAATGCAAATATCATTTTGATAAAATAAAAATGCAAATATTCTCTCACTTTTGTGGGGTGTAGAAGAGCCAAAGAGGTAATTGGTAGGCAGCATAAACCCTAATTTTTTTTTTTGGGGGGTGAGGCTAATTCCCAAACTTGAATCTGCAAAATTTCGCTTTTGGTAGAAGGCAATTGCCATCGCACCAAGACCCGACCTCTTACACCCAATTTACTAGTAATTGTATCTAACAGGAATTTATGCCTTTATTGATTATTTTAGATCACATGGAAATCAAATCTCTGCATATCGATTCCTCTAAAATCAAAGGCAATGGGGAAGGGAAGGAATAACAAACTAAAAAAAATCAAATATTCCAATGGTTTGCTGATGATGAGAGACTGAATATTGTCTTCACGTTCTATTTATTTAATCAGCAAAAACTGACTACTGGCTATTAGAACTAAGAAAAGAAATAGAATATGAAAGAAAAGATCAGATAGTGAACTAAAGTACTAAACTGGTAGGGGAATGTACCATTATATTATCTGCAATCCTTAGAAGCAACAGAAATATTAGCCCTTTGAGATGTCATGGCTGATGGATGCTATTGCATGACTTATTTATTTTTTATTTTTTATATAGGCCCAGATAGTTTCTATTTACAGATTTTATAAAAGTTCATGACGGTACTTATATCGTCTATTATGCAGGGATGTGTACTGAAGGTATATAGGGCTGTACCGTGAGTGGCTTTTTTCCTTTTCCCACTTCCCAGAATCAACTTCAGTGGAAGGTGGACCATAACCAAGCCATATTCTCTAGCTTCTTTCCTTGCTGCCAATGAATGTTTCAACTTTCAAGACTATCCTATTTTATAAGAATGCAATGGGATTCAATTTTGGCCTTACAAAATAGTAATATATAACTAGTCACGAATTGTAGTTTGGGAAGATAAATACGATTGTGTTTGATTCCCATGAGATTCTCCAAGAGTGCAGGGCAGACTGTATTAGGTTTTAATTTGCTCTACATTATCATAATCATGGGGCCTAAAAGGATAAAGGAAGGCTAAAAAAAGTTAGGGAGCCTTTCCCATTCTACTTTGTATTACTTTTTGTGAATATATATTTAAAAAATTACCCTATAACTGAATGAATACATGGCTTTATGCCTTCTCTTTTGTTTTTATCTATTTATTGCATAAATTTTGTTTTGATGTTTCTTGATTGTGTGTGTGTGAGAGAGAGAGAGCCTAACTACTTGTACGTTTGCAAGTCATGCTTTTTATGAAGATTTGAACTCCCATGCCTAACTATTTGTCATTGTTTGTTACAAAGAAAGTCATGCAATTTGCATCCATTTCTTTACTCGTGTGATATGCATTATTGCTCACACCGAGACTATCTATAAATACCAGCTTAAGCACTAGCTTGTACAGTCAATAAAGCAAATAAGCCAATTCTTTTAGCCATATATTTGCTCCACTAGTTTCCTTGATCTCTTTTAGAGTGAGTAAACAATTGTTTGTGATAATTGAAGGCAACTAAATGGATTGGCATTGTCGACTGCTTTCTATTTGGTTTCCTCCAGTATCTCATGTCCAACATTAGGTTCGTATGCGTAATCTAATTCTTGCTGAAAGAATAAATATGCAAATTGATAATGTCAAAGTTGTATGTGAAGATTGGAGAGAACTAAATAGATTGACATTATTGGTACATTCTATTTAGTTTTCTCCAATATTTCATGTCCAACATTACATTCGTATGTGAAATCCAAGTCCTGTTGAATGAATGAATATGCAAATTGATAATGTCAAAGTTGTATGTGAAGATTGGAGAGAACTAAATAGATTAACATTATTTGGTACATTCTGTTTAGTTTTCTCCAATATTTCATGTCCAACGTTACATTCACATGTATCATCCAAGTCTTACCAAGGAATAAATAAGCAAATTGATAATGTCAAAGTCGTATGTGAGGATTGGAGGAAACTAAATAGATTGGCATTATTTGGTGCATTATGTTTACTTTCCTCCAATATCTTATATCCGTTAAATTGAGCCTTATTCTTATACATATGGATAAACAGATGAGGTGGATTATTTCATTAAAATAATTCTTTCAATTTTCACATTCAAGTTAATTTCATTTACTTCTCAAAAAAAAAAAATATGAAGTTAATTTCATTTAAATTTTAAAAAATAAAGAACTTGTTAAAAGTCATTATGGAAATGAAAAAAAAAAGCGTTATGAAAATGTGTCAAAAACAAGTTGATTTTTGGTATTGAGTGACCTATAGATGAGATTGATTTTATTTTTTATTTTTTATTTTTTTGGGTTAGATATAATAGGATTTGAACTTATGGTGTCCATGTTATAATAATTATTCTTTTTCATCGTGTCAAGACACTAATTGATTTTTTTTTTTTTTTTTTTTTTTTTTTGTAAAAGGTGAGATTTGAAAATAAGTCTTTTATTTAATGACATTTGAAGAATTAAGTTGCTAAATTAACCTTAACTAAAATGCTTGAATTATTTTTCTTACTTCATTCTTAGTTTGCTCCACAAGTAAATTAAGATAAGGTACTTAAGATCTTGTAACTTAGCAGTATCACTTGTTTGTTTTATGAGAAGAACTAGTGTTTGAATCCTTCGCTCATGTTTGGTATAACTTACAGTATAAGTTATAAGTATCATTAAAAAAAAGGAGAAAAGCTTTCAAAAAAAAAAAAAAAAGGAGAAAAAAAGGAAAAAAGAAAAGAAAAAAGGCAAGGTACCAAGATGGTGGTCAAACATAGTCCGCAAGGGCTCAGCCCAGCCTAAAATAACAAAACTTGGGCCAAGAGAAAAGGCCCATTAGGCTGGGATGGGCTCACATTCTAAGGGTTTTAATTTAATTGGGCTGTATATATGTATATAGCAGCCCAGAACATGAAGCACCTGGGAATATCCAAAATCCAACACAGAGAGCTCAGTTCCGTCAGCAATGGAAACATGTTTGATGAAATGCTCTCATGGAAGTGCTCTTTTCAGAGTCCTCAAACCTCTCAGTTTGAAGCTTCCCAATTCCATTCATTGCTCTTCCATGGCCATCCACACTGGTTAGGCTCTCTTAAATTTCTCTCTTTCACCATTATTAATGAATAATAGTTTTGACTTTATTTTTATTGTCTTTGCCTTTTAGTTTTCAAGCTAAAGAATACTTCATTCACATACTGAATTATGCTTTAATATGAATAAATGGGACATGGGTATTTGTTAAATTGGTCTTCAGTGTGCTGAGCCTTTATGTGATTAAGTTTTTCGGGCACTATTTTAACATGGGTGGTTGTATATTCTGATTCTTTTTTGTTTTATTTTTTCTGGGTAGATGGGGGAAGATGGACTAAGAGAGCATATGATACATTGTTGTTGGATGCTGGAGGTACCCTTTTGCAGTTGGCAAAGCCTGTGGAAGAGATTTACGCCACCATTGGCAGTAAATACGGTTAGTTTAGTTTCTTTATACATACATACATACATACATACATACATATATATATATATATATATATAGAGGGTTCATAACCTTTTTTATTTAGATTAATATTTTGAAAATTCCACCGTTGGATTAAAAATTCTCTTTGTTCTTAATGTGCACCTCAAATTTTGTGTTATGTTAATTACTATCTCATCCATAAACTCGTGTTTTGCATATAATTTTTAAGTTAAAATACTTTTAAGTGTAATATTTTCAACATACTTGTTCAATAAAATATTATGGAGCGGTGTAACATTGCAAAGAGTTAGACCAATTGTTACTTGAACCTTTGAGTTAGTTTTGGAAGGGGAGATAAATATGTTTCATGGTTTGTGGTCCCAAGCTGTTTGTGCTACCTCTTGGGGTTGTGAATATGATTAGTATTTTCAATTTTGGTTATGATTTATTGAGCTTTGTAGGAATTCTAACTGAGCAACCAAGCAAAAACTATACCCTTTTAGCTCAAGTGGTGGAATTGTGTGAGTTTGTTTATGTGACTTTTGTGTAAACTGATTGCCAGACCTATAAAAAAAAAAAGGTGTAAACTGATTACCAGAACACTAAATTATTGTTGCAATCCTCATTTTAATTGAAGTGCATAACTTATTATTAGGGATGGTTAAAGTCAAAAGAAGAGAATGCATTTAGATATACAATATGTGTGAGAGCTTGGAGTGTATTGATTTATGCTAGTTCTACTGTCTTCTAAGTCCCAAGACTTAGAGCCGATGAACTAAAAGGCATTTGTAAGTTGTAACTACTCATAGGACTTCCAAGACTCATAATGTTTGAGCAGAATTATGTAAATATTGTCCAGTTGCTATAATTCTTGAGCTTTCAGCTGTCATTCAACCACTCTGGAAGTTGTAGGTCATAGTATTAGTGGTTGGGTTATTTTTAAATTATTTTCTGAGAGGGTCATCCATTGGAACTTTTGTTGGATGTGTTGCCTTGTTATAGCTTGCTTCTCTTACTTGGAGTAACCACATCCTGGTATCAATTGACTTTAATTATTTTTTAACATAATTTTCATTAGTCTAATCATGATTCCAATACTTTTAGTATCTTAAATTCTTGATCACAATTTTGAAACATTTCCAGGTTTGTCTGCAACATCAGCTGAAATAAAGCAAGGGTTTAGGAGAGCTTTTGCTGCTCCATGGCCTGAGAAGCTTCGTTACCAGGTCTGTATGTGTCTTGACTCTTGAGACAGTTTAAGGTGTACGATCTTTTCCTTACTTTGAATGGGGGTATTCATTTTTCTAGATTGATCCTTGATTGTGCTACTCTAGTTAATGTTTGAATCATTTGTAGTTTCTCCATCGAGTTTTGTGTCTCAAATTAGTGCATTCTGACCATGCTGTTTCTCAAGCAACCACTTGATAGCTTTCTTGTACTTACAATACATGAATACTTTTGATGCATACCGATTTTGATGATACCCCTCCTGCTGTAGTCAAGCACTTACGTATTTTTCTTTAGAGTCTCTCTATAGGATTTATTTATTTTAAAATTTTTAAAAAAGATCTTAAAGAAGAGGATGTTGATGCTTTCAAATAGGAATGTATTTGTGTCACTAGGAGTATGATGCCATAAAGTATAAATCATTGAAGTATTTATATTGTAGAATACAACTGACACTTTAACAAGGAGCTTCTTTCATGGAAAGTAGCCATGTTTTTGTATAACATAAAAGGTGGACCATGTTTACTATCACAGTTCTATGTGAAGCAGAAAACAAGACCTTTGCAGTCAGTAGTTAGAGGCCCTCTTGTAATATTTCCCCTTTTCAAGGAATGATTTTCATATCTGTTAGACTCTGCATCTCTTTATATTTTCCTGATTGCCTTTTGATTAGATATCTGAAAAATAATTCATTTCACTTGGTACTTTAATGAAGAAACCAGTTCCCTTGATATAGAAAAAGTGTTGACTGTAGTTATTTACATTATCGACAGGGAGATGGGAGACCATTTTGGAAATTGGTTGTTTCCGAAGCCACCGGTTGTGCTGATAATGATTATTTTGAAGAAGTTTATGAGGTGATATTTCTTAAGACCAATTGCCCAAAGTGCTTATTTCCTAACCATAGTGCTGGGACTGTATATAATTTATGCAGTACTTGATATCATAACAGACACTTTTATCTGAATTTTAGTAGTTGCTCTTGTCAGTACTATGCAAAAGGTGATGCATGGCACCTTCCAGATGGAGCTTATGAAACAATAACCCTTCTCAAGGATGCTGGAGGTCATATTCATGAAGTATTCTCCTTCTTTATCTATTATTGCTAATACTAATGAAGTCTAGTGTTCTCAAATATATGTTTTTCTTGCTATTTTCTATTTCTAATGTGATGTGCTATGATACAGTTAAGATCGCTGTTGTCTCCAATTTTGATACCCGTCTAAGGAAGTTGTTGAAAGACCTGAATGTTTTAGATCTGTAAGTATTAGCACTTCTGTTTGCTGTTTCTTAATATAAACAATTAAGAATATTTTTTCCATAAATGGGTAGTTTACCAAATTTGGTTTATTGAATAAGTTTACTACAAATGTCTCCCCTTTGCTCTAAAAAAAGGTTGGAATGCTACCATGTAGGAAGGGACAGGGATACCTAGACAATTTTTAATTCTTATTAAAACGTTTTTCTTGCTTTTCTTGTCAGGTTTGATGCTGTTATCATATCTTCAGAAGTTGGATATGAAAAACCAGACATAAAGATATTTAAAGCTGCTTTAGGTACATAGAATCACCAAATCACCTTTTAAGTGTATGTGGTACTCACCTAAATTTTGACTTAGTCACCACTGTGTGTATCCATATCGTCTGTGCTTGGGAAATGATCAAATATTTGTTTCATTGTTGAATGGTAGGAAATCTGTTTGGGTCAAAACATCAGTGATATGGTTTTTGTATCCCCCCTGTAAATGAAATGACCCTGGTGCATCATGTAGGAAATTCCAACAAAAAATTTACTTTTATAATAGAACACTGAAGCCAATCTGAGCATCTTTACCATTGGAGTTACAATTCAAGAATTCACGGGGTGCCAGCCTATCATGGCCCCATTTACTATGATGCTATAAATCAAAGATTATATTAAAAACAGTGTGAATAATTTCACGGGCCCTTATATGCTGGTAGGAAATCTGTTTGGGTCAAAACATCAGTGATATGGTTTTTGTATTCCCCCTGTAAATGAAATGACCCTGGTGCATCATGTAGGAAATTCCAACAAAAAATTTACTTTTATAATAGAACACTGAAGCCAATCTGAGCATCTTTACCATTGGATTTACAATTCAAGAATTCACGGGGTGCCAGCCTATCATGGCCCCATTTACAATGATGCTATAAATCAAAGATTATATTAAAAACAATGTGAATAATTTCACGGGCCCTTATATGCTGTTAGTGTCACCTTTTCACGAACACACTAAACAAACATCCCCCCCCCCCCCCCCCCCCCCCCCAAAAAAAAGAAGAAGAAGGGAACTATCTTTATAGAAGTTGATTTTCTTCATGAACATTGTCAAGTGTTGGTAAAAGAGAAAATAGCTTAATTGTACTGTCATAAAGCCTAACAAGAATCAACTAGTTATGAAATATACCATTCATTAAAAATCATACCAAACTACATGCAGATGAAATCAAGCCTCTGTTAGTACCCTTTTTTTTTGCTTTTGCTGTATATCTTTTTGTGTCTGAGACAAGATCGTTTTATCTTGTGCAAATGCTTAAACATATCAATCCATTGTCACAATGTGCCGTTTCTGTAGATCAAGTTAATGTTAAGGCCTGCAAAGCAGTACACGTTGGAGATGATCAAAAGGCAGATAAGGAAGGGGCCAATGCCATTGGGATAGATTGCTGGTAAGCACCTTTTGTATTCGTATGCAATCACTGCTCAGGATAGAAAATCTTTTTGATACAACAGCCCCATATTTGCTGTTAATTGGCTGCATCCCATAACATCCCTTCTTGTTGTGAGTCAAAGTAATAAGATTTTATTTGTCGTCAGCATGGGAGTAGTAAATGCATGGTATTAAAAATTATATTATCTTGGTTTATCCATAATGCATTCCATTGATCTTAATATGCAGGTTATGGGGAATTGATGTAAAGACATTCTCTGACATAGGAAACCGAATACTCATTTCTGAGCCGTAGCTTCCACAGATCTGAGTACCAGACTGCATATTTGCTAAAAGTAATATAAGTTTCTTTGATCCTCTTTTGCTCATTATCTTTCTGCGTATTATGAATGCGGCTTTGATGTCTTCATTGCTTAACATTTACCATTGCTTTGATAAAAATCGTGGACCTGACCTGAATGTTTAGTAATATGTTGCAGGAGTGATGGTTGGACAACTTCAATTACTTCAAAGGACAAAAGCTAAACGTATTGGATATTTTGAGGAATGATATAGAAATTTCTGTATTGAATAAGCGGTTTGTAATATCTCCCAACTATTAATAGATTTGCGGATACACAATGGATTTTTTTCCTGAGTTAGGATTTGGTGGATTACATTTGTCATTTTCATCCAGTCTAGTGCTATTACTTTGTCAACCATTCTTGAAATTTCTTCAGGAATCATCAAGAATTGAATTAATCAAGTGCAACTAATCCTCAAATTCTTTAGTGGCAAGGTAAAAAAGAGCACAAATGAGATGCTGCATCTCTGAAAATGACATTGTTAATCTATTTTCTTAGGCCTTTTGGAAACAGAAAGTCTAGGGATGCACATATTTTCACTACTATTCGATGTAGTATGTTGTGATTGGTGTATAATAAAACTGTATCCATAGTTAGCTCATGTGAAAGTGATGTTTCAATTACAATTTATCATCTTAATAAGTTGTGAAAATGGTCGTTAAAAATGTTGCCCCTAGACCCTAGCTTTGCTCTTTCAGAAAACTGCTGGATAGCATATTGCGTCCACTAAGGAACCAGTTTATTGGTGTTTTACTAAAAGTTGGTTAAAATATGGTTGTAATTAGAAAATATGAGGCTTTAAAAAGTTTGGTGAATAGATTCTAGTTGTCCATTAATAAAGCTTGAAGGCAGAAACGTTTTAGCATCATGCTGACTGCAACAGTGAGTTTATGGCCTTTACTTTCTGTACCTCTGGTAGTTGGTTTCCATTAATATCGCTTTCAATAACACCAGCTCATAATTTCATGCATCTGAGCACATTTACTGGTGAAACATATTTAAGTTCCTTTTCAGTTTTGATTGAATTATAATATTAGGTTAAATTGTTAAATAAATTGCTCTGGGCGCATAGAGGTTGCCACCTCCCCTCCTACGCAATTTTAAATAAAAAAAAAAAAAAACTGTTAAACAATGGGAAAATCATTTCTCTTTCTACCATCTCTACCTTACTGTGGACTGAAAATAACTGCGTTGGGCGACATGCTATTTTTGGTCAACGACACGTAGCGGTCGATGCCAGTAGTGCCTTTGCTCACACAAGGAACCCAACGAACCACTAGCCCAAATTGTCCCCCTTTCCAGATACTTCTTCAAGGCCACAAAGTTGAACCTATACAGGAACGCTTAGGGTTTTTTTTTTTTTTTTTTGAGAAGAAGGAACGCTTAGTTTATAATAAAAGAGGGACATAATAAGAATTTACGATTTTCTGAAATTAGCTTACTGGCTCATTTATGATACATGGGTCCACTAACTTTGCAATTTTTATTTTCGAAAGCCTATGAATGAGACGATAAGCTAATTTGTGAATATTATGAATGACAAGTGTCGAAGGGAGTAGGGGTCTGGTTAGGAACAAATCTTCATTTGGATAAATAGGTGGAGATAAGGTTGACTTGCTTCTAGACGTTTCTAGGACTTAAAGCTGTCTAGTCCCATTCATCTCTTCCTTGGAACCATTCTTCATCAATGTTAGCGTCTGGGTCATAGTTATGGTAATAGGGGTCATTGTAACCAATAAGAGGATTAGACATTTCCCAATGATCTTCATGTGGCCATTGTTGTCTACAAACTTTTGGATCAGTTGGTACTATTTCAGATAAGATTCTCTTATTAAGGGATTCTGCATTTGTAAGGGCTTGATGACAAGATACCCAAGAGGTGTCCATGTGTGAATGGAGAGTGTCATCTGGGTTAGTGACCCAATGCATCTCTGATGGGTGGAAGATTCATTCTACTCGGATATCATTTTTGGAATTGAGCTTAGCAATTAAACATCCACATAATGACATTACATACTTTTGTTCAGGTGAAAGTGAGTAAGGAGCTATCAAAGTAGATGTTAGGTCAGGGTTAGAGTTTAATAGGTGCTTTCAAGGTCTGAGGACGGACTCCTCAACCCCACAGTACATGAGGAAAAAACATTTAAGGGAAAAAACATCTTCTCAAAACCTTAGGTTAATAATATACCTACTTCTAGGTTGGACTCTTCTCAAAAAGAAAAAAAACTTAGATAGGTTGGACGAGTCAGTAAAAAGAGCCAAAAGAAAAAACAAACTAGACAACGAACCAGAAAAAAAAAGGAAGACTCTGTAAGAAACGAAAAATAATGTTCTCCATTTCATGCTTTAGCGAACACTGTTAGATACATAAAATAATCCTTCAGAGAATTGGAGAGCAGGACCTCCCAAGTAGACTTCAAAGTGTTTTGCTGTGAGCCTCTAACATATGGGATCATTAGCTGGGTGTTCTTACTAGTGACCATCGAGGAATAGAGCCGAGACTCCTTGCAATTTAATACGAGAGACCTATGCTAACTATTGAGTATTTGAGTGTGATTATCAAGAATTGCCAGGACGAAGTAGTACAACAAATGGGGAAAGCAGGAATGAAATTTCATTAAAACCAATAGAACAGAGAAGAAATTTAAAATGAAAGGGAAGAAACAATTTCCACTTACTAAAAAAGTTACAATAGCAATCGCCCAGCTATTTTTCTAACATGAGATCAAGCCATGCTTCAGGCAAGATACCGATACAATTTCCTGTCACTATTATCCCTCTCCAAAAAATCCCGCTCGATTAGGGACTCAATCCGTTTCTTAATCTCTGTCGGATTTGCCAGGAACCGGGATTGCAACTGCTTTGTAACCTCGGCTATTATATTGTTATGGTCCAGCTGCCTCCTTGATTTCATGATCCTAACTATTGCAGCTTCAATCTGGGGCTTCCTGTCCTCCTCCACCCTCTGCCGCGTCTCCTGTTTTTCAGGTTCCGATTCCTTCTGTGCAACTACAGTTCCTATCTTCACCTTGTAGAATTTGCTTGTGAACTTGTCATTAACAAAGAATGCGTCATCCTCGCCAATGTCTTTACTCATAGGCTCTTTTCGAAGTACGTTCTTTCCCTTCACACAAGCCATGGACTGGAGACACCTCTTCAAATCTGAAGCAGGTATCTCAGTAGCCTGCTCAATCTCCTTGTAGTTAAGCCGATCAGCATTGTTAAACAGCATTAGTACACACATCTGATAAGTGGAGACATTCAACTCATGCTTCTGACCCTTCCCGAAGGTCGCTTTTATATCTGCTGTACCCATGTTAGTTTGCCAGGACAACCTTCGACCAGTATGAGTCCCCAGATAATATGCCCGAAACTTCTCACAAAGTACTGACATTTCAGCTGGCAGGTTGCATGTAGCACTAGGCTGTGTTGGCCAAGACCCTGTTGTCAGAACCTGGACCGTCAGTGTAGGGCCATCCCCAAGCTCAGGGTGGCTGGCATAAAACCCATGCATTGTATCCTGAGAGGTTTTCATGTCTGTAAACATACCCTCTAATTTTGAAGTAAATTGGTACCCACATTCTGTCTTGAGCTTAACTATCAAGCTTCTCTCTGCATCATCTGAGACAGTTTTCCCAGATAAAAGCCGCTTCGCCAAATGCTGTTTATAATACTTTTCAAATACATCTTTCTCCTGCAAGTAACGAAATAACATCATCACCTTGTCAAGTATAATCTCTACATCCTCCTCGCTAACCCCCTTCAGACCTTTGCGTAGTTTTTCGTCCACAAACAATGAAATAAACTCGGGAGAACGAGCATTCAAGTTAATAAAGTATTCGAAGGACGAATTTAGGGCATTCTGGAAAGTCTTGTCATTGTTAAATGATAACGTAATAATGTTATCATACTTGTCTTTCTCATCCAAGAGCCGCTGGACAAATTCCACTGGATCCTTGAGCCTTTCCGGGTCAGTAACTAGCTGCTTACCGGTCTCCCTGATGTGAGAAGTCATTACTTCTCTTATTTTTAAGAGGCCATCTTGAACCCGACGGAACAAAACATACATTCTTCCCAGGTCTTCATACTTATCGTCGAGAAGCATGTTTACCAAGCCAGAATTCTCCATTTGGATTAGTCTCACCATGTGGTTAGCAATCATCTCCTTCTCCACTACATTAGTTATCTTTGTTTCACTTTGGGCATCCAAGTAATGTGTCACTCTCTCCATTTCCTCATTTAGACGCCTCTCAGCTTTCTTTAGGTAATCTCCACAATCACAACACTCGATGAACTTCTGTGATTCACCCCTGTAAAACTCAGCCGAAACCTCAAGAAAAGGCCTCTCGAAGTCTCCTTGGTAAACAGAAGAACCTAAATCCATTAGCATCTTAATTATATTCCTCATCAGCCCCCTGTTAATAACTTCACCAGTCCGTTCTTTAAGTACTAGTTCAAGAAGTGTGTTCAACAGTCTAGTCTGAATCTTGCCGGAATGGATTATGTTATCTCTCCACAGGTTCATCCCAAGCTCATGAACAGGGGTCTTCTGGGTACTTGGAATGTAAGTTCTGTCCATGTACATAAGTATATCCCGGATCATCTGCAATGCCTTGTTATGATCATCCCATTTCCTGTGCAGTTCTTCCAGAAACAAACCTCCCTGTGCATCTTCAATAGATTTTGATATTTCTTTGAGATGTGAAGTCATAGTTGTAACCAATCCTGAGTACAGCTTATCGCCAAATTTGTGAAGCACCATGTTGTACGCATTTCTAAACCCATGAAAAACAAAACATAACATCAAAACACAGGTCCAATTTCTCTGACAAAAAAAAAAAAAAAAAAACAGGAACACAAAATCCCAGAACTGTGCCTTTTTTTGTGTGGGGGTGGGGGGGGGGGGTTGTTTGCAAACTTAAAGGCTGTCAACATCATATAATCACAGTGTTTCATCCATAATCGTCAGTCCAATGATATAGACATATCCCAAACTTCCACATTATTGAACTGGTTACAGGGCCCTGAGGGCTCTTGGCATGGCCAACACTCCACTAATACCAAAATTACACTAAAAACATAGTTTCAAGACCGGACCAATGCACCCCTGTTATGTTTTCCTGCTTGCCTTTATTAAAAAAGGAAAATAAAAAAAAGAAGAGGATAAACACCAGGGGAATGCCTTTCAGGCAGTTGGCTTGTTAAAAGAAAAAGGTAACAAAATTGCCAAAGTAACAGATATTAAAAAAATTGTTTGTAATTGCAAATTCTATTCAGTTTACTTGTATAGAGAAAGTGGACTAAAGAAAAGATGATAAGGAAAGATTTGTGAGACTTCGAGTTGTGTACAAAATCCCAGACACTCATGCACCCGGGGAGATTTGAACCCCCACCATACCCATCATCCCGTACTTATGGGGTGGAAGTCCCACATGCACAATATCTCAGACATTCATTCTAGCAAGAAACTCTTGAAAAAATGATAAGTATGCAACTCCATAGAGAAACTTTATGGCAATGAAAAATCATTTTTGCTTTGAAAAATCATTAAGCATCAGGAAAAATAATGCTATTTTTTTATTCTCTTTCTAACCATACACCCTGTGCCCTTAGTAATCTTGCAGCCTGGACATTCTGCCACTATATATAATGATTTTTTTTACCAAAGCATGCCACTCCGGACAAGAAGAGGTTATGTTGCCATTACCACTTCAGCAAAAGAACCAAGAAACTGAGGGAGAAGGATTGACATGGCTCTGAAATTGCCAGAACAACACCATGAAACTGGGTAGAATCTTAAACACAATAATGCATGTATCCTGATTGAAGATGCAGAAATTTGATGGTCCAGCGTTTTATTTTAACTTCCCAACCAGGGAAATATAACAAATGTAATTTGACAACAATGCTCCAACTGACTGACAGATTATGGCAGTAGCACATCGTCTAAAGATATCTTATAATCACTTCAGCAACGTTTTCTCTCTCCAAGATGCTCACATGCTATTGAAATAATTTTGCAACTGAATTCAGTTCAGAGGGTTTTGAATAAAAACGTTATTATCAACTTACTGCTATCCATGTACACTTCCGGTGTACCTGGGTATTTTGATTAATGAACTTTTGTTATTTATCCAAAAAGATATATATCAATTCAAAACTGAATCATCATTCAATTAGATTTCACATTTTTTATTTATTTATAAAGCCAAAGTTGAGAGAAAATCCAATTAGATTTTTCAATTGGAGTCCAATTTTGCTTCACTTGTCTCCTCTATTTTTTTTTTTTATAACTTTTTGTGCCAATTGAGTTAATATGGTGCGCAAATCAAAGAGCCCAATATTAATCAACCATTGAAAAACCAATCAACCTACAACTAAACCAATAAGAAAAAACCCTCAGTCCTCTCTCTCTCTCTTCCAGCAACATTTGCGTTTGTTTAATTGCCATAGTTTTTTGGCCATGGAAAATGCATAATTTCAAAAGCTTCCAACTTCTTCTAAAGAGTGCTAAGGAACCAAAAAATTATGAAACATGATAAAGAAATCACCTTCCTCAATGAAGACAGACAACCTGAAATCAATTGCTTTCAACATTGCCCCTTCATCCTTAGTAGACATCATGGAAAATTCTTAGGCTTAAGATCTCGATGCATCACACCCATGAAATGGCAAATACTGACAACATTCACAATGGCCCTACAAATACCTGAGGCAGCCCTCTCAGAATACTGGACTTGTGCTATTATTCTATCAAAAAGCTCATCCTGCAGCACAAAGTTCCATCACAAGGTGCACAGAGTACCTATCCTCATAAGCACCCCCAAATTCCATGATATTTGGCTGACCAGACGTGTTGCAAAATCTGAACCTCTCTCTTCATATCATCCCTATCATTCTTGGACACAAGCTTACGTTGCAGAATGGATTTGCAGGCATAAGTTTGACCAGTTGAGTTCTCAGTGCATAAATATGTGATGCCAAATTGATCTCAACCCAATTCTTTTCCAACAGATCACAAGATTGAAAAACATCCTATGCGATGCTGTCCTTTTCTTCTTCTTATTTCAAGATTTGAATATAAGCTATTTTTTCTTAAGCTTCATAATCTTGGCATATTGGATTGTGCTCCACTTATTTATTTGGGTGAATTGAAGTGTCCTCTACATGCTTGAGCATTTGGTCTTGCTAAAGATGGATTGATTCATAGAGTGGTTATAACCTCCTGCCCCACACGTTTTTTTTTTCTTTTCAAATTAACATTCATACTTGGTCATATTATGGGCGTAGTTCAATTCAGTCATATCACATGAAATATGAGGCTTTAGTCTCAATTATTTATCAAGTTCTCTAATGTTATAATCTGTTAAAAGGTGTTTCTTTTATGTCAACATTTTTGTGATAATAGTGGCCGAAGGGACCAAGAATGGACATCCCAGAAAAAAATTTCTGACCTTGATGTCATAAAGAGACTCTATCTATTTGTGGTGTTTTGAATTATAAGGCTTTCTACTGACACTGATGAAGCTGTTCTAAAGGATGCTTTTGGATGGCGTGGTGAGATAATTGAAGGTAATGTGGTAGATTATTTAGGTTGTAACTTATACTTTCAGGTTTAGATGACCTTAGATTTACTTGAGGGTATTACGCTGTCATATTTGGCAATTAAAATTGCATGTGACCACATTAATAGGAGATAAAAAGGGCATGGGCTAGTGCGGTTTACTTCTAAAACAATGGTCACCACAGCTCTAAAAGAAATGGATGTTCAGGTAAATTTAGTTTGGCATAATATTATTATTTTTGCCTTACAAATAGCCCTGTTAAGCGCCTAATCTTATATAAAAAAATAATGTGAATAACTAAACTTATGTTTGATGACCCTCTTCAGGGGTTGGATGGCAGAAATATTCGTGTGTATTATGCACACAAGGGATAACAACTTGGATCTCGGGTACAATCACTTTCAGTCATGAGGAATTTGATGTTAGGACCAAGTTTTACCTTCTTGGACACTATACTGAATCAGTTCCTCTAACATTTCTTGGCTCTTACCATGAGATCATTTGATGAAGCTCTTAGCTATAAGCTATCTGGTAGAGCTTATATATCTTAACTCTAAGAGGTGACCTAACCTTATTTCTATGGCCATTCTTTTGATGTTATGATGGAACCTAGAGATTTAGATCACGCTGTCTCGAGTGCAACCCCACCCCCCCAAAAAAAATGCATGCACACAGACATAAATATGCAAAATTGCAATTAATCTATAGTTTAAGATTGCAGGAGATGGAAACTTATTATAAATTCCTTTAATTTGAGCTTATGTGTCCTATATGTTTAATAACCCATGTTTAACATCAATAGTACGACTACAACTAAAAGTTTCGTGCGTAAGCACGAGTTACAAGCTAGTAATATTAATAGAAGTAGTAAAAAAAAGACAAGTCAATTAAAAAAGGTAAAGAGAGTACGGTTTAGGATAGAATTAGACTGGTGAAAAAGTACACTTGTGGCTGACCCTAGACTAATTTGTTGTAGATCCATAGTCGACCCAAATCTTGAGACTAAGGCTCGGTTGTTGTTGCTTTAAGACATGTGGCATTTAAAAATCTAACGGTCTTGGAAAACCACACAAAATCAAATAAATGTCACGTGTCTCACATGTAGTTAAAAATGAGAGGGGATCTCTTAGGACTTAGCGAAACATTGAAATTCTAATTTCTTAAGCATTCAAAAACCCATTCGGGGAATCCTAAATTCTCAAGAATAAAAAATCTAATTAAAAAATATAACCAACCAAACAACCCTAAGCACAATATTAACAACAACAACAAACCCTTACTACTAAATTTTTGTGGCCATCGGCTACAAATTCTCAACAGATTAGTCAGAGTTTGCCACGCGTATTCTTTTCCCCCATTCCATTCAATCCGATGTCATATTCTCTGTTACTTTCTTGATTGAAAACGTTTCCTCATTTACACTACACTCAATTTGAAAATGGCCAAAATTCTTTTTCAACTAGTTTTACCTAAGTTCAAAATTAAGTCTCATTTAAACAACATTTAATCATTTTGGTTTAAAAATTAATACAAATTTAATTAAAACACAGTCTCATTAAATGGTATTTATTAACCTCAACTAATTTGTCCTCTATCAGAAATCAATCTAACAAGCTAACCTAAAATCAAATTATTCAATTCCCAAACAAAAATTGAAATCAAACTATTCTCAAATAAACCTAATATTAAAAAAAGAAAAAGGCAGCAAGCATAGAATTGAATTGAATCGAAAAATTTGAGAAACCTGTAAAGCTCTTCGAAGCTGAGGCCACTAGCATTGTGATTGTAAATCTCGTGGATTGCATGTTCTAGAATGTTCCATGTCTTCTCTGCATATTTCGGATCCACCACAACCCGATGCTTGAACGCCTCTATCTGAAAATTCCTCTTCTTCTGATTACTCATCTTTTCAAAATCCCCCAAAAAAATCCGAAACAGGAAAAAAAAAAACGAAAACTCCGATATCTCCTTTTTTCTTTTTATGAATCGGAATCGGAACCGGAATTCGAATTCATAGAATCCAAAATCCGTGAATTCCTTTTTCCTTTTCTTGGGTTTAAATTTTTTTTTGTCAGATCGATGAGAAGCGGGATTCGTGGGGAAACTGGAAACCGGAAATTTACCGGGAGAGTTTTTTTTTTTTTTAATTGTTGGAGGGAAATGAAATAAATTATGGAATTCGGGTTTTATAAAATTTGGAGGTGAAAGGAGGTAATGGAAGCAAGCAAAGCAGGAGAGTTTGGTTTTTGGTTTATAACTTTATATAATAGAGAGGATGAAGGTGGATTTGTTCACAATTTTTGGTTTGTTTTATATATATATAGAAACGTTTCTTTTGAGACTTTTACACGTTTCAAATTTTTTTTTAAATTTTTTTTTTTTTTGAGTCATGCATGAGTATGTGTGATAAGTTATCGAGGATGGCTCGTTGGTTAAGTAAATGGACCTGAAGAAGTTGCCGTAAATTCGGAGATTCCAAGATATTTATTATACTATCGGTTTTATAAGTTTGTGCAATTTGATTCTTTTTGAGTTATGTGTGTGTAATGCATGTCATAGAGGACGTCCGATCGGTTAGTTTAATGGATTTGAAGAACTTGTTGTATATTTGAAGATTCCAAGTTATTCACTATACTATAGGTTCATAAGGTTTAGCAATTTAGTCATTTTTAAGTTATGTGTGTGTGATGTGTCATCAAGGATGCTTGATTGGTTGATTCAATGGACTTGAAAAACTTGCTGTAAATTCGAAGATTCCAAATTTTCTACTATACTATTGGTTTCGCAAGGTTTTGTAGTTTAATTCTTTTTAAGTTATGTGTGATGTGTCATCGAGGATGCCCGATTGGTTGACTAATGGACTTGAAGAATCTGTCGTAAATTCAAAGATTTCAAGTTTTCTACTATACTAGAGGTTCATAAGGTTTTGCAATTTAATTCTTTTGAAGTTATATGTGTGTGATGTGTCATTGAGGACGCTCAATTAATTGATTCAATGGACTTAAAGAACTTGCCATAAATTCGAAGATTCGAAGTTATCAATTTATAAGGTATTCACAATGTCTCGTAAGTAGAGAGTTGAATAATTGACCAAAATACTGAGATACCATTCTAAGTCTATGTATATATTTCAATGAGTTTATGTACACAATGAATTTCACACTTTCCTTTCACTAATGACTTGGTAATATGGGATCGGTGGACATTAAAAATGGTGTTAATTGTAGTTCCCTAATTAGTAAAGAAAATATATACTCATATAAATTGTCTCACATACTCCAAAAGAGAATCAATGTGTGTTTCGATTAAATTTCCATTGAAATGTTTATTTCTTATTTGCTCAAGGTTTACAAAGATCTAATTGTACCAATAACAAAGATTTTAAAATATTGAACATAAACAAACAAGTTAATAGAAGAAAAGAGCTAACTCAAACACATGTTATATTCAATGATAATAGTAGGATACTCCTATGAAAGTAATGTTGCTTTGATAGTCGAATCACAATTTGTTGCCTAAAAGAAGATATAGAAAAGATTCTGAAAATTTAGTAGTTTTTACTTTTTAGTATTTCTTAAAGAAAATGGCTAGTTTTCATTTTTTTTTAATAATTTTAAATCTAGATTTAAATTATTTAAATCTAGTTTTCATGTGTTGTAGTGGTATACTCTTGTCTTCAGCTAAGGCTCATAAGGCATAAGTGGGGCGTATCTTTCTTCGATGTGAGAGCAAGTCTCAAAAACTGCTCATGTCGCTTGAAAAGAACAAAATCATGCGGGTCCTTCGGCCTCAGAGCAGACAAACTGCTTGTGGGCTTAGAACAAATCCTCCCCCACAAAAAGACACTTTTGAGGGTAGTGCCCATCAAAGGTATTGTGCCCTTTGGGGTAACAAATCCGTGCGGTCGGAGCAAATCTCAAAAACTACCACCCAAAGTGGACAATACCTTTGATGAGTACTGCCCTCAAAAGCGCCTTTTTATGGGGGAGGATTTGTTCTAAGCCCGCAAGCAATTTGTCCGCTCTGGGGCTGAAATCTGTGCGGTCGGAGCAAGTCTAAAAAATTGCCACCCAAATAGACAATACCTTTGATGGGCACTGCCCTCAAAAGCGCCTTTTTGTGGGGGAGGATTTGTTTTAAGCCTGCAAGCAGTTTGTCCGCTCTGGGGCCGAAGGACCCGCATGGTTTTGTTCTTTTCAAGTGACATGAGTAGTTTTTGAGATTTGCTCCCACATCGAAAAAAGATGTGTCCCACTCGTATCTTATAAGCCTTAGCTAAAGGTAAGAGTATACCACTACAACACATCAATGAGATGTGAAATGCCAAAAATATGTGCCAGACTTTCTTATTTTGTAAAATAATATGTTTTGGATTTTAGTCACTTGTAGCATGGTGTTACTAGAGTATAGAACCCTCACCAGATATCGACATATTTCGTATAAGCTTATAAGTTGGTTAATTTTTAAGCTCGATTTATGTAAAATTTTAAGATCTTATTTATCTTAAATACAATTATGCTTTTATCTATATATAAATAAATAAATAAATAAATAAATAAATAAACCCACTTAAAAAAAAATAATATATCAGGGACTGGGGCCCAGTAGTTTTGGGCTCCATTGGGTAAATATAACTATGATATAACTGACACAACTTGTGAATATCTAGACAGTGAAAATTCTCGTGAGAGCTACAGTGAATAGTGAAGAAAGTCTCTGGAAGGTGTGAACAGTGGAAAATGGAAATTGATTGTACAGAACCCCCTCGTTCAAGGGAGGAAGAAGCTGAGTTAGGGCGCAGTATAAAGCGAGTCAAAGAGAATACTGGTGCCAAACAAGCATTTCAGCCTCGCACTCCGGTCAGCTATAAGGATACTTTGGTGGGAGAGATTCCCGGTGCCTATGAGCAAGCCTTCAAGTTTGATGTTGGGAGAACCTTTGAGGATGATACTGAGACTGATCTGGAACCGCTTATTGAAGGTATGGTTGACGTTTCCTTATCTAAAGAAACTTTAATGCGCATTAAGGAGCCTTGGTATAAGGCGTTGATTGTCAAAGTCTTTGGTAGAAGTGTGGGTTTCAGCTACCTCACTTTCAAAATTAATGAATTATGGAAACCAGCAGCCAAAATGGACTGTGTGGATTTGGGGAGGGATTTTTTTCTGATAAGATTCAGCTGTAGGGATGATTTTGATAAAGTGCTTAAAGGTGGCCCTTGGTTCATTGGGGGACATTTTCTTGCTATAAGACCGTGGGAGCCCTATTTTAAAGCTTCTGAGGCCAAACTGACTTCTGTGGCGGTGTGGATCAGATTTCCGGAGCTTCCCATTGAGTTCTATGATGGGTCTGTGTTGAAGGAAATAGGCAGTGCAATAGGCCCTGTATTGCGCATTGATGCCTACACGGCCTCAGGATCTCGGGGTAGTTATGCAAGGCTTTGTGTCCAGGTGGACTTAGAAAAGCCTCTCGTTAATTTTATTAGAATTGGGAAATGCAGGCAATTAGTGTTATATGAGGGTATTTCGACCTTGTGTTTCAGCTGTGGACGGCTTGGTCATACACAGGACAAGTGCTGCTATAGTATCAAGCAGAATGAGAGAAATGGTGAATTTGGAGAAGCTTATAAAAGGAGTGAAAGAAATGAAGAAAATGATGACACAGTGAAGACGCAGGAGGTTAGTCAAGGATCCCAACTCACTCCTAATTATGGTCCGTGGATGCTGGTAACTAGAAGGCGCAACCCAGTTCGCAATGGTCGTGGTTCAGCACAAGTCAGGGGCAGTGTGAATTCAGAAGGGCAAAAGGGGAAATTCCGACAAGTAGTGGATGGAGATATGACCCAAAAATCTCCTTTTGGGGCTCTAGATACTGAAGTGTCTGACTTGGCACGTGAGGATGGGACGTTTCTGTCACAGGAAGTTAGATCGGAGGATGGGGAGAGAAACACGTTGGTGTTTCAAGCAAGCCGTATGGATCCTACGGCTGATAATCAACAGAAACAAATAGAGATCACGCCCAGTAAAGCACTTCAGACTTCGAAAATAAGGCCATCTAAAAACATTGGGATTAAAAGCTCAAAATCTCTAAAACGCCAAGGTACATCTCCAGGAAATATTTCTCTGTCTAGCCAAGGTTTGGCCGTTCCAACAAGTACTTTAGTTGTCTCGAATGGAAGTAAATTTCCTAGGTTTGATGCCTCTTCCTCGGTCAGGATGGGCAATCTGGCACAGGAACAGGGTGATAGTAATTTCAGACGAAATGATCGCTCAGATAAGAGCTGCTCCGACGGACACTCCAGGTTGGTTCGATCAAACTCTGTGCAATGCCTGGAAGAATCTTTTTCCAATAACCCCCACCAGCATCAGAAACGGGGAGCTGGCCTTGGATCATCCAGCTTGGGCTCAAACACCCAACCCTTGGTGGAGGTTCATAACAGACACCCCGGTGCTGTCGTGGGAGGAGACAGAGACTTTAAGCAGACAGAGGAGGCCATCAGTCAAGCCTCACTTCGACGAATTAGGGTGGATCATTCAAGAAAGGAGGATTGTGGATTTCAGGGGAATGGCTTCGAGTCATATGGGGAACCATCCCACATTGAAATGGATTCAGATCCTAATACCAATCAAGAGCTGCGACCTGCTGATTTGCTGCAGAGAGGACATTATGGGAATTCTCAGATACATGATGGTATGGAAACTGGAGTGGAATTCGTCCAAGGATCTGCTGAGGAGGCTCGGGTGGTCCATGGTGGACAATGCTCTGATGAACCCTAGCCATGGGGAAATTCCGCTGGACCAATTTGTAGCCATGAATATCTTATTGTGGAACTGCAGGGGAGCTCTGAACCCCGACTTTAAGAGAAGGATTTTTGAAATGGCTATTAACCATAAACCAGCGATTATGGTGATTACTGAAACCAGAGTGGGGGGAGATAGAGCCGAGAGGATCATTGCGGACCTGCCTTTTGATGGCTTCATCACTACGGACACTATCGGGTATGCTGGAGGCCTTTGGGTGCTGTGGAATAAGGAGGAAGCTGTTGTCACTCGCCTTGCTGTTACGGAACAGGAGATTCATGCTACGGTGAAGGTATGTCATTCTAATTTGAACTGGTTCATTTCAGCCATTTATGCGAGTCCTCGGCTTGCTGAAAGGAGACTTGTGTGGTCTAACCTTATTGAAATTGCTAAACTCCACAATTACCCTTGGTTAATGCTTGGTGATTTTAATGAAGTTTTGAGTGGTGAAGAGAAATTTGGAGGGAACCCGATTAACTTGAATAGGGCCCTGGAATTTAAGGAGTGTCTGGACAGTTGTAATTTTCTAGATTTGGGCTTTGCCAGCCCAAAATACACGTGGACTAATAAAAGGCCTGTGTCGAGCCTTATTCTTGAAAGAATTGATAGGTGTTTTGGCAATCCTAGCTGGAGAATGCTATACCCTGAAGCTACTGTCACCCATCTCCCTAGAACCTTCTTGGATCATTGTCCTGTCTTAATTGACCTTTTGGGTAGTAAACCGGAGTCCAATAATAGACCATTTCGTTTCCATTCTATGTGGCTTCTGCACCCCCAATTTCCGAAGGTTGTTGAGGAAGCTTGGGCAGGGGAAAGACCTCTCCTCCCAGCCATTTCTGAATTTACTGTCAAAGTTAAAAAATGGAATTTTGAAGTTTTTGGAAACCTATTCAATAGGAAGAGAAGAGTGCTTGCTAGATTAGGGGGTGTTCAAAAAGCCATTGCTTGTCATCCTAGCGATGACCTTCTTAGATTGGAAAAAACTCTTATTGAGGAACATGCCTTGATAATGTTACAAGAAGAGGAATTCTGGGCTCTAAAATCCAGATTGAATGCTGCTACATTTGGTGACAGAAACACTTCTTTTTTCCATATCACTACTGTGGTTAGGAGGCAGAGAAACAAAATTCGATGTTTAATGGATGGGAATGGGGAGTGGATTTATGATGAGAATAAGGTCAAAGAGCATATACAGTCTGAATTTATTAAGCTTTACACTTCTGGTCTGAGTGTGGCTTATCTATTTTCACCTGTGTCCAACTTTTCTTGTTGCAAGCTGTCGGATGTGGAGATGATGAGGGTGGGTAGAGAAGTGAGTGATGAGGAAATAAGGGAAGCTCTCTGGTCCCTTAAGGCCTTCAAAGCCCCTGGACCAGATGGCTTACATGCTGGATTCTTCCAATACTTCTGGAATGAGGTGCAAGCTTCTGTCTGCCAGGAAGTTAAGAAGGCTTTTGTGTCCGAATCTATTCCAGCCTTTTTGAACACTACCTTAGTCACTCTTATTCCTAAATGCAACAACCCTGAATCTTTGGCTAATTTTAGACCCATCAGTTTGTGTAACTCTGTCTATAAAGTCATCTCCAAGGTTCTGGTGTCCAGGATCAGGCCTTTGCTTAATAAGCTCATGTCTCCTATTCAATCTGCATTTATCCTGGGTAGGAGAGGGGTTGACAATGTAATCATTGCTCAAGAATTATTATACACAATGGATAGAATGAAGGGGAGAGATGGCTATATTGCAGTTAAGGTGGATCTTGAGAAGGCTTATGACCGCTTGGAATGGAGTTTTGTGTACAATGTGCTTCAAGCCTTTCATTTTCCTGTTAACATAATTAATTTGATTATGAGTTGTATTTCGAACACATCCTTATCTGTTTTAGTGAATGGTTCTACTTTGGGGTCTATCAAGCCTTCAAGGGGCATAAGGCAGGGAGATCCTATCTCTCCATACCTGTTTATTCTATGTATGGAGTATTTAGGTTTCTTGATTGAGAAGAAATGTTCTAATGATTCGTGGTGCCCCCTTAAAGCATCTCGTGGGAATATAAAAATCTCCCATTTATTTTTTGCCGATGACCTTATCCTATTTGCAAAGGCTACTAATGAAATTGGTGATGTTATATCGGAGGTGTTAAATGATTTTTGCTTGGAGTCCGGTCAAAAGATAAGCTTTACTAAGTCTAGAATTTATTTCTCTCCTAACACTGAAGCTGAAGTGAGGGATCAAATCTGTGAAAAAGTTGGCATGTTTGAAACTAATAACTTTGGGAAGTATTTGGGATTTCCACTTAGACATAAGGGGATTCCGAGGAGGCAATTTAATTTTGTGGCTGACCGGGTTATGCAGAAATTGGCGGGTTGGAAAACCAAATTTCTATCTTTTGCTGGTAGAGCAGTGCTAGTAAATTCTGTGATGTCAGCTATCCCAAATCATGTTATGCAAGCTGCTGCCCTGCCTACTCACTTATGTGACAAACTGGACAAAATTAATAGAGACTTCCTATGGGGGTCAACTAATGAGAAGAGGAAGATGCACATGGTTGGGTGGGGAAAAATCATTAAACCTAAGGAAGAAGGTGGATTGGGTATTCAGTCAACTAGAGCTAAGAATCTTGCTCTTTTGGCTAAACTCAATTGGCGTTTGTATCATGAGAAAGAAGCCTTATGGGCTCGGGTTCTTTTGAATAAATATTGCTCTAATGCTAGAATGAGGTCTAGTAATCCTGATGGTCTCCCTTCTTCCCCTAACTGGAAGGCAATTAAAACTGGCTTCCCTACCTTCTCCAAGGGAATCTGGTGGAGGGTTGGGAATAACCCTAGGAAGAATGTATGGTTGGAGAGATGGATCCGTGGGCAAGGCCTAAGAGAATTGATTGAGGGACCGCTGACCAGGGAAGAGTTGCAACTTACCATTGCTGATTTCCAGGGCAACCCTGAATGGAAATGGGATAGGCTCTCATTTGAGCTGCCTCCCTGCATAAAAGAAAAAATTAGAGCTATTCCTTTTCAAGAATATGGCAGTAGTGAGGATACTATGCTGTGGAAAGGCACGAAGGATGGTGTTTTTTCCACTAATTTAGCTTACCAACTTGTCATCTCAGATGGGGGTATAGAGAACACATTCAAGGGTACTTGGATATGGAAACTTGACACACTGCCTAAGATCAGAAGCTTCTTCTGGCTGTGTATGCATGAAAGTGTTCCTGTGAGGGAGGTGCTTGCGGGTCGTGGCATTTCCTGCAACACTTTATGCCCTGTATGTGGATTGCAGAGTGAATCCATCAACCATTTACTCAGAGAGTGCCAGTTTGCTCTCTATTTTTGGTCTAGGCTGCGGGTTCCTAATCCTTACATATCCAGTCAAAGCCAAAATCTGGCAGATTGGCTCTATGATAATTGTCATTGTAATCATAAGCACTATAGTAGTATTCCTTGGAGCATGATCTTCCCTTTTGCCGTTTGGTCCTTATGGAAACATCGGAATAAAGTTTTATTTGATAATATCCCTCTGAATATGAATCTCCATAAATTTTGTCTTAGTCAGGCCTTGGATTTCTTCTTTTGTGTTGGGAAGGCGAGGAAGATTAACCAAAGAAGTTATATCCAGGTGAGCTGGACCAAACCACCCGAGGGGTGGTTTAAACTGAACTCTGATGGTGCTTCGGCTGGGAACCCAGGCAGTGCAGGTGGTGGAGGGTTGTTAAGAAATTCCAACGGACACTGGGTCAAGGGTTATGCGAGATCAATTGGCTTTACTTCCAGTGTTGTTGCGGAATTGTGGGCTCTAAGGGATGGTCTAAAGCTGGCTCTAAGTGAAGGAATTCGAAGTCTAATTGTGGAGTTAGATGCAAGAGTGGTGGTGGACCTTATCAAGTCTGATGTGGTTTCTGCTAAATCTTATTCTCCTCTGCTGTGTGACTGCAGGTGCCTTCTAAGGGAGTTTCATCGGGTTCAAGTGCAGCATGTATTTAGAGAAGGAAACTGTCCAGCTGATGCGCTGGCAAGATGGGGCTGCTCTATGAATAGTAATTTTGCTGTGTTTGATACCCCACCAAGTGCTGATATTTTGTGTCTAATTAATTCAGACTTGGCTGGTGTTTGTAATGTTAGAACTATTAGAAATACTTGTAACGGTCTCACCTCTGGTGTGGGATAACCTTTGTTTATATATATATTCCCCTTAACCAAAAAAAAAAAAAAAAAACTATGATATAACTTTTTTATGGGTGAGTTTTAGCCCAATGATTTTGGGCACCTGGCGAGTTCTTACATGTATTCTACCTTTTTATAAAAAAAAAAAAAAAAAAAAAACAACATTTGAGTTAAGTAAAATGATGCAATATATTGTCAAATTAATAGTCAGTTGAATTGACATATTTAGGCTCAATTATCTCATCAATGGAGACTAGCCTAATACGTTACAGTTACTCCCACATCAACTCAATGGCCGCGATATATCCCATCAAGAACTATGGCAATTATTAGCCCAAGTACTAGATGGGTTGTCACTCTTAAGATTATTAAATACCATATCTTGGAGATAGCCTGCAATCATGCTGTTTATGCTCATAATGTCAAACATGTGACGGCATTTTTTATTTTTATTTTTATTAACATGCTACTAACTCTGGAATTATAGTAGGGACACAATTTTTGGTATAATTTTGTACCATAACCTGTCATATGACGAATTGTGATTAGTAAGAGTACGTTAGTGGGTCATGTGGGGACATACTCTTACTAATCACAGCTCGTTATGTGAGGAATTATGGCATAAAATTGTACCAAAAGTTATGTCCCTAACATAATTCACCATTCTTTAAAAAAAAAAAACCTTGATTTGAAAATGTCATTATTAACATGTTGCTAACCCCGTTGAATCTCACAAAGCTTTGCCTCAACTGTTACCTATTAGATTCTAAAAAAAAAAAAAAAAAAAAAAAAACTGTTACCTATTAGCTCTTGAAGGTTTCTTATTATGATGTGATGTGATCTCTCTTCTCAGACTTAGATGTTGCTTTTGTGAGATTAAGGTCCTTTGGTACACTATCTTAAATATGTATTTTCAGTTTTTAAATAACATTACATGTATTTTTATATACTTTTTTATCTATATGTATTTTAAAAAAAACTAAAAATTATTATTTAAACACACATATCAAATGACCCTAATTATTTGACCTTTTTGGTATAGCAAAAGATGCAACAAATTATTTGACTTTCTTGTCTATGATAGCCCGTCTAAATGGGCATCCAAGCATTTTGTTAAACTTTATATGAACAGGAATTAATCCTTTTTACATTAAGGATTAGTGCCTATTTGGTAAGATGATTTAAAACCATAAATATATATATATATATATATATATATATATATATATATATATATATATTTAAGTAAATCACTTTGAAACCTCACTTTTGATTATTATATTTAACATTTTTCACATCAATGAAGTAACAAGTTACAGATTTTCATATTGTAGACAAGCCAACAATGGAAGGGTGTAGAGCATTTGGCTTCAATTTGAGGGCAAGTATGCTTCGGATGAAAGTTTCCAAGTGGATGTCTTCCTTCAACATTCATTACTTGCTTACATGAAAATGAAAAAAATAATACATAAATTCTTAAATTGCCAATTCACCATCCCCATGTTTGTCAAGTTTTGCAGGAATTGCTTTTCAAGGGGGCAATTGGGATGAGTTAGGAGCTGAGATTTTCGGTTCAAATTTAAGAATTGAATTCTTTAATTAAAGTTTTGGCAATGTGGTGGATGGCAAAATGGAGAGTGGCGATTCCATGTTGTGGATCTTTTTGTATTGTTGCATGTTTAGCATAAATGATTTATTACATGCACATATTCCTTCACGTGCTGTCCATGACAAAAATAATGAGAATTAGTTCACATCACCTCCTCCGAACTAAGCACAAGGCACAACTTCCTCAACTCTCTTTTTGTCAAAATGTGTTTCGACCAAACAATTGGGATTAATGCTTTTCTAATTCTGAGTCTACAAAATGTAATTAAGTGGAAATCAATTTTATCTAGGAGGATTTTTTTTTTTGGCTGAATCTAGGAAACTCTAAAACAAGCTCTTTCAAGAATTTTGCTGACATATATATATATATATGCATATTGGGAAAGACTTCTGCAATAGCAGAAATTTCTTTAGAAATGAAAACAAGAAATTGAAGATCATAGATTAAAAAAAAGTAACAAAAATCAAACCTCTCAAACATAGTTAAGAAAAGCGTCATAGGATCCGTCACAGGCCTCATCAGCCAATTTCATAAAGAATTCTGAGGTCTAAAAGGACTAATAATATTGAAGGAGATTGAAGAAGCCTCTCATCATCATCATCAGTAGTATGAAGTGATCCTTCCTATCTGCAGCTACAGCAAGGTGAGGCACAGTTTTCAGCATTGTTCTATAATCACATTAGATACAGTGTTAAAACAATTGTTTTCCTCTTTCTATTAGGTTTCATTGCACACCTCCGCCAGTAATGAGAGCACGGCCTTCTGTAATCAACCAACAACAACAAGCCTTGATATAAATGTCTTTAGCTTAAATATTTTTTGATCATTTAAATTTTAGACACAGTTTCTTTAGGAGTAGCTTCGTAGACTTTGTGTATTTGAGGTTTCTCCTCATATCAAACACATACTGTGGAGAGCAGAATTAGAGATGACTCTAGAAGATTGCCTAATAAACTCTAGTTATACAACAACAACAACAACAACAAAAACACATATCATTCCTGCAGTTGTAGTTTAATGATTCAAACATTGTGCCACATTGGCAATAAGAGTTGAACATTTTGATTGATTTGTCTTGCTATATGGCATATACATGCAGAATGCACAAATAGTAGTGCTAGACACAACAGAAACATTAACTCTCCATCATAATTTATTACATAAAATTTTTATATCACATTTACAGAATTTTCTCATGGAAATATAAGGGTAGTAAGAAACTTGGTAGGCTTTGAAGCAGTTAACTTGTAAACTTCCTTATTGAATGCTCCAGTACCTTTTATGCCCATTGCAGTGGATCATTCTCCAAAACTCTAACCCTAATGAGAAGCTTTCTAACATGTTCCAGTGCTTGTGCTCACTAAAGACTTACCATTATTCACCTTATCTGTTTTGCAACCACCAGTTGCATCAGATTGGTTGTGTCCAATTTCAACAATTAGAAACTTTTTAATACACTGTGCTGAACCAAAGATTTGCTTTGGAGCCTCTGCTCACAATTGAGAATCACAGAAATTAGAGCACCACTATCAAATAAACTTCTTAGACTGTATAAAGTATATTTAATATCATGAAGCAGAGACCAAACCCAGATTTTACCAAAATGAAAAAGAATGGAAGAAGAATTTATAAATTTGCCATTAGGAAAAAGAAATAGAGAAAGAAAAAAAAGGGAAATCAAACCAAATAAATAATTAACTAATTTGTGTGGCCTTCGAGCACCTTTAGTCATCCAAGCTCAACCAAATCAAAGCTAATCATTCAACAGCTAGTACTTTTATAGTTAGATTTGACCCAACTGCACAATAGATCTATAAAGCAGATTAGTTATCCACAATCTTAATCACAAATCACAGAATGAGATATTCCTTTGATGAGATTGCAGAAAATTATTAGGGGAAAGAAGCATCAAAAGTTTATTGAATCAAATATTCTAAAAATTTATAAATAAAACATTTATGCAAATAAGTTACATAACAAAAGGCAAGCCTTATCATTTTATTTGCTTCTGTTCCATCCACTCTCTCATTAAAGCCACTAAGTAATACATCATTGCCTCGCAGACACTACAAAACTTTGCAACTTTGCAACTCTCCAGGCTAATGATCTCTGCAGAGTTAGGGTAACCACGCATGAATGAAAACCTTAAAATGTGCACCTCTAAGCAAGTTCCTGCCTTGTAAGTTCATCAATATGGGAGCATGTCAAGCATGGTTTTCTAAACATAAATCAAAATGTTTGTGTCTTTCTTCCTCCCCTATCTGAACATATAGAACTTAGATTCAGCAACATCAAAATTAGTTTCTACAAATGCTGCGTCCTAGTTCACTTAGTAGCACTTCTTGCAGTAGCAGTTAAACCAAGTCAAAGTTCTCCTAGTAATAAAGGAATAACCATTTATAAGTTTCACCTCAAGTTTCTTAAATGATAAAGGTTCCTCCAGGCCCGTAACTTCAAGAAATGTCATGATAACTCCCAAGATGAACAAGTAGAACAGAATAAGTTGAGTATATGACACAAAAATTCCTTTTCTTTTCTTCTCCATGCAACAATAGTATCAATCCATATCTACAGTTGAATCAGTAGGAAGCTTTAAGCTAACTGGCTAGCCAGCAGGACAGCAATAATTCATGACAGATTTGTCAACTACCTTCCTATATCTTCTTACAAGTTACAACCTTTGAGCAAACCATCTGAATCTTTCTCACTTTGTATGCCAGTGTTCCCTTTGACCAGAAGAAAAATACTTCCAACAGTCCATGATTTTGAAATTTCACATCTATTATTTAAGAAATTGTATTCTGAACAGGCATGTACCCCATGAAGATGTTCTATAATCTATTGCACAAATTATGCATCTTGTCCAAATTTTTCTTGGTCCAACCACTTCACAAGTATTTAGATTTAAGAATTCATTAATATTATTTATCGCAGAGAAGTTGTCAACTGACAAAGATTAGTTAGTCTAATACTAAAAGTAAATGAAGTTTCCCAACACCATTATCGTCTAATGTAGTATGTATGCTTCTTGAATTACCTTCAGCTTGCAAACCTGAGTAATCCCATTCTCAATGCCTAATGGGAACTTCTCAAACTTTCTTAGCAGCTTTCAAAATTTTTGGCTCCATTCTGGAATAAATATACTCTAGCCTCCTGCATAAATTCAATCTCTGCACACGAAAGCTAACCTATCACTTGTGAGTAATTCTTAGGTACTCCTGGAGCACGGAGAATGGTGCTCCTTCCTCTCACATTCATGGTAGGGTCCGCTTATTAAATTCATGGTGAGGTCCACCATGAATGTGAGAGGAGGGAGCACCATTTCACTATATTCCGGGACTACCTAAGAATTTTCCATCACTTGTACCCCAGGTTACATGGAGTAGCAGTCCAACACCAACCCAAGATGACAAGTAACATCAAACACTAAACCACTTTTGGATTTTGACATGGTGTCTTATGCAGTTTAGTATTGCTACCTAAAGTCTCTCATTTAGTTTGGAGACTGTCTCTTTCAGTAAAATTTCCAGCAAATTTCAATGTTTACGGCACCAAATGTTTAATATTTGATCTAGCAATATGTCTCACTCAAAAGTCAGAAGATCAAATTCATTCCCCACATAATGGACCGGAAAGGACCGAAGTGGACCTAAAAGGACTGAATGTTTAATATTTGATCTAACAGTATGTCTTACTCAGAAGATCGAATTCGTTCCCCACATAATGGACCGGAATGGGCCGAAGTCGACGATTAGACCGAAGTTGGCTGAATGGACCAAAATGGACTGAAATAGACCGAACTGGACCAAAGTGGACCAAACTGAATCACATGAACTGTAAAGCTCACTTTTGATTATCCTACACCACTGTCTTGTAGGATTTCTAATTATTTGGTCGAAATGAGATATGCGTGAAAGAATTTGTAGGTTTAGATGAGAGTTTGGTTATTGCTCTATGGAAAAATAGTGATTATTATTATTATTATTTGTGTTATTGTTGTTATTGTTATCAAAGTTAATGAATTTTAATAGTAGGCTAATCACAAGGAAGTTGTGATTATGGAACCGGACACAAGATGGACATGCCACGTGGTGTTCATCAAATGAACTGGATTTGGATAGGGTCCAATGCCTTTACATATGTGAAAAAATGTTATGGAAATATATGTTGTGATGTGTAAATAACGAAAACTGTTGTTTAAACAACGTTACCAAACATACCCTAATTATTTTACCTTTTTGGTACAGCAAAAGATGCAATCAATTATAATGGACTTTCTTGTCTATGATAGCCAGTCTAAATGGGCATCCAAGTGCTTTGTTAAACCTTTTTTTTTTTTTTTTTTGAGAAACTTGTTAAACTTTATCCGAATAAAAATCAATTAATCCTTTTACATTAAGGATTAGTGCCTATTTGGTAAGATGATTTAAAACCATATATTTTTTTTATAAGTGATGGAGAATAGACTCCACATCACCACTAGTGGCTCTACATTCAAGCCAAGGTGGTCATAGGACCACCATGACTTGTAAAAAATGGCATATATGCCAAAAAAAAAATTTATATATTAAACTAACCTATTGTGACCACCTTAATAAAAATGTTAAATACCTTAACTTGAGAATTACAAAAAATTGGGTATAACAAAAATAAGAATAATGCTATATTCACAATATTTTCACAATAATTTTACAATAAATCTAATGTGGTAAGCTGTTATTGATTCTAATTTGGGTTCAATACTGATATTATTTTTTTACCCACCAATAACAGTTTTTTACATAAGATTTATTTTAAAACTATTGTGGACGTAGCATTAATCCAAAATTAATTCTGCTCCCAAATTTAACCCTTAATCCCTTTTATAAAATTAAAAAAAAAAAAAACTTAAATAATAACAATAAATATTAGCCCAAATAACAACAAATATAAACCAAACAAAAACAAGATAAGATCAAACAACAACAAGTGATCTAATTATTCAACAAAAAGCCTACTATAAAACAAAAAGATAAAAATTGCTAAACATTCTAATTTGTAGTTTGTTCAACCTATTCAATAAAAATAATCTCTAATTTCATTTTTCCCTAAAAAATGGTATCAAGAAAAATATTGTGGTTGTCAGTTCTCCTTGGTGGTGAAGATAGTTATATTCTTTTTGGTTTTGAAGTTGTAATAATTTTACTCTCTTTAGTGACTCGACTCACAATTGTAACAAATATTGTTATTGCATTTTGTGCAATACCTAATATATTGTATAGGCTTCGAATCTAGCTGCTACATTATTCATAATAAAAATAGAGACACATCAATAATTAATTAAAAAAGATAATTTAATTTATTTGCATAATTAATTACAAAGGCATTAGGATTAATGGAATATATTACATGCCTTCCCTATCTAGATTTAACAACAAAGAGTCCTTTAAGGGGTTTTCAAAAGTGAAATAAAGTTTTTGGGTTGACAACATGTACAATTATGTTTGCATTTGTGCATTGATTGACTTCTCCAAGAGTAAGACAATGTTAAGTTTATGTAAATTTTTTTAAAAGAAAGTTGAAATTTCATTTTGTTGGTACGAAGGATAACAAAAGTCAAAATGAGAAAACTTACCCTTGTTTCTAAAATTTGGCTTGAACTAAATCTTTACCCTTAGTCTTAGGTTTTTTTTTTTTTTTTTTTTGGCAATAAAAATAAAAGAGTTAGGAACTAGCCATGGCCATCTTACTTCCATCTTGATGAATAAAAGCTAAAGGGTCTCAAACTCAACGGTTTGAGTTCAATAAGGTGGATTAAGCCATAATCTAACATGATGTTCATCAAAGTAATGGTGGTTTTAGACGACAAAAGACAATAATTATTAAGTTAAAATTAATATTGTATTTATCAAGAACTTTGTTACTAAATTAGCATATTATGGTATTTCTAACGGAGATTTTCAACATTCAAACCTCCCCTTTGTGGCATTGAGTCAACCAACCTAAGCCCATGGAAACGAAGCAGTAAAGGGTCCTTATAGGCTCGCACTGGTTTCCTTGAAATTGGAATAAACAAAATGGTGAAAAAGCATTGATATAGGCCCTAACTGGACTCAAACCCAGAATAAGCAAGTTGAATTAATAGCATGCATAGTACAAGGCCAGCCTTGATTTCACTCATTTTTCACATATAATTATAGCATGTTAAAATTATTAGCTATCAAACTATAAAAGTGTACAAATTCATGTGAATGTGTTTTTTTTTAAAATATATTTATTTAAAAGAGAGTTTCAACTTATATCAGTTTTTGGTGTAGGTCGCGCCGGGGGGGGGGGATTAAATCACAGATCTCTTATTCAACTATAAGAGATTTTACTAGTTGAGTTAACTAGAACCCACAATGAATGTAATTAGTAGAACATCAATAGATTTAACACTATAATAAATAAATAAATAAATAATATTTTCTTAATGTTTTAAAAGTTAACATATCAATTTATAAAAACTATATAGTAAAATTTGTATAACTTATAACACTCTTTTTTTTAACATTTACAAGAGCGAGCACATTAAATTTGATTTAACTCGACTGTTGAGACAATGCCCTCTTTTGTTTTGCATCTATATATATATCTAAAAGTTGAAGCGTGGTATTTATTATTACTGCGCTCCTGTTGAGCGACATTAGCGGCCACATCATCAATCCCACTAACTTTATGTTTTTCTTTTCCTTTTCCTTCCTTTTGCAAATTAACATTTTCCCAATCACATCCAAAAAAAAAAAAAAAAAAAAACTCCATCTCTTAGCTAATGTTTCCCAACTTTTCAACTTTCCATTTATTATTCTATCAAGCCCAATTTGATAATAATTCAAACTTCCTTCAACTTTATGACTCTCTCTCTCCATAATCAAGCAGTTATGAAAACTGTTCAATTGCCACTCTATGAGAATTCAAAAAAAAAAACTTACTAATTTTTTGTCTATATATATTTGCAATTGCTTTACCTCACTCTTGCAAATTTGGAAAGTCCCTCCAAAGTGAAGTTTTTTTATTATTTTATTTTATCTATTTTATTTTTTATTTTTCCCCCATTATTCTTCAAGTTTTCTAAATTTATTTTGTTAGTGATGTACCATCGGAGATCTCAGGTGCCAACAACATTGGTTCCCATAAACCAACCAAAAAAATCTCAAAGCCATGGTGAAGAATACATTAAAAGAATCGCAATGGGGTCTTACTACTATAGTTTATGTGGTCGTTAATTATGGATGAATTTTTTTTTTTCCCACTGATGTTATACCTCTTATGCGAATTTGTGTGATGCATTCTCCATTATGGATAAATGATTCTCTTTGTATATGCGCAGCATAAATCAGTTCTGTAGGGTCACAAATTGTAGCCCACACCCAGATGGAGACAGGAGATGGGCCCAATAAGCCCAATACAATAAGTTTGTAAGAGAGTGGGCGAAAGAATTGGGCTAATAACGGGTCTTACAACAGTTAATGAAGGTTAGGAGTTTGGCCGAGGAGGCAAAAACGCACAAACGAGTTAAGATCTCAGGTCCGAGGAGAAAGTTTTGGATTAATTGGTGGATTCAAGTAAGGTCCGAGGGGTAGGATCTTAGATAAAATGTTTTTCTTTAGGTTGTGTTCTTCCAGATGCTACAATAACTCTTCCTTGATGTTCTTTCTTTTTCTCTCGTCCTCCTTTTCTTCTGGAGGTTTTCCTCCATTATATAGTCCTTCATTGTTCGATCTTATCGTCCACTTGTCTGCCATCTAGCCTGGTACTTGAGTTTCCGTTTCCTCTCTCACAGCTTTTTGATTTTCTGGGGATAAAGGTGATTTAAAACACTGTTCAGGGGTCTTCTCCACATAAATGCGGCCAGGAAAGCTGCTGTAATGCATTTAATGCGGTGGTAGCAGCTTTTTCCCAAGATATTTCTGCATCCTTATCCCTTCCATGTGCATTGGTAATCTATCTTCACCTCTGGAACTTCCTGGAGGGTGGACTAAGGGGAAGCCGAGGCCCCTCTCACCGTCATATGCCAGACCCGAGGAGGGTATTTCTCTCAGATCAACATTCCTGGACACTTACGCGCTCTACTGTTAGTTACGAGGTTTCCCTATGATTTCCTCTCCTCGGACGTATTGTTGATGAAACGTGGTACTTAAGCCCACTGCAAGGGCCCAGGTTTTGCTCCCCCACAATAGCCCCTCAAAATTCTAATTTTTCTCTCTTACCCGAGGAGGAAAATTAGGATTTTGATGTACATCCGTAATTACGATGTAGTCCTTAACAGCATTTAAATTTAGGTGCGTGTGAGGGTCATTTCTGCCATTTCGCGAGGGTTTTTGACGCTTGGGAACTCGCACAATCATCATTAAACGCTTAAAACTGCGCTTCAATCCAGACATCCGACGGTGGAATCCAAATCCAACGGTCCAGATCTCATTTTCAATATTTGGGCGGGATTGCGTCTTTTCCTTCTTCCGTCCTCATTATAAAAACCTTCAGACGTTACTTTTTGTTTCTTATCAGAGCTTGCAACTTCAGAGCGTTCATACTCAGGCCTCCATCATACCTTCACAAGAAAGAGAGCTTAACGATCTTCCAGAGATAGGAGGAACCATCCGTACTCACTCTCACGTAAGTTTCGCACTCCGAACCTCCACTGTATCCTCGGCTAACCTCCTCGGCTAACCACTCCACCTTCCAGAGACTAACAATGGGTAGATTCGAGCGTTTAGTAAGCACTCTGGCTCTAATAGAGTTATTCAAAGAAAAGTACCACATTCCCCAGGAGGTGGTGGTACGTCACTGCACCACAGACGGAGTGGAGTTTGACCGAAAAGTAGGAGAAGTGGTAATCCCCATGATTGCCTTCATAGAAGGGAGGATGACCATCCCCATGGGTAGGATTACACGGGACTATCTTCGTGCCCATAGACTTTGTCCTCACCAGTGTGCCCCCAACTTCTTTAGAGTCCTAGGATCAATTGGACCGGCATCTGGGGCTAGGATTGACTTGGCACGACGTCGCCCACCTATATGAAGGCCATATAGAGTCTCGGGCAGGTTTTTACCTTAAGTCCCATAACAATGTGGTCAAACTGATATCCTGCCTCCCCAAGTCTAATAAGGGGATGAAAGACGACTATCTAATCCTGTCGGGGCCTTGGAGTGACGGCCTAGCCTGCCCAACCAAGTCTGGGAAACCAGGTGGAGCAACCTAGACTTAGGATCTCTAACTTTAGCACTGAGGAGTATTTTAATGCATTTGCATTCATCTATTTAGTTACATTTATCTATTTAGTTGTTTTATATTATTATTATTATATATATATTTTTTTGTAGCCGAGGCTTAACTGTGTGATTTGCTTGCTTGACAGATAAGTTTTTTACCAATCCCAAGCTCAGCCTGATCAACGTTCCAGCATTGAACTACCTGCTGAGATCAGAGATTTTTGTGAACGACGACGGGCAACTACGGGCGGTTCACCTTATTTTGGACTTCGAGCCAATTTCGAGGTCATATTTAGACGTCGGCAACTCCATCCGAGCAGGAGACCATCGTTTGGCGCGCATAGACGTGTCTCGGCCAAACTTCCTCGCCAACTACGATCTTCCTCCAGTTGACCATCCCATCCCACAGGGGATTCCCCTTGCTGTTGAACCATTGTGTGAAGTACCACTTGGGGAAGCTATCCTCCGAGAAGGCACAGCTTCTTCTTCTTCCCTCGAACAAGAGATTGACAAGTTCAGGTTTGAAGAAGAAACAGTCCTTATATCAGAGGCCGAAGAGGGAGCGGACGAGCAGTCGTGCGTGCAAACTCCGGCTCAGGCGATAACCTACATTGCCGATACATCTGACGAGGAGGAAGACATGGCTCCTAAGACTGGTCCTACTCTGAAGGAGCTGATGCGGAACAGGAACAAGGGGCCATCTCCTCATGACAAAGGCAAATCAAAACAAACTAGAAACCCTCCCCCTCCTCCACCCCAGGTGCCTGCCGACCTCGGGCTAAAACCAAACCCAGATTTGAGGAGGAAAAGGCCAGTAGAGCCCACTGAGGAGGGGGAGTTAGGCCCATCAAGGGGCAATAAGCAGGCCAGACCTACACAAGAACGTCGGGGTAGGAGGGCCTACTCCGTGGAGAGCCGCGAGGAGCAACCAGTGGCCCAGGTTCGTCAGCCACCACGAACTTGGTCGCCAGTACTGGAGGTTGATGGTGCTTCCATCTCGATGGATGCCTCACTTAGGCACTTTCGCGGTGGTCATGCAGGCCGAATGGCTGATACTTTGCTACAGCCCCTCCTCCTACCTACAGACTTGGCAGCTTACAGGAGTTTCGACCATCCTGACCTATTCATTTCCATAAAAAGGGACTTGGCTATGGTGAGTAACTTTAATTTAACTTCTTTTTACTCGCATATTATTTCTTAAATCTAAGCCATTTTTTTTTTTTTTTTTTTGCATAACAGGTCACGCAACAAGTTTACGTGGCTGAGGAGTGGGCGAAGAGCTTTTGTGATGAGACAAAGGCTGCTCACGAGGCCCGAGAGACTGCAGAGGACCATCTGAATGTGCTGAAAAACCAACAAAAGGAGATGGCCGAGCAGGTGAAGAAAGCTCTCCAGGACAAGGCCAGCGCTGAGGCTGGCTTAAAGACGACTGAGAAGCAGGCTGAGACTCTTCGTAGCGAATTACACCTCTGCGAAATCAACCTAGCAACAGAGAGGCAGATGGTGAAAGATTTGCGCGAAGAGCTTCGTAAGGCTAAGGAAGCTGCACAACTACTGAAGGAGGCAGCCGAGGCCGAGAAGCAGGCCTCGTATGCTCTGGGGGTGCAAGAGACTCAGAGCAGGCTGACCGAAGAATTTTCTTCTGTCGCCAGGGACTACTGCGACATTACTTGGGAGAAAGCCCTTGATGCCGCTGGAGTTCCTGCTGATTCTAGCCTTAGGAGGCCTGAGAGCATATATTATGATCCTGATATTCAGGCCCTCCCAGGTTCCGACTCTCCTCCTCCAGAGCAGCCAGCCTCGGCATCTGAAGTCCCTGCAACAAGTCAGGCTCCTCCAGCTTCCGTGGATGTCCCAGCAGACTCCCATCAAGGCGCTGGTCAAGGAAGGAGGGTTGAGGCTCCCCAGGATAAGACTTCAGATGCTGCTCCTTCTCAGTCAGAACAAGTCGCTGACCCCCAAGCTCCCAAGACAAAGACTTAGGGTGTTTACTTTAGTATGGTTTTTTTTTTTGTTTACCGTCCTAGAGGCTTGTACTACGCTCTAATTATTAATGAAGATGTGCTCATTTTGTTTTACGCGTTATGGCAAGTAATGTCGAGTTATTCTTCTTCCATTTCATTTTCTTGTGTTATATGAATGATTGACTTGATTAAGAAGTTCTGGAAATTAGGTTAACATATGGACCGAATAGATAAATCAAACATAACAGGAAGTTCGAATAATACCCTTATATCTAAGTTTGAAAATCCTAAAAGTAAATTGTAACAAGTGTTAACTAACCCGAATCATCTGGTCAGAGGTCTCCAGTCACGATTGGATCTAAGTTCAAACACCTCATAGAACAGTGAGAGTGAGAGTGCTAACTAATCCAAGTCATCTGGTCCGAGGACTCATGCATGATTGGATTTAAGTTTAAACACCTCATAGAACAGTGAGAGTGAGAGTGCTAACTAATCTAAGTCATCTGGTCCGAGGACTCATGCATGATTGGATTTAAGTTTAAACACCTCATAGAACAGTGAGAGTGAGAGTGCTAACTAATCCAAGTCATCTGGTCCGAGGACTCATGCATGATTGGATTTAAGTTTAAACACCTCATAGAACAGTGAGAGTGAGAGTGCTAACTAATCCAAGTCATCTGGTCCGAGGACTCATGCATGATTGGATTTAAGTTTAAACACCTCATAGAACAGTGAGAGTGAGAGTGTTAACTAATCCAAGTCATCTGGTCCGAGGACTCATGCATGATTGGATTTAAGTTTAAACACCTCATAGAACAGTGAGAGTGAGAGTGCTAACTAATCCAAGTCATCTGGTCCGAGGACTCATGCATGATTGGATTTAAGTTTAAACACCTCATAGAACAGTGAGAGTGAGAGTGTTAACTAATCCAAGTCATCTGGTCCGAGGACTCATGCATGATTGGATTTAAGTTTAAACACCTCATAGAACAGTGAGAGTGAGAGTGTTAACTAATCCAAGTCATCTGGTCCGAGGACTCATGCATGATTGGATTTAAGTTTAAACACCAGAGTGAGAGTGCTAACTAATCCAAGTCATCTGGTCCGAAGACTCATGCATGATTGGATTTAAGTTTAAACACCTCATAGAACAGTGAGAGTGAGAGTGCTAACTAATCCAAGTCATCTGGTCCGAGGACTCATGCATGATTGGATTTAAGTTTAAACACCTCATAGAACAGTGAGAGTGAGAGTGCTAACTAATCCAAGTCATCTGGTCCGAGGACTCATGCATGATTGGATTTAAGTTTAAACACCTCATAGAACAGTGAGAGTGAGAGTGCTAACTAATCCAAGTCATCTGGTCCGAAGACTCATGCATGATTGGATTTAAGTTTAAACACCTCATAGAACAGTGAGAGTGAGAGTGTTAACTAATCCAAGTCATCTGGTCCGAGGACTCATGCATGATTGGATTTAAGTTTAAACACCTCATAGAACAGTGAGAAATATAGAAAGAGGCCTACATACTTAACATAAAGAATGAATATTGATCAAACACACGTTTATTAATAATAATACCTTCTTAAGTTATTGACATTCCAAGGGCGGGGTACTACAAGTCCGTCCAGGTCTTCCAAGAAATATGCTCCAATACTAGCGTTGGAGGTGATACGATATGGTCCTTCCCAATTTGGCCCTAGTTTTCCCCATGCTGAGTTCTTTGCCGAGCCCACAACTTTACGCAGCACCAGGTCACCTGGGCCCAAAGGTCTGGTCTTTACATGGGCGTCATAACCTCGCTTCAGCTTCTATTGGTAATGAGCCAATTGGACCATTGCATTTTCCCTTTTTTCATCAATCAAGTCTAGACCCCTTGCCAAGTTTTCGTCGTTGTCTTTGGGATTGAATGAGCTTGTTCTTGTCGTTGGGAACCCAGATTCTAGGGGGATGACTGCCTCAGCTCCATAAGTCATTGAAAAAGGGGTCTCTCCGGTGGACCTACGAGGCGTGGTGCTGTATGTCCAGAGTACGTGCGGAAGCTCTTCCACCCATCTGCCTTTTGCATCATCCAATCTCTTCTTCAATCCACTCAATATGACTTTATTCACAGCTTCAGCTTGTCCATTCCCTTGAGGGTAAGCCGGAGTGGAATATCTATTAGTGATCCCCAGCTCGCCACAATAACTTCTGAACATCTTACTATCAAACTGGAGTCCATTATCTGAGATGAGTGTATGAGGGACGCCGAACCGAGTAACAATGCTTTTCCAGACAAATCTTTTCGCATCCACGTCTCGGATATTGGCTAGAGGCTCTGCTTCAACCCACTTTGTAAAATAATCAGTGCCAACTATGAGATATTTCTTGTTTCCCACAGCTTTAGGAAATGGTCCGACGATATCCAAACCCCATTGAGCGAATGGCCATGGACTAGATAATGGATTGAGGACCCCCCCTGGCTGGTGTATACTCGGTGAATACCGTTGGCATTGATCACACTTCTTGACATATTCCAAAGCTTCTCTCTGCATATTCGGCCACCAGTAACCCTGAGTAATGGCCCTATGCGCTAAGGATCTGCCTCCAGTATAGCTTCCACAGATTCCTTCATGCATCTCTTCTAAGAGCAATTCAGTTTGATCGGGATGAATACATAGTAAATAAGGCCCAGAAAAGGAACGCCTATATAGCTTGCTATCCTTTGACAGCCAATAACTAGTAGCTTTCTTTCTTATTTTGTCAGCTTCAATTTTCTCTTCGGGTAGAATATCTTCCTTTAAGAATTGTATGACCGGATCCATCCAACTTGGCCCCATTCTAACTTGATTGATCTGAACTACGTTTGCTATTGTCGAGGGTCGATGCAGGTCTTCAACGAGGATTATGCGAGGCAAGTTCTGTGCTGAGGAAGTTGCAAGCGTGGCCAAAGAGTCCGCATGCGTGTTGCCGCTTCTAGGGACATGTAGCAAGCTAAAGAATTCGAATTCCATCTGCATAATTTTTACTCGGCTAAGATAACCTCGCATTCTCTCGTCCTTGGCTTCGAATTCACCTTGGACTTGACCAACAACTAGCCTTGAATCCGAGAAGAGTTTGATGGACTTTCCTCCCATCCTTAGGACCATAGCCATTCCTTCTAGTAATGCTTCGTACTTTGCTTCGTTATTCGTGGCAGGAAAGCCTAACCTCAGAGACTTTTCAATGGTAACCATCTCGGAAGATGTCAACACTAATCCAACCCCTGCGCCTTTTTGATTTGATGCCCCATCTACATGCACTTCCCAAGTCGGAGGGAAACATTGGGAGATATTACCGACCAGTTTTTTATCCTTTTCCCCTTGTGCTAGTAATCCATCCGCTTCAGGTTCGGTGAATTCTGCCACCAAATCGGCGAGTACCTGTCCCTTTACTGAGGTGCGAGGCATGTACTTGATATCGAAAGCTCCCAGAATTGTACCCCACTTGGCTACCCTTCCCGTGTAATCTGCACTTTTAAGTACGGCCTTTAGTGGGAGTTATGTGAGAACAATCACCGTGTGTGCTTGGAAATAGTGAGGCAGCTTGCGTGTGCCAAGCACCACTGCTAGGATGGCCTTTTCCAGTGGAAGGTAGCGCACCTCTGCCTCGTGCAACGATTTACTCACGTAGTACACTGGCCGCTGTACGCCGTTATCAACTCTTATCAACACTAAACTTACTGCGTAGGAGGCCACTGCAATATAAGCAAAAAGAACCTCATCTGGTTCAGGACTTGACATGACCGGCGGCCGAGCAAGATAGTCTTTGAGTTGTTGAAAGGCCGCGTCACATTCCGTCGACCATTCAAAGCCTTTCCATTTATTGATCAACAGGAAAAAAGGTCGGCACCTGTCTGCCGATCGAGATATGAATCTATTCAGAGCAGCGGCCATTTCGGTTAGTTTTTGCACCTCTTTTGGGTTCCGAGGAGTTCGCATATTGGTGATGGCCTTAATCTGGTCGGGATTGACTTCAATTCCCCTATGAGTAACCATGTAACCCAAGAATTTGCCCGACCCCACACCAAATGAACATTTGGAGGCGTTCAAACGTAGTTTATGGCTTCTGAGAATTTCGAAGACAACTTGAAGATCTTCTAGGTGTTCGGATGCCTTTTTGCTTTTCACCACCATGTCATCTATGTAAATCTCCATATTTTTTCCTAATAACGATTCGAACATCCTCGTCATCATTCTCTGATAAGTGGAACCCGCGTTCTTCAAACCAAAAGGCATTACCTTGTAGTGGTAGTTCCCTACTGGCGTAACAAATGCAGTTTTTTCTTGATCGTCCAATGCTAAAGGTATCTGATGATAACCTTGAAACGCGTCCAAGAAACTCATCCGAGGATGACCGACTGTGGCGTCTACCAGCTGATCGATTTTGGGCATGGGGAATGGATCTTTAGGGCAGGCTTTATTTAGATCTGTGAAATCAACACATACTCGCCACTTCCCAGTCTTTTTCTTGACCACTACAGTGTTCGCCAGCCACTCGGGATAGAAGACCTCCTTGATAGCCCCTGCCTGTTTGAGCTTCGTCACTTCCTGACGAACTGCTTCTGCATGCTCTTTAGATGGTCGACGAGGGAGCTGCTTCTTGGGGGTCATCACCGGATTAACATTCAAATGGTGACAAATGAAGTTTGGGTCCACCCCTGGAGCCTTATAAGCACTCCATGCAAAGACATCGATGTTTCGTTTAAGGAACTCTACCAATTCCTCCTTCTCTGACTGGGGTAGTTGAGATCCGACTTGAAAGAATTTCTCAGGGTCATCTCCTATTGTGACTTTTATAAGGTCTTCACACTTCACTTCCTCGGATAACCCATCATTGGACGGCATTGGGGGTGTTAATTGCTATAACTCCTCTTTACGAGTCTCAGATTCTGCTTCAGGCTTGTGTCGGATGGCTGCTATCATGCACTGTCGCGCCATGGCTTGATCACCCAGTATTTCTTCTATCTGGCCTCCGGATGGGTATTTGATCTTCTGATGCAGGGTGGAAGAGACCGCTCCTAAAGTATGAAGCCAAGGCCTAGCAACAATTGCTGTATAAGGGGAGTAGGCATCCACCACTATAAAATCGACCTCCACTATCTCTGCTCCGGCTTGCACTGGCAGTCTGACTTGTCCCTTCGGGATAATAATCTTCCCTTCAAAACTTACTAAAGGGGAATTATAAGGCGTCAGGTCTTCAGTTCTTAAATTCAGCCCCTTGAAGAGGTCAGGATACATGATTTCGGCTGCACTGCCTTGATCTACCATCACTCTCTTTACATCATAGCCTCCGATTCGGAGGGTAATCACTAGAGCATCATTATGAGGTTGAACAGTTCCGATCTTGTCTTCGTCCGAGAATCCCATGACCAGGGACCGGTTTAACTTAGCTCTCTTCGGCTCGTGGGGGTCATCCTCAGGGTACAGACGAGCCACATACATTACTCTGGAAGGGCATGACCCTGTTCTGCCAGGTGCCGCAAAGATAACGTTAATAGTTCCAAGAGGAGGTCTTGGAGGATTCTCCCTTTCTAGTCGGGTATCAGGCTGACTGCCCAAATTGCTGGAATGATGCAACAGCTGTTTCAATTTACCTTCTCGGACAAGTTGGTCAAGGTGATCCCATAAGCTTCTACAGTCCTCGGTGGTGTGACCATGGTCTCTATGATATTGACAATAGAGATTTCGGTTTCTCTTTTCAGGGTTTCCCATCATCTTATTGGGCCACTTGAAGAAGGGCTCGTTTTTGACCTTTTCCAGGACTTGGTGCACAGGCTCTCGGAATACTGCTCCGACTACTTGGCTGTTACTGGATATCTGCTGCTCGGCATAATCCCTTCTCGGCCGGTTATTATTGTACCTGTCCGGCCTAAACTCTCTCCTTTCTTGAGGGACAAGCTTAGCTTTCCCTTTTCCTTGTTGTTGCTGTTGTTGATCATCTTCTATCCTTTTGTATTTATCCACTCTATCCATTAATTGTTGCAAGGTGGTGACCGGTTTCCCTGTCAGGGACTTCCTCAGGCCATGTTCGGAGGGAAGACCGACCTTGAAGGTTCTGACAGCGACCTCATCAAAATCCCCGTCAATCTCGTTAAACATCTCCCAATACCTCTCGGCATATGACCTCACAGACTCCTCTTCCCTCATTGTCATTGACAACAGAGAATCTAGGGGTTGAGGAACTCTGCTGCATGTGATAAACCGGGAGCAGAATGATTGAGTGAGCTTCTTAAAGGAACCGATGGAGTTAGTTTTCAACCCGTCGAACCATCTCATTGGCATCGGTCCTAAGCTGGAGGGAAATACTCTACACAACAAAGCTTCGTCCTGAGAGTAGACCGCCATCTTTTGTTTGAATTGGCTTACGTGTTCTACAGGATCGGTGCGTCCATTGTACACGGAGAACGTAGGCTGATGAAAACGTCTGGGAAGTTTTGCCTTTTCTATTCCCCGAGTAAAGGGGGACTTAAAAATTTGGGTCAGAGCCTTCTTCATGTCTTTAGTTCCCACTCCCCTTCTAGACGAACTTTTTCTCCTTCTTTTGTGAGAATGTTCCTCTTCATAGGAATATGATTCACTGGGGGGAGTTTCTGAAGAATCCCTGTAACTGTCCTCTCCTTCATCGTTGGAGGAGACATCAGAACCCGAAGGGGCGTGATTTCGTTGTGCTCGACGAAACTTCTTTTTCAAATCTTCTATTTCACGTTGCAAGTCCTTTTCATCAGCGTGCTCTTGCACCAGATGGCTCTTTCGTCGATAGCCGCTTTTCCCAACATGGGTCGTCCGTGAGCTGCCCTCACGTTGGTTATCTACGTGGTTTTCCCGTTCAAGGTTATGGAGTTCGTCTCGTTGACTGACGTTTACTGATTCTGCATGAGGTGGACTGGCCTATTGTGGTCCCGAACTTGCCATAACTGTTGTGAACCTCTACTAGCGCTAACTCTTCCCACAGACGGCGTCAATTGTAGGGTCACAAATTGTAGCCCACACCCAGATGGAGACAGGAGATGGGCCCAATAAGCCCAATACAATAAATTTGTAAGAGAGTGGACGAAAGAATTGGGCTAATAACGGGTCTTACAACAGTTAATGAAGGTTAGGAGTTTGGCCGAGGAGGCAAAAACGCACAAACGAGTTAAGATCTCAGGTCCGAGGAGAAAGTTTTGGATTAATTGGTGGATTCAAGTAAGGTCCGAGGGGTAGGATCTTAGATAAAATGTTTTTCTTTAGGTTGTGTTCTTCCAGATGCTACAGTAACTCTTCCTTGATGTTCTTTCTTTTTCTCTCGTCCTCCTTTTCTTCTGGAGGTTTTCCTCCATTATATAGTCCTTCATTGTTCGATCTTATCGTCCACTTGTTTGCCATCTAGCCTGGTACTTGAGTTTCCGTTTCCTCTCTCACAGCTTTTTGATTTTCTGGGGATAAAGGTGATTTAAAACACTGTTCAGGAGTCTTCTCCACATAAATGCGGCCAGGAAAGCTGCTGTAATGCATTTAATGCGGTGGTAGCAGCTTTTTCCCAAGATATTTCTGCATCCTTATCCCTTCCATGTGCATTGGTAATCTATCTTCACCTCTGGAACTTCCTGGAGGGTGGACTAAGGGGAAGCCGATGACCCTCTCACCGTCATATGCCAGACCCGAGGAGGGTATTCCTCTCGGATCAACATTCCTGGACACTTACGCGCTCTACTGTTAGTTACGAGGTTTCCCTATGATTTCCTCTCCTCGGACGTATTGTTGATGAAACGTGGTACTTAAGCCCACTGCAAGGGCCCAGGTTTTGCTCCCCCACAAGTTCTATTATATGTACATATTAGTTGTGACATGAATGTAGATGCATAACTTATTTCAAGATATGTTACCTTCTTTTTTTCTCTCTTTTTTTTTTTTTTTTTTTGGTATTGTAGCAAATTTAGATATTATTATGGGATGCCTTTGCTGTAAGACTTTTTGCCAAAATTGTAGAATTTGATGTCAATGGAAAGAAAATGAAATCAAAGGATATGTATAAAATGATATAAGGTAGCAATAGACAACCAAAAAAAAGACTAGGGTGAAAGATTATCCAAGTTTGGACAAAGCTTCAAAATCCACGAAGACCAATTGGATGTGAGAAATTCCAAAAAGATGTATGCTTGGCTATATGAAGAAATTGAATTTCGATAAAATATGAAGAAGACCAATTGAATTGAATTGAGTTTTCTATCATAAGTCCTCTCTCTCCCTCTTATTTTTTTGATTTAATTTTTGTTTGGGCTAATACTTAGTTAAAAAGTCCTCTCTCTCCTTCTTCTTGTTTTAATTTAATTTTTGTTTGAGCTAATACTTAGTTAAAAAGTTTAGTTCTATTCTAGATATTCAAGAGGAGAAAATTCTAAAAGGAAAATCAAGTTGTTAAAGAAAATAGCATAATCCAAAATCTAAAACTAAAAACTCAAATTAGGAAAACATAACGCACTATAACATAATTTAAAGGAATATGAACCACCTAAAAAATGGATAAATATCAATCAAATACACCCATAGATAATAGAATGATATATTTGTATTTGTAGAGATATTGAGATGAAAAATAATTTTATAAATTATTTAATTTTTGTAAAGTGCTACGTCTATAACGTTTTCACAACAAGTCATAGTTGGTAAGTTATTATTGGTTCTAATTTAAACCTATCACTAAAATTACTTTTTTGCTAACCAATAACAATCAATAACAATCTACTACGTATGATTTGTTATGAAAGTGTTGTGAAATCATTGTCGACATAACATTTCTCTTAATTTTTTGGTAAAGTAAATTATTTTCAACAAATTTAAGAGAACAAATTATATTCATATCAAAATTACAAAGTAATTATTTATTTCCACGCATTGCGTGGGTTTGCGACTAATATTAATTAAAAGAGAAAAAGAGAAGTCCAACTCAATGTTGAGACAATGTTCTCTTTTGTAGTACAAATTAATTAAAAGAGAAAAATAAAAGTCCATGAAGTGATTTATGATAAGAGACAAGATGATATCATAATGTGATCCCTACATGTTTTTTCACTTTTCGAACAATTTGTTTTAAATTGAAAGTGAACATGAAAAGAGAAGGACTACTTGTGAATTTATGAGTCAAGACAAGGCAATATTGATGATACATTCTACATACTTTTATTTTTATTTTATATTTTATTTTTTTAAAACAAAGAATAATACAATGAGTTAATTAAGCATGTAATATTTATCCATAAATAGAGAAGAATCATGGATTACTACTGAATCTGATAACTCCATTTATCACGTAATGAACTAAGGTCATTATTATGTGCTGAATCGAATGGAGAAATGAGACTTTTTTTGTAGTGTAATGTAATGTGACAAGTAAAGATGAGACATTTGGTTGTGATTGATTCAGATCTCGTGAAATATTTAGGGTATTGCATAGGATGCAATAGTATCCAATAACTAATAATAATAAAAAAAAAATAGTTGAAAAAATTTCTGTAATTGGATGAGATTTTTATTTATTTATTTATAACTTTTTACCATTTATTCTATAACTTTTTATTGTTTGTTTTGTTTTTTAACTTCTTGGATCCAATCCAATGGTTATTTGCTATTTTTTTTTTATCTTGTCTATCTTTTTGTTGACCATTAGGTGTTATTGCACCTTGTGCAATGCCTATTATATTGTAAATGATTCAAATCTAGCTACTACATTATTAATAATAAAAATAGAGACACATCAATAATTAATTAAAAAGAGATAATTAAATTTATTTGTAGAGTTAATTACAAAGGCATTAGAAGGACTAATGGACTATAGTACATGCCTTCACATCTAAATTTAACAACAAAGAGTCTTCTATTGGGGTTTCAAAAGGCGAAATAAAGCTTTTCAATTGACAACAATTACGTTTGCATCCGTGCATAATTGGTTGGCTTTTCTAAGAGTAAGATAATGTTAAGTTTATGTAAATTTTTTTAAAAGAAAAATTTGTTGAAATTTCATTTTGTTGGAATGAAGGATAACAACCGTCAAAATGAGAAAACTTACCCTTGCTTCTAAAATTTGGCTTGAACTAAATCTTTACTCTTAGTCTTAGGTTTTTTTTTTAGGGGGGGGGGGGGGTGGAGGGAATAAAAATTAAAAGAGTTAGGGAACTAACCATGGTTATCTTACTTCCATAGTGAGAATCAATGTTAAGGGGTCTCAAGCTCAATGGTTTGAGTTCCATAAGGTGGATCAAGCCATAACCTAACATGTTCATCAAAGCAACAATGGTTTTAGATGATAAAAGGCAATAATTCTCAAGCTAAAATTAATATTGTGTTTGTCAAGAGTCAACCACCGTGTAACTAAATTGGCACATTATGTTATTTTTAACGGATATTTTCAAATTAAAATCTCCCTTTCCCTATTATAGCTATCAAATTATCAAAAACATTAACATAGAGTTTTTCTTGTGAAAGTTGAAAATCAAGACTTATCTCTCATATAAAAATCCTAAGAAACACATAATAGGACTGCACTTTGGATCATGTGAATTTGCCCAAAATTTTAGTGGCATTGAGTCTAACCAATCTAAACCCATGAAAACGAAGCAACAATGGGTCCCTAAAGGCTCGCACTAGTTCCATTGAAAATGGCCTATACAAAATGGTGAAAAAAGCATTGAGATGGGCCTTAACAGGACTTAATCATAGAATAAAAAAATTGAGAATATTATTTAAGCTACTATCTTCTAGTCTAGGCTTGTCTAGATATTATTAGCTATTAATAATTAACCTATAAAAGCTTGCAAACTCGTGTGACAATAAAAGTGATTAGTATCACATCAACACTATAATAAATATATAAATAAATTCTATTTTTTGATAAATTATATATTTTTTAATAATTTAAAAGATAACACGTCAGTTATAAGAACTATACAATAAAATTTGTATAACTATAACACTCTTTTTTTTTTTTTTTTTAACAAAACCGAGCACATTAAATTTGATTTAACTAAACGTGGAGACAATGCCCACTTTTTATTGCATAATAATTGAAAGAGAAAAAGAGGCTAGTCCAACTCAATGTTGAGACAATGTTCTCTCTTGTAGTACAATATTAATTAAAAGAGAAAAAGAAAAGTCCATGAAGGGATTTATTATGAGACAGGTATTATAATATGACCGCTACATGTTTCTCACTTTTCCAACAATTTTGTTGAAGTTGAAAGTCGAAATGAAAATGAAGGAGTACAAATGAATTTATTGGGGGCAAAGGCAAAGACAAGACAAGAAAATTTTTATGTGACATTTTTGCATTCTTTTATTTGATTTTTTAACAGAGAATAACACAGTGAATTAGCTAAAAAGTAGAGAAGCAGTACGGAGTAGTATTGAATTCAAATATATAATTCCATAATAATGAATTGAGGTATTTCTTCTTCCATTTTTTTTTTTTTTGGTAAACTTGAATTGAGGTTGCCACTTCACTTCACGTCACAATTAAGTGTATATTTGGATAGTGGCCATGTCCAGTATTTTTGCGCGTCCAGCATTTTTTGTAGGTCTGGTGCACTGTTTACAAGATCCATAAGTATTTTAAAAAAAAAAAAAAAATTTTAAAACTGGGTCTCACGGTACTATTCACATATTTAAAAATTATTTTACTATAGTATTTTCAGTTTTCAGTTTTGCGATCCTAAGAGTCTGTTTGGATAACTTATTTTTACTGAAACTGAAAATACTGCAGCAAAATAATTTTTAAATGTGTAAATAGTACCGTGGGACCCATTTTAATATTTTTAAATGCATGAACAGTGCTGCTACAGTTCATGAACAGTGATAATTGTCTCTGCACAATAAATTCATGTGATTTTACTATTCATGTGCTGAAAAAAAAAGAAGAAAAAGGAAGTAAATGCATGTGATTTTACTGTTCATATACTGAAAAGAAAAAGAAAAAGAAATGAAATAGAAACGAAATGCACAATAATTTCTATCCAAACCGGTACTAAGTCTTGCCTCTAATTTTGGTGTAATTGCGAGTAAAAGACGCGTCCAATAATTACAAGTTAAAACTTACAACAAGCTTTGTGTAATTGTGCGTAACAGGCAGTGTGTAAATTGCAGCAATAGATATTGCTCTTAATTTTATGCATGCCCAAGTCCAAGTCATCTTTGAGTCATCGCCCATGTCTTTGTGCCAGAGCTTCCTGCCAATATCGTTTGTCACTCATTCCCATTTCACACGCACTAAAGAAGCAAATTCAAAGTCATCTATCAAATAACAACACTTTCTCCGGCCGACAATTATATCACTGCCAGAATGAACTCCCAGCTGTTTTCTCGGTCTACTTTTCTTATTTTCTTATTTTTCACAACCTTGATTTTCATGGAGTTTCCTGCGTCAACTTTATGCGCCTCTGATTGGTACTCAAACTGTAGTAACAATATGTTCAGCTGTGGAGAGATCACAAACGTGGGTTATCCATTCTGGGGAGCTGCCCGACCTGAAGCTTGTGGCAATACTCAGTTAAAGCTCACCTGTGAGAAAAATGACACCACCATAGAGATTTTAGACGTCTGGTACCGAGTTCTGGAAATGAATACCAGAACCAAAACACTCACTATTGCGAGAGAAGACTATTTAAATGGAATTTGTTCACCCAACTTCGTGAATAGCAGCATACTTGAGTCTAAAGTTCTCGACAACGCCACTTTGTTGCAAAACCTTACCTTTGTCTATGGTTGTCAAGAAGATGAACTTCCCGTGAAGGATTACCAAAGATTCACTTGTCCAAAATATGGGCTTGGGTATTTAGTATTGGCAGACGAAGGCCTTAACCCGTGTGCTGATAGTGTGCGTCTTCTGATTCCTTCAGATTCTGTTACTGATTTTAAGAATTTATCGCTAGTGGAACAAACCATCAAAGCAGGCTATGATGTAAAATGGAATGACAGTGGAGCCTGTAGTGCCTGCACTAGGTCTAATGGAGTTTGTGGTTTTGACCTCACTTCCAAACGAACCACTTGCTACTGTCCAAATCAATCTTATGGATCCAAAACATGTCCTTCCTCACCACCGCCACCTCCTCGGGTCTTGCCAGTGCCTCCCCCGGTCTTGCCGGTGACTCCCCTGGCTGCCCAGCCCCCACAATCACAATTAACGAATCCGCCTACATCAGGTACAGTTATAAATTTTCTAGCCCCACTACCTCAATTCAGGAGTATTTGAAAAGTAGTTAGGGAGAAAATTTAGGGACATAATAAAATCACTGCTTTGTGTTGAACATGTTAAATTTAATTACTAGTTTTGTGGATCTAATTTGCTTCACATGTTCGAATGTGTCATATCAACTTGACCGTTCTTGATGCACTTCTTGCTACCATGATATGCTGCGGTTCTTGTTTGTGCACCATTTTTGTATATGGTCAAGCTATCTGTGCTTTTCACGATATTCATATTCTTATGATATGCTTGATCAATATTGTTACTTTTACCATTTATACCAGTTGCATTTAATATATTTGTTCATGTTAAGGGAAAGACAGGTAAATTGTTCGAGTCCCAGAATTATGTCTCTAGAATAGGTGTAAGTCTTGTTTGGTCTGTGATTTCATAGAGTTGCTACAGGTGGGAGATTGTTAGGAAATCTAGAGTTTGGCATATTCCATGACAAAAAGTTTACAATGTTGGGTTATTTTCTTTGTATTCATAAAGGGTGTAAAATGGGTTTAACAATGAGGCTGTTGTTCACTGTGTAAGATCGAAGAGCTTGCTCGATAGAAAATCAAATCTCATTCAAACAAAATTGAAAATCATACAAAATTTTTTGTAGTCCCTCACTCGACACTCGCTTGAGCGAAAACTTTATAAAATGTTACGAACTTACTTTCCAGGCAGATTATGTGGCCATCGTAACCCTAATCCCTTCCCATATAAAAGCACAACTTTAACCCTACTTTCTGAAAGGAAAACAGCTATCAAAAAGTTAAGAGAAAATATGATTGTCTTCCCAACCTCTCCATTGAATATCCTTGAGAGATCCTTAACCAAAATACCTTGATCACCCACCTATGTCTGTGTAGGAATTTTCTCTGAAAACACATAGATGTCCTTAGTTGCGCAAACTAACAAGAATCTCTTGGAGTGCCTAGTGGGTTAATCTACAAGTGGCGATCGTTTGTGAAGAGGAAGAGCAAAGCTACAAGTCGTAGTGTATATGTATTGATAAAACTACAGTTCGTTTAGTATAAAGCTAGTATAATTAGTTAGTTTTTAATGGACATGTGTTAGTCCTGCATTGGTGTATTTCTTAGTTAGTTAGTTTGTTAAGTTTTCCCGCCACTATTCTTTCTGTATATAAGAAACAGAGAACTTGATAAATTTATTCAATATAGAATCATTCACATACAGTTTTCTCTCTCTCATGGTTCCCTTGGATTCCACCATTGTTGAAGATGTATGTGCTTGAATTCTAACATTCATCTCGGTAGGTATTTCTACAAGGGTTTTCACTTCATGAACCAATATTGGTCTCTCTATGCAGTTGTGTTAATTGTACTTTTTTAACTATGTTTATGCATCATCAACTTGTGCTATATTTGTGATTTGAATCTTGTGTTAATTAACTACTTTAACTAATAATTGAATAAGTTAATTAAGAATTGGTAGTTAAGCCGTCTTGGTCTAAAGCTGCAATTACACAAGAGGACAGCTATTATGACCAAAGAATGGCTACACCGATGGCCTAGGGGACATCGACAAAGGAATATTGTCTTGAGGATGGCATATGAGGAGCCATTTTAGCCATCCCCCAATCATAGCAGCAATCCTTTGGCACCATAACCATCTTCCAGCCTTCACTTGTTGTTGACCGTCATCATTTGCTTCCACAAAGTTTTTCTTGAGCATTCCACTCTACATAATGCCCAGTCCATTCTACATTTAATCCCATCCTTCATGGTCGCACTTTAGTTCTCATTTTCATATTCCAAACTCAAGGCGATTTTAAGTTTTCACTTTGACATAGAGGAGGATGTTAGATATATCAATACAGGGGGGGGGGGGGGGGATATTGGAGATATCAATGTTCTTTGTAGTGTAAGCAAAGTAATATTAAACCTACTGGTTGAGTAAGTAAAATAATCCAATGTTAGTCTATGGGTATTTTAGGTTTAGGGTCTGTTTGGATATTGTTTATTTTCCTAAAAATTGAAAACACTGTAGCAAAATAATTTTTGAATGTGTGAATAGTGCCATGAGACTAATTTTTAATGAAAGTTTTGGTGAAAAAGGAAGTTTGTGGGTCCTGTGAATAGTGTACAGGACATACTGGAAAGTACTGAAACGCTCTTCTAAAAAAAAAAAAGGTGAAACGTTGGATGTGGACTGCACTGTAGCCGTGGGTCCCACCTATGAACACACCAAACACCAAAACGCAGGAATAGAAATGCTATCCAAACGGGTATTTAGTCTCTCTATATATACCTTTTATGAGCTTATTGTAACACACAAGTTTAAAATAGTATAAATATAGCTTAAGGGCTTTTCACTATGGATATAGATGATTAGAGCAAACTACGTTAATTTTTTATGTGTTATTTGTTGGGAAATTGCCTCAAATTCCAATAGTGACTTGGAAAGTCAATTAGGTTTCCTAATTGAAGAAGAAAAAATTAATTTGGGTTTCCTTGATGTAGAAGGAAAGACTATTCCTTGGTGTGAAGGAAATCTATTCCTAGTTCAAGAGGGAATAACAAAAGAGTCTTATAAATAAACAATGTTACAAAGAATTTAATTGCTTTGGCCCAAGGGTCCTCTTCATGGGGAGAGGGAAAATAGAGCGTGAAACCAAGAGAGAGAAAAATGATTTTTGCTTGGGGGGAACGCAAGAGGAAGGAGAGAGTAAGGTACTGCCACCTTCGAGAAGACACAAAGAGAGTATGTGCAAGAGTAAAGAAAGAGGAAGATGCACAAGAAAGAAAAAGAAGAGAGAGCAGCCAAGAGGGAGCCGCTTAGAGAAAAAGAAGACAGCCAAGAGAGGGTTGTGCGTGGAGAAGAAAATAAAAAAGAGAGAGCAAAATGTTGCCGCCTTTGAAAGAGATAATTGGTGTGTGTGTGAAAACAAAGAAAAAGAAGAGAGATTTTTCTTTAGCCGTGAGACATACACAAGAATTATTGTAATTGATTTGATAATAGTGAAATTATTCGGAATTTGTTCCCGTGGTTTTTTCCTTTAAGAGAAAGGGTTTTTCACGTAAATATTTGTGTTCTTGTGTGTGATTGTTATTTTGGATTGCTAATATTTGTGATAATATTATTTGGGACCCAACATTATTTTACCCTCTCTCTTAACCCCCCAACATAAATTTTAATACTAACATTCACTTCATAAAAAGAAGTCTAACTTTTCTTATGTTCCTGACGCAGGTTCAAAGCGCAATTGGACTGTTAAAGTTGCTATAGGTACCTTGAACATTTGTCAAAAAGTATTTCTTACTAAGTTCTGCTATCTGGCCCTTGTATAAAATGGGAAGTAAATACCTCTGATCTCTGTGGTGAACATATACTTATTAATACTGATATACATGTTTTCTTTTTCTTTTTCCTTTTTCCATTTTCCATTTTCCATTTTTCTTGTTTCAATTTTTTTCGTGGTTGCCCTGATAAATATTAGTATTATTAGTGAAACACAATTCTTAAACCATTCTTTGCATACAGGCATTTCCGCAGTTGTGGCTGGGATTATAATAATCTCAATTGTGGCTTTCTACAACTTTAAGAGAGAATGCTTATCATGCGGACAATGGTTTTATGGAAGAAAGACCAGAAATGAGCAAAAAGTCGAGGCATTTATAAGGAATTATGGATCTTTTGCCCCAAAGCGATATAGTTATTCGTTTATGAAGAAAGTGACAAACTCATTCAAAAATAAAATAGGCCAAGGAGGATATGGTGTTGTGTATAAGGGAATGCTACCTGATGGTCGTCTAGTGGCAGTGAAAGTTCTAAGTGAGTCCAAGGGTAATGGAGAAGAATTCATTAATGAGATTGCTAGCATTAGTAGAACTTCCCACATTAATGTAGTCGCTCTTCTGGGTTTCTGTTATGAGAAGAAAAAAAGAGCATTGATTTATGAATATATGTCCAACGGATCATTGGATAAGTTCATATATACTCAAAGATTGTCAAGTGAAAACGGTCCACTGAAATGGAAAACACGCAACGAAATTGTAACAGGCATTGCTCGAGGATTAGAATACTTACATCGTGGCTGTAACACAAGGATTCTGCATTTTGACATAAAACCTCACAACATTCTCTTAGATGATAATTTATGTCCCAAAATCTCTGATTTCGGCCTTGCAAAACTGTGTGAAAGGAAAGATAGTGTTGTATCACCAATGAATGCTAGAGGGACTGTTGGATATATTGCTCCTGAAGTGCAGTGTAGAAACATTGGCAGAGTATCTCACAAGTCTGATGTGTATAGCTATGGAATGATGGTTCTTGAAATAGTAGCAGGAAGAAAGAATATCGATGCTGGAGTGTCTCACACCAGTGAAATATATATTCCACATTATGTTTATGAGCATCTTGAAGGAGGTAAGGATTTAAGATTGGATGGGATTACAAATGAAGAGGAAGAAGAAATTGCAAGGAAGATGATTTTAGTAAGTTTGTGGTGCATTCAGACCATTCCATCAAACCGACCATCAATGACTAAGGTAGTAGAAATGCTAGAAGGTAGCCTTCAGTCCTTGCCAATGCCACCCAATCCCTCCTTGTCTTCTCCTACTAGATCACCTTAACATCCCACTACAAAACGATCATCACAATTATTGCAATATAGTCTGAGCAGCTGTTATCTACCAAAGTTGAATTAATTGAAATTTCAGAGTTCACAATGGAAAGATTTGTTCTGAATCTGGTATGGCGCAAATGTGCAATTCATTGTGCATGATGTTAGATATTAGCTCTCTTGATGTAGAAACATTAAAAAAATTTATTTTTAAAGCTAATATGTAGTTTTGTGAAAACTCCTTTTTCTGCTTTTAATACGTGTTAAGCTGATGTTAGTTCTTGGTAGATTGCAGCTTAATGTTTGGGATTTATAATATTGTTGTAATCTGGTTTGTTGAATAAAAGTTGCTTCATCCCCAAAAAAAATTTACTGTAGAAATAGCACTATTTTGTTTGGCCATACAACAAATGCTACTACAAAGCTATTGCTTCCTAGACTTTTCAAATGTAAGACACCTTGCGTCACAACATTTATAATTTGTTGAATAGGTTATTGAGATGAGAACATAGATTTTACATCCCATTCTTACCAATTTCGGACTCTTATTGCAAAGCTCTAAATGATAATGTTTCAGTTACATCCGAATATCTAGTGCAAAGATTTCAAAAGTTTCAAGTAACAAAGCCTAAAAGTATGTATAATAACCATGCCCTGCCAAAAAAGCTGTTGATACCAATTTTTTTTTTTTTTTTTTGAGAGAAAAATATGTTAAGCTTTATTAAGAAAATCCAGCAATGTCCTCTAGGACTACAGGAAGTAAGGGTGGTGGAACATCCTCCATCCACACCGAAATATCTGAAATACAAAGAGCGTGTCTAGCTAACTTATGCACAACTTTATTACCCTCTTTCTTTACATGAGAGTAGCGTAATTGAATAAAAGAACTAGCATAAAATTTAATATCCTCCATTAGCAAACCATCCAGGGAAAGGAAGGTGCTATTATTTCTCAGTGCTGTGGCCAACGTAAGTGAATCAGACTCTAAGATAGCTCGATGAAATCCCAACTGAGATGCAAACGACAGTGCTATTGAAGCAGCCATTGTCTCCACCTCCAAAGCCGAGTACAGTTGTGGTAATTGCTTGGACATTGAAGCCAAAACCATGCTGTTGTCGTCTCGAATCACCACACCAATGCCAGACTTTTTTTGATCTCTGAATGTAGCCCCATCATAGTTAATTTTCACCATTCCTTGTGTTGGAGGACGCCACCTAGTCTGAGTGGAATTTGTTGCAAGACGAGGATAAGGTGGCAGAGGTACCGTTTGTGCAAACTCGGTAACCAACTCTTTTGTCGTTGCAGCAAGCAGATGAGAGTTGATGCTGGGTTTGTTCAAGTGTATCTGGTTCCTCTGAGTCTAGATTAGCCAAGCCGAAGTTGAGAATAGCTCCAGGTCTTGTTGGTTTGTAATGAGCCACGATAATAGTTCCTTAAAGTCCACAAAGGTGTGATTTCTTCGGCATTGCCACTGCGAGTCATCCTCCCAAACCACATCTAATTCTCCACAAGACCATAGAGCATGGAGTGATGATTTTGGTACTTGCTTACATTGATCACAGATTGGATTTTCGATGATAGTATGACGCACCAGGTTCTCTTTGGTTGGCAGAGAGTTGCGGCATGCCCTCCACCCTAGATTTTTAATTTTGTTAGGAACTTGCATAGACCAAAGTGTCTTCCACAGGTGTTTGTCTTCCATCCTCTGCTATTCATCCAGTTTGGTTTGCTCTTCCACTTTCAGGAATCTATACTTGGACTTAGAGTTGTAAATGCCATTGTTTATGAATGGCCAAAACAGGCTATCCTCTGCCTCACACGGTGAGAGTGGGATGGCTTTGATCATATCAGCTTCCACAGGGGGTGAAGATGCCTTCTATCATCTCATTGTTCCATTGCCTTGTAGATTCATTAATCAATAATGCCACTTTCGCCTCTACTAATGACTCCACCATAGGTGAAAGGACTTGTGGTGAATTTTTCCTTGGTAACCAATGATGTTGCCATATGCTCACTGCCTTGCCATTCCCAATCCTCCATCGACAACCCTTAAGTAAAACATCCCTCCCATGCAATATACTATTCCAAGCATGTGAACCACCACTTGTGTGTTTCGCCTCCATGATTGTACAATTTGGAAAGAAACGAGCCTTAAGGACTTTATAGAATAATGACTCAGGATTTTTCAAGAGCCTCCAAGCTTGTTTTGCCAACAATGAATCATTGAACATGACAATGTCTCTAAATCCCATTCTTCCCTCCAATTTTGACTTTGTTAATTCATCCCACTTCAACCAATGTATCTTCCTTTTATCCCCTCTTTGGCCCCACCAAAATTTCTTGATCATGGTTTCAATTTCATGGCATGGACCCAATGGCAATTTAAAACATCCCATAGCATATGTAGGAATGACTTGGATGATAGCTTTTATGAGTACTTCACGACCGGCTTGAGACAAGAGCTTTCCTTTCCATCCTTGCAACTTTGGCCATACTTTTTCTTTAATAAAATTGAACCATTCCTTCTTCCTCCTACCCACCAGGGAAGGCAGCCCAAGGTATTGCTCAAAATGTACAATTTCCTTTAGACCCAAGGCTTCCTTGTTTTTGCCCTCAATTAGTTGCTCCAGTCGTGGAAGAATAAATTTTGTTACTACTTTGACAATTCGTCTATACAAGATTTTATTTTATGGGTTAATGTAAAGCCTAATCTATATATTACTAAAAGTTGAAGTGTAGCGTTTAATGCTGTTGCTGCTCTTACGTTGTGCCATATCAGCTGCCACGTCATTTAAAAAAAAAAAAAATTTGTCCTACAATTTTAAAATGGTTTTTACAATTTTCAGCCCTATAAATGTAGCCCACTACTTATTTATTTACTTCCACCATCACCCTAAAATAAATCTGTATAATTAATCCAACCCACCTCTTATTTATTTAGTTCCACTATCAAGCCCAACCCAAAGCCTTTTCAATTCAGTTTTAGGGTTTTGTGTGAACATTTTCAGCTTAAAGGAAGAGGAAAAAAAAAAAAAAAAAAAACGTTGAAGCCTTTCAAGCTTTAGGGTTTTTTTCTTTTTTTCTTTCCAATTTTCCTATAATTGTTTTTAACATTTATTTTTTTTAATATTTACACTTCTCCAACTTTTCTCTCTCCCTTACCATTTCATCTCCCCACTATTTCTTCAATCTTTCTCACTCCCTTACCTTTTCATCTCCCCACTACCATCTACATTAATATCATTCTTCCTCTTTCCCTTCATCTTCCTTTATTTTTGTCTCTTCTTATTCACACACCATCTTACTATAAATTTGTCACTATCTCTTCTATTCTATGCATAGTTTTCCCTCACAAAAAAATGGTTCCCTCTCTCTCTCTCTCTCTCTCTAAATTTTTTGGTGGATATTTTTATTTTTCTTGCATCTCTACTTTAGGTTGATAATTTTTTATATTCTTTAAAACTCTATTTTGGGTTAATGCGATTTAGTTTTGTTTTTTAAATTGTTGTTGTTTTTTTTTTTAAATTTTTTATTCTCTTTGATTGTTAAATGTTATCCTATTGCGTTCTAAAGAATTAAATATAACATATAAAAATATAATATTATTCTATAACATAGCATGATTTGGATAATTTGATATTTATTCTGTTACATAGCATGATTTTTTAGATGTTAAACTATGAGACTTTACTAATTTTTGTTTATTTTCTAATCCTTTGTGGTGGACAAAGTACTCTTAATAGTTGTATTAGAAGTACTCTATAATGCCATTTATTTAAAGAAAAGTAAAGGTTAGCCAAATGAAAATAATCGGATAAGTGACAAATTTTAATTTTTGCAATTTTAATTTAATTATTATTATTTTATAACAATGCATGTATAGAAATTTAATTCTTAGGTTTTGCTAATAATTGTTTTTTGATAATATGTTTTGGGTGGCTGAAATTATAATTTCTACAAAGAAAATAACCATAATAGATTATCAAAAACAAAATTTTATCCTAATATTGGTTCAATTAATCATTGTTAAGTTTTTTTTTTTTTTTTTAGTTTACTTTTTTTTGGTGTTTGGATTGTTCCTATATTACATTTATGATTATTCCTATAATAAATAGGAATATAATTACGAAATACATTACTCATTATTAGATTAGTTTAAATTGTAAATTTTTTTTTAATAAAATCACTATAAAAATAATTATCACGCGTAACGTACGGGTTCGCAGCTAGTTGAATTAAAAGTAATGTGATTTTAAGGGTCTAATTATGTGTCCAAATGTTAAAAAAAATTTATTTTTATTTTTATTACAAAAGTTTTAGTTAATTTTATATTTATGGTCAAAATTGTAATTTTACAATCCCCTATAAATTAAAGGTATTTTAGTAATTTAGTTAATTCTATAATTTTTTAAAGGATGTGAATGGTATTTGGAGTGAGGAATACTAGACGTTTTGAGGGATGTGAATGAACTTTGCCAAAGATTAAGGGTCTATTTGGTAAGCCCATTTGAAGACTCTTTTGTGTAATTTAAATATTAAAAACTGTGAACCCCACTTTGGTTAGATCACTTTAAAAGCTCACTTTTGATTATTATATATAACATTTTTCACATCAATGAAGTAACAAGTTATTGATTTTCATATTGTAGACAAGCCAACAATGGAAGGGTGTAGCTTTTGATAAAGTGTATCTATTTAGAGTAATTGGCCTCAGTCTGAGGGCAAGTATGCTTTGGATGAAAGTTTCCAAGTTGATGTCTTCCTTCAACATTCAATACTTGCTTACATGAAAATGAAGAAAATAATACATAAATTCTTAAATCGCCATCCCCATGTTTGTCAAGTTTTGCAGGAATCGCTTCTCAAGGGGGCAATTGGGATGAGTTAGGAACTGAGATTTTCAGTTCAAATTTAAGAATTGAATTCTTTAATTAAAGTTTTGGCAATGTGGTGGATGGCAAAAAGGAAAGTGGTGATTCCATGTTGTGGATCTTTTTGTATTGTTGCATATTCGGTGTAAATGATTTATTACAAGCATATATTCCTTTACGTGCTGTCCATGACAAAAATAATGAGAATTATTTCACATCACCTCCTCTGAACTAAGCACAAGGCACAACTTCCTCAACTCTCTTTTTGTAAAAATGTGTTTCAACCAAACAATTGGGATTGATGCTTTCTAATTCTGAGTCTACAAAATGTAATTAAGTGGAAATCAATTTTATCTAGGAGGATTGTTTTTTTGGTTGAATCTAGGAAACTCTAAAACAAGCTTTTTAAGAACACAGATTAAAAAAAAGTTACAAAAATCAAACCTCTCAAACATCATTAAGAAAAGCATCATAGGATCTATCACAGGCCTCATCAGCCAATTTCATAAAGAATTTTGAAGTGTAAAAGGACTAATAATATTGAAGGAGATTGAAGAAGCCTCTCATCATCATCATCATCGGTATTGTGAAGTGATCCTTTCTAGCTGCAGCTACAGCAAGGTGAGGCACATTTTTCAGCATTGTTCTATAATCACATTACATACGGTGTTAAAACACTTGTTTTCCTCTTTCTATTAGGTTTCGTTGCACACCTCCGCCAGTGATGAGAGCACGGCCTTCTGTAATCAACCAAAAATAACAAGTCTTAATATAAATGTCTTTAGCTTAAATATTTTTTAATCATTTAAATTTTAGACTGAATTTCTTTAGGAGTAGCTTCGTAGACTTCCGTGTATTTGAGGTTTCTTCTCATATCAAACACATAATGTGGAGACCAGAATTAGAGATGACTCTAGAAGATTGCCTAATAAACTCTAGTTATACAACAAAAACAACAAAAACACATATCATTCCTGCAGTTGTAGTTTAATGATTCAAACATTATGCCGCATTGGCAATAAGAGCTGAACGTTTTGATTGATCTGTCTTGCTATATGGCATATACATGCAGAATGCACAAATAGTAGTGCTAGACACAATAGAAACATGAACTCTCCATCATAATTTATTACATAAAATTTTTAAATCACATTTACAGAATTTTCTCATGGAAATATAAGGTTAGTAAGAAACTTGGTAGGCTCTGAAGTAGTTACCTTGTAAACTTCCTTATTGAATGCTCCCGTACCTTTTATGCCCATTGCAGTGGATCATTCTCCAAAACTCTAACCCTAATGAGAAGCTTTCTAACATGTTCCAGTGCTTGTGCTCACTAAGGACTTACCATTATTCACCTTATCTGTTTTGCAACCACCAGTTGCATCAGATTGGTTGCGTCCAAGTTCAAAAATTAGAAACATTTTTGACACGCCCCGCTGAATCAAAGATTTGCCTTGGAGCCTCCGCACACAATTGAGAATCACAGAAATTAGAACAAAACTATCAAATAAACTTCTTAGACTATATAAAGTATATTTAATATCATGAAGCAGAGACCAAACCCAGATTTTACCAAAATGAAAGACATACAGACATTGTGTATATTTTGTTTGGATATCGCTTATTGTTAAAAATTGAAAATATTGTAACAAAATAATTTTTAGGGATAAAACCTTTTTTCGTCCCTACATTTTCACACGATTCTCACTTTGGTCCCTAACTTTTTTTTTCACCGCTTTTAGTCCCTAAAATCAAAAAAGCGATCTCGTTTTTGTCCCTACCGTCAGTGCCCTAACAGAAAAATCCTAGGTGGCAGACGAAACACCTTATTAGCTGACGTGGCGTTAACGTGGCATTGATGTGGCAATTAAAATATTATTAAAAAACATTATTTGGCATTTTTATATGCCACGTCAGCATTTTAATTTTTTATAAAAAGCCATATTAGAAAATTTAAGCCAAAAAAAGAAAATAAATTAAAAAACAAAATTTAAATTAAAAACACAAACCCAGACAGATCTAACACAAACTCAGATCTAACACAAACCCAGAAATAAAGAAAATTAAAAACAAACATTAAAACCTAAATAAAATATATAAACCCGGTTTCTTATCTCTGTCTCCGTCTCGGGTCAAACTCCTCTTTCTCCCTCTTGGCTTTCTCTTATTTCTTTTTCTCTTTAAGTTCAAGTTGCAGTTTTTGGGATATGGCTTTGATCTGGGTTTAGAGAAAGAGAGGCTGAGATGTGGTGGTTTGGATTTGGGTAGAGAGAGAGGGGCTGAGATCGACAGTGGTTTGGATTTGGGTTTAAAGAGAAGGGCTAAGATCGGCGGTGTTTTGGAGCAGATCAAATGGAAGGAACCTTTGAACCGGCCCTTTTGCTTTTCAGGTTTTTCCTCGACCAACGCCGAGCAGAGCAAGGGGCGTTTTCGGTGGGTATTTGACCCGATCTTCATCAATAACGAGCAGAGGAAGGACTAACGGAAAGTCGCCTGTTTGGGTTTGAGAATATTAGGGGTTTTGGTTTGTTTTTCCTGTGGGTATCTGACTCGATATTCATCAACAATTCATTTTCTCTCTCACACAGTCCAACCGATCTGGATTTTTTGTGTTTGTTTCCCAAGAAAATTTATGGGTTTGAAGGTTAAGGTTTACTTTGTTGATCGGCTTGGTTGTTGGATTTATTGGTTTTCTGGGTTTGGTTGTTTTGCTAGAGATTTGGGTTTGGTTTTTTGTTGGAGATTGATTTTGCAGAAGATCTGGGTTTAAGAGTTGTAGCTGCAACTGTAACTGCAACCTCACCCATCTAGGTTTGAAACATTTTGCAGGGGATCGATTTTTCTTTGCTTTGCTATGTGTATTTGCAAGTTTGTTTACTAAGAAAATGAAAGAAAAGAAAAAAGAAATCTTAAATATTTTAATTTTCTGGGCAAGAAACATGTTTGGGGAAGAACATGAAAAATGAACAATCATGTTCTTCCGAAAAACTAATGAAATTTTTTATATATTTTATTTAGGTTTTAATGTTTGTTTTTAATTTTCTTTATTTCTGGGTTTGTGTTAGATCTGTCTGGGTTTGTGTTTTTAATTTAAATTTTGTTTTTTAATTTATTTTCTTTTTTTGGCTTAAATTTTCTAATATGGCTTTTTATAAAAAATTAAAATGCTGACGTGGCATATAAAAATGCCAAATAATGTTTTTTAATAATATTTTAATTGCCACATCAATGCCACGTTAACGCCACGTCAGCTAATAAGGTGTTCCGTCTGCCACCTAGGACTTTTCTGTTAGGGCACTGACGGTAGGGACAAAAACAAGATCGCTTTTTTGATTTTAGGGACTAAAAGCGGTGAAAAAAAAAGTTAGGGACCAAAGTGAGAATCGTGTGAAAATGTAGGGACGAAAAAAGGTTTTATCCCTAATTTTTAAATACGTAAATAATGTCATAAAACCTAGTTTTAAAGAAAAAGTTGTTGAATAAAGGTACTTGTGAGTCCCGTGATCAATGCACGAGACCCATAGAAAAAAATGCTTTCGTTGGGAAACGCGTAAAACGCGCTTCCCAAATAGAGGCTAATAACAATAAAAAAGAATGGAAGAAGAATTTATAAATTTGCCATCAGGAAAAAGAAATAGAGAGAAAAAAAAGGGAAAACAAACCAAATAAATAATTAACTAATTTGTGTGGCCCTCAAGCACCTTAAATAATTAACTAATTAGTCATCAAAGTTCAACCAAATCAAAGCTAATCATTCATTTTCAAATTTACAATTTCAATTCAACAGGTTATACTTTTATAGTTAGATTTGACCCAACTGCCCAATAGATCTACAAAGCAGATTGCTTATCCACAATCTTAATCACAAATCACAGAGTGAGATATTCCTTTGATGAGATTGCAGAAAATTATTAGGGGAAAGACGCATCAAAAGTTTATTGAAACAAATATTCTAAAAATTAATAAATAAAACATTTATGCAAATAAGTTACAGAACAAAAGGCAAGCCTTATGATTTTATTTGCTTCTGTTCCATCCACTCTCACATTAAAGCCACTAAATAATACATCATCGCCTCGCAGACACTACAAAACTTTGCAACTTTGCAACTCTCAAGGCCAATGATCTCTGCAGAGTTAGGGAAACCACGCATGAATGAAAACCTTAAAATGTGCACCTCTAAGCAAGTTCCTGCCATTTAAGTTCATCAATGTGGGAGCATGTCAAGCATGGTTTTCTAAACATAAATCAAGATGTTTGTGTCTTTCTTCCTCCCCTATCTGAACATATAGAACTTAGATTCAGCAACATCAAAATTAGGTTCTACAAATGCTGCATCCTAGTTCACCTAGTAGCACTTCTTGCAGTTAGTAGTTAAACCAAGTCAAGGTTCTCCTAGTAATAAAGGAATAACAATTTATAAGTCTCACCTCCAGTTTCTTAAATGATAAAGGTTCCTCCAGAAATGTCATGATAACTCCCAAGATGAACAAGTAGAACAGAATAAGTTGAGTATATGACACAAAAAATCCTTTACTTTTCTTCTCCATGCTAACATTAGCATCAACCTATATCACCAGTTGAATCTGAAGGAAGCTTTAAGCTAACTGCCTAGGCAGTAGAAGCAATAATTCTTGACAGATTTCTCAACTACCTTCCTATGTATTCTTACAACCTTTGAGTAAACCATCTGAATCTTTCTCAATTTGCATGCCAGTGTTGCCGTTGACCAGAAGAAAACCACTTCCAACAATCCATGATTTTGAAATGTCACATCTATTCTTTAAGAAGTTATATCTGAACAGGCATGTACCCCATGAAGATGTTCTATAATCTATTGCACAAATTATGCTTCTTGTCTAAATTTGTCTTGGTCCAACCACTTCACAAGTATTTAGATTTAAGAATTCATTAATATTATCTATCGCAGAGAAGTTGTCAACTGTACAAAGATAAGTTAGTCTTATACTAAAAGTAAATGAAGTTTCCCAACACCATTATTCTCTAATGTAGCATGTATGGTTCTTGAATTACCTTCAGCTTGCAAACCTGAGTAATCCCATTCTCAATGCCTAATGGGAACTTCTCAAATTTTCTTAGCAGCTTTCAAAATTTTTGGCTCCATTCTGGAATAAATATACTCTAGTCTCCCACATAAATTCAATCTCTGCACACGAAAGCTAACCTATCACTTGTGCCCCCAGGTTATATGGAGTAGCAGTCCAACACCAACCCAAGATGACAAGTAACATCAAACACTAAACCACTTTTGGATTCTTGACATGGTATCTTATGCAGTTTAGTATTGCTACCTAAGGCCTTTCATTTAGTTTGGAGACTGTCTCTTTCAGTAAAATTTCCAGAAAATTTCAATGTTTACGGCACCAAATGTTTAATATTTAATTTAGCAATATGTCTCACTCAGAAGTCAGAAGATCAAATTCATTCCCCACATAATGGACCGGAAAGGACTGAATGATTAATATTTGATCTAACAGTATGTATTACTCAGAAGATCGAATTCGTTTCCCACATAATGGACCAGAATGGGCTGAAGTCGACGACTAGACCGAAGTGAGCTGAATGGACCAAATTGGACTGAAGTAGACCGAACTGGACCGAGTGGATCAAATAGACTGAACTGGACCAAAGTGGACGGAATGGACCAAACTGAACCAAATGATCTGTAAAGCTCACTTTTGATTATCCTACACCACTGTCTTGTAGGATTTCTAATTATTTGGTTGAAATGAGATATGCGTGAAGGAATTTGTAGGTTTAGATGAGAATTTTGTTTGAGAGAGAGTTTCAATCTATAGCGTTTGCTCCTGATGATAGCTCTTTATTATCAGATCAAGACACTAATCAGTTTTTGATGTAGGCGGTGATTGAACCCCAGATTTCTTATTCAATCATTAGAGACTTTACTAGTTGAGCTAGCTAGATGAGAATTTGGTTATTGCTCTATGGAAAAATAGTGATTATCTATATATATATATATATATATATATAAAACCGAAGCCTCTGAACTCCTACAATTTTCTACATCAGCATAACATTTAAAAAAAGAAATGTAGGGTCACAATTTGGAGTCCAAGCCTAAAAGGTATGAGATCTTGGCCCAGTGAACCCAATACAATAAATTTGTAAAGAATGGATCGAAGAACTAGGTATTAATGAATTGAATAACGGCTAATATAGATGAACTTCTCGTCTGGTGAGTCAGATTTCTACGTTCGAGGAGATAAATGCCAAGATGAGTTTGTAGAACAAAGTATCAATGCGAGATTGATTGTTCCCGTCCTTTTCTCTAAATTTTTCTCTCCCCCCTTTCTATGGAAGATATTTCCCATTATATAATCCCCTTGAACTATCCTCCCCCTACACTTGTTCATCATCTAAGCCACCACTTGAGTAGCTGTCCCATTAATTTTATTCTTCAGCTTTTCTGAATGATAATCTCCTTGGAAACATTGTTCAGAGGTTTACTTCACATAAATGCGACCATAATGGTAGGTACAGTGCATTTAATGTGGAGGTAGCAGTCTTTCCATAGACATTTTTGGAATCTTCCTTCCTCCCAGGGTGTCTGTGAGGTATTTCTACGAGGTAGGAACTTCTTGTAGTATCATTATATTGGTCCGAGTAAGCAATTTGAACCGTATTCAATAGATCCGAGGAGAAATATCTCCTCGGATAGCTTTCCTGCTATTTCCCATGCCCGAAATTCTAGTGGACAAAACCTTAGCAGTCTTTAATCTCTTAGTTTACCTTCTTGGCAATTCAGGTTCATGGATAAGGATTAGAATTCAATACTTATTGATTTGGGCTCTCACAAGCCTAAGGCCCAATATGCATGAATTTTGGACCTCTGCCCCCACAAAAAACATAAATACACAAAAAAAAAAGCTTTTCTAAAACTTAAAGAAAAATAAAATAAAGCAAAATAAAACTTTTCTAAAAACCGGCATATTTAAAAAAACAAATCACCCAAAAATTTCAGCTTAAAAAAAAGCTAAAAGCCTAAAACCCGAAAATTTCCTTCTCCCTAAAACCAAAACCTGATTAAAAAAACACTCTCCCCCTTAAACGCAAACACAGTAACATAGACTCATCAAACTCCCTCTCTTCTTCTTCATGCAGTCCCATCTCTAATTCCATGTGGTTGCTTGGAATCAGCGAATTACCAGATTTCCACATTATGACTCAGCTTCAAAGTAAGCAATCTCTTTCTTCTTATCACAAACACAAATGGTTTCATATATGTTGGTATAATTTTCTGACGGTATGTGTTTTTGAACTTTGGTTTCAATTCCTAGAACATTCATGGATGCAACCAGATGAGGTGGGATGGTATAACCAGTGGTATAGATCTATCTTATTCAAAAGATACAAAGTCTTTCATATGTTATTCAAAATCCAATTTTGTTTGACAAATTCACCAGCTTTCTTGCCTTTTTTCTCTGTAATTCTTTCTCTTTCTCATGTTTTTGTTGGTATAATGGTTGAGAGAATGATATAAGAATTGGTATCCTTTGTGAAAATAGGCCAACCCTAAGTGTTTGACAAAATGTCCCAGAGAAATTAGAATCAATGAAAATTAAAGGTTTGATAAAAATTTTATGTCTGTTTTGTTAAAATCCTCCCCATCACCCTAAGTGTTTCAAAAAATGTCTCAATGAAATTGAAATTTTTTTTTTTACCATGTGGTTGGTTAATTATCTTTTTAGTTAACTAGCTCGTGCATCTAGGGACGAAACCAGGACTTGAACTTGGGGGGGCCAGCTAAAGTCTTTTGTTTGAGAATTTTAGAAATTGGGATATCAATGCTAGAGAAGGCAAGGTGACAATATCATTATTGGTTTTTCAATTTTTTTTTTTTTTGAAAAAACCTATACTTTCCTATAATCTACAAATCAAATTAAAGTCATGGTAACTATAGGAATTTATTATAGTTTTAAAAACTAGATTGGACAAAAAATCGAAAATGAGTAGTTCTTGGTTTTTTAGTCAAAATGGTGATTGTAAGGACTAGATTCGAGTTCCTAGCCCAAAGGATGGATGGACTTAGGTCCAAAAAACCCAAAACAATGAATTTGTAGAGAGTGGGTTGGAAGAACTGGGCTTTAGTTAATCAAACAACAAATAAGGTTGGTCTTAATGACAAAAGAGTGAAGATAAACAAGTGTAAGCTGAAGAAAATTGTCCTCGGCAAAGTTCGAGGAGACTGCTCTTATATATTGTTCTTAAGTTTGATTACAAGTTTGGTTCCTAATTGCTATAGCCTTTTTCCCTCTATTTCTCGATCCCCTTCTCTCCTTGCATCTTTTCTCTTTTATACTCTCTTTTCCCTTCACCTTTGCCCTCCACGTGCATGCCAGATGGTTGGTGTTGATACTTGTCTCATCAGCCCCTTCCATAAGTCTCTGTGTAGTAGATGTAACTATTGTTCAAGCATCACCTCCACATTAATGCGGCCAAAGAGTTAGCTGCAAAGCAATTAATACGGTGGTAGTAGCTTTCTCCTTAGATATTTTAGGACTCCTCTCTGTACTTTGTTTCTATAATGCTTATTCGTGCCAGCAGAACTTCCTAGAACATCCCCCTAGACGACAACCCACCTATTCGGACCTCAGCTTTGGCTAGCCGAGGCCCACCCTCTTAAGCCATTATGACCTGTTAGGTTATAAAGAATTAGGTTTTATGTATTTAGAATCCTAATATGTATTGTTGGCAAACCATGATCAAAACAATGTATTTAAGTTGTTTTAGAAGTACTTAAAGTTGGTTCTTTGTTGTAAAGTTGGAATAAACTACTGTGCTAATTAAAAAACAGTTTTAGTACATTTTGATCGATCGAAGCTTAGGCTCGATCAATCGAAAATCGTACCTGACGTTTTTTTTATTAGATTTTCCAACTCAGCCCTAAAGTGTTTTAATTAGTTTAGGTTTCTAATTTACCATAGGTATATAAGGGAAACCCTAGCCACGTTTTTGTGTTGCTCATATTGCGGTTTATGTGAATCTCTTGTGAGATCTTTGAGGAGGTTTCCTTCACATAAACTCAGTGGCGGCACCACGTTATGGTCAGGGTGTTCCCAGGAACACCCTGACTTGAAAAAAAAAAAAATTTTATATATAATAATTAAATTTTTTTTATTTGTTTACCCTTAAAAAAAAAAAAAGGAACACCCTCGAAAAAAAATTAGGAACACTCGAGAAAAAAAAAAAAAAGAACACCCTCAAATTATAAAAAAAAAAAAAAAAAAGCCCAAACAAAAATTTCAACTAAAATCTGAAGAAAAAAAATTGTAACAAAGCAAAACAACGGATAGCCAGCCCAACATCAAGCTCACGGCAAGCCCAACAAAGCCCAACAGATTACAGAGAAGAAAACCCACGGATTAAAAAAGAAAAAAAAAAAAAAACACCAAAACCCTAATACAGAGCAATTCACTCAATCAGAAGCCTCAAATCAGAAATTAGTACATCAGAAATCATTAAAGCTAAAGCAAGCCTAAAAACAGAGCAACAGAGCAAGTGAGCAATGCCTCCCCTTAGAAGTTAGATCAGTCCAGTCGCACTGTCGCAGTCTAGACTCCAGCGCATCGTCGCCCCTCATCGGAGATCGGTCTAGTCGCAGTCCAGAGCACATCGTCGCTCATTGCCATCATCGGAGATCGCTCGTCGGAGGTCGCTCGCACATCGTCGCACATCGCTCGACAGTCAGTGCCTTAGCCTCGGCCTTCACTCTTCTGGCCTCCCTGCTCGGCTGCTCCGGTCCGGAGTCTGGTGCTCCCTCAAGGTATTTCTCTCACTTTCTCTCTCTCTCTCTCTCTCTCTCTGTATCTGAAATCTGATGAAATGAAATGAATCTCTCTCTCTCTTTCTCTTTATTCTTTAAGAGTAACTTTAAGTCTTTGTCTGAACTGTGAAGAGTATTGTGAAGAGTAATTTATTTGAAATGTGATTGGTGAAGCTTTTAACTTTATTAAATATTTGCCTATTTTTTTACTTTTTTAATTTGGATTTATCTTATGATTCTTATCCGTTGGTTGGTGTTAGTGTTGGTGAGGGTGAGTTGGTTAGATATTGTCTTTTAGTGTAATGTTATTGGGATATGTGATTGTGAAATTTTCTGATTAGCAAGTGGTTTATGATTCTAATAATTAATAATTTAATTAATCAATACATTATAAAAGACAAACAAATTAAATTATGTTAAACTAAATAACAATTAATAATTTTATAATTAATGAAATAACAATATAACAAATTATAGTTTATAAAAGACAAACAAATTAATAAAACAACTAAACAACAATAATTAATAATTTTATTAATATTTTAAATGAATTTATAGTTTATTATGCAGCTACCTTTGTTCATTTATTTTCTTTTCATTTTTTTTTTCCTTTTGAGGTTTTTCGGTATACAAAATGCAAATTTGTTTTAGTTTTAAGAACTTTTTATTTTTTTTAAGCACAAATTTCATGCCGGTCAAATGTTGAATTTCAACCGATATTTATCGAAACGTCCCGAAACACTTGAAATAGATTGAAATGACTCGAAATTTTTTCAAAGTGAAATAGGAATACCCTGGACAAAATTCCTGGAGTCGCCATTGCATAAACTTAGGGTTTTCAAGGAGAAGATTTTTCTACACCTTGATGATCATTCCAGTTGCTGCCATTGAAGCTTAAAGAAAACACAAGTGGGTGTGCTTGTATTTGGTGGAGAATCCAAGAAAGAAGGAGTCCATGGATTCGGAGCTTGCACGTGGTCGTGTCAGTAAGTTCTACTGGTGGGTAGCAATAAGAAGTCGAGCGTGGGGGCTTGTAAGTCTTATTGTATGAACTTCAATTCTTTCAAGATAGTAGATTCAAGTTTACCTTGAGGATAGCTAGGTTAAATCCTCCCTAGGTTTTTACCGGTTTGGTTTCCTAGGTGATCATATCTTTGTGTTATTTATATTTCCGCTGCTATACTTGATATGATTATTTGATTTTGTTAACCTAGATTTAATTAATTTGACTAAGTAACAACTTGGCTAAATTCCTAGGTTAATCCAATTGTGTTTTAAGGGGTCTAAAAACCAACATGACCAAAACTAACTTCTTTACTTACTAACACAATCTCTTCTAGCTCTAAAATGCTAACTACTAACACTTTATTCCACTAAAGAAAAAAGAGAAGAAAAAAAGCTCTCACCTCTAGACTCTATAGCCCACATTTTTTTCAATATCCCTCCACCGTTCACTCTCTAGCTCTTTCTCTTTCTCCCAATCACAATCAAACCCAAAAGGTTAGTTTTCTTAAATCCTTATATTTTGATTTATTTTGTTAATGTAGTGGATTAGTAAATAGATTTGTTGGTTTATTTCCTTTATCTAAATTTTGGATTTGGTTTAGATATATCTCTTTCGTAATATACAATCTTGTATTGTAGGCAAAGTTCTTGGCAGTTTGGTACTAGTAAATAGTGTAATGTTTGTATGTATTGGTGGCCCTGACCAATCTATTGATTAATCATAATTATATGCAAGCACCTACTACACATATATATTTTTTTCCAAAATAATCAACATTAATTTTTTTTTCTATTTTATTGGGGTTGTTGAAATAAGTGATAAATTTGCTCATTATAGTTTTCAATTAATTGCTATTCTTGGTGCATATATAATTTTATATGACTTGTTGTGGTGATGGATATATTTTTAAGAGTGATGGGGATGTACTATTAATGTGGTTATTGGTGGAAGATGTGTTCTTGGAAGTTCTTATTCACAAGAGAACTACAAGGTTCCTGTTAGTAGTAAGGATTTATGATAGAGGTAATGCTTGTGTCGGTAGTAAGGATTTATTTTTGATTTATTTTTTTCATTTATCATGGTGATTGTATTAATGTTTTTAGATGAATATATTTTAGTTAATTCTTTATTATTTACTGTAAATATAAAAATTTGTGTAGTTATAATTTTTGTATATTTATTCAGTTTAATTTAAAATATTGCAGAACAATGTTAGGGAGGAGATCATAGTGTGAATAATGACAAAAGATGACTTTGAGGAGGAAAGTGACTCTCAGATAGAGGAAACTGGCTCAAATGATGACTAATCTTCCAATACTTATGCTTTCAAGTTTCGTGAAGGATATAATTAATATAGCTTTCATATATTATTGAACATCATGCTATTTTGTAGACCTTTTGATATTTTCAATTTTATTGCATTATTCACTTATTAGTTTTGAACAATTATGGATTTGTACTTGTTATTTGAATGAAGAATTTTTTATTAGATGTATGTTTGTAATTTATATATTATTTTATTTACTTTCATTAATTCATGTGTTTCTTTTTTGACAGAATTGTTTTGTCCCAATTAAAGTTCTATAAACAGCCTTTTTTTATTTGACAGAGCTATTTTGTTGCAAATAATGCATTAGTGACATGGTAACTAATTTTTAATAACGGTCAAAGTTTGTCGAAAAAAGTAAATGGTCACTAAGATGTTGTATTTTTGATGAAAAGCTAAGTATTTACGATGGCTTTTAGTCGTCGAAAAAAATAGATTAACAACAGCTATAGTTCCTCGCAAAATGTATTTGGTCATTCAACTTCATCGTTTGAAATTGTATTTTTGACGGCAAATCAAGTATTTATGATGAATTTTAGTCATCCAAAAAAATACATTAACGATGGCCTTAGTTCATCACAAAATATATTTGGTCGTCCAACTTCCTTGTATGAAGTTGTATTTTCGACGACAAATCAAGTATTTATGACAACTTTTAGTCGTCTAAAAAATACATTAACGATGACCTTAGTTCATCGCAAATTGTATTTGGTCGTCCAACTTCCTCATATGAAGAAGTATTTTCGACGGAAAATATCAAGTGCTTACGACGACTTTTTACGGTCGAAAATGAGTGTTAACGATGGCCTTGTTGGTAATAAAGTATTACTGACGGAAGTCGACGGCCATTTGCCGTCGGCACTACTAATCTGCGACGACTTTTTGTGTTGTTGCGACAAACTCTAGCCATTGCTAATAGCAATATTTTTTGTAGTGGATATAAACAGATAATGAACTCCTAGGCCCAACATCCCTACAGTGACATCACAACTATTATAATTATGTATTTAACATTATAAATACTTAAAAAGATAATGAATTTGGTCCTAATAGTTATAGAGTTCGGATTCAAAAAAAAAAAAAATTTATAGAGTTCTAATTAAATTTGTTTATTAGATACCTTTGGGCCGGTTAAAAGAAATTCAACAAACGAACAAACCCATGATAGGTCCTAGCCCGGCCAGTTATAAAAAAGCTTTTCTAAATCCTAGCTCCAGTCGGACCTATCATGGGTTTGTTCGTTTGTTCTAATTAATTGGGTTTGTTCGTTTGTTTCCATCTCATTAATTTTTTAATATAATTTCTTATTATGATTTCGTAGCCGATAAAGGTAATCGTAAATGTGCACTCAGAGACAGATGGAGAGACACTGAGAGAGGAATTGTCGAAGTGACAAATTTCCACCATATCAAATCATCACCCACCTTCAACCTAGCCTCTTGACACCTTCCTATACTGCAAGAACCACTACCAGTACAAGTATTATTAACAACAAAAATTTGTGTTAAATATTACTTAGGTTTTGTTATTTTGGGTTAATTTTTTTTTTATTTAGTTATTTGGGCTATTGGTTTTAATTAAGGTTGAATGATGAGAAAAGCAGAGCATGATAGAAGACATCTACAACACCAAGAAGCAGAAAAGGTGGAGATATAATTGAAAGGGTTTTTTGGTGTTGGTTTGATAGTCTCCCTTAAATGTGTGGGACTCTTTGATGGTGAGCATGCTTAGATTATAGGATTTTGGGTTGATAAAGGAATTTGGGTTAGGGTATGGTGGTAGACCTATGTGTTTTAGTTTTTTTTTTAATGGTTTTTGCTTTGTTTCTTAGATTTAGATGGTTTATCCTTGATCATCGTTAAAATCTATAGTTGAAGCTTGAATGTTGTAGTGTAATCATTTGACAAATGCAAATTAATTGTTGTTTAATTTTGTTGCTTTAAATTTAAAGGTGTTAAAATCTGTTGAATAAGTTATAATGATCATTACAATAGAATAAATGCTTTCTAAATCTAAATCAAATGACTATAAGATTGTGCTTTATGTTAACTTGGGATTTTCATTTGAATAAGGCAAATTGATTCATAAGGCAAGTAGTGTTATGGTCAAGGGTGAAAGTTTTAAATTTAAATACTGTCTTGGCTTTTGGATCCTTTGGGCATATTTTGTTATGATTAGGCAAGGTCACTATGCAGAATCCATTGTGCCATTTAGAGTACAAAATATTTACATTTAGTTCTCTATGAAAATTGAGTGTAGTTGATTTATGCTTGGTAAAAAATTTGTGCTTGTTCTATGAAAGTCCTCTATTGTTGTTTGAATTATTTTTTGTTTCTTTTCATGCCAACATGGTCTATGCTGTGACTGATGGAATTGAGAGAATTTAGTTGAATTCAAGGCGACAACCCTCCTAAAAATTATTAGACAAGAAGGGAATAGTTTTTTCTGGAATAATATTTGCTGCCACTTATTGCTTGAGCCATAGCTTAAATACAACTATGACAAATTCATTTAAAGCTATTAAAGCTGTGTGTTTGAGACTTATTAAGTTATGTTACAAGGTGAATATTTTATATCAATATCTATTTGTTATCATGTGTTTGAAAATTTTAGGATAAATGAGTTAGTGAACTATAATTTGTTATTTTTTGTTTTCCAAATTACAAGTAGTGATATATCTTGTTAAATTGGCACGACTTTCTTCTTTTTTATCATAAATAAAAAAATTGAAAAAATTTGTTCTTCCATTGGACCTTTAAAGCTTTCAATTTGAAACTTTTTTTGTGAAAAATAAATGGTAGTGATGTTTATGGTAGATTTGAATTCAAGATTGAGGTCAATCTCGATGCCATGGTTAGTTTTCTATATCGTATGTACTTTGCGTATAGTTTATTGTTTATGATGCTTTGTTTACTCACCTATTTAGAGTAATGTTCATGTTACAGACACATCTAAGAATTTGGAAGCCCATTTTGAAGAATGCAAGCACTGTAGCAGAGAAGTTCTCCATGGAAGTCGCAAAAGATCTATGTTTATTTGTACTCCCTCAAATAGCAGCATAATTAGGTAGGATTTCTTACAATTTATGTGTTATCATAGTTGCTAGGTTGAAAGTATGCAATGATATATGCAGATTTTGTTATTTCCAATACTTACAAGCTAATTGCTGATTAGTAAGCCTACAAGTTGCGTGAGAGCTTATTTGGAAGCATCTTTTGATGCGGGAGATGCAAGAAAATTATTATTTAATATTATTTATGTTTGCGAGCCATTGTATTTTTATGTTTTAGGTCCTATTAGTTATTGGGCTTTTAGCATTTTAATTTAGAAGTAAGGTTATTTTTGTAATAAGGCAATTAGGGTTTCCTAGCCAATCAGAACTAGGGTTTAGCAATCCTTTATAAGCAACTTATTGTACTCCTTGAAAGATAGTTGATATTTTGATGAATGAAAACAATGGCCATTTGGTCTCTTTTGGTCTGGTGCTGACTCCAGGTCTACCCTAGGTGCTGACTCCTAGTGGTTTCCTCGCTTGGTGCTGACTCCAAGCAAGGCCTAGGTGCTGACTCCTAAGTCATATCCCTTTATTTTTCCGTTGTTTCAATTTTGTTCTGATTGTCCTGCGTCAGTTTTGGTATCAGAGCAAACACCGATCTGTTTGAAGCATCATCGCAAGTCAATCCAGAACCAAAAAAAAAAAAAAAAATGCTTTCACCACATATTTTCCACCACCAGAAATCCAACCACCACACCACCTTCAAAATCCCTTCACGACATCTTTGCCAAACCATATCAGCTGCCAAGCCACCAGAAGGTTACTCGTCAACCAAAGCCCTTTGACCTAACAACTAACAAACCCCATCTGTCAATCTTGGCCATCGTTGAAGCACCACACTAGCTGCCAGAAAAGCCAGCCACCACAACCCACAAACCACAAAAAAAAAAAAAAGAAGAACCCACGCAAGCCATTAGCCACCAGCCGAGACCCACAAATCAACCCTCAGCCGTCGTCGCCCATTAGCCACTAGCTGCAGACCCATCAGCCACCGTCGCCGACACCATCTTCGCCCCTGACCACCGCCGTGAGGATGTTAGCCATCGCCGATGCAAGACCCGAGACAGGTAGCTGCCACTCCACTGCAGTCTTCCCCATCTTGTGCTGCCATAATCATTGACCACTAGCACCGCCGTCCATCACCTAGCCGATTAGCTCGTCTCTTTTAGTTTTTGTGGTTTTCTTTTTAAGTTTGCACTTGAGTTTCTTTTAAAGTCCTTCATTTGAGTTTCTGAAGTCCGTGTTTGTAGTTCTTAAAGCAGCAGTGCATTTTATTATTTAGCCAAAAAAAAAAAAAAAAGGGAAAGAAATTATTGTTACTGTGACAGCCCATTGTATGTATTGGGCCTTAAATTGTTCTCCATAGGTCCACTCGTCCAAGTAAGATCCATTCACTTGAACCCAGCAACTATTTGGGAGAACAGTTTTAGAAGCCCATTCCAACGATTTGTCCAGAGAAAATCACAGCAACTATTTGTTGAAGCACTATTTTAGAAAATCATGGTAATATTAGAAGCACCTTATTTTGATGGTTATGAAACTTATCCACGAGATTTTGTCAACTGGATGAATGGGATGGAGCAATTCTTTAAGCAAGAAAATTTTGCAGATAACAAAAAGGTTAGGTATGCCAAGTTGAAGTTAAGAGGTAAAGCACAAAGGTTTTGGGAGAATCTTGAATATTTCCGCTATATGGATTATGAACCTGCCATTAGTGTGTGGGAAGATATGAAAGAAAGGTTTTGTGATGAGTATTTGTCACCATACTATTGAGCCAAGTATCTACCCCAATCTCAGTGTGGTACTTTTCAAGTTGAAGCAAATATGATGAATCCTCATCCTCATCCCATTTCATGTCCTCAGCGCACTTTTGAACAATCTACCCATAAATTATCTATCAAGGAATTAAAGGAGCTTATGAAAAATGTTCATGACAGGATTGCTCAGATGAAGCAGAAGAAGACTCAAACCGATTCAATTGGGAAACCAAGGATACTAGATCACAATGAACTTATTGCTGCCCCAATAGAAGATAACATTGATGATGATATTTTGGTTGTGGAGAATCCTCCAGTAACACCAAAGCCTAATGTTGACACAGATGTACATGCCTCGACAAGTGTTGCTTTAATATGCGTGCAAGGAAATGAATTTATTGAAGAGCAGCAAGGTGAAAAGATGGTGCCCAAAGAGAGTATTATGTTTGAAGGTGCCCATGATGTGAAAGTTGAAGTTGTTGAATGTGCTTCTAATCCACCCTCCACAGTCCTTGAAGATCTACATCTTGGTGAAGTCGAAGAGGTTAAAACCATAGTGCTTCCTATGGTTCATAAGGTTCAAGAAGAGATTATAATGATTCCACACATTGATTTTGTTATTCCAAATGAGTTTGACATGGTGGAATTCAAGGTTTTTCTTTTCCCTGTGCTCCCTAAGGTGATTTCAGACTTGAAACAAGTGTTATTTGTTAGCATCCTATTCCTTCAATGCTTTAAAACTCGAGGTTGAGTTTTCTCCAACCAGAGGAGAATGATGTGGGAGATGCGAGAAAATTATTATTTAATATTATTTATGTTTGCGAGCCAATTGTATTTTTATGTTTTAGGTCCTATTAGTTTATTGGGTTTTTAGTATTTTAATTTAGAAGTAAGGTTATTTTTGTAATAAGGCAATTAGGGTTTCCTAGCTAATCAGAACTAGGGTTTAGCAATCCTTTATAAGCAACTTATTGTACTCCTTGAGAGATAGGCGATATTTTGATGAATGAAAACAATGGCCGTTTGATCTCTTTTGGTTTGGTGCTGACTCCAAGCAAGGCCTAGGTGCTGACTCCTAGGTCATATCATTTTATTTTTCCATTGTTTCAATTTTGTTCTGATTGTCCTGCGTCATCTTTTAGATAGACATTATGGGAAAATTTTGTTAATAATAGATAATTTTTCTGGGTGGTGATTGTTTAATGCAAATTGTTAGGATGGCTTTTAGGGCTAGGAAAGTTGTGAGTTATGGACACAAACGTGAGTTATGCAAGGGTTACATGTATTGGTAGAATTGGTTGTGTGTTTAAGTCTGGAATAGGTGTGTATCATAGTGTTTACTAATTGAATTAGAGACTCTAACATTAACTTGGAATTTGTTTAGAGAAATTAAACAAAAAGAAGGAAGATTATGTGTTTTGTATGTTTGCTTTTGTTTAATGTGTCTCTTAATATGGATGCAGCAGGTGGGATAATAAATTTGTGCAATCTTACTAGGCAAGAAGCAAAGGCAACCATGAGATTTCAATGGGTGATAGGAGATGATAATTTAAATGGAAGTGTTAGCTAGATGACATGACTAACAATTCCTATTAAGAAAAGTATTTAGTAGTTCCATTGGTTTTATTATAGTCACTGTTTTTAATGAATTTTTTTTCTTCTAAATAATGCAACAAGTAAACCGTATATCAATGATATGTTATCAATGGCTAAGTTTGGTTATATATATAGCAAAAAATTGTAAAAGAGTCATGAAGGTTGGTACTAAAGACATATTGAAACAAAGGAAAATTGAAAAGTTGCATATTGATGCAGGTTGGTACTAAAGACATGTAGAAACAAAGGAAAATTGAAAATCTACATATTGATGCTTTTGTAATTACTCATTTGAAATTCAAACCGGTTTCAAAAATATAGTTTGTGGTTTAGAGCATTTTCTATTTTCACTAATTGTGTTTTGTTTCCCTGTACCTGTTTTTAAAATTTGGTTTGTGTTGTCTATCATTCAAGTTTTCGGTATTTGTGGAATTCTCTGTTTTTTGCTAGCTTTGAAACAAAATTTAGCCAAATCAGGATCCACACTACTAGCATTATTGTTAGTCACTTTAAGTTCAATTGTTTATTAAAGTACACCCGTTTGAAACTTTTGATTAGATAAGTAAAAGAACATGAATGCTACTTATAACAAAGCACACAATTTTTATTTTAAACTCTTGGCAGAAGGAATAGCTTCTTCTTTTTTTATTTTTTATTTTGTTACAGTAATCAAAAGAGCCAAGTCAGCTATTTAAAAAAAAAAAAAAAGAAAACTAAAGAAATCATATTCTAAAAATGGTCCTTCTCACAATTTCTTTGACTGCTTATCTATACTTTCTCACAGCTGATTATGAATATAAATATTAATTGTTATTTGCTCTGTTAAATTTTATTACTTCTTTAAGTCTACACAATAGCACCAAATTAATATATTTTGTTAGTTTTTAGACCCCTTAAAACACAATTGGATTAACCTAGGAAATTAGCCAAGTTGTTACTTAGTCAAATTAATTAAATCTAGGTTAACACAATCAAATAATCATATCAAGTAAAGCAGTGGAAATATAAAAGACACAAGATATGATCACCCAGGAAACCAAACCGGTAAAAACCTGAGGATGATTTAACCTAGCTATCCTCAAGGTAAACTTGAATCCACTATCTTGAAAGAATCAAAGTTCATACAATAAGACTTACAAGCCCCCACGCTCGACTTCTTATTGCTACCCACCAGTAGAACTTACTGACACGACCACGTGCAAGCTTCAAATCTACGAACTCCTTCTTTCTTGGATTCTCCACCAAATACAAGCACACCTGCTTATGTTTTCTTTAAACTTCAATGGCAGCAACTGGAATGATCATCAAGGTGTAGAAAAATCTTCTCATTGAAAACCCTAAGTTTATGTGAAGGAAACCTCCTCAAAGATCTCACAAGAGATTCACATAAACCGCAATATGAGCAACACAAAAACGTGGCTAGGGTTTCCCTTATATACCTAGGGTAAATTAGAAACCTAAACCAATTAAAACACTTTAGGGATGAGTTGGAAAATCTAATAAAAAAACGTCAGGTACGATTTTCGATTGATCGAGCCTAAGCTTCGATCGATCGAAATGTACTAAAACAGTTTTTTTAATTAGCTTATTTGTTTATTCCAACTTTACAACAAAGAACCAACTTTGAGCATTTCTAAAACAACTTAAATATATTATTTTGATCATGATTTGCCAACAATATAAATTAGAATTCTAAATACATAAAACCTACGTCTTTAGAACCTAACATATTTCATTATTCACGTCATGAATAGGACATATATTGTTTTGGCAAAAAAAAAAGAAGAAAAGATCTGCATGCAAATTGGTTGATTTCGACAGAGTTAAATTCTAATATGCGACAATTAGAATTTATAATTTATTTATACTGCTACATACTTATAATTTTTTATAACTCACATATTTTAGATTTTTTATTAATTATTTTCAATTATTTTGAATCTCTTTATTCTTATGGCCTACAACTCCTCTTTTTGTTCATATTTATATTTGTATCATTCTTTTCATTAAGAACAAGTAAGTTCCTTTCCAAATAGTATATGTTGTTATAGCAGTCGTCCTAACTATTTGAAGTTTTAACCTAGCCTCATTGATTTTATAAATTTAATTGCGTAAATGTATATAATATATTTTGTTAATTTTGTTGATAGATTTATAAATCATGGTATTACTGAAAATAATATCCCTTTAATATGTAGTTGAATTTAAATAGATTAGGCATTTTTATTTTATTTTATTTTATTCATTTTCTAATCATATATGTAATTTTATTAAACTATTCCGTGCATCGCATGAGTTAGCGATTAGTTATTATTATTTGTGTTATTGTTGTTATTGTTATCAAAGTTAATGAATTTTAATAGTTGGCTAATCACAAGGAAGTTGTGATTACGGCACTTGACACAAGATGGACGTGCCACATGGTGTTCATCAAATGACCTAGATTTGGATAGGGTCCAATGCCTTTGCACATTTTGATGTGATCTCTCTTCTCAAACTTAGATATTCTTTTTGTGAGACTAAGGGCTTGTTAGGTAAGAGATTTCTAGTGATGATGTTTAAGTGTTGTGAAAATACGTGTGTGTGAAAAAAATATTGTGGAAATACGTGTTGTGGTATTTAAACAACGAAAACTATCGTTTAAACAATGTTACCAAACAAACCCTAATTATTTTACCTTTTTGGTACAACAAAAGATGCGACCAATTATAATTGACTTTCTTGTCTATGATAGCCGGTCTAAATGGGTATCCAAGTGCTTTGTTAAACCCTTTTTTTTTTTTTTTTTTGAGAAACTTGTTAAACTTTATCCGAACAAAAATCAATTAATCCTTTTACATTAAGGATTAGTGCCTATTTGTTAAGATGATTTAAAACCATATATATATTTTTTATAAGTGATGGAAAACAGACTCCACGTCACCACTGGCGGCTCTACATTCAAGCGAAGGTGGTCACAAGACCACCCTAACTTGTAAAAAATGGCATATATACACTTGCCAAAAATATATATATATATATATATATATATATATATATATATGTTAAACTAACCTATTGTGACCACCTTAATAAAAATGTTAAAGACCTTGACTTGAGAATTACAAAAAGTTGGGTTCAACAAAAATAAGAATAATGCTACATTCACAATATTTTCACAATAATTTTACAATAAATCCAATGTGGTAAGCTGTTATTGATTCTAATTTGGGCTCAATACTTATATTATTTTTTTACCCACCAATAATAGCATTTTACATAAGATTTATTGTAATTATATTGTGGATGTAGTATTACTCCAAAATTAATTTTGCCCCCAAATATAACCCTTAACCCCTTTTATAAATTTTTAAAAAAAAAACTTAAATAACAACAATAAATATTAGCCCAAATAACAACAAACATAAACCAAACAAAAACAAGATAAGATCAAACAACAACAAGTGATCTAATTATTCAACAAAAAGCTTACTATAAAACAAAAAGATAAAAATCACTAAACATTAAAATTTGTAGTTTGTTCAACCTATTTAATAAAAATAATATCTAATTTCATTTTTCCCTAAAAAATGGTATCAAGAAAAATATTGTGGTTGTCAGTTCTCCTTAGTGGTGAAGACAGTTATATTCTTTTTGGCTTTGAAGTCCTAATAATTTTACTCTCTTTAGTGACTCGACTCACAATTGTAACAAATATTGCTATTGTATCTTGTGCAGTACCTAATATATTGTATATGATTCAAATCTAGCTGCTACATTATTCATAATAAAAAGTAGAGACACATCAATAATTAATTAAAAAAGATAATTTAATTTATTTGCATAATTAGTTACAATGGCATTAGGACTAATGGACTATCTTACATGCCTTCCTATCTAGATTTAACAACAAAGAGTCCTTTAAGGGGGTTTCAAAAGTGAAATAAAGTTTTTGGGTTGACAACAATTATGTTTGCATTTGTGCATTGATTGACTTCTCCCAGAGTAAGACAATGTTAAGTTTATGTAAATTTTTTTAAAAGACAGTTGAAATTTCATTTTTTTGGTACGAAGGATAACAAAAGTCAAAATGAGAAAACGTACACTTGTTTCTAAAATTTGGCTTGAACTATATCTTTAACCTTAGTCTTAGGGTTTTTTTTTTTTTTTTTTGGGCAATAAAAAATAAAAGAGTTAGGAACTAGCCATGGCCATCTTACTTCTGAGGAATAAATGCTAAAGGGTCTCAAACTCAATGGTTTGAGTTCAATAAGATGGATTAAGCCATAATCTAACATCATGTTCATCAAAGTAATGGTGGTTTTAGACGATAAAAGACAATAATTATTAAGTTAAAATTAATATTGTATTTATCAAGAACTTTGTTACTAAATTAGCATCTTATGGTATTTCTAACGGAGATTTTCAAGATTCAAACCTCCCCCTTCCCATTATAGCTATCAAATTATCAAAAACATTAACATAATGTATTTTCTGTGAAAGTTGGAACTCAGGACTTGTCTCATATAAAAATCCTATGAACTACGTTATAAAACTGCACTTTGGGTCATGAGACTTTGCCCAAAAATTTTGTGGCATTGAGTCAACCAACCTAAGCCCATGGAGACGAAGCAGTAAAGGGTCCTTATAGGCTCGCACTGGTTTCCTTGAAAATTGAATAAACAAAATGGTGAAAAAAGCATTGATATGGGCCCTAACTGGACTCAAACCCAGAATAAGCAAGTTGAATCAATAGCTTGCATAGTACAAGGTCAGCCCTGAGTTCACTCATTTTTCACATATAATTATAGCATGTTAAAATTATTAGCAATCAAACTATAAAAGTGTACAAATTCATGTGCTAATGAATGCGGTTTTTATTTTATTTTTAGAGAGAGTTTCAACTTATATCAGTTTTTGGTGTAGGCCCGCCAAGGGGTGGGGGAGAATTGAACCCCAGATCTCTCATTCAACCATCAAAGATTTTACTAGTTGAGTTAACTAGATCAATGAATGTAATTAGTATAACATCAACAAATTTAACACTATAATAAATAAATAAATAATATTTTTCTTAATGTTTTAAAAGTTAACACATCAATTTATAAGAACTATATAGTAAAATTTGTATAACTTATAACATTCTTCTCTCCTTTTTTTTTTTTTTTTTTTTTTACATTTACAAGAGCGAACACATTAAATTTGAATTAACTCGACCATTGAGACAATGCCCTCTTTTGTTTGGCATATATATATATATATATATATCTAAAAGCTGAAGCATAGCATTTATTATTGCTATGCTCTTGTTGAGTGACATCAGTGGCCACATCATCGATCCCACTAACTTTATTTTTTTCTTTTTCTTTTCCTTCCTTTTGCAAATTAACATTTTCCCAATCACATAAAAAAAAAAAAAAAACCTCCATCTCTTAATTAATGTTTCCTAACTTTTCAACTTTCCATTTATTATTCCATCAAGCCCAATTTGATAATAATTCAAACTTCCTTCAACTTTATGACTTTCTCTCTCCCTAATCAAGCAATTATGAAAATTGTTTAATTGCCACTCTATTAGAATTCAAAAAAAAAAAAAACTCTTACTGGTTTTTTGTTTATATATATTTGCAATTGCTTTACCTCACTCTTGCAAATTTGGAAAGTCCCTCTAAAGTGAAGGGTTTTTTTTTATTATTTTATTATTTTATTCCCCCATATTCTTCAAGTTTTCTGAATTTATTTTGTTAGTGATGTACCATCGGAGATCTCAGGTGCCAACAACATTGGTTCCCGTAAACCAACCAAAAAAAGCTCAAAGCCATGGTGAAGAATACATTAAAAGAATCGCAATGGGGTCTTACTACTATAGTTTATGTGGTCGTTAATCATGGATGAAATTTTTTTTTCCATTGATGTTATACCTCTTATGCGAATTTGTGTGATGAATTCTCCATTATGGATAAATGATTCTCTTCGTATATGCGTAGCATAAATAAGTTCTATTGTACGTACATATTAGTTGTGACATGAATGTAGATGCATAACTTAGTACAAGATATGTTACTTTTCTTTTTTTTTGTATTGTAACAAAATAATTTTAGAAATAATTTAATTTTGTAAAGGGCTACGTCTACAATATTTTCACAACAAGTCATAGTTGGTAAGTTGTTATTGGTTCTAATTTAAACCTATCACTAAAATTACTTTTTTGCCAACCAATAACAACTTACTACGTATGATTTGTTGTGAAAATGTTGTGAAATTATTGTCAACATAACATTTCTCTTAATTTTTTGTTAAAGCAAATTATTTTCAACAAATTTAGGAGAACAAATTATATTCATATAAAAATTACAAAGTAATTATCTATTCCCACGCATTACGTGGGTTTGCGACCAGTATTAATTAAAAGAGAAAAAGAGAAGTCCAACTCAATGTTGAGACAATGTTCTCTTTTGTAGTACAAATTAATTAAAAGAAAAAAGAAAAGTCCATGAAGTGATTTATGATGAGAGACAAGATGATATCATAATGTGATCCCTACATGTTTTTTCACATTTCGAACAATTTGTTTTAAGTTGAAAGTGAACATTAAAAGAGAAGGACTAGGAGTGAATTTATGAGTCAAGACAAGGCAATATTGATGATACATTTTACATGCTTTTATTTTATTTTTTTTAAAACATAGAATAATACAATGAGTTAATTAAGCATGTAATATTTATCCAAAAATAGAGAAGAATCATGGATTACTGCTGAATTTGATAACTCCATTTATCACGTAATGAACTAAGGTCATTATTATGTGCTGAATCGAATGGAGAAATGAGACTCTTTTTGTAGTGTAATGTAATGTGACAAGTAAAGATGAGACATTTGGTTGTGACCGATTCAGATCTTGTGAAATATTTAGGATATTGCATAGGATGCAATAGTATCCAATGACTAATAAAAAATAAAATAAAAATAATAAATAGTTGAAAAAATTTATGTAATTGGACAAGATTTTTTTATTTTATTTTATTTTTTTATAACTTTTTACTCTATAACTTTTTATTGTTTGTTTTGTTTTTTAACTTCTCGGATCCAATCCAATGGTTGCTATTTTTTTTTTATCTTGTCTAACTTTTTGTTGACCATTAGATGTTATTGCACCTTGTGCAATGCCTATTATATTGTAAATGATTCAAATCTAGCTGCTACATTATTCATAATAAAAATAGAAACACATCAATAATTAATTAAAAAGAGATAATCAAATTTATTTGCAGAGTTAATTACAAATGCATTAGAAGGACTAATGGACTATAGTACATGCCTTCACATCCAAATTTAACAACAAAGAATCTTCTAAGGAGGTTCAAAAAGGCGAAATAAAGCTTTTCAATTGACAACAATTATGTTTGCATCCGTGCATTGGTTGGCTTTTCTAAGAGTAAGATAATGTTAATTTTATGTAAATTTTTTTAAAATAAAAATTTGCATGCAAATTTTTTAAAAGAAAGATTTGTTGAAATTTCATTTTTTTGGAATAAAGGATAACAACCGTCAAAATGAGAAAACTTACTCTTGCTTCTAAAATTTGGCTTGAACTAAATCTTTACTCTTAGTCTTAGGGTTTTTTTTTGGGGGGGGGGGGGGCAATAAAAATTAAAAGAGTTAGGGAACTAACCATGGTTATCTTACTTCCATAGTGAGAATCAATGTTAAGAGGTCTCAAGCTCAATGGTTTGTGTTCAATAAGGTGGATCAAGCCATAACCTAACATGTTCATCAAAGCAACAATGGTTTTAGATGATAAAAGGCAATAATTCTCAAGTTAAAATTAATATTGTGTTTGTCAAGTGTCAACAACCGTGTAACTAAATTCGCACATTATGTTATTTTTAACGGATATTTTCAAATTAAAATCTCCCTTTTCCTTATTATAGCTATCAAATTATCAAAAACATTAGCATAAAGTCTTTCTTGTGAAAGTTGAAATTCAAGACTTATCTCTCATATAAAAATCCTAAGAAACACATAATGGGAGGATCATGTGAATTTGCCCAAAATTTTAGTGGCACTGAGTCCAACCAATCTAAACCCATGAAAACGAAGCAACAAAGGGTCGTTATAGGCTCGCACTAGTTCCATTGAAAATGGCCTTTACAAAATGGTGAAAAAAGCATTGAGATGGGCCTTAACAGGACTTAATCACAGAATAAGAAAATTGAGAATATTATTCAAGCTACTATCTTCTAGTCTAGGTTTGTCTAGATATTATTTCACTCATTTTTAAAATATAATTGTAGCATGTTAAATTATTTGCTATTAATAATTAACCTATAAAAGCTTGCAAACTCGTGTGACAATAAACGTGATTAGTATCACATCAACACTATAATAAATATATAAATAAATTCTATTTTTTTGATAAATTCTATTTTTTTTAAATTTAATGTTTTAAAAGATAACACATCAATTTATAAGAGCTATACAATAAATTTTGTATAATTATATCAGTCTCTTTTTTTCTTTTTTTTTTAAACTTTTACAAAACTGACCACATTAAATTTGATTTAACTAAACGTTGAAACAATACCCACTTTTGTATTGCATAATAATTGAAAGAGAAAAAGAGTCTAGTCGAACTCAATGTTGAGACAATGTTCTCTCTTGTAGTACAAAATTAATTAAAAGAGAAAAAGAAAATTCCATGAAGGGATTTATTATGAGACAGGTATTATAATATGACCCCTACATGTTTTCTCACTTTTCCAACAATTTTGTTGAAGTTGAAAGTGGAAATGAAAGAGAAGGAGCACAAATGAATTTATAAGGGGTAAAGGCAAAGACAAGACAATTTTTATGTGACATTTTTACATTCTTTTATTGGATTTTTTAACAGAAAATAACACAGTGAATTAGCTAAAAAGTAGAGAAGCAGCACGGAGTAGTATTGAATTCAAATATATAATTCCATAATAATGAATTGAGGTATTTCTTCTTCCATTTTTTGTTTTTTTTGTTTTTGGGTAAACTTGGATTGAGGTTGCCACTTCACTTCACGTCACAATTAAGTCTTTCCTCCAATTTCGGTGTAATTGCGAGTATAATTACAAGTTAAAACTTACAACAAGCTTTGTGTAATTGTGCGTAACAGGCGGCGTGTAAATTGTAGTAATAGATATTGCTCTTATGTAATTGATTGTGCGTAACAGGCGGCGTGTAAATTGTAGTAATAGATTGTAGTAATAGATATTGCTCTTATGTAATTGATTGTGCGTAACAGGCTGCGTGTAAATTGTAGTAATAGATATTGCTCTTAATTTTATGCATGCCCAAGTCCAAGTCCAAGTCATCTTTGAGTCATCGCCCACGTCTTTGTGCCAGAGGTCCCTGCCAATATCGTTTGTCGGTGTAATTTCGTGTAAAAGACGCGCCAATAATTTTTTTTTTTGAATTATGTGAAATAGATGGCGTATAAATTATAGTGTGAGTTTAAATATCACTTATTTTGTTTATTTTGCTAAAAATTGAAAATTAAAACAATAAAGAAAAAAAAACACCAATAGAAAAAAAAAAGAAAAAAAAAGAAAAGAGGCAAAAATGCGTATGTTCTTAATTTTAGAGAAATGATATATTTATAACATTTCTATAATATTTTTATAACAAATTCTAAATGGTAGGTTGTTACTAGTTGTTATTGTTGGGATAAAAAGTAATCTTAATATTAATTTCAAATTTGAACAAATAACAACTAACCACTTATAATTTATTATAAAAATATTATAAATGTAGCATCTCAATTAAATGAACGAAGTCATCGCACAATCTTTTGCATGATTGCGTGAGAGCTTCCTGCCAATATCGTTTGTCTGCCAATATCGTTTGTCTCTACTCATTCCCTTGGATAATGTGCAGCATAAAATTCAGTCCACTGTCACTACTCATTCCCATTTCACACGCACTAAAGAAGCAAATTCAAAGTCATCTATAAAATAACAACACTTTCCCCGGCCGACCATTACAGCACCACCAGAATGAACTCCCAACTGTTTTCTCGGTCTACTTTTCTTGTTTCTTTATTTTTCACAACCTTGATTTTCATGGAGTTTCCTGCGTCGACTTTATGCGCCTCTGATTGGTACTCAAATTGTAGTACCAATATGTTCAGCTGTGGAGAGATCACAAACGTGGGTTATCCATTCTGGGGAGCTGCTCGACCTGAAGTTTGTGGCAATCCTCAGTTAAAGCTCACCTGTGAGAAAAATGACACCACCATAGAGATTTTAGACGTCTGGTACCGAGTTCTGGAAATGAATACCAGAACCAAAACACTCACTATTGCGAGAGAAGACTATGTAAATGGAATTTGTTCACCCAACTTCGTGAATAGCAGCATACTTGAATCTAAAGTTCTCGACAACACCACTTTGTTGCAAAACCTTACCTTAGTCTATGGTTGTCGAGAAGATGAACTTCCGGTGAAGGATTACCAAAGGTTCACTTGTCCAAAATATGGGCTTGGGTATTTAGTATTCGCAGACGAAGGCCTTAATCCGTGTACCGATAGTGTGCGTCTTCTGATTCCTTCAGATTCTATTACTGATGTTAACAATTTATCGCAAGTGGAACAAACCATCAAAGCAGGCTATGATGTGAAATGGAATGACAGTGAAGCCTGTAGTGCCTGCACTAGGTCTAATGGAGTTTGTGGTTTTGACCGCACTTCCAATGGACCTACTTGCTACTGCCGAAATCAATCTTATGGATCCGAAACATGTCGTTCCTCTCCACCACCACCTCCTCGGGTCTTGCCAATGCCTTCCCTGGCTGCCCAGGCCCCACTAACACAATCACAAAATGCGTCTATGAATGCGTCTACAATAGGTATGGTTATAAATTTTCTAGCCTCACTACCTCAATTCAGGAGTTTTGACAAGTAGTTGGGGAGAAAATTTAAGGATATAATAAAATCATTGCTTTGTGTTGAACATGTTGAGTTCAGTTACTAGTTCTGTGGTTAATGTGTCATATCCTTGATGGTAATTGACCGTAATGGTCATCAACTTGACTGTTCTTGATGCACTTTCTTCTACTATGACAGTGCCTCTCTTGGCTGCCCGGCCCTCACAATCACCATTAGAGAATGCGCCTACACCAGGTACGGTTATAAATTTTCTAGCCTCACTACCTCAATTCAGGAGTTTTGACAAGTAGTTAGGGAGAAAATTTAAGGATATAATAAAATCATCACTTTGTGTTGAACATGTTGAGTTTAGTTACTAGTTTTGTGGTTAATGTGTCATATCCTTGATGATAATTGACCGTTATGGTCATCAACTTGACTGTTCTTGATGCACTTCCTTCTACTATGACAGTGCCTCCCTTGGGTGCCCAGCCCCCACAATCACCATTAGAGAATGCGCCTACATCAGGTACGGTTATAAATTTTCTAGCCTCACTACCTCAATTCAGGAGTTTTGACAAGTAGTTGGGGAGAAAATTTAAGGATATAATAAAATCATTGCTTTGTGTTGAACATGTTGAGTTTAGTTACTAGTTCTGTGGTTAATGTGTCATATCCTTGATGATAATTGACCGTTTTTGTCATCAACTTGACTGTTCTTGATGCACTTCCTTCTACTATGACAGTGCCTCCCTTGGGTGCCCAGCCCCCACAATCACCATTAGAGAATGCGCCTACACCAGGTATGGTTATAAATTTTCTAGCCCCACTACCTCAATTTAGGAGTATTTGACAAGTAGTTGGGGAGAAAATTTAAGGACATAATAAAATCATTGCTTTGTGTTGAACATTTTGAATTTAGTTACTAGTTCTGTGGTTCTAATTTGCTTCACATGTTCGAATGTGTCATATCCTTGATGATAATTGACCGTTATGGTCATCAACTTGACTGTTCTTGATGCACTTCCTTCTACTATGACAGTGCCTCCCTCGGGTGCCCAGCCCCCACAATCACCATTAGAGAATGCGCCTACACCAGGTACGGTTATAAATTTTCTAGCCCCACTACCTCAATTTAGGAGTATTTGACAAGTAGTTGGGGACAAAATTTAAGGACATAATAAAATCATTGCTTTGTGTTGAACATTTTGATTTTAGTTACTAGTTTTGTGGTTCTAATTTGCTTCACATGTTCGAATGTGTAATATCCTTGATGATAATTGACCGTTATGGTCATCAAATTGACTATTCTTGATGCACTTCCTTCTACTATGACAGTGCCTCTCCCGGCTACCCAGCCCCCACGATCACAATTAAAGAATGCGTCTACACCAGGTACGGTTATAAATTTTCTAGCCCCACTACCTCAATTCTGGAGTATTTGACAAGTAGTTAGGGAGAAAATTTAAGGACATAATAAAATCATTGCTTTGTGTTGAACATGTTGAATTTAGTTACTAGTTCTGTGGTTCTAATTTGCTTCACATGTTTGAATGTGTCATATCGTTGATGATAATTGACCATTATAATCATCAACTTGACTGTTCTTGATGCACTTCCTTCTACTATGACAGTGCCTTCCCCGGCTGCCCAGCCCTCACAATCAAATGTGCCTACACCAGGTACAGTTATAAATTTTCTAGCCTCACTACCTCAATTCATGAGTATTTGACAAGTAGTTAGGGAGAAAATTTAAGGACATAATAAAATCATTGCTTTGTGTTGAACATGTTGAGTTTCGTTACTAGTTCTGTGGTTCTAATTTGCTTCACATGTTCGAATGTGTCATATCCTTGATGATAATTGACCATTATAGTCATCAACTTGATTGTTCTTGATGCACTTCCTGCTACTATGACATGCTACAGTTCTTGCTTGTGCACCATTTTTGTTTATGGTCAAGCTATCTGTGCTTTTCATGATATTCATATTCTTATGATATGCTTGATCAATATTGTTACTTTTACTATCTATACCAGTTGCATTTAATATATTTGTTCATGTTCAGGAAAGACAGGTAAATTGTTCTAGTCCCAGAATTATGTCTCTAGAATAGGTGTAAGTCTTGGTTGGTCTGTGATTTCATAGACTTGCAGAGATACTCAAGTCAATATTAGGGTGTTTTGTCATAGAGTTGCTACAGGTGGGAGATTGTTAGGAAATCTAGAGTTTGACATATCCCATGACAAAAAATTTGCAATGTTCGGTTATTTTCTTAGTATTCATAAAGGGTGTCAAATGGGTTTAACAATAAGGCTCATTGTTCATTGTGAAAGATTGAAGAGCTTGCTCGATAGAAAACCAAATCTCATTCAAACAAAATTGAAAATTATACAAAATTTTTTTTTAGTCCCTCACTTGAAACTCGCTTGAGCGAAAACTTAATAAAATGTTACAAACTTACTTTGCACAACTTATTAAACTGTGTACATGATTGCCTAAGCTACAAGTAGTACAAGTAGTTTGCAAGATAGTTTAGACTAGCTTAAGCTACTTGTAGTCTATATATAACATTTGGTTAATTTTCTATTTGGACACTTGTCACATCTGTATTGGGTAGATCAGAAGTTAGTTAAAGCAGTTTATTTTTCCCGCCTCTAATCCTATATATAAAGGGCAAAGCATCAGATATTTATATATTGAAGCATATACAATTCTCTCATCTCTCTCATGGTTTGATTGTTGTCCACCATTGATGAAGATTGTATGATAGCTTGCATTCTAACATGGTATCAGAGCCGAACTAGTTCAGAGTCTTCATTCTTGGTACACTCTGTAATTGCTAGTTCAATTCTTTGTCTTCTTTGTGCATTGTTCCAGATCAAGAAGAATTTTTCTTTGCATTTTCTCTTGATTCATGCACAATTTTCTTTCTCATCTGTTTTGATTTTCTTTGCAATTCTTAGCAAATTAAATTAAGAACTTAGGGTTTCAGTACAATTTTCTTTCTCCTCTGTTTTGATTTTCTTTGCAATTCTTAGCAAATTAAATTCATAACTTAAGGTTTCAGTACAATTTTCTTTCTCCTCTGTTTTGATTTTCTTTGCAATTCTTAGCAAATTAAATTCAAAACTTAAGGTTTCAGTACAATTTTCTTTCTCCTCTGTTTTGATTTTCTTTGCAATTCTTAGCAAATTAAATTCAGAACTTAGGGTTTCAGTAATTGATTTTCACTTGGATCTTGATTTGATCATTGAAAATTCAATTCTCAATTCTTGTAATAGAACCTTAGGGTTTCTATGATTGAATTCATCATCTTCAATTCTTTAGAGATTTAGATATAATTCTTGGATTCTGGTTCAATTCTCATTCTGAGAATCTTGAAGCTTTCGTTGTTATTCTTGTTGAATTTTGGTTTAAAATTCATCATTATTAGCTGTGGAGTATTAGTTCTTGATCTTGATTGTAGTTTATCAATTCATCAATTCTTGATCTCTAATTTGAAGAAATGAGTGATAGCACTTCAAGTTCCTCAGTTCCAACCATTCAACCATTCAACCATGGGAGAATTCCTCTAGCCCATATTTTTTTTCTAACAGTGACAATCCTGGTGTGTCATTAGTTGTACAACATCTCACTGAAGAAAACTACAGCACCTGGAGTAGGGCTGTTCTTATAGCTTTGGATGCTAAATCTAAAATAGGTTTAGTTGATGAGTCTCTGTTGAAGCCTCAATCTGTGGATCATCCTCTTTACACTGCTTGGTGCTAATGCAACAACACTGTTCTAGCTGGTTGTTCAATTCTGTCTCTAAGGATCTTCAACCAAGTATGGTTTATTTCAAAACAGCTAAGGAGGTTTGGTTGGACTTATAACACAGATTCTCTCAAGGCAATGGACCACGCATTTTTGAGTTAAGACAAGATATTTGCTCTTTAGCACAAGAGGATTTGAGCATCAATAGCTATTACACCAAGTTTAAGTCACTGTGGCAAGAACTTTCAGATTATAGAACCTGTTCTTGTGGTCATCAGGTAGAAGATTGTGTTATGTCTTTTTTTATGGGCCTCAATGAAACTTATACCACAGTTAGAGGGCAGATTCTACTGATGGATCCCATTCCTTCCATAGGCAAGGTATTTTCTCTCTTGATTCAAGATGAGAAACAAAGAAAGATTGGCAAGAAGAATACCATTGAGTCTTCTGCTCTAGCAGTTAAGGCCAACGGTTCTAGCAAGTCATTCAACAAAGCTAAGTCTGGCAGACCACAATGCACTCATTATGGTGTTTTGGGCCATGATGTTGACAAGTGCTACAAGCTTCACGGGTACCCCCCTGGTTATAAGTTCAAGAACAAGGGTTCACAAGCTACTTCTTTTGCTAATAATGTTGTAGGAGCTGATGCTTCTCTTGATGAATGTGTCAACTTGACCTGTTCAGAGTATCAACAATTACTTAGCTTGCTGAATTCCCACAGTTACTTTGGTACACAAGCACCACTAGGAGGAGGTTCTGACACACACCAAGTTGCCAATATTATCACTCAGCCTACCATTGCTCTTTAGGGACATGAGGTTTCAAGTATTTGGTCAGCTCCTTCCTTAGACTATTCTGTTTTTTCTTCTAGTGCAATCACAACTCAAATTAGTTCTAGTGATTGGATTTTGGATAGTGGTGCTACAGACCATATGATTCATTCCATACATTTTTTTACTTCTATAACCTCCATAGTTCAAATCTTTGTTAGGTTGCCTAATGGTGACATGGCTAAGGTTTCACATATTGGGACTGTCTAAGTTTCTCCTACTTTGTTGTTAGAAAATGTGCTTTGCATTCCTACGTTCTCTTTGAATTTAATCTCCATTAGTAAACTGACTCAATCCCCTTCTTGTTATTGCATCTTCCTCTCACAATTTTGTCTCATTCAGGACTTACAACTCTAGAAGATGATTGAGTTGGGTAAGAAGCAAGGTGAACTCTATACATTGCAAAGCCAATCTACTGCTTCATTACCTGCATCTGTTTTTGATGTACTTGCTAAACTGTCTAGGTTTTCTTCTTTTTGTTTCAATTCTTGTACATCTGATGTTGACAAGACTAGCCTATGGCATTGTAGGTTAGGTCACCTTTCCCCATAAAGATTAGTTTTGTTACAATCACTTGTACCAAATGTCATTCCTTGCAATGTTAATAAAACATTTGATTGTTCTGTTTGTCCTCTAGCCAAGCAGAAAAGGTTGCATTTTCCTGCATCTATTTCTTCTTCTTCTTCTTGTTTTGATCTGATTCATGCTGACATTTGGGGACCTTATTCAACTCCTTCTTTAAATGGATCCAAGTATTTCCTAACTTTAGTGGATGATCATAATAGGTGTACTTGGGTCTACTTTATGAAACACAAGTTTGAGACTTCATGCTTAATCCAATCCTTTTATAATATGATTTTTACACAATTTCAGGTTCCTATTAAGATCCTTAGATCTGATAATGGGCCTAAATTTACTTTAAACTCCTTTTATGCTTTCAAAGGAATTATACATCAGCTTAGTTGTGTGGAAACACCACAACAAAACTCAGTGGTTGAAAGGAAGCATCAACATCTTTTTGCTGTTGCTAGAGCTTTGAGATTTCAAGCTAATCTTCCATTGAAGTTTTGGGGTGATTGTGTTCTCACTGCAACTTACTTGATTAATAGAATTCCTAGTCCTCTTTTGCATGATCTCACTCCTTTCCAAATGTTGCTAGGTAAGCCTCCTTCTTATGTTCATCTTAGATCTTTTGGTTGCCTTTGTTATGCTTCTACCTTGGCTAGAGACAGGTCCAAATTTGATCCCAAGGCCAAGGCTTGTATTTTTCTTGGTTATCCTTTTGGTACTAAAGGTTACAAGCTTTATGATTTGGCTTCTAGGACATGTTTTGTCTCCAGGGATGTTGTCTTCGAAGAGTCTTGTTTTCCTTTTAAACATTGGACTTCTAAATCCACTTCTATTCCTTCTTTCTCATCTTCTGATTCAGTGTTTCCACCTCAATTTGTTTTGCCTGAATCAAGTTCATCACCTATTTCTGCAGACCCTTTTACCCTTCCTGTTTCTGCAAAATTCACTCTTTTACCACAGATATTACAGCTCCTCCTGATGAATTTCCAGACCTTGTGCCTCATCCTTCTGCCTTAGATCAGTCTCATTCTGCTCTTGATTTACCTGTGCTTCCAAATTCTGTTTCTCCACCATCACCTCAGCCTCAAAGAAAATCTTCTAGACCTCAAAAAGCACCCTCTTATCTCCTTGATTATCATTGTAATCTAGCTTCTGCACATGTGTTGGCTTTAGCTTCCACTACTCAGTCTCATGATTCCAGTGCTTCTACTCCTTCAGGTATTCTCTACCCCATTTCCTCTACTTTGTCTTATGATAGACTTTCTACCTATCATAGGGCTTTTGCCATTTCCCTTTCTGTATCTAAGGAGCCTGATTCTTATGCTAAAGTCATCTTGGATCCTAGATGGCAAGAGGCAATGCAAGCTGAGTTTGATACTCTTAAGGCTAACAACACTTGGGTTATGTGTCCACTTCCTCCTGGCAAGGTTCCTATAGGGTGTAAATGGGTTTACAAGGTGAAATTGAAGGCTAATGGCTCTGTGGATAGCTATAAGGCTTTTTTAGTGGCTAAGGGGTTTACTCAAATTGAAATAATTGATTTTTTTAAGACTTTTTCTCCTATGGTTAAGTTTGTCACCGTTAGGACCTTACGTGCTCTTACTGCAATTTTTGGTTAGCATTTGACACAGCATGATGTCAATAATGCTTTTCTCCATGGTGATCTTCATGAGGAGGTCTACATGCATCCACCACCATGGTTTGACAGCAAGGGGGAGGTTTGTAGATTGCTCAAGTCATTGTATGGACTTAAACAAGCTAGCAGACAATGGTTTGCTAAATTGTCTACCTCCAAATCTGACTATTTAGTCTTCACAAGAGTTAAGGGATGCTCTATCATTATCATTTTGGTATATGTTGATGACATCTTGATTGCAAGCAATGATGTGGATAGTGAATTCTTTTAAACAATTTTTGGATAGTAAGTTCAAGCTTAAGGATCTTGGTACATTGAAGTATTTCCTTGGACTTGAGGTGGCTAGAACTACAAAAGGTATCTCTTTATGTCAGAGAAAATGTACCTTGGATCTTCTTGCTTATATAGGTTTGTTGGCTAGTAAACCTGCAAGCACACCTATGGAGCCATTTGCAAAATTCAGCAATTCTATTGGTCAATCAGTTTTAGATGTGTCACAGTATAAAAGACTAATTGGCAAACTTCTTTACTTAACCTTGACCAGGCCTGATATATGCTATTCAGTGCATAAATTGAGCCAATTCCTTAGTTCTCCTAAAGTTCCTCACTTACAAGCAGCATATAGAATCATTAAATACTTGAAGAAAACACCGGGGCAGGGTTTGTTTCTTTTTGCAAATTCAAGCCTACAACTGAAGGCTTATTGTGATGCTGACTGGGCAGCTTGCATTAATACAAGAAGATTTGTTTCAGACTTTTGTGTTTTTCTAGGGGATTCTCTAATTTCCTGGAAATGCAAGAAACAACAAGTTGTCTCAAGATCCTTAGCTGAGTCTGAGTACAGAGTTATGGCAACAGTAACTAGTGAAATTGTATGGTTAGTTGTCTTGTTCAAAACCTTTGGGGTGCATCATACACAAGTTGCTTACCTGTATTGTGACAGCAAAGCTACTCTGTACATTGCTGCCAATCCGGTGTATAACGAGAGAACAAAGCATGTGGAAGTAGATTGTCATTTTATTAGACAAAAGATACAAGCTGGTGTTATCAAGACTTTCCACATTCCAACAAAGCATCAGATAGCAGATTGCTTTACTAAAGCCCAAGGACAAAGGCAGTTCTTTTATCTTCTTTCCAAGATGAACCTAATAAATATATACAGTTCATCTTGAGGGGGAGTATTAAACTGTGTACATGACTGCCTAAGCTACAAGTAGTACAAGTAGTTTACAAGAAAGTTTAGACTAGCTTAAGCTACATATAGTCCGAATATAACATTTGGTTAATTTTCTATTTGGACACTTGTCACATCTGTATTGGGTAGATCAGAAGTTAGTTAGAGTAGTTTATTTTTCCCACCTCTGATCCTATATATAAAGGGCAGAGCATCAGATATTTATATATTGAAGCATATACAATTCTCTCATCTCTTTCATGGTTTGATTGTTGTCCACCATTAATGAAGATTTTATGATAGCTTGCATTCTAACACAACTTTAACCCTACTTTCTGAAAGGAGAACAGCTATCAAACAGTTAAGAGAAAATATGATTGTCTTCCCAACCTCTCCATTGAATATCCTTGAGAGATCCTTAACCAAAATACCTTGATCACCCACCTATGTTTGTGTAGGAATTTTCTCTGAAAACACATAGGTGTCCTTAGTTGTGCAAACTAACAAGAATCTCTTGGAGTGCCTAGTGGGTTAATCTACAAGCAGCGATCGTTTGTGAAGCAGATTACATAGAAGGAAAAATGTAGGAGTATGCAGTTACTAGCAAAAGCAGGGAGCTCAAGTACAATAGCCTATAAACATGCATGTACTGCAACAGCCTTTTATAGTAGTGGATTTTCTTTTTGAGTCTGCCCTCAAAAGTTTTTTCATTATTAAAGGATGAAGCTCGAAGATGAAGCAGATAGAGAGCAAGAACTAGAGACAGAGCAAAGCTACAAGTCGTAGTGTATATGTATTGATAAAACTACAGGTCGTTTAGTATAAAGATAGTATAATTAGTTAGTTTTTAGTGGACACGTGTTAGTCCTGTATTAGTGTATTTCTTTCTTACTTTCTTACTTTGTTAAGTCTTCCCGCCACTATTCTTTCTGTATATAAGAAACAGAGAACTTGATAAATTTATTCAATATAGAGTCATTCACATACAGTTTTCTCTCTCTCATGGTCCCTTGGATTCCACCATTGTTGAAGATGTATGTGCTTGAATTCTAACATTCATCTTGGTAGGTATTTCTACAAGGGTTTTCACTTCATGAACCAATATTGCTCTCTCTATGCGGTTGTGTTAATTGTACTTTTTAACTATGTTTATGCATCCTCAACTTGTGCTTTATTTGTGATTTGAATCTTGTGTTAATTAACTACTTTAACTACTTGTGCCTAGTCCATTCTACATTTAATCCCCTCCTTCATGGTCGCACTTTAGTTCTCATTTTCATATTCCAAACTCAAGGCGATTTTAAGTTTTCAGTTTGAGGTAGAGGAGGATGTTAGATATATCAATACAAGGGGAGGATATTGGAGATATCAATGTTCTTTGTAGTGTAAGCAAAGTAATATTAAGCCTATTTGTCGAGTAAGTAAAATAATCCAATGTTAGTCTATGGGTATTTTAGATTTAGTCTTTCTATATATACCTTTTACGAGCTTACTGTTAACACACAAGTTTAAAATAGTATAAATATAGCCGCTTAAGGGCTTTTCACCATGGATATAGATGACTAGACCAAACTACATTAGTTTTTTATGTGTTATTTTACACTCTCTCTTAACCCCAACATAAATTTTAATACTAACATTCACTTCATAAAAAGAAGTCTAACTTTTCTTATGTTCCTGATGCAGGTTCAAAGCGCAATTTGACTGTCAAAGTTGCTATAGGTATTTTGAACGTTTGTCAAAAAGTATTTCTTACTAAGTTTTGCTATCTGGCCCTTGTATAAAATAGGAAGTAATTACCTCTGATCTGAAGGATGAACATATACTTATTAATACTAATATACATGTTTTCTTTTTCGTTTCTTTTTTTTTTTTTTTATACTTTTTTTACTTTTTTTCGTGGTTGCCCTGATAAATATTATTATCCTTATTAATACTAATATACATGTTTTCTTTTTTTTTTTCTTTTCTTTTTTTTTTTTTTTTTTTTTTCCTTTTTTCACTTTTTTTCGTGGTTGCCCTGATAAATATTATTATTAGTGACTTAAACCGTTCTTTGCATACAGGCATTTCCGCAGTTGTGGCTGGGATTATAATAATCTCAATTGTGGCTTTCTACTACTTTAAGAGAGAATACTTATCATGCGGGCAATGGTCTTATGGAAGAAAGACCAGAGATGAGCAAAAAGTCGAGGCATTTATAAGGAATTATGGATCTCTTGCCCCAAAGCGATATAGTTATTCGTTTGTGAAGAAAGTGACAAAGTCATTCAAAAATAAAATTGGCCAAGGAGGATATGGTGTTGTGTATAAGGGAATGCTACCTGATGGTCCTCCAGTGGCAGTGAAAGTACTAAGTGAGTCCAAGGGTAATGGAGAAGAATTCATTAATGAGATTGCTAGCATTAGTAGAACTTCCCACGTTAATGTAGTCACTCTTCTGGGTTTCTGCTATGAGAATAAAAAAAGAGCATTGATTTATGAATATATGTCCAATGGATCATTGGATAAGTTCATATATACTCGAGGATTGTCAAGTGAAAACGGTCCACTGAATTGGAAAACACGCAATGAAATTGTAATAGGCATTGCTCGAGGATTAGAATACTTACATCGTGGCTGTAATACAAAGATTCTGCATTTTGACATAAAACCTCACAACATTCTCTTAGATGATAATTTATGTCCCAAAATCTCTGATTTCGGCCTTGCAAAACTGTGTGAAAGGAAAGATAGTGTTGTATCAACAATAAATCCTAGAGGGACTACTGGATATGTTGCTCCTGAAGTGCATCATAGAAACATTGGCAGAGTATCTCACAAGTCTGATGTGTATAGCTATGGAATGATGGTTCTTGAAATAATAGCAGGAAGAAAGAATATCGATGCTGAAGTGTCTCACACCAGTGAAATATATTTTCCACATTATATTTATGAGCATCTTGAAGGAGGTAAGGATTTAAGATTGGATGGGATTACAAATGAAGAGGAAGAAGAAATTGCAAGGAAGATGATTTTAATAAGTTTGTGGTGCATTCAGACCATTCCATCAAACCGACCATCAATGACTAAGGTAGTAGAAATGCTAGAAGGTAGCCTTCAGTCCTTGCCAATGCCACCCCATCCCTCCTTGTCTTCTCCTACTAGATCAACTTAACATCCTACTACAAAATGATCGATCATCACAATTATTGCAATATAGTCTGAGCAGCTGCTATCTACCAAAGTTGAATTAATTGAAATTCCAGAATTCACAATGGAAAGATTAATTTGATCTGAATCTGGTATGGCGCAAATGTGCAATTCATTGTGCATGATGTTAGATATTAGCTCTCTTGGTGTAGAAACATTAAAAAATTTATTTTTAAAGCTAATATGTAGCTTTGTGTTTCTGTTTTTAATACGTGTTAGGCTGATGTTAGTTCTTGGTAGATTGCAGCTTAATGTTTGGGATTTGTAATATTGTTGTAATCTGGTCTGTTGAATAAAAGTTGCTTCATCCCCAAACAAGAAATTGAAGATCATAGATTAAAAAAAAAGTAACAAAAATCAAACCACTCAAACATCGTTAAGAAAAGCATCATAGGATCCGTCACAGGCCTCATTAGCCAATTTCATAAAGAATTCTAAAGTGTAAAAGGACTAATAATATTGAAGGAGATTGAAGAATGGAAGAAGAATTTATAAATTTGCCATCAGGAAAAAGAAATAGAGAGAAAAAAAAGGGGAAACAAACCAAATAAATAACTAACTAATTTGTGTGGCCATCAAGAACCTTTAGTCATCCAAGTTCAACCCAATCAAAGCTAATACTTTTATAGTTAGATTTGACCCAACTGCACAATAGTTTTATAAAGCAGATTGCTTATCCACAATCTTAATCACAAATCACAGAATGAGATATTCCCATGATGAGATTGCAATAAATTATTAGGGGAAATAAGCATCAAAAGTTTATTGAATCAAATATTCTAAAAATCAATAAATAAAACATTTATGCAAATAAGTTACAGAACAAAAGGCAAGCCTTTTATCAGTATATTTGCTTCTGTTCCAGCCACTCTTTCATTAGAGCCACAAAGAAATACATCATCACCTCGCAAACACTACAAAACTTTGCAACTCTCTCAAGGCCAATGATCTTTGCAGATTTAGGGTTACCATACATGAATGAAAAACTTAAAATGTACACCTATAAGCAAGTTCCTGCCATGTAAGTTCATCAATATGGGAGCATGTCAAGCATGGTTTTCTAAACATAAATCAAGATGTTTGTGTCTTTCTTCCTTCCCTATCTGAACATAGAACTTAGATTCTGCAACATCAAAATTAGGTTCTACAAATGCTGCCTCCTAGTTCACCTAGTAGCACTTTGCAATTAACAGTTAAACCAAGTCAAAGTTCTCCTAGTAATAAAGGAATAACCATTTATAAGTTTCACCTCAAGTTTCTTAAATGATAAAGGTTCTTCCAGGCCTGTAACTTCAAGAAATGTCATGATAACTCCCAAGATGACCAAGTAGAACAGAATAAGTGGAGAATATGACACAAAAATTCCTTTACTTTTCTTCTCCATACTTCAACAATAGCGTCAACCCATATCACCAGTTGAATCTATAGGAAGCTTTAAGCTAACTGGCTAGCCAGTAGGACAGCAATAATTCATGAAAGATTTTTCAACTACCTTCCTATATATTCTTACAACCTTTGAGCAAATCATCTTGTAAAGATGTTATTTACAACATTGTGTTTTTGTTGGCTTATATTCCATGCCAAATTTGATTGTAATGTTATTCAATCTTTTGTACCCTGTATTTATTGTGAGATTTCATTGTAAGGGTTGTGTGTTAGAGAGAGAGAGTGTGAAGACTCAAGCAATTGAAGACTGAAGAAATTTCGCGGGTAGCTCGCGACTAAGCATCCCGCGAAAGGAAGCGTGTGCCTTGCACATGACTAGAATGCGAAGAGTCAGGCTAGATGGAGACAACTGTGTCTCGCGAGTATCTCGTAAGTAAGGCCTTCCCGCAAGACACCCGCGAGATATTCTATTCTGCCAGCCTGTCTAGTCTGATTCACACTTTCTGTGCCTACACTACTTATACCCACATTACCCACAAATGAAAAGGAGAGCTTCTGAAAGAAAACCCTAGCCAAACAACTTGAGAGTTAGAGATTGTCATACCTACAATTCTCTACACATTTGTTTTGGAAATTTCCTCATCTCCTACCTCTCCATTTCCATACCATTGAGAGGTTGATAGCCCAAACACCTACCACACCCTTTGAGAGTGTCAAGTAAGGTCTTGGTGCTGCTGGGAAGCATTGGAAGAAGCCAAGGATGACAGATGCAACATGGAGCTTGTTGCGGGATCCGGAGAGTTAGACAAGACACGGTTCTAAGAAGCCTTGTAGGAATAAGAGCTTGGAGGGCTTAGGTACAGAGGGTAAATTAGGCTTGAAGGGTCTCTTGCTTACCCATATATCCCAACTGATTGTCTAGTGGATCGATTACTGCTTGGAGGGCGGCGGAGAGGTTTTTCGCCGAGTTCTTCGGTTTCCTCTTCGATAACACATCGGCGTGTTATCTGTGTTTGCATCTCTCTTCCCTACTCTTGTTTATTTCATTTTACTACTGTGTTGCTTTAAATATAGATTAGAGTAGCTCTCTTGCTTGTATGCTTGTGTTTTTCACTATTCCGTACTTAGTATTAAGTTAGTGTAAAAACAACCAAGCGATTACTTTAATTTGGGGGTCTAAACAGCTCTTGTGTTTTTAACACATTTTCGAGCTTTCACATCTGAATCTTTCTCACTTTGTATGCTAGTGTTCCCTTTGACTAAAAGAAAACCACTTCCAACAATCCATGATTTTGAAATGTCAAATCTATTATTTAAGAGGTTATATTCTGAACAGGCATGTACCCCATGAAGATGTTCTATTGCACAAATTATGCATCTAGTCCAAATCTGTCTTGGTCTAACCACTACACAAGTATTTAGAATTCAATATCTATCACTGAGAAGTTGGCAACTGTACAAAGATACGTTAGTCTAATACTAAAAGTAAAAGAAGTTTCCCAACACCATTATCCTCTAATGTAGCTTATATGGTTCTTGAATTACCTTCAGCTTGCAAACCTGAGTAACCCCAGTCTCAATGCCTAATGAGACCTTTTCAAACTTTCTTAGCAGCTTTCAAAAATTTTGGCTTCATTCTGGAATAAATAAACTCTATTCTCCTGCATAAATTCAATCTCTGCACATGAAAGCAAACCTATCACTTGTGTCCTCAGGTTAAATGAAATAGCAGTCCAACACCAACCCAAGATGACAAGTAACATAAAAAACTGAACCACTTTTGGATTCTGGAATGGTGTCTTATGCAGTTTAGAATTGCTACCTAAAGCCTTCTATTTAGTTTGGAGAATATCTCTTTCAGTAAAATTTCTAGCAACTTTCAATGTTTGCTGCAACAAATGTTTAATATTTGATCTAGCAATATGTCTCACTCAGAAGTCAAAAGATCAAATTCATTCCCCTCATAGTGGACCAGAGAGGACTGAAGTGGACCGAAAAGGACCAAATGTCTAATATTTGATCTAACAGTGTCTCAATCAGAAGATCAAATTCGTTCCCCCACATAATGGACTAGAATGGACCAAAGTGAACCGAACTTTGTTGAATGGACCGAAATAGACTGGAGTAGACCGAACTGGACCGAGTGGACTAAATACACCGAACTGGACCAAAGTGAACAGAACAGACCGAACTGAACCAAATGATCCTAATGAACAGAAAAATTATGCTGATGTGACTCAATAACAGCGTAATAACAATAAATGCTACGCTTAAACTTTTAAATATTTATAAAGGATCCTCTCCAATGCTTTGACAACTTGGTAATGGTAGATACACTTTCATGGTTCTTGCATGGTCTTCTAGATTGACATCTACAACACTATGATTTACAAATTCAATTACTTAAGGCTTTGTTTTATCTTAGAAAATTTGAGTGGTAGATGGAAAAATAAAAGATTGAAGTCTTACATTTTTACTAAAAGTCTTCAATGTTTCTTTCTATTCTGTTCTAGTCTTACAGACAATGCTAAGCTCAGTTGATACTTTATCTCTCTTCATATATCTCAATTTAGCTAAGACCCAGTGGTTACTAGACTGCTTATCTAGACACTATGAGTCAAATATGGTTTAAATAGATTAAAGTGGTTCAAAGAAATGTACAAATTAGGCAAGAACAAAGTCAATACTCAAATTTAATGAAAGCAAGGTTTTTAGTGTTTAAGACCGGTGATAAAGTTCTACTGGTCTTGAAGTTTCTGGCTAATTTGAGGTAGCCTGGCCTCCTTGAGAATTGAGAGAGTAATAAGAGTGAGAAACTATTAGGGAAGAAATGAAGGAAATCCAATCTGAGTGTTATTCATTGCTTAGTGCCTTTACAGATTGCTTTCTCTCCTTATACTTCTATTCTCTAACAGATTGCTTAGCATAACAGATCACAAAAATAGTTCACCATAATTACCTCCTAACTAAGTACCTGTAAGCACATGCTTAGTCATTTCTTTCCTCACCACTAGGACTAGACATACAAGTACAAACTACAATAATGCATTACACAGCTACAAAGTTCCCATAAGCTGGATAATTCCTAATTTTGACATGAAACACCAAAAGAACCTGAAAAATCTACAAACCCCATCTCATTATCACAAGATCATTCCCTTTCTTATACAAAAGGTCAGATTTAAGTAAGAAACCATTAAAGCACAAAGATTCTGATTAACTACACTTACAACCAATTATAGATACACTGCTTATGTGATTTTCCCAAAGTTAAGCACAGTTGAAGAAAGTATTGATAAAAAGGCACATAACAAAAACGCCAATATTCATTTCTGTCACACGCGAAAAGTAGTACACCAACAAAATCTTAGTCCAACATAGTGAACATACATAAAAACACAAAGAGGATCTACAATTACCATCAATGTGAGGTGAAAGCTCCAAACTTTGCTAAAGTCAATCACAGTAACAAGAAGTTAAACAAAAAACCAGGTCAGACAAAGACATTTTTCTTTTTCTCAATTAGCAGCAAGCAAAAAAGAAACCCCTCATATTACAAGCTCAGGAGTGAAAACCAATCCCCTTTTCACAGAAATTTGCTGATGTGATGCCAAAGAAGTATTTATTCAAACAGGTTGTGAAGTGTGAACAATCCATTTTCACATAAATTAAATCAAGGAAAAAAAAAAAGATCTCCTTGTAAATAGAATCAATCCAATATGCAGTAACTAATTAGCGGATACTCTAATCAAACAGTTTGAGGAAAATGGTTTTGATTTGAATTGATGAAATTTGCTGATGTGGCTATTGTGCATACTTGTCTTCTATTCATTGGTTTGTGACACTAAATCATAAAGCTGGCCTGGTAAGCCAGTCCTATGGTTTAGAAGCCCGAAGCTTACAAGGAAAAAGTCAATGTAGGAAGAAAAAAAAAATTAGGAATTCCTGGAGTTGCTCGTTCTGGTAAATCCTAAATTTAAGGGTAAAATACGCGAACTACTCTTGAAGTTTAGGCTAATACCAATGACGTTGTTAACACAAAATTTTCAATAGTTGAAAATCAAACAAATTGAAAAATGTGTTCCACAAATATAATTTTGTATTGATCAAGTAGTGAGAACAATCTTTCTGACTCTGGGCTTGTTAGAGATTTCAATGCTTTAGAGGCAAAATTTCTCCAGATCTTTGACTTCTTGAAAACTTGGTGTTCAAAATGAGAGGAGATGCCCTCTATTTATAGTGACATCAGATGATAAACTCTACTTTGAATTGATATGCTTGAAGATATGTAGTAGACTTTTGATTGACCCAAATTTTGCTTAGAGATAATTATATCTATTTATCTATTTTGATAAAGATTATATTTTGATAAAGATAATAATCAACAAAAGTCTCTATTTTATTTATCTGTTTTTTATTTTGAATAAAAAATTTATTCTATTTTATTTAATAAAGATAATTATCCATCAATTTTGAATAGATAATTTATCTTTATCTTGTGGGCCAAATGACACATGACAAATTTTAATATGCCAATGCGACGTCAATTTGAATGACACATGTCATCGTTTGACTTAATTAATTTAATGACATATTAATTTGGAATTTGTCACTAAATTTTTAACGTGGCATTTTGTAATTGGCTTGACAAATTTTTGCCTCCTACAAACATGTAACACCATTTACCACTCAGACTCTTTGTTTTGACCATCTGACTAACAAATAGCCTTAAAACGGCTAACTTATATGAAAATCACTTAGATCAATGATACTGTTATAGCTAACATAGACAATTTTTCTACTTGTTTGCTTGTGCTTTGGTACCAAATTAATCTATTTTGAAATGTTTTCTACTGGATAAACATTAGTCCAAATCTTAGGAGTAGTTACCATATTTTACCTTAAACTTAATTAATTTAATCTATCATAATGTGAAAGGAGATAACACATGCATCGGATAGGGGCTGTATCCTTACGTGAGAGTAGGTGACACATGCATTATGCATTCCATTCATGATAAATTTTAAATTTTCTTTTAGGAGTGAGTACATTGATCGATGATGTGGCAAGCCAAAAAAAAATTCCTGTCCCTACTGAGAGAAAACTCTCTCTCTCTCTCTCTCTCTCTCTCTCTCTCTCTCACACACACACATATATGAAAAAGAGTTCAAGAGAGTTCTGAATGTGAGGGTGAGAACTGAGAAGCACACGGATCGGTGACGTGGCAACACAGGAACCGGTTCATCTCTCTCTTTCACGGGTTTGTCTTTTACCCATTACTCCTTTGTTTATCTTCCATGTCTCTCTTGCCTTGGATTTTTTTCTCTTTCATTTTCATAGAACTTTTCAGCAACTCTCTCTCTGTACTACAATTCATAATTCTGCAGCAGCTCCTCTCAGCTACCGCCCATTACTGCTCATAATTTCTCCGCTACCTCTCACATCTTCCCAATCTTCTCTCGTTATATATGCATCCTGCAGGCGCGGCGGCGCCACGGCTTCTTCTCCATCATTCTTCTTCGTTATCTTTGCCTACATCACCGATCCATTTATTAATTACCTGCAGATCCACACACAAGCAGATCACAAAGATGGTAAGATGATTTTATATTTGGAGCAATGCTAGGAACACAAAAATTTATAGAACTTTTGTCACATAATTTATTTAACTTTTTTTTTTTTGCTGAGTTGTGGCAAAAGTTTTGTAAGTTTTGCGTGTTCTTACTATTTTTCTTACATTTCATTTTTGGGGTTTTTTGTTTCTTTGTCCAGGGTGAAATTTTTTTTATTTATTGTTTTTTCTAGAACTCTATTTTTTTTATGAGAGCCCTATTGTTGGTAACTGAGTTGATGGATTGTTATAGAAGAAATGTCATCTCCATGATATTTAGGCAAGAGTATTGCCAGAGACATGTAAATTGATACAATTTTGTATATCATTTGCAACATGATAAATTGTGATCGGTAAAAGTATGTTTTCATGCCACCTCACACTTTTACCAATTATAATTCTTCACGTGGCGAGTTACGACACAAAATTGTGCCAATTTATGTATCCCTAACATTACTTTTTACGCTAATTTACCACTGAAATTTGTTATGAAACATTAATTTAGAAAAAATGTATCCACACTGTTTTCATAAATTATAATGGTAATTTATTACTAGTTTTAATTTAAACTCATTATTAAAATTACTTTTTAGTTCTTAACCGTAAATAATTAATTAGTTAATAATTTGCTATTTAAGATATTTTATAATTTACTATTTAAAATTTATGGTGAAAATGTCGTTTAGTTTAGAAAAGACAAATACGTAACTAGTTACGTGCTCCTAGTATGTGGTGGTACTAGGCTAGTATGTGCTCCTAGTATTACTCCTAGAAAAATGATAGGGTCACATCATTTTTGTCATAACTAACTATGTGAAGAGTTCTGAGTGTTAAAGAGTAAAAATGCTGAGTTTATGGGTCCATTTGAATACAATTTATTTTTGTTGAAAACTGAAAATACGGTAGAAAAATAATTTTTAAATATGTGAATACTGCTGTGAGATCCATTTTTAATGAAAAAATTGCTGAAAAACAAAGTTTGTGAGTTCTGTAAATAGTGCATGTGACCCACGGGTGTGATAAAAAGGAACTAAAAAGTCAAATATATATGATTACTGTTCATGAATAATAGTCATATATTTGACTTTTCAGCTCCTTTTCATCACACCTGTGGAAGTATCTGTTTTGATCATGTTTGTTGCGTTTTGCAATTGTGTTTTTTTTTTTTTTTTTTTCCTCGCTGCAGCGTGCGTTTTAGGGGGGACAAATTTTACTGTTCATGAACAATAGCGGTATATATTTGACTTTCCGGTTCATTTTTATCACACCTCATGGGTTTCGTGTACTGTTTACAAGACCCACAAATTTCACTTTTTAGCAATTTTTTCATTAAAAATGAGTCTCACAGCTCTATTCACACATTTAAAAATTATTTTGTGACAGTGTTTTCAGTAAAAATAAGTTGTATCCAAACAGACTTTATATCTCTACTACACATAACTCTATGTGGTGATTTGTAACAAAAATGGTATAAAATATTTTGGTTTGCATTCTTCTTGGAAGTAATGAGTTAAATGTTATGCGAAGATGGATTGGATTTTTTTTTCTTTCCCTTCACTGGAGCATGTACTCCAACATTGTAAAACAATAACGTAAATTTGTTTTTCAAATCAAGGGTGTGTTTGTGTGAATAGTATTGTATGACTCATTTGTAATGAAAGTTTTGTTGAAAAAAAGAGGTTTGTAGGTTTCGTAAATCGTGCACAGGACTTACTGGAAAAACATAAAAACCATAGAAATGTGCTTTTAAAAAAAAAAAAAAAAAAGGGGTCTGGTGCACTGATTGTGAAACCCACAAACCTCAAAACTGCAGCCATGTCTAGTGTTTGCGTTTCACTTTTTTTTTTGAGAAGCACGTTTCTATGGCTTTTATGCTTTTCCAGATTTCGTGTACTATTTATGGGACCCACAAATCTCTTTTTTCAGTGAAACTTTCATTAAAAATGGGTTCCACGGTATTATTCGCACATTTGAAAATTATTTTGTTACAATGTTTTCAGTTTTTAGTAATAAATGGTATCCAAACACACCTTAAATGTTGAATGTTTTAAATTTTAAAACCTCCCTCAAATGATATGGTATTTGGAGAAAGTTTTTCAAAAGTTGTTTTGCAATTATGATATATAATACTACAATTTTTAAAACCATAATTTTAAAAAATAAAATATTTATTTATTTTATTTTTTAAGTTCATGGTTTCCAAAAAATTGACTGTATTATAGGGTTAAAAAAGCGTTTGAAAATATATTCTCTGAGTATAATCAGAAGTTTTGAATATTTAGTATTTATGGTCCGTTTGGATATAGCTTATTTTGCTGAAAATTAAAAATATTGTAGCAAAATAATTTTTAAATGTGTAAATAGTATCATGAAACTCATTTTTAATAAATTTTTTTCTGAATAAAGTGGTTGTGAGTCTCATGAACAATGCATTATTTAAACTGAAAATACTGTAACAAAATAATTTTTAAATATGTGAATAGTGTCGTAGGACCTATTTTAATGAAAAAATTGTTGAAAAGTGAAGTTTATGGGTCCTGTAAACAGTGCACATCAACTATTGATGTGCACTATACACGGGAGAAAAGTCAACAATTGTGGCTGAAAAAAAAAGAAAGAAATGTGACGTACAAAACACAAACGCGCAATAAGTCAGATCCAAACAGGCAATTAGTTGCAGTTTGGATTCACGTTTTGCGTTATCTTTTTTTTTTTTTTTAGCCGCATTTGTTAACTTTTCTTTAGTGTACAATGCACATCTCAACAATACAAGTGGGTCTTGTGCACTGTTCACCAGATCCCAAACTTCACTTTTCAGCAATTTTTTCATTAAAAATGGGTTATACGGTACTAATCACACATTTAAAATTATTTTGCTAAAATGTTTTCATTAAAATAAGCTGTATATCCAACCGAACCCTTAATTTGTTCAAATTTGACATTTCTGGTAAGTTTGTAATTGTTTATTTTTAAAAATTATTGTTGTAATTTTATATGTGATTTTTTAAGAATTCATTTAGTGTGTTAACTGTTAAGAGCTAATTCGGCAATTGTTATTGTGGATTGGAGTTGAAAGTTGAAACAAAGCATTAGACTGTTTGGTGTATAAACGAAAATAGGATGTGATTTTTTTTCTTTGGACTGTTTAGGAGATGAATGTTGCATTACAAATTAGGTTGGGTACAGATTGACTCAGTCAGCCAAAAATTATTTATAGCATTGTAATCTAAGAAGTACATACACTTCATTTGGAGTGTCACATCCGTGTTAGTGTCCTACATGCTATGTCATATTATAATTTTTCAAACATTGCTCATGTTGCCTTATTGTACCTGTACTCGTGTCCATGCTTTCTAAATTGTAATTACAATACTCAATTTTGAATCCTAAAACCTCCTCTTTTTTAGATAGTCTATATGGTTTTTAAGATAGTAGAAATTGTAGCTGCATGAAGAGCTATTAGTTTGCTATGGAACTAGGTCCAAACCAAACTGAATTTGAAGTTGTTTGGATGGAGGAGCTTCCGGCCAACCTTATATACTTTTGAATGATTTTCCGTATTAAATAAAGTCTTCTTACCTTCACCTCAAACTGTACATTACTCTATAAATGATGAAAACTTTTGTGAGTAAAATTGAACATGATCAACTGTTACGTTATTTACTAACGTCATTCAGAAGTCATTTGCTACAAGATAAAATACACTAGTTTCAGGGTTCGTGTATGGTGTTTTTTTTTTTGGGGGGGCTGAATGGGTCCATGTTCTTGTGGCACAAACAGGATTCTCCATAGGAATCAAACAAATGCTAAAGCTCTTGCCGTTGAGGATAAGAAATATAATGTTGATGTCGAATTGGTAAGAAGGAAACACAAATTAGAATCTATGACTTTAATATGTTTGTTTTAATGATAGCATTGTTGGATATCTTGGCAGTTGACAAGCAACCAATAGATCAGGACAACGATGGAACTCAACTTCTTTTTCTTTTCTTTTCTTTTGTTTTCTTTCTTTTTTTCTTTTTTCATATAGTAATTGTAGGAGTAATTCTTAGAAATTTCCGGAATACAAAAATTTGTACTTTTTTCTCTCACATTTATAGTAAAGTCCAGTTATTAAATTTATGGTAGGATTTATCATGAATGTGAGAGAAGGGAGTGTAATTTTTCCGTATTCTGAGAATACCTAAGAATTTTGTATTTATTTATAAGGTAGTGTTAACAGGGGCTTAAACAACTTTATGTCAATAAAGTCAACTTTTTGTTAAATTTTTGTCCAATTTTATAGGATGTAGAGCTGATAAAGTCAATATTTTGAGTTCGACTTGTCACTTGAGTATTATTTTCAATCATTTCTAAAAAAAAAAAAAGTATCATTTTCAGTCATTCTATCAATTTATACAAAATTTTTATTAAATAAATCCTATAATAAATCATTCTTAACAGAGGGGCCCTTTAACATTTCACTTGTATATATTATGTTTTTTATGCCTAAAATTACTGTAGGCTAAAATATTGTTTCCGCCCTTATACTTTCAGATATTTCCTTTTTTGTTATTAAATTTTGAACATGTGCAAGTTTAAGTACGTCATTAAGGTCCATAAACTTTTATCCAATATGTCCTAATGAAATGCTCAAGTGGAATATTTTTAGAATCGAATGACCAATTCATTTATAAAATAAAACACTTAAAAACTAGGACATTGATACCAAATAATTGGTCATTACCATTTCACAAAGTCGTACTTATATTCATCATCTTCCATAGAGAAACAAACCACATTTTCTCATGGTTTCTCGTCAAACTAGAATTAAAAGCAATCCCTGCCAGCAATGAAAACCCAGTTTTGAGTCCCTCCGTTGTTTCAACAAATCGTGCAGCACATTTTACGCATATAGGAAGCACTATTACAACAATCAGATGGAGAAAGTTATGAAAGAAAGAGAGAATGATTGTCATCTCCATTAACAAGACAGCTACTTAAAGAAGTTCATAATTGTTCTAGTTTAGCATAACAATAAATTTCCTCGCAGACATTGATGGTGCTGGTGGTAAAGTTGGTTTCTCTGTTTTTGTATTTTTGGCTGGTGAGAAAATGATGATGTATCACTTTGGAACAAGATTGAGGTAATAGGTATTTTATTTTTACCATAACAATCGTGCTCCCTTTTCACAAGGTTATCCATCATTCCATCCGATGGTCCTTCCATACGAATTTTCGTTATCTACTAACAAATAAATTTTTATATTAAAATTTTATTTAAATAATAAAAATATTTAAAAAAAACCATGAACACAAATCTGGGCACTTTAGAGATATTCATCATGAAGACTGTTCCAAATTTTCACAAACACAAGACCCAAATCAAGTTCAAATCAATCTCCATGAATTCAAATTAACAATAAGCAATCTCAAAATTACTATATATAAAATTTTAAAAAAATCCACACCTATCCATCTGAAAGGATAAAACTTAAGAACAGTACCTTAGATGCTATACCTTAGGTTTCCTTTCTTAAAATTCAGCTATATAACTATTTAATTAAAAAATACACTTCTATCCCATGAGAAAAAAACAACATGACAAAATTTTAAGAGTGAAACTTAAAGAATATCATTTAAGTACTGTACCAAAGTTTTGTCTCTTTTGAAATAGTCATAGAGCCAAACAAATCAAACCAAGATTCCCAAAAATCTGGAGGAGAAAGAGAGAGGATTTATTTTTAAAAATCTTGTTTAGTTTTTAGATTTTATTTTTTTATTTTTATATTAGGCATAAAAGACAAAAAGTACATTGATTTTAGGGGTTTTATAATGGAAAAAACTTTTTTTTTTTTTTTTTTAGAAACAAATACATACACACACAAGGGAGGGGAAAAGGAGTTCTATAACGGAAAAAACTTAAACAACTACTAAATGACAATTGACCAAACTTAATGGTTATAGTTGTCAAAAAGTGTGCCACTTCTACATGATCTAGGGCCGACCCTAGACATTATGGGACCTAAGACGAGAAATAAAAATGGGGCATTTTTTATACCTATATATTAATTAAATTAATGTTTATTTAATATTTTTATATTATAATATATTTTATTTAAAATCTATTTTTCTTGTCTTTTGAGATGCAAATTGACTAATTAAATTTTTATATTCAAGTTTTTCTAACATCTTTTTTTCAATCGATAATATAGCTAATCCACTTAATTTTTCTTGGGACATTGTCGATCTTAGATACGATTTTATTAATTTTAATTTTGAAAAACTTTTTTCTGCAGAAGCTACTGTAACAGGTATTGTTAGTAAAATCCTATAAGCAATGCATATATTTGAGACTCATTATTTCTTGCTCATTTGTGATATTTTCATCTAAATTTTGTGTTATATTTTGTTTATTACTAATAACAAATTTATCTATTGATCCTTTTTTAGACTCAATTAATTTTTCTTCTTTTTTTTTCTTTTTTTAAGTTTTTTTTATATTCAGATGCATATTTTCTAATAGACATTTCTAATCAAACAATATATTTATAAAGACTAAAATAAAAAATAACTTTCAAGTATAGAGCAAATGAGAAATAGAACTTAATTTATATAAAAAATATTATTGTAATTTCAACGAACAATAACAAGATTTTAGCAATCTCAACCTACATAAATAAAGACTTATTCAATATATTACCATTAACTAATATATATAAAAAAACACAAGATTAAAATTAAAAAAAAAGAAAAAAAAGGGCACAAGCGTAACAAAAATTTAAGCACAACTATAACACAAGGCTTATTAATTTATAAGACCAACCCACAAAAAAAACACAAAACAATGAGAGAGGCAGAGAGCAGATTCAGAGAAAGAATGAGAGAGGGCCTGAGAGGCGGACTGGCGGAGAAACCGAGAGCTTGAGCAGATGAGAAGTGAACAGTGGATCATAAGGACGTCGCTTTTGACACCGTTTATACTGACGTGGATCATAAGGAAGAAAAATTAGAACCCGATTAGAGAGAGAGACCCGACCCGATTTGGAATTCGACTAGCTTCATTATCACGCACACGACGTCGCTGCATTTGAAAGCAAACCAACACCCTATAAAAACCGAAATCCACAAAACCGCGAATTTTCACAAACTAGCTACACCCTTCTCTCTCTTTCATTTCACTTCGTTTTTTCATCACAGGTACAATTCTTCGATTCCTAAGCTTAATTCGATTTCTCTGATTTGGTTTCATATGTTTCGGAGTTTTTAAGGTTTCTCTGTCTTTTGTCTTAGAAAAGAAAAAAGAAAAAAATGAGTACAGATTTATATTCGGAGCGTCCGTTGTATGGCGGTGCAATATCTAGTACATTCCCTAATAGATTCCAGGTCTGTTTTATTTAGTATTTTACTTTCACTGTTGTTGTACATTACATTGGAGGCTGTGTTGAATTTGTGAATTGACTTTGCTGCTGTACCAAAAAATTACAGGACGTGAGCAACATTCGGCAAGTCCCTGATCATCAGGTTTGTTTTTTTTTTTTTTTTTTTACTTATAAAAAGAAAACTTAGGAATTTTTAGTATTCTCACAACCTGCTTAGTTGGCAAATTTTGATTGAATTAATGTCCCTTTTAAATATACCTTCCACATGGACAACAATTTTCATAATATTTAGTGGTTACAGTTAACTAATAAAGTCTCTGATAGTCCTATTATTGAATAAGAGATCTGGGTTCAATCTCGCTTACATACAAAATCGACTGATGTTTTGGTCTAATTATAAAAGAACTATTAGCAGGAGCAGTTGAAACTCTCTCCAAAAAAAAAAATCACAATATTTGAGTTGGCAGTTTTTTATTAGTTATCGTGGCATATCACTTATTCTAGTTTTAACCTACTATTGAAATTACTTTCTGCCACTTAAGATGTGTTTTGAAAGTTTTGTGATCGTAATACTTATCTATTATTTATTATTAACAACTTCTTGTCTTGGCAATTGTGAAGTATTATTTTATTGGTTTTTGTTGTATTAATCACAAAATACCACACGTGGAAAAAAAATTTGTGTCACTTCCACATGGACTAGTGAAAAATGTACTAAATTTAGTGTTTACTCATTAATCCTCTGTTTGATGTGTAGCAGTAATAATTTTGTGAGGCTTTTTAGTTTGAATTTGTGGGTTTATTTTATAGGAAGTGTTTGTGGACCCTGCTCGTGATGAGAGTCTGATTTTTGAGCTCTTAGATTTGAAGCATGAAGTTGGAGATGATGGAAGTGCTGTCTGGTTTCTCCAAGACCTTGCCACTGAGCAAGAAGCTGAAGGAGGCATGGTAAATCTCTTTTTTACTTAATAAGAAAGATACTAAACTCTTGCATATCTATTTCAAGAGAGTTTGTTTCATGATTAAGATTTTATTTCTAGTATATATTTAGCAATGTATAAAGTGCCATGCATTTAAATGATGTGGCACTAGACATACATACATTATGATTTGTAATATTTCATTTGAACCATGAAATGGATTCATTTCAAATGGAGAGAATCATTTTCTAAAAGGGAAAGCAGTTGGTAGGCTGCCTTAACCCCCACCCAATGGGTTAATTCACATACTCTTGATTTCACTAAATAGCACTATTTTAACGATGCAAGCACAACAATCTTCCAAAAATGCTATTAGATGGACAATGTATGTTTGAAATTACCCTATGCTAGCTTCTGATGCTTGATTTCAAGCATTTTCATGAAAGCTATCATGTTTGTTTTGTTTCATCAAAATGCCTTGTCATCTACAAAATATGGTGCAGACCGAGTGTTGTTTTATACGGTCCTCATTGTTTGATTAAGTAATTTGGCACTGCACCTCTATGTTCAGGAAACACTGATAGTGCGATGGTGTATTTGAATTAACTAATTAGTTCATCTTTCTACCACTTCAAACTAAATTGTTATAGACTAATACTTGTGCTTCATACTTTGAACTCTTTGAATGTATTGAAACAGCATAGGTCTATGGTGTTACCCCTATAGTTGAGTTAGTTTCACTATAATGTTGTATACTAAAAACAAAACAGCAATTTTATAAATAACTAGTATGCAGTTTGGATTGTCACTGATTTTTGGGAGTTGGTAATGCTATGAAGTTTGTCTCTATTAAGAATATTATGAATGTGGATTGCACATGGATTGTGATATGCAGAACTGGTGCACTCTATGATGTATCTACAACTTTTCCTTTATATTTCTGGTTATTTCTGTATTGGCCAGCAAAGGGAGACAAATATTTCTATTTTGTTGGGGATTTTGAGTTTTGGGTTCTAAGGTTGGTTTGAGTTCTGAAATAACCTTCCAAAGGAAGCCTAGGCGATTCCACTTTTGTTATAATTATGATGCCCCAATTTGTATTATCTATATTGATTTGGCAACGGAACAGTGAGTCAGTGGCTACAGGCAGCACTCATGATTTTCAATTTAATTTCAGGTGATTGAGCAGTCTGGAGTAATTGAAGCCCCTGGGTTGTGTTACAGAAACATACCTGCTGTTGTCACAACTGCAGTTGGCCAGATGGTATGTGCCTTATCTTTGCATATATATTTACTTTCCCCTTTGTCTTACTTTTCTAGCTTTTCCTTTCAGTTGTGCTATTGCAGTGCTATTATCTTGCAATTCCAAATCTTGCTGCTACCCATTGAGAACAATGTGGATAATTTATTATGTCTACAGTAAGACATGGCTTCTTGGCCTCTGACTTTTCAAATCACAAACTATAGTGAGGAATCAAGGTGTAGTTCCAAATTTATTAACAATTGTTGCATTTGTGGTTGTTTGTACCTGTTCATTGCTGCTCAAAACTCTGATGTTAATGGACTTGGATTGTTATGTTTAGCCTGTCCAAAGTTGTCGATTGAAGGTTCAAACCATAACATTCATTTGGTTGGTCACTTGTAAAAAAAATGTAAAGAACATACATTTGGTTGCTCAATAAATCAATTATCTTTAGTTGAGGATTTGATAGGTCTGATTCTATGGATGGATTTAATAGGACACAGGCATGAGCCAATGTTTGTTGTGCTTATGGGCTTTCTATTGTGACTTGGATGGACCTGAGACTGTCATCTTATTTTTTTCCCCTCTCCACAATCAATATCTATACAATGTTAGACATAATTAATGTGGGTTACAATTAAAACCTTAAGAAGAATATGCTTTATATGGTTGCTGGAATACAACTTCTCTATTACTCGGTTTTGTAGTACAATACTCCACAAATTTCCCTTTGGATTGGAATCTTACTTCCTGCAGCCTTTTCCCCTTGAGTTTTTCACCCAAATCAATTTTCTTGCTAGTAATTGTACTGGGTAGGGAAGTGTTATCTTTGTTTTCTTCTTCTTCTTTCTACTGTGTAGGGAAGCGTTAACAATTTTCATGATTCATGGTTGAGTAACAGCCTTTATAAAAAATAGAAACAAAATAATATCTTAAATTTAAGGCCATGAACTTTTAAGAAAAATTGTAGTAGAAATCATCATATAATTTTCTTATGATCTCTGTTTATTTTTTTTCTGTCCTGTTTATCTAACTTTTGGTGATTCTTATACATAGGCTATTTCTAAGGGGCGGCAAGGAAGGGAAGCACAAAATATTGTTAAGGTAAGCTTGTTCTTGTTCTTGCTTTTTTATTCTCCTCTAAAGTCTTCAAGTAGTGTTTAATTTCTAAGTAGAGTTTGTTCCTTAATTTCTACAGGTCTATTTGGCAAATCTACGTCTTAAGGAAGTTGGTACAGATGTGCTAATTACTGCATATGAGCCCCTTCATATAAAGTGAGTTTCAGTAATTAGATGCCATATACCAAATAAAGTTGTTTATCAATATATTTTACAAATTGATCCCCATTAACCAGAAATCATAGATTTCTTGATACACACACACACAGAGTCTACCAATTGATCTACATTGGGCCAGAAAAGTGTAAATATCTTCTCATGAACTAGATGGCCAAGATACCTATGGTCCTATACTTGTACAAATATTCAGAGTGAGAGAGAGATGTAAATATGCTTAGATTTTCATGCTAGTAGAATTCACATATTGTCTTATGACACGGGAGTTTATATGAGAGATCTTTCATAGTTGTTAAATTTTAGAGCTTTAAATCATCTGAAACAGGAGTACTTGTAGTTGTAGGATGGATTTGTGAGGGGATGTACCAACAATTCATGAAGTGTGTCTGTGTGGATCCGCCTTTCTAATCTCTTAACCTCCTGAAACATTTAAGGTCCAAGGAGTCTTCCTTGAGGATTGATGTATGGTAGCCTTACATTGCTCGTTGCGAGTAATTTTTCCAAAAGTAGAGCCAGTAAAATTTAACTGCCATTACAGCATATGCTCCCTCATTTTCGCTACCGTTTCAGGAGCCCGGGTGGAAAAACTTTGCCAATAGCTAAAAAGCAGGGCATTATTTATTTATTTAAAAAAATCGTAACATCCTTCAGAAGCAGTTGGCTGCTTTAATTGGAGATCCAAAACCCAGCCAAAATTATTGTTTAAATTGATTTAGGTAAATAAAATTGATGAAAGGAATTAAATTTTGTTTTTGTGGATGCAGATTCTTTGTTGCTTGTTTTTTTATAACATTTCCGTTATTTCTTGTGGTTGCAGCCCTTTGAGTGAAAGTGCCAGCGCAGTCGGCGCTGGTTCAGCTGTTCCTGCCATACAAGCTGGTTGTATGCCAATGGCTGATGTTTTTAGACTGGCAGTTTCTAGTTTCAAAGTTAATGACTGGAACCTATTTGGTTCTTCTGTCTAAATGTGCTTGAGGAAATTCTCTATATAGAGAAAAATTATTGGGTAGTCTTGGGGGCTCGACTGAGTTCATATTCAGGAAGAATGTTTTGAAAGTAGGTGATGTTACTATTTATCTGGAAAAATGTTTTGGAAGCCGGTTCAATGCTTCATAGTTGTAAGAATGTTTTGAAAGTTTATGTTATTATTTATTTGGAAGAATGTTTTGGAAGTTGGTGATGCTTTTGTTTATTCTGTTAACTGCCTTTTCTCACTTGAAAATAGTTAAGTTTCAGCAAAATATGAATTAGTTTTAGTATGCTTTTGCCTGGTCTTTGAATCTTTCTTTTAACACTGAATCCGATGTTATAGCACAGGCAAAAGCATATTGAAGATTACCAAACAATTAGGGCCTGTTTGGTAGAGGAGTTTGCGTAATGTTGTTTGTAGTTTTTTGAAATACATGTGGGTTAAAAAATGTATGGAAATGTGTATAAGGTTGTTTAAAAACTGAAAATGTGAGTTTGAGCTTACCTACCAAACAGACCCTTAATGTTCAAAAGCTGTTCAAGAGGAGATTTTCACTTGTGCTAACTCTAGCTTTTTGTTTGAACATAAATAGCAATTCCATTCAACAAAGTCTCAATTTAGTAACCCGAGTACAATCCTTTTTTTTTCCTCGAAAAGCATTTGAAGCCAATATCTCTACTCTGGTTACCCTTTTAGCAACAACAATCAGGTGATAAGAATGTTTAGAAGAATCTATTGTTTCTTTCTCTTGTGATATTATAAACAATTAGTAGCAAAAGCAAGCCTATTAAATTTTGTAACACCATCCCTATATCAATGCCTAGCTGTTCTTATAGCCCTATACTTTTTCTTAGCACCTCTGTTCAAATTTAGCCTTTGTATTTACAAGCTAAGGACAAATGGTCTTGATTATCTCCAACACTCTTGTCCTGAAAATTTCATCTTTTTGCCTCAACGCTTACCCCAAAAGTAAAAGCATGCCTTGGAACCCTTCATTTTGGCCTAAAGAAAAGGAGTAAAGGAATAGCATCTCTTGCCAGAATACATGTGAACAGTACCATATATGTTGCAGTAGGCCAAGCAAGTCCCAAAAGGACGAGCATCTTCTTGTTCTAGCCTACATGTTTTTTGGGTCAATTCCAGCCTACATGTGCACAGAGCACAGTTACCATAAGTTGCTGTAGGCCAAACAATTTTGGGGGACAAAAATACATCTATCATCAATGAGTCCAACAAAGAGAGTGGCATTGGAAAATTTTTGTGATGGGCATTGCAAATGAACATTTGCTACATCCGTACTCGGATAAGATTTTATCCTACTTCTACTAAGGCCTTAATTTGTTAATCAATAATCATATTTGTGATGTACCGGTACAATTGAGAAAGCAATTCACCCACTTCATCAAAATGATTAATTTTTATCTGCTAAAGAAGGATTACAGAAAGCTGACGAGCAAAATCAGCTATAAAATGATTATGTTTAATTAGATTTAAAAAGAGAGATAGAGTTTGGCCAATTTATAAGTTGTTTAAGTGTTGTAATTATGGTGAAACTTTGCTGTACTTTCCTTCTTGTTTTCTTCCTTGTGTAAATTACCTCTTTTTGAGTTTCGAATTGAAGCATTTTGCCCCTAGAACTTTGTTAGTACTTGGTAATTCCATTTCAACGAATTTTCAAAAACTTCAACCAAAGGAAAAGTTCTGACTCATTGTAGAGCCCATATTGCTGTTACAAAACCTTTACATTCATGTACATGCAAATAACCTAACAGATAATCAATTTAGCATAATATGTTATGTGCCTTTGATATATAAACAAATTCAAGGTAAGATCACTGACTTTTATGTTTTTTTCTTTTCTATACTTTTTGAATGTAATTAGAAATTAATACTTTTGAATGACATTTTTTGTGGTATATCATGTTTGCTGTTCAAACCTTACTTCTCCCTTCCCCATTATCTCCACCTAAAAAAAATCAACTCTTATTGTTGCATTATATTTGTGCGCTTGTTTGTCTACGACAAATGTGAGGAGGCAGTTTTGAATCCTAGTTCTTCTTATGGGAAAAACTAGACAAAATTATTAGGTCATAAGATTATTGATTGACACATCATATGTGATGGTTGTATGCTAATAATTGAAGAAAGATTGCAAACTGAGATAAAGATTAAAGCTCAGGAGGAAAAACAAATGCATCAATCAAATTTCCAAGGAGATAATTGACACTACGATGATATTAAGTAAAGTGTGACAAATTCACCATAGAAATAACTTGAAATTGGATATGTGAAGGGTATATTTTTACTTACTAGGAACATTCAAACAAAAAAGTAGAGTTTAACTTTCAGTTTTTTTATTTCTTTGTCCTAAAGACACGAAAAACTTTTTATCTGGTTAAAGCTACACAGACACAGTTCCTTCCCCTACAGGCTACAGCTTATTACAGTGCACAATTGTTCCAACTCTTTACTTTTTAGTGGGTCAGATAATTGTGACTTCATTGCTGTCAATGCTTTTCATGGCCTAAATGCTACCGTTGCTTTCTTGATGTGGACTATTGGTGTGGATGCTATTTCATCATTTTGCATAAGGGTCTGTAAAAAGATTGAAATACAGAAGTAGTACATTACTTGCTGCATTGTCTATATGCAATTTTATCCCCTAAAGAATTATATTTTCTAAAGCTGTATACTACTCTTTAAAGTTTGATATGATTTACAGCCACACACCTAAATTTAGCATTAGCTTTTGAAAATTTTTTACTATTCAAATGTCAAAACCAAGAATTTCCTGAAATTCAACTACTTCTGTCTTTATCAAACAATTAATGGTATGTGCATGGAAAAAATTTGCAATACTTGGTATTTCTTTACTGCTCCAATCATGCACAGTTAGAATTGATAAATTTGTCTCCTATGAAAGCAACATATGGACCAACTATTTGAAAACCCACAAATCCAACTCTTCCACTGTCTACCAAACTAGAAGCTATAAATTCCCCACAATTAAATCCATTCAATTTTCTTCTAGATTGCTTTCTCGGTAATTAATTTTTTCTCAGTCATTGTTTTCATCTAGAATATCAAGCAATAATTCCAAATTACACAAACTTACATGGTAAACTGAGATTTAATTAGTCCTAGAATCAAGACTTGAGAGACCTTGATTGGTATTTTTCCATTTGCCGAAGTACAAATGGCACCACAAATACAATGACTCCAAAAATTATACTATAGTCCAATCACGTGATTAACAAATAGTTTGAAATTGCGAACACTTTTGTTTTTGTGGGCCGAATAATATACACTATGGTAGAGAGCGCACTAGAAATGGTTTCACACATTTGATGTAGACTTTGTTGAAATTATTGGGGGGGCAATTCACATCAAATCGTTGCAAAATCTAGATGGTAATTATGATTGTGACGTACATAATTTAAAGGTATTCAAATCAAACATTAAAATTTTCAATTGGAAAGGCCTTTGCCTAAATTATTGAATCTTTTTTTGTGAGAGTTTCATGCTTTTAATGATTGCGACTTTTTATCATTAGATCAAGACACTAATCGGTTTTTGATGTAAGTGGGGTTGAACTGTAGATCTTTTATTCAACCATCAAAGACTTTATTAGTTGAACTAATTGGAATCTACTATGACGTTTATTTTTAATGATTGTTCTTTAAAATTAGACCAAAACACCAATTAGTTTTTGATGTGAGATCGTACCTCATATCTCTTATTTAACGAATAGAAGTTTTACTAGTTATTAATTACTCTATTACGAGCAAAACCGCATGTAGTTGTAATTCATTTTCACAAGCATTCGTTAGTGAGTTCTTTTCTTAATATTCATTTGGAAGCCCTCCCAAAAAAAAAATTTTATTAAATTGAAACCAATAATTTCTTCCTGTTTTTATTCAATTGAAAATTTATATATTTATATAAGAGAGGTCAACCAACCACAAATGCCGACATATAAAACCATGTTACTTGGCGTTTAAACATAGCCTTCAATATAATTAATAGAATTATTGTTTAACCAAAAAAAAAAGTCATATGAAAAAGTGAGAAGTGAGGTGCAATAATAGAGGGAAGGATAATATATTGGTAATAGGTATAAATTTTTTCACACCTAGCTTTAAAATAATTATAAAATATAACTTGGATTGCTATGAAGGCTAAGTTGTTATGTATCACCTAATGGAGTAGGGTTTTGAATGATTCCATTTCCACCCAATATGTCAATGTAATGTCAATGGAAAGAAGAATCATACTAATATATCGTCTGTCAACTAACATTGATTATTTAAGGTTTACGTACTATGTGACATGAATAAGTTTAGGATAATCTATACCTAACTTTTTTTTAGGTGGTGGGGGGTGGGGAATCAATTAAAGAATCATTTATTTTTATATTTAAACCTTACTATTGACCATTATAAAAAAGAAGCACCACTAAATTATATTATTATTAGTATTTATATTTTAATGTTGAGATATATTAAATAGTACGAAAACAAAATTGAGAATGAGGGCCCAAAGGAGGATTTAGGTTTAAATCTATACCTATTCGATGATTTATGGTTACGAAAAAAAGTTGGTCATAAATTTGAAGAGTTTGCTTCTACACTGAAACGAAGACTTTATACTTTACATGTAAGTGGATATTCTCATATAGTTAACATGAGAGAGAGAGAGAGAGAGAGAGAGAGAGAGAGAGAGAGAGAGAGAGAGAGAGAGAGAGAGAGAGAGAGAGAGAGAGAGAGAGAGAGAGAGAGAGAGATTTGTATTTAGATCAACTGGCAACATTTCCAAATGAGATGTTCAAGATTCAAATCTCTCATTCCATATTGTAACTATCAAATTATTAAAAATAAATAAGTATGTCATGGATAAAATTATATATTTTATTATTAATGAAAGGTACTTAAATAGTCAAGGTCAAAATATGATTTTGGTCCCAAAATTATGAGTCCAATTTTAGTTTCATTCATGAACTATTTTCAATTTGTTCCATAAAGTTGTAAAAATGACTTGATGTTATTTTTACCATGTCTTATCATTGTTATGCGAACAATAAATAATTACTAATGGTGACAATTTTTTCTAATACATGTTGTTATAATATTGAAATGTCACATTAGGTTACATGCCAATCTCACAAATCAAAATTTCATGACCAAAAATATTTTACATTTAATTTTAGAAATAATTTTTTGTCTTTATATTTGATAAATTTGTGAGACAAGCATGTGACTTAACGTGTCATATAAACATTATAAGAATAATATGTTCAAAAAATAAAAAGGAAATTGCTACATTAGTCATTACCATTAGCATAATGACATTAGGGTAAGATAGTATAATGTTTAGATGATTTTAGAATTTCAAAACCTAAATTAAAACAATTGATAAGCCTTGAGTAAAAGTAAAAGTGTAAAACCCAACCCACCGATCCCAATTACTAACCCAAAAGTAATTTTAATCGATCGTTCATTTTTAAACTCGACTGAATTCGACTTGTGAACAAAGGAAAAAATTGAAAATCAAAATACATAATTTAACATTTTTTTTTTATATAGGTTTGACTGTCAATATAGCCCAACCCAATTTGCACGTCAACATGGGCTAGAGACCGAAAAGGTCAACAATATGTGAAAAACATAAAGAAAAACAAAGCAAAGCAAAGATAAAAAGAGTAATAAAATTATTATTAAGAGCTATTTTTTGGCCCTTTAAGTTTTGATATTATTTTTTAGCATTAAAAAAAAGAAAAAGAAAAAAAGAATGATTATGTCAGAGTCAGACCTTCATTTTGGGGGTAGAAAAGGATGGTCGTGACAGCCACTCAAGTAGTATTGGAAATCCTCGTGGCAATATGTGAATGGAGATGACTTAAGTCTTAGGATAGGAGTACACGACGGGTAAGGTTGAATTTCGAAGGAATAATTCCATAAACACAGTCAAAGACGTACCTAATTTTATAACTTATTAATTTATACGATCGTGAGTAATAAATATTTTTCGCCTTACAAAGCTCATCACTTTATGTTATCCACTCATAATTACATGAGTCGACAAATTGTAAAATTATGTAAGTGAATGATTGTTTTCGTAGGTGGACTGATATCATATATATTGCAAAAGAATAAAAGTTGATCTTGACGTTTGCTATAATTTACTGTATGATCGATTTTGAACGATGGATCATTATTTACCGGTTGATCTATGATCATCATTTACAACTTGATGATATATATTGGTTAATTATTATTTTCACATGAATCAAACACTCAGTGCCACAAATGTCAAGGTTACAGTGAAAATTATAACACAAAAGTTTTGTCCACATATTTTCTCTTTATTTAGAACATTTGCATTAATTTGTGCAAAAATTTCTATTTATTTTAATATAATAATCTACTTTTTTGTACATTACATACTCACTTTTCAAAATACATCACATCAAATTATTTATTTTACACTATATTTTATTAAAATATCAAATTTTCTTTATTTTTTTAATTGTTTCTTTTTCTTCACATACAACCATCAACAATCAACAATCAACATCCATTATCTTCCTTCATCCTTAGAATACATAAAGAAAAAATGAAAAATAAATAGTGTCAACATAAATAATTGACACCGAAGCTGTAACGTAATTTTATATGGTTTGAGGTAGTTGAATTTTGGACTTTGAACTTGATAATCTAAAATGTGAATATTATTGAAGAAAGTTCCAACGGTACTATTGAATCTGAGTTGGGATTGTCAGGTAACCCACCAACTATGCCAGAGAGACTCGAGAAGGACACACCATTAAGCGAGCTGGACTATGGGTCCCAACCCCTGACCCCTTTTTGTCTTAACCGACTTCAACCTTCTCCTCCATAAATTAAGGTAGTTTGGGTTAGCTAAGTTTTTTATTAGCTTTTTAAAAAAAAAAAAAATTAATATCGCTTTTTAAGGTAATAATTAATTTTTTAACAAATAAAAAAGAGGTGCAATTATATTTTAATTAATCTATTTCTTTTAAGTAAAATAAGCTAAAGGAAATAAATTGATTAACCCAAACACGTTATAGTGTCATTGATTAGTTGATAAGCTCCAGCTCGAATTAGGCCCACTTTTGTAAGATGGTTTTCTTGGTTGAACTTTGTTTACTTAATTTGCTCTAATAATGCCCTTGTTCTCCTCCTATTTGTGTTCATTCTTGCTATCCAAGGCAGGATGGTGGAGTCTTGCCAGAGTTATATAATAGGATTTTAATTTATTAGTATTATGTTTTTTTTTGTAATAATAATTATAAACAAAACAAAATGTCTAAGTTTGTTTTTTCTTTTTTAATCGAGCACTAATTTTTAACACAAAAACACACCACAAATTTGACTCAGATGTCGTGATGATTTTTAAATGAGGAAATGGGGAGCAAAGTGCCTACTAGTCAAGAGCTTTTTTTTTAGTGACGCTTCTATTTGTTTTCCAAAAAAAAAAAAAAAAAATTGGATTCAATTCTTTGGATAAGATTCCCTCTGATTAATTTTGGAAAAAATAAATTAATAAAAAGAGCAACTTTAACGTGTGTAATGCCTAATACTGAAGTTAAATTTTTTAATATGAACTTTACAAAGTGATGCAAGTTAGGTACATATGGTGGCTCATGGAAATTAATTTGTAGTAGCTAACTCCTAAGAGTAATTTTACGTCCACAATATTTTCACAACAAATTCTAAATAACAGTTATTACCGTTTATAATCCGAGTCCATCATTGATATCAAATTTTTACCCACCAGTAATAGTCCGCTATTAAAATTTGTTGTGAAAATATTGTTGATCCAGCGTTTCCCATTTTGCTAATGTGCCTCAATCATGACCCTAACATATTGCCGACATTATTGTGAGAGATGCTCAACCAGAGTTGTCAATTCCTTTTACTAATAGTTAGTTGTACACATTATGGCACCATGCACAATATGAAAAAACAAAAACTGATTTGATGAATCCAGCAACGAGATTAGCATGGTCAACAGGAAAAGTCTATATCATAGAGACAAAGACTGAAAAGGGACTCTTTCTTTCACTTGTGGTCTAAAAGCAGGTGATCTGTGACTACTGTTGTTTGTTAGGACTTAGGATTATCTATTTTTTGAAATGTCTTAAGGAAAAACATTTTACAACTTTCATATGCTGGACAAATGTGTGGTGGTTTCTTGTTCTCATTACCTTTGAGACCATGGCTAATTAATCAAGTTGGAATTTTGTTCCTTTTTCCTCTAGCTTGTTAATTACTAGCTATTATCCTTCATTGTCAAGCTATAAAGCTTTGTTTTTTTCATACTTTTCGTCTCATTATTTAGTTTAAGTTGAATGGGTCATTGACTATAAAATCACTCACCTTTTCATAAAGAGTAACGTGAATGACGAATAATTATTAAAAGCTTTTGGAGTACGATTAATGTGATATCCCATATAATACGACATAAGTTTAGACTCCCGTCAAAAAAGTTTAGTATTAGGTGATTACTGAGTGGTTATATTCCAAAAGTACTTGATAGTAAGCACAATATTTTGTATAATTACTAGCATAACTTGTTATGGTTGAAAATTAAAACCATATCACTTTCACATGATTTATCGTTTACGGTTGCGGAAAATATTGCATCACTGGCCTCATTATTGGACTCTAATTATTGTAAAATGTCAAAATTTTATCTACTTAAGTCATTCCTTCCAAACCCTTTTTTTCCTATTAAGTTACAAACAAATGGCAAAGTCTATAACTGTCCCCTATTGCGATGTGACATTTAGTTGGTATCTAGGCAGATTTACGTGTAGAGTGAGAGAGGCATTCAATTTTCATATTAATTAGATCGTATATGATTCAGTGATATCAATTATTAAGCTCTGATGAGTCATAGGAATTGGTTTGATTTTGTGGTTCATGCATGGACCTCCCAAAAAAAAATGTGTCAGACCTCACTATAATAACAAAGCAGTACGAAGAAGAAAAGCACACATATTGGGACAGCTCAAAGCTACTACTTGGGTAATGTCACAAAACAGCAGAGAAGCTAGCGTTGAATGATCAGTTGTGTGCATAAATATTGCATTACTTTTAGTGCAGGGTATCTAAAAAAGACTAGTTATAAAGACTTGTTTTGATTGGTTTATCACCAGAAATATGTAGTGCAGTTGTACTGTTGTGGTGACGATGATGATGATTTCCCTTATCAACGACAACCCAACCTGTCATTCTTTTTGGATTTTGGATTGTGCATACCAACCTGTCATTCTTTCTTATATTATATATATTTTTAGTTTTCTTTACAAATGTAATTAATTATATATATCTTTTCAAATTAATATTGTAGCAAGGATTAGATAAAGTTCTTAATCACGTGTTGTATAACATAAGTAAGATAAATTTGCACATGGAGTTGTTCAACGTTTAGCTTCAATCAAATCATATATTCCATATGCTTCTTAAAAAAAAAAAAAAAAAATCTTCTTAAAAAAAAAAAAAAAAAAAAAACACTAATTTACTAACTGTATACCTTATAATTTTATTTAAAAATTTAATTCAATTTTTGTAATTTTTATTTCGTTCAATTCTGTCAACTAACTTTCAACTTTATGTAGTCCGGTCCTCTTGTTTACTTCTGTTACAGGATTGTCGTTAAGTGTCCCACAAAATTGTATAAAATTGAAGTTAAAAAATAGAATTGAATTTTTGACAAAATTAAAAGGTGCAATTTGTAATTTAGCTATTAAAAAAAATATATGTAAAAAGAATAAAATTTATATCATACTTCATATTATGTCCCACATTTTTTAATTTATGTCATCATTTTAATTTGAATTTTCTATTCATTTTTTCATTAATAAATTAAAAATTAAACTCTCTAACTTTACCTAAAATTCAATTCGGCCATCTAACCTCATTTTCATTTAATTTAATCTTCTAAGTTTCAAATCTTGTATAGTTTTTCGTGGATTAGCATCTCAAGGTCCTTTGATGGGCATAAAGAAATTGTCTTGGTAGCAACCACCAAACCAATAGAACAAGAGTTAGCTCTACAACTAGTCCACAAGCAAGGTAAGTAGGTCCATTACCGGCCAGTGCTAGACCTAAAACACCTAGCAAAGTAATCCCTTATCTTAGATCAGGAGAAGGGCTTCTATCTAGTGATCAATGATCACTGGACCTGTTAGGATACGGACACGTGTTCGCATCGCAACGTGTCCAATGCTCACTGGCACTAGACATAAGCTGCTCCCTCAGACCAGAGATGCCAATGGGACGAGAATCAAACTTGAGGGCCTCTCTAGCTACCGCCTGTCTCTATCTCCTATCAAGTATGCTCACTAGACATATAGACTACATATAGGATAGTACTCTTATAAAGATAGAGTATCACTGTGGTCCTTTCGTTAGTTTCCATTAGAATTGCACAATTATTAACCACCAAAACTACATAATAAAACAAATGGAGTTATTCACCAAAACTACATAGTAAAATAACTGGAGTTATTCAATATCTATCTTGCTTATGCTTCTTAAAGGAAAAAAATGATATCTTCATTATATAAGAAAAAAATTTAAATAACAAATTGTACTTTCTAACTTTACCTAAAATTCAATTAAGTCTTGTAACTTCAATTTAATTCAGTTATCTAACTTTTAACTTTATTTAATTCAAAACTCCCATCCATTTCTGTTAGGGGATTGGCATTAGTGTCCTGAACAAAATTAAAGTTACAAGACTAAAATAAATTTTAGATAAAATTATAGAATGCAATTTGTAATTTAGCCAAAAAAACAAAAAGGAAATTAAGTAAAAATACTAAAACTCATATCATACTTCATATTATGTCCCAAATTTAGGGAGTCTGTTAACTTTTTCCATCATTAATTATGATTAAACTTTGCGTTTGATCACTTGGTGCTTGTTTATAGATCATTTTAACAGCTACCATTTATAAAGAAGTTTTGTTTAGAGTGAGAAAGTGATGTTGCCAAAAACTCAAAACTGGTCGTCTAGGAAAAATATGAAGTTTTATCAATGGTTTCCCTTTTTCTCTACTCTATTACTACCCAGAATAATGAACGAATAACAAAAATGAACAAGAACTTCAAATTGAAACGATTTCATAAATTTGATGCTTTAATTCACAATATTGAAAACCTAGGACCTAATCTGAAACATGGTATATACTGTGGACCTTTTAATTAAGCAAAGACATCTTGACTCTTTTTGTGAGTCCCAGCACATGGAACTCATCAGCAAGAAATGCCACAAAATTGATTAACTAGGTAAAATATGAAGTTTTATTAACGGTTTCCCTTTTTCTCTATTATGTTACCATCCAGAATAATGAATGAACAACAAAAATGGACAAGCACTTCAAATTGAAATTATTTCACAAATTTGATACTTCAATTCACAACATCAAAAACCTAGGACCTAATCTTGAAACATGATATATACTGTGGACCTTTTTAAGTAAATTTCCCCAAAAACAAAAGCAAAGATATCTTCTTGACTTTTTTTCTTGTGCACTGTTGCATGGATGCTTGTGGATCATCTTGGACCATATATAGTGCAACCATAAACGTAAATTCAACAATTTATCATGGTCAAGATATTACAAACATGGCTGAAAATGTTAGATGAATAGTCATGGATCTGTGTGTGGCTTTCAAAACTAGCGACCGGCTTGACCTGAAATAGGACGAAAATGTTATAATATTATAGCTCGGTAACCACCAACATTCCGACAAAATTGTTCTTATGATTAAGCCAACATGGATGATAAGCTTTCTTCATCACCGGCATTTGTAGGTAACAACACACGTGAAATCTCATGGCAAAGCCATTGTGAGCTTAATCGATGGTCCTATTATATATCACTTCAATGAGGCTGTCAATGTTATTTATGTTAGATATATAGTACATTAGTACCACCACTGCCATTGGGAGGGACCAATAAATGTGAGATTTTGGTGAGCCCAAAATGTTGGCCTCATGTAATTTCCTCTTTTCTTTTTCTATCCAAAATGATTATAGATCCGTTATCTTTTAAAACTATGGTGTTAACTTCTTGATAATTGCTCTTATTATTAGACTAAAACGCTAATTGGTTTTTAGTGTATGCAGGGTTTAAATCCCAAATAATGATAAGAGATTTTGCCAGTTGAATTAATTGAAATTTACAGAGAACTCTTATAATTAAATGGTTGCATTTGGGGTCCTAGTTTTGAAAATATTATGTAGGCTATTATATATTTTTTTAGGATTATAAATTTGGATTTGTATAGAAGTAGAAACTAATTCATTAATGGCAAGGCCGACTTAACAAATTTTGGAGCCTAAGGCAAAAACTTTAAGTTGGCCTTTACATATATTTAAATATTAATTAAAAAATATTTTTATTACTTTTTGAGATGAAAAATTATTAATTAAGTTTTTGTATTTAAGTTTCGCTAACATTCCTTTTTCAATTGAAAATTATTATGAATATTTTTATTATTATCTTTTTGTTGTATAATTTCACTCTAACTCTTTTTGATGAATTTATTGTTATATTTCCACCAACATTTTCTTTATAATAGTAACAAATTTATCCATGGATCATTTTTTAGATTAAATTTATTTTTCAAGTTCTCTCTCTCTCTCTCTCTCTCTCTCTCTCTCTCTCTCTCTCTCTCTCTCTCTCTCTCTCTCTCTCTCTCTCTCTCTCTCTCAAGTTTTTCACATCTAATTGGATATTTTCTAGTAGACATTTATAATTGGGAAATATTTCTAAATAAATGAAACACAATTTATAATAAAAAAATAATTTGACTAAAATAAAATTGAAAGAATAGAACAATAGAACCTGATTTATCAAAAGTAAGATTGTAAGTTTACTAAATGACGTGATCACTTTACACTCTAAATGAGCTCAAATCAAAATGTATTTATCCCATAACTCAAGAAATAGTACTAATACAAAGTAAATTATTCTAAGATAACTAATGAAAATATACCTAAACAATACAAATTAAATAAACTATTGTAAATATTTTTTTAAGTAAAAATGGGTACCAATGGAAATGGGAAAAGTCAACCATTTAATTAAATATTTTACTAAAAAAAACTTTTAACAACGTTACAAATGGGTTGATGTGAGGTGATGTGATAATGCCATAATGATTAATGGATAAAAAACTCTAAAATCATTTCTTACATAGTCCTAGAACAGTACTCTGAGCTCCCACAAAGGGTGAGGGGCTCATGGTGGGTCTCACGTGTGGAGCCCACCCCCTTTGTAAGATCTCGGAGCACTGCTCCAAGACTATGTAAGCCTTTTCCAAACTTTGGTAGTCTAGTGTTAGTAAAACAAAAGGGTACAGAATAGACTCTAGAGGTGTGTACATCGTCAATACATGTAGAGGCAATTCTTACATAGTCCCAGAGCAATACTTTGAGCTCTCACAAAGGGTGTGGGGCCCATGGTGGGTCCCACGTGTGGAGCCCACCCCCTTTGTGAGATCCCGGAGCACTGCTTCAAGACTACGTAAGTCTTTTCCAAATTTTGGTAGTCTAGTGTTAGTAAAATAAAAAGATACAGAATAGACTCTAGAGGTGTGTACGTTGTCAATACTTGTCTCAGTTGGTTGTAGATAAATTGATAGGTTTTGTTGAAATTTCAAAATGACATAACATAAATATGAAGCCTTTTTAATACACAATGCATTCTATTGACCCAAAAAATGGGTTTTTTTTTAGGCAAAGGGGCCTTAATTAAAATACACACATAAATATATTATATTATAGCTAGTATATATAGTATTAATTAAAAGAGTGGGTCTTCTTTTATTTAAGGGCCTTAGGTCATTGCCTCAATTGTCTATATACTTGAGCAAGCCTTAATCAATGGAGGAGTTACATACATACATACATACATACATATATATATATATATATATATATATATATATATATATATATATATATATATATATATTTATGGGATTGTATATGGAAAAGAAATCAATAACATGTTCTAGCAACAAAGTTGGCTTTCATCCTCCAATAAAATGTCACAATATATGACAAATAGTACAAAATTTAATTAAAATTATATATCGTTTTTTATATATTTTTTGGATAGTTACAATAAGATTTGAAACTTATTGATTCTCAAAAATAATAAAAATAAAGAAAGAAAGATTTGAAACCTATAACGTCTATACAATGATGATTCCATAAGATCAAGATACCAATGATTTTTTTTTTTTTTTTTTATGTAGGTGAAATTCAAATCTAAGTCTCTCGTTGAACGACAAGAAAAATGATCAATTAATCAAACTAGAACTTGTACCCTTAGTTAGGGTAAATCTAACAAGATATTTTATTAGTTAAATTAATTAATCCTTTTATCTTTAGTTAGAAACTAACGCAGCAGTTCCAATTACGCACTGTTAGCCATCCATTGTGATCCACTTATCAAGTTGCTCATCTACTTGCTCTATATGGGAAGTGAAGAGTATTGATGATGTTGAGATTTGGATGTAAGAGGCTCTTGCCTTCCTCCAAAATCAGTTTACTCATGTTTCTCCACAAGTTCAATTAATGTTATGTCGCTGCTCGAACTTTTTCTTTTTAAGAAAATATATATTAACAAATTTCCTAAGGGCATAAGATGAAATATAGTTCCATTAATTAAATAATTTTATTTTTCAAAAAAGAATTAATTGTATAAAAAAAATCAAAATATAGCTATATTCATAAATGAATTTTAGCGTGCAAGTCAATAAATTATTGAAAAATAATTTTTTTTTTTAAAGAATTACAACTCATAATATAGCATTTATTCCTTAACTTGCGTCCTTATGATATTCACTCACCCATATCTCTTTTTCTTTTTCTTTTTTTTTTGAGAATCGACATCCGAAACTTGAGCAAGAGCAAGAGAGTATTAGAACCTAAAGTCTTGATCTAAGTGAAGAAACTTTAGCTAAATGTGCAACTTGACACCCTTTTAAGTCTTCCTTGTGAACAAAAACAAAAACAAAACAAAAATCTCAAATTTTCAATTATAGATAGATGGTTCTTTGCTTCAATTCTCTTGCAGGTTGTTGACAGGCATAATTGTCCATCCCTTTAGGTTCCAGAAGAACGTGATTATGCTGTTGGCTAGAGTGACATTGCATGAGACAACCTTGATATTATTGATTCCATTACAATTATGTGGGAGAAAAAGAAAAGATAGGGGAAAGAGAAACGTACACTTTGTTGTATAGAATCTATAGATGACACAACTTCGAGTGCAACATTTTTGTCCATGGTGGGTGCATCGAAAGTACATCTTCATGTGTGTGTAGTGAATATATGATATGACTAAGTGTCATCAGAAATCAAGTTTAGTACAAATCAAACACAATTGAAAGTTGCAGACTCTCTCTTAGGAATTGTCATTATCGGGTTCACTGCTATTAGTGCCCTTTAGATGTGTGGTTTTCTTCAACAGAAACCTCTTTTTTTAAATAAAAAAAATTTCCCCATCTAAGCATGCATTTAGCTGAACCATAATGCTTATATATATATATATATATATATATATATATATATATAATAACAGTGCTTGATATCGATCCCATTCATCATTAGTTTGGTATGTTGGTTGTTGAAATGTGATTTTACTACGCCAATTCATTGCTATGTGTTTTTATGTCTTTTTAGTTTCTTGTTCCCTTTTAAGCTACACTTGGGGGTGTTGGGCACATGGGTTAAACGTGCCATGCTCTTTATCTTTCTCCCTCTCTTTTGGGAGGTGGGGGCTTGTACGTATTCATTTATTTTCACCCTTTATTTTTCTTCACATGTGGTGGGATTTATTTGTGAAGTATCTAGGAAACAAAAGGGTAAGAATTCGCGACGGTCCAAACATGCAATTATGCTTGTGGAATTAAGCTCGATATTACACAAATTTATTTAGTGCACTCAATGTATGACATCCTCCACTTACATAAGGGTGGATTTCATTTTGTGATTCCCAACACATGAAAGACGTAACTCACCTTTAAGTATGAGAGGAATGTAATACTCTATGTACCGAACAATTTCTCTTATGTAACATTGTGACTTATATGTAGATGAGTTTAAATGATAAACAATTAAAGAAATGTGTTTTAAGAAAACTAATGAACATTTTGTTTAAGAGACAAGATTGGTGTGTATAGTATAACTTGCCCCACCCTCCCTTAAAAGTTACCATGACTTTTGAGTAGAGTTATAGTGTGTCTTTGTGTTAGAATTTTTTTCCCTCTCTCTTGTGTGTATGTTTGTTTCTAAAATAAAAAAATAAATAAAAAATAAAAAACCCAATAACTAAATGTTTAGCATTTTGTTCTTTCAATTGTTAGGCTGGGTAATTAATATATAATGTTATAATGTCAACATCAAAGACAATCTTAGTAGTTAACTTGATCATTGAGATATTGAGAATCTATATAAAATTAGAAACTAAAGGCAAATTGAACGATTGAAACTCAATGGAAAAAAAGTGTTCTTTCCTTTCTTATGCGTATATACTAAAAAAAATAGGATATACTTTTTTATTCCCATCCTTTAATGCCTATAACATGGTCGGTATAATTTAAAAACATAAAACTATATGATTTGATATCATTTTCGATTGAGGTGGGGTTTTTTTTTCTTTCTTTTTTTCTTTTTTTGCATTCTTAGACATAACTTTTGTAATGACACCTATATAATCTCTTAAGATATGTAATTACAGAAACATCAAAATATAAGTTCTAGTGCTTCCTGGCAAAGAAAAAGAAAAAGAAAAATTCTTGGGAGAACACACAAATGGACTGTGAAAACTGAAAACCCTAATTTCAATTTTCAACCCTAGCCAAGTTCCAAGGGAATATTACTATTAAGAAGGAATGAAAAAGAAAAAGGTTGATATAGATAGATTATGGGATTTGGAGGAAACTGAAGGGGCTTACAGGCAAAGAGCAAAGCCAAAGGAGCAAAGGTGAAAAAGGCAATGATTACTTGAATGAGATGGGAGCCACTTGATTATCTTTTCTTTGCCAGTCAGTCAGTCTTTCAGTTTTTTTGACTTGGGTGTTTGGGTCCCATGCTCCGGCCACCACTGTCTTTATGGATTGAATGATAAAGAGCACCGCACGTGGAGTCTGAATCAAGGGACTGTCCAACCACAATAAATAAAAAAAAGGACTAGGACACCCATATTTTTTTCTTATTTTAACATTAATCCCCCCCCCCCCCCCCCCAAAAAACCCACAAAATTATAAAAATTATAAACATATCCTCATTCTATAAAAACAAAGTTAAAAAAATAAATTAAAAAAAAAACCCACAAAATTACAAATTACAACTCATTCTAAAAATAAATAAATAAATAAAAAATCATAAAATTACATAATTAAATGCAAATCCTTATTCTAAAAAAAAATTAAAACCAAAAAATTATAAAATAAATCCACTTTCTAAAAAAACCCATTTAATTAAAAAATTTGTTAAACCCACCCCTAATTATTTTTCCCACTCATTCTAAAAAAGAGTAATAAAAAATCCACAAAAATATCACAAAATTACAGAATTAAAAACAAATCCTTATTCTAAAAAAGTAAAACCACAAAATTACAAAACAAACCCTCATTCTAATAAAACCCATTTGGTTTAATAAAATAAAATTAAAAAAATTTGTTAAACCCACTCCTTATTATTATTCCCACTCATTATTTTTGTTGCTTAAAGCTTGCATTGCCCTCTTCCCTTATCTCTTCTCTCTCTCTCTCTCTCTCTCTCTCTCTATACAACTCAGCTTCCCAATTCCCATCTGAAAGGAATTCCATGCTCCACAAGCGAGTGAGAGACAGACCCACCAAAGGCCACCAATTTGATACAATTCTTTTGAGGGTCACCAACAGATGTACTAGGACCAAAGAAAAAACACAAAACAAATTTTTTTTTTTTTTTTGAAAAAAAAAAAAATACACCACCCCCACATCTCCACCTATATGATCATGGATGATCATGAAAATGGTCTCCGCAGGCCTAATTTCCCTTTACAATTGCTAGAGAAAAAAGAAGAAGATCTTTCATCAGCTTGTTCTAGCTCACACTACCCTAATACAATTACTACAATTCTTACTACTACTGCTAGTACTACAAGTACTAGTCTTCAAGTTCAACAAGCTAGTGAGCAATCCAAGTTAAGCAATAATAAGCCACCACCAAAGAGAACATCGACAAAAGACAGGCACACAAAAGTCGATGGCCGTGGCCGCCGGATCAGAATGCCAGCTGCTTGCGCTGCTAGAGTTTTTCAGCTCACTAGAGAGCTTGGTCACAAGTCCGATGGTGAAACCATTGAGTGGCTATTGCAACAAGCTGAGCCAGCAGTGATTGCTGCAACTGGGACTGGTACTATTCCAGCTAACTTCACGTCCCTTAATATCTCTCTTCGTAGCTCAGGTTCAACCATGTCAGCTCCTTCACACTTCATGAGGAATAATACTAGCTATTTGTTCAATAATAGTTCAAATTTTTCAATGCCACACCACAGGAATATTAGTAGTAGTTTTTTGTTCCCTAGTACAACATCATCGGATCAGACTAATAGTGGTTCTGGTAATTCAAATTCGAATTCGTCTATGTTTTTGAATTCTAATGTGAATGTGAACAATGTGACATTGCATTCACAGGCAAAGCAAGAGACTTTGTTGGACGTGTCTGATTGTGAAGGGAGAGTTATTAAGAGAAGACCAGTATTGGATCATCAGCAAGAAATGTCACAAAATCAAATGGGTGGGTATTTGTTACAGTCTAGTAATTCGGGTTCGGTTAATCCAGGAACGTTTTGGATGTTGACAAATCCGAATCCTAGTACCACACAAGTGATGAGTGGTGGACATGACCCTATGTGGACATTCCCTTCTAGTGGTGGTGGCGGTGGTGGTGGTGCTAATAGTGGTGCAGGTATGTATCGGGGTTCTATACCTATGTCTAGTGGGCTACATTTTATGAATTTTGCTCCTCCTGTGGCTCTTTTGCCTAGCCAACAATTTGGTACTGGAATTGGTGGTGGTGGCGGCGGCGGTGCTAGTGGTGACACTCATTTAGGCATGCTTGCTGCGCTCAACGCATATAGGCCAATTGTGGGTAGCGGAGCTATGGAGTCTCCGGCAAGTGGGACACATCATCATGGAGGAGAAGATGGACGTGAAACAAGTCACAACTCCTAGATCAAAATTACAAGTGTATGGTTTGTTTGCATTAATTTCATTTTATTTTTAGTACTTTCCTTAAGTACATATATTTTGCTTTGGCAACACGAGCTTAAGTTTGATTTGGCTTTAAAATTGAGTTTAATATATTTTGATTTTGGTGTGGGGGTTAGTGAGGAATGTTGTTGTTAGGGTTTGAGAAGAAAATATTGACATGGGTATTTTCTGATTCTGCTTAAAGGTCTTTTTTTTTTTAGTGTGACAGAACAGAACTGTTTCTTTTCCCTCATATCACTTAAAGATTTGTTTATTGCATTTTCATTATTTTTACTTAAAGGTTAGGTTTAACGAACTTATACTAATAAGTAATAACATATACAATCACTCTCTCTCTTTGTGGTAGGAGAGAGGAATTCAATGTTGTTACAGCATTGCACTTCATAATTAAAGAAGTGGTCCCGTATTCTGATTTGTGTACATCTAGCTGAGCTGAGCTCTTCATGCATCTCATACTACTACTGCATATTTCTATGTATTCATTAGTATAACCATTATATTCATATAGAGCAGAATACAGACCAGACATGGTAAGTTTGTTCAGCCTTTCAGGTGGCATGGCATGGCTCTCAGAAACTCAGGTTTAGTGAGCCCCATGGCTGGCCAATCTATACATTGCCAAAAATCAATGTGCAAACACTGACTAACTGGTGGCTCTCAGAAACTCAGGTTTAGTGAGCCCCATGGCTGGCCAATCTATACATTGCCAAAAATCAATGTGCAAACACTGACTAACTGGAGGATCATTCTTCCTCTTTTTCATATAAGGGTGGCTGATTGGCACCATTGAATAGTGATGATGAAGGCTACCCTTGTGTGTACATCTCCCATTTATTGCTCCCATCTGGACCGCTCATTAAGTGTGGTGCTCATTTTTTATGGATACTTCAATTTAGTTGTCCAATCTGTGTTCCTATTGATAGCAACCCAAGATGTAGGTCTTCTAGCTAGGTCATTCATGCATGATTGCTTCTTCTTCATAAATGTAATTGCAAGTAAATAGTAAAAATCTCTCTGATCGGTAATATTACAGGAATTACAAATTTTATTATGTAAATTTATAAATTAATTAATATATCACCAATAACCAAAAAAAAAAAATTAAACATTTAAATAATGTTGTTAAATTGACACCAATAACAATAACTTTATAGAATTTTCTTTATTTATAAGGAGAATTTTCTTAATGTAATTGTCTCCTTAAAAAGAAAGATTTTATTTTTTTTCTTAAAAAAAAAAAAAAAAAAAATCAAGCTGCTTAACCTGCCTAGATTCACCGGATAGTTATTATTAGTCACACCTATAACAATCCTTTAGGATTAAGCATTTTTGGTTTTATATATTTGCAATGTTGTTGTTGTTATTATTGCAATTGTTATGGTGGTTGTTACTAGAATTAATATTATCATTATCATTACTATTATATTTGCTTTTATTGATAACTATATAATTTAATTGGAATTACAAAGTTATATCTGCAAATCACTTACATCTAGCTCTATTTCGGATATATATATATATATATATATATATATATATCTCTAAATTTTTTGCAAGTTGCTACTTTTACTCAATCTGAGATGGATGACATTTAATTGGATACTGCTTTTTTTTTTTTGCTTTTTAGGCCTTTTAGAATTAGTGATTGATCATGAAAGATTGGTTTGTTCGGATAAAACTAGAAGAACTGGTTTTTTTAAGTGTAACCCTAATTTCTAGGTAAAAGCAACTAATCAATTGAATTGAAACTATCTTGACATAAAAGGCTTGTTTCTTTGGTTTCACCTGCTTTCTAGTTAAGGTATGTGGGTATAAATAATTTTACATAGTAATGTAGTATCAGGTACCATGATTCTGTTGAGTAATCAGAATGTAACATTGTCTTAAAAGAGTGGAACATCATGACTGATGGTTTGTATTGAGTTATATTTGGAGGACCTACCACCAATTAGCACAGCTGGTAGACATGATACTACAATACCAGGGCATTTAGACACCCCCACCGAGGTCAATATACACCATGGAATATGAAAGGCATGAAATTAATCACTCTATTATGCATTTGATACCAACGAATGAGTCTTCATGCATTGCCATCTATAGTGTCATACAATCATTTTAATGTTAGCAAACAATTACCTTGTTTCTAATTCATTCAACTCACTGTACATGTAGTGTCTTTAAATATCCTTGTAATTTCATGTGTGTTGAAATAAGATAGAACTTAAGTACAGATATTAAGGTGCTGTATCTTAAGTATGATGGAAATTGTATATTATATATTTCAGGTTTTGGTTTATTAGTACTGAGGGTTTTAAGTTATGGTCCAATTGTAATAGTATCATTTATGTGTCTCATATATGTGATTTGAACTTCACCTCTCATTCCTCAACTATATATATATATATATATATATATATATATATATATATATATATATATATATATATTGTAATTCTCCTTCAATTACTCACCTAAAAAAAATCAATTATCCTGCATACTATATTTCAGGTTTAACGATACTATCATTCTCCTTTGTTTCAAAATAGATACACTACCTCCTATCTTCATATGTCTCATGTCTGTGGTTTGAATCTCCTATCTCCTTCCTCAACTATTTATTATATATATATATATATATATGTTGGGTTCAAGTTATACCTAGTATAATTCTAAGTAATGTTACACCACCCAATAACTTATTATTAGATTCATATTTTGAAAATTCAACTGTTGAATTATATATTTTATATGTTCTTAACATGCATGCCAATTTTCATGCCAATCGGATGCAATTTACCATTCGATCCATAAACTCATCTTTTATGCATTATTTTAAACTACAAATACTTGAATTTAAACAATTGATTGATGACATGACTATTAATCTTTGATCACCTAGAAATTTTGCAAGTATGAAGAATATATGAAAATAATGTAATCTAATGGTAGATTTGTCAAAATTCACATCCAATTAAGAAATATTGAGTGATGTAACATTGCTTAATTTCCCAAAGATAAAACGGTTAAAAAAGAAGACATATTTATCTATTATAACATTAAATATTTACCTAATTAATAGTTTCCACATTATCTATCTCCTCATTAAATATTTCTCTTGTCTCTCTTTCTCTCTTTATTAATTCATTCTTTCCTTTTTCTTTGAAATTTTTTTTTTTTTTTTGAGAAACTTTTTCTTTACAGTTCCTCATATGTTTCTACTCAATTTGAAAATCAGTGCGGCAACCTGATGCTACAAAAAAAAAAAAAAAAAATTCTTTTTTTGAGAAAGTGCTATGGAGAAGTTAGTTTCAAGTAGGTGTCCATTTTTTATTCTTTTCTCCAACAAGTTGGTGTCCATTTTTTATTATTTTCTCCTACAAGTTAAGATTAGAACTTAGAAGTGGTTTCATTGTTACGAATTTACTTGTTTATAGTGGTGTGGCTATTATGAGTTCTTGTTTATTATTGTTTAGCGTCTTGGTTAGTTGTTAACTGAGAGCATGTTCGTTTGGATAAAGCAAATTAATGAAAAGAACAAAATAAAATTTTAAAGGAGCGAGTACTATTTAGTATGTGAATTCCTAACAATTTCTCCAAAAAAAATCAAGTTCAAGGATAGCCATGATTAGATCGTTTGAATTTCTTGCAAATAGATTTGTACTTATTATGTCTCTTAACTTATCTAGTACCATTTGAATTTCTTGCAAATAGATTTGTACTGAAGTTTTTGCCCACACCAAAATTATATAGTGCTCTTTAATGGTTGGAAAGAAAAAAAAATGATATTATGCTCTATGGATAGAAAGAAAAAGGGAAAAAAAAAAAAAGGTATGGAAAGAATTTAATAAGGAGAGAGAGAAAAAAATTGTAGTATTAATTAGGTAATGAGGGGAAAAGGAATAGCATTTATTTTTTTCAACCGTTAGATTTAAAAAAAAATTACGGTGTAAAAAATGTGTAACTTTTGTAAAGTTACATCAGGCGTAACTTGAACTCGTATCTCTCTCTCTCTCTCTCTCTCTCTCTATATATATATATATATATATATGTAAGATGGATTCAAATTACACCTTGTGTAACTCTACAAGAATTATACATTTTTTAAGCTATAGATTTTCAAAAGATCTAACGGTCAAAAAGAAAACACAATTTTTTCATCTCATCATTAAATACTTACCTAATTAATAACATCCTTATTAACTCTCTCCTAATTAATTACTTCTTGTCTCTCTTTTTCTCTCTCTTTATTTCACTGTAATTCATTTTTCCTCTATCACTTTCCTCGTCCATTTTCAAAAAATGTTCAAGCAAAAACATTAACACCAGGAGCAGCAATTATAAGCATCAGATAATTACTGTCATATCATAAATTTGATTGTAATTTTAATCTCTTTTATTCTTCTTTAATGAGAGAGTAAGTCTCACAAAGTTAAGAACTACCACAAACTATGGTTTTGGAGGGGCACCAACACTCTCTGAACCAGTAATCTCCATTAGATCTATTTGCCCATTAAAACTATCCACTTAACAAACTGAAACTCAGGAACAACAACACAATTACAATTAATTTTCTATTACTTCTCTAATTCAAAGTTTGTTTTCAAATTTTCTCTTCCATTTTTTTCTTCTTTGGGTTTCAAGAGTTATGGGTGTCAAATATTACCTAGCGAAAAAAAGAAAAAAGAAGCTCTAGATGAAACTACATTGAGATAATAAAAAATTAAAAAAATAAAAATAAAAAGTAGGGTGAGGGAGATAATAGATCCAATCTGAAAGTGGTGCAAGAGAATAGAGAGGAGGAACAAAGACTTAGAAAGAAAAAGGAAAACAAAGAAAGATATGGCAAACACGTACAAGGAAAGAGAGAGTAGTAGTGGTAGTCTGGTTGAAGAAGATATAGGGTAAAAGAGTATTGTAAATATATTTGTAAAGTCATTTGGCCAAAAAAAGAATATATATATATATATATATATATATGTAAAAGGTTTTAAACAATAAGTATGGAGAGAGAAACAAAACTGCTATTAATTAAGTGAATAATGTGTAAATCAATTAGCATTTAATGCTATTTTTTTTACCGTTAGATCTTTTGTAAATTTATGGCTTAAAAAATGTGTAACTCTTGTAAAGTTACACTAGGTGTAACTTGAACCCATCTATATATGTATATATATATATATATAAAATATTGTAATTCTCCTTCAATTACTCACCCAAAAAAAAAAAAAAAATCAATTATCCTACGTATTATATTTCAGGTTTAACAGTACTGCCATTCTCCTTTGTTTCAAAATAGATACCCTACCTCTTATCTGCATATTTCCTTTTACTCCATAGAAAAGGAAATTTGAATATGAAAGGAAAGTTGTAAAGGATCACTGTAAAGAATAGTTAGATCGACCATAACGTGGGCCTAGCCTAGACCATATATTTAAATTTTCATCATGCATCTATTTCGGACCACATGATCGGCAAAAATGTTCTTGCTGTGCTGGTATTGTCAAATTGAAGAAAAGAGTGTAATATAATAATATTGTAAGTTATAATTACAAGTGTCAAGAGTATTGTTTATTTGAACTTTTGAAGAATTTGGGTTCCAATATCTCATCTTCCACTTATTGTAAGAAAAAAACAATTGTACATTTGTACCTAAAAGTAGCAGTGCTTCTCAACTAGAGAATCTGATGGACCCTTTGGTTTCATGGAATGTAAAAAGGAAAAGATGATACTACATGCCTACAACCGTATTGAAATTTGAAGCATTAACTACAATGGGCCTTTAAAGGAGTTGCTATTGGGTGGGTGAGTGCTTTTAAGGGCTAGTAAAAGAATCTATAGAGTAGCATTTCTGTTTTTTACTCTATCAGGACAATATACAGTACCCTCAATTTAAGACATTAAAATGGTAACAGAAATGGTTTATAATTAATTTCTTGGCCATTCCATTATAGACTGGTTGGCCTGAGCATAAAGCATGGAAAAACTCAAAAAATTACTATGGAGTACTCAGTAATAATAACTGAAAAGAAGTAATGAGGAGTATGGTGAAATGTGGTCATTACTCATTATTTGTCATAAACTCACTTATCTCAGATTAATGTTTAAATTGTACTGTAATAATGTTGATGTGATTTCACAAAACTATAGCAGTTAATGTAATTTATCTTCCCTTGAGACTCTTTATGTAATGGAGAGGGCAGCTCTAGGCCTAGTCCTAAGGCCTCAAACCCCAAAATTTTACACACAAAAAAAAAAAAAAAAAAAAAATGACACAAGGCCCTTCATCATGACTCAAAATTTGTTTTAAATCCCAATACGATGATCATTAATGTTTTTTTTTCAAGAAAAAATATAATTGGGCTTTGCAATTTTTACCCATTTCCAAGAAAACCCCCCAAAATATTAAGCCATTAGAAATCCAACCTAATTATTGACAATGAATTTCCCTAAACACTTAGGGTCCGTTTGATAGGATGGGTGAAAAAGTGGGAGAATAGAAAATAGTAGGAGAATAAAAAATATTTTAATTTCTTTCATTTTTGTTTGGTTGGGAATGAAAAAGTGGAGGGATGGAAAAAGTGAGTTTGTATAAATTTACTCATATACCACTATTAAAAAATGATGGCCAATTAAAATAAAAAAAGTAACAAACAATCACAAAACAAAAAAAGTAACAAATAATCACAAAAAAAAAAAAAAAAAAAAAAAGCAATCACCCAATTTATTAAAAAATAAAAATCATGTCTAATTTAACAAAAAAAAGAAAAGAAAAACAAAACAACTATCACACCCAAAGCCCCAAAAAAAAAAAATGAACTAGACATGGGCATTTTTGTTCATTAAACAGCCTTATTTTCTCTATTCAGTTTTCTCTCCATTTTGGGGAGAAAATTTTTTGGTGGGTCCAAGAAGAAAACACCCGGGCCCCACTATTTATTTTCCTTCCTCCCCACCCAACCAAACACACTCAAAAAAGTTTTCCTTCCCATTTTATCTCCAAAGTTTTCCATCCATCCTATTTCACCTCCAAACAAACACACCCTTAAGGCTTTAATTTTTGTTATTAAGTTCCCCACACAGTAGATATATTATTAAGTGAAATATGTATAATGTCTTTAATAAATTAAAATTGATAAAATCTTACTTAAGATCGATTATTTCATAAGAAGATTAAGTTAATTAACTATTCTCAATTACAAAAGAGATGTTAATTAATAAAGTCTAAATATAAATATTTAACTAGTAATTTTGCATATCAAAAAGTAAGAAGTGTGATTTTAATATATAACTTATCGTTTTAGCCCTCAAAATGTATTGAGTCAACCCTACTAACATATGATTGAAGATGAGCCTTAGGATCTTTATCAAATTAACAACAGTTGGCTAAAGATCCTTAAAAAAAAAAAAAAAAAAAAAAAAAAGGGATTCTTCCCTAAACTAACATGTTTGTGGTATGGTGGACTATACATATTCGAGAGAATATTTGAGTGCTTGAAGAATTTCAAATACTCTCATTTTCCAAAACAAAAAAAGGAAAAAAGAAAAAAGTATTTGGTTTTGGTTGGTTGGACCATATTCAATGCATGCATGTGGCTGTACTTTGGCTTTTGATGCACTATCCTTCATTTGGATTGGATCCCAATGAAATATATTATATATTTGTTTATGAAGTAAACATGGTAGGAACTAGTAAGGGTGATCAAAGGTGGCTTTCCTGTTAACCAAAAAAAAAAAAAAAAAAAGGTGGCTTTCCTACATGATATGATGATTATAGTAGCATCTACTCTTTGGGTTAGCTATAGCTAACCCAACCACATTAGGACATCAATGAATGCTAAACCGATATTTCACAAATATTGTATAGGCACTTATATTATTATCTATTTTTTATAATAATGTTTTGTATATTTTATTTATTAACTGGTGTCAAATATAAAATAAGAAGGGGGGAAAAGGGATTTGGTAAGTTGATTGTTGCAAAACATAAATTTTTTTTTTTTTTTTAGAAGAATCATTCAAAAATATACAAGTTAGAACATTTCTATTAGTAATGCGCACTATATATATAGAGAGAGAGATATACATTATACTTTATACCCTAAAATTCATAGACACTTAACAAAAAGACAAATTTGTATATGGTTGAATTTAAATTATGAATAAAAGACAAATTTGAAAAACAAAAAGAAATTAACATTCAACTGGAAGCAAAATTTGGCATATGTGTGTAAGAGCATAGATAACATATAATCTAACAGTAAAATTTTAAAAATATTAATTTAAAAAATTTATTAAACTGTATAACATTAGCCAATAATTTCTACCAATTTAAATTTACCTAAATCTTAAACGGCTCATGAGGTTGCTCATTGACCAAGGTTTCGAGTAATTTCTCAAGAGTTAAAAAGGTAGGAAAAAATTTGGTCACAACACTTAAAGTAAGACCTCATGCATCTCATTAGATCTTGAGAACCATTAGACCTATCCATTATGGTTACTCTTATTCGTACATTTGGCAATAATATACATACCCATTTGACCTCTTTAGTCTAGACATGCAACATCAGTTATGAGTGAGTGACTCCTAATGAAGGAATTTATATATGTTGTCATCATCATGTTATATTCAACTTTACTTTTTTTGTTTGTGGGCTTGCGTACTCACCAGTTACCTATTATCTTTCAACCTTAATTGTTTCACACTCACAAGAAATAAACAAAAAAGACGTCAATAGAGAATATCAAAACTTTGTGTTGCAACTGTCTGTAGAAATCATAAACCAAACATCATTATATACAGTTTGGATTGAGATTTTGGACCCGAGTGATCCCTCTATGGGCTAAAACAAGAAACACTTCATGCAATCTTAAAGGAGACTCTTTAAATTCATTAACCTTTACAGTTTACAACCTTATTATCTCAACACTTTAAAAGAAAATTCTTATATAAGACAGACTCATGAGATACTTAGTATTTTGCTTTTTGCAAAGCTTCACATTTATGATTTATTGATTATGCAAACAAGCTAACTCTATTGCCCATTCTCTTGCTAGTTATTAGGCTTGTGTTTGTAAAGTTGTAATTATAGAGGAACCCCTTTCATCTCCCCCATCCCTCTCGATCTCTTTGTGTTGGGAATTAGAAATGAAGAGTGACAACTATTTTTCTTTTGTGGAATAGAAAAATTATTATATATGCCTGTTAGGATTTTAGTTTTGGCTATGTCCATGACAAATTTATTGAGTTTTATGCTTTGTAATATTAATGGGTGTAAGTGTGTAATAAGGATTGAAGGCTGGCGCTCTTTTGCTTTTAGGTTGTGTATAATTTGTAGGCACCTCAAGCCAATTCCTACTTACATTTAAAATTTATTTCAACCCTAATCTCTAAAAAAGGAAGACGGCAACATAAAATAGAGAAAAACTTAGAGAGAACTATTCTTTGTTTTAATTTGAGCCTCTACCATATATAGAATATCACTAAGAGGTTGAGTATTTTAATTAAACACATAGATCACCAAACTTGTGTTGGACTTCTTGTTGAAAGTTGAAACCATTGTAGACAACATCAAATCTTCAAGAATCCTTGGAGTGACCAATAATCGATTTTGCGGTCAACGAATCAACTTGTGGCAACAAGTAACTTTGAAGGCACAAGGGAAGAGTCTATAATTACTGGTAAGAGCTGGGAGCTCGAGAAACTAGTCTATCTACATATACATGAAGTCATATAAGTAAAGTATATACCCCAACAACCTTCAACGGTGGACTTGTATTTGATTAAAACTTTGCCTAAGAGTGTTTACACCATTTTGACCAGATATTCACTCCATGAACAAATTATTTTCTCTACATGGGTGTGTTGGTTATTAATATGTTTATCCATGCAACTTTGTGATTTGAATCTCGACTAAATAATTACCTTGTTTAAAAAAAAGTCTTAAATAATTCATTACAAATGATAGTAAGCCGCGTTCTAAACAACATTTTTCAATGTCAATTGGTAAAAATTTAAATTACAGATCTAATTAAGTGAGCCCCCAAAGAGTGTCAACAAAAATTGTTCATTATGGTTTATCTTTTATCCATAAACCAATTTGAGCAAATATTCAAGTGCTTGGGCAGCATATGTGTGAACATGAGGACTTGAAAGACTTTGCAGCCAATAAACCTGATATCACCATGTGCTGGCTGACTCGAGTCACTTGACTTACCTGACCTAGTTGTCTTTATTCTTTACTTCAACGTACGTACTCCATGGCCCCCCATTTTCTATCAGCAATCATTTTAGGCCATAGGTACTGCATAAATTTAAAACTTTAAAGTGAATACTGTTACTGTTTTTTGTTTGATTCATTTGGATTAATTGATGACAACTGGAAGAGAAATTGAATTTTATCATTTTAAAAACATAAAAAGAGATGAATCAATTTTCTTTTCTTTTTTCCCTCTTCTTTTTCTAAGCTGCTAGGCCATTCATTGAAAAAATGCTAAATTTGCATGGCCCAGCATGGCCAATCACAGAGGACGTTTGTGCTGCTTTTAGAAATCACGTGAGAAAATAAATTAATTCTGACAAGCCTATCAAATTTTGCCACACAAATAGTCCAAGGATAATAATAAAACTACAACTACTTGTAAGAAAATTATAAAGTTTGTAAAAAAAAAAAATACTAAATTAGTATACTAATTGTCTTATAAATGTCTGAATTATTTTTTATGATTAGTGAATTTATAATAAGGTTTTTTTTTAAAATGTAAGATTTTGTAATAAAATTATAGTTTCCCTAACATTACTTCTGATTTTGTCTTATGTCAACAATATGATAAATAAATTTCTTAATTATCATTTTATTTTATGTTTAAAAATTAACAAGGTAAAAGTCTTGTAACTCAATTGGTTAATTAATATCTCTTGATGTTTTGATACCCAAGGTTCAAATTCTCCTCAACTATCTAATTATAAAAATAAAAATTGACATATGAATTTATATGGTTTATGTAGTAAAATTTCTAATATTTTTAACATTGTTACTTATGGTATTTACTATGCGGCAAGCATTCATTGGGTGAATAGGTGTCAAAGCAGTGTTTGACAACACAGCAGATGATTTCAAAAAGAATTCAGTGCCTCTTTCCTCGTGCAGCTTTAGATTCCCCCGGAAAATCAGTTCCCATCAGAAAACCTTTTGCAAATTTCTTTGTTGTGCACCTTTTTTAGCTGCTTTTTTAATAAGGTTGATGTTATATGTGTAATGTGTAGTCACTATTCACACGTACTCTCTTTGTAAAAGTTTCAAAGGTAGTGAAACAAAGTTAAAGAGCAACAGCAAGGAAGATGGGTTCATCCGGGAATAATTTTCTCCAAGTTGTGGCTAAGAACTCTGGTGTTCTTGCTTTGTATGTCTCTCAAGTCTCATTATATTATACACATTCACATTGTGCTTAATTTCTCTGTCTTTTCCTTTGCTTGTTTCCCTTATTTAGATTCAGTATTTTTTATGTTTCAGGCCTCTAGTCACTCTTGTTTTCCCATTGTAAGTATGTTTTTTTTGTGTGTGTGTGTGTGTGTTTTGTTCTGCATGGGCACACAACATGTGTTATGTGCATGACCGTATGTGTGTCCATTTACATTTTTCTGTGGCGTGTTGTTTTTATAGGTATGCTTCAATCAGGGCAATAGAGACCAAGTCTCGTAGTGATGATCAGCAATGGCTTACATATTGGGTTCTCTATTCCATGCTCACACTCTTTGAGCTCATTTTCGCTAAAGTCCTTGAATTGTAAGTTAATTTGTTGCTTTTCTAAATTAGACTGTGTGTGCATGTGTGTTACGTACTGTGCATTTTTAGGAATCATCACACGTTTGCAGCAAGTTAATTTTTTGTTGTTGTTGTTGTTGTTCTACGTTAGACTCTGTGTGTGTACTGTACATTTTTAGAAATCATCAAGGTTTCTTAGAGCACAGAAATGAAAAATAGTTGCAGTGTCACTCTCTAACATTGGGATTCATATATGGGCTGGAAAATTTCAGCTATTGTGGATGATATATATAGAGCAAGACTTAGGTATAATACTTAGGTGTTGTTCCTTAGGTTCCCCTTTTAAAATTTTGCTATGTGAATTTTTTCTCATGGAATGAAAGTGTATTTTTAAATGAAGTAGCCACATGACTGAACCTTAAGAGGGGAACCTAAAAAACAGCACTTAAGGTACTGTACCTAAGTTTTGTCTATATATATATATATATATATATATATATATATACACATATACATCCTTTGCTAATGAGTTTTGAGTTTTTTGCCTTTAGGCTTTAGTTGGGTTAGGCAATCTAAAAGTGGGCTTTGCTATCTTTCTTTCTTTTGGTTGTTTTTTGTCGAGGGCTTTTCCTGATCTGTTGTAAAAGCCATATGGCAAATTGACCTTTTGTGTCTGAGTTATAAAATTAAAAGCTTATTCATTTAGAAATTTTTTTTTTTTTTAAAAAAGAAAAAAACCCCACATTGGGAAATTTGGAAGATAAGTCTACAACCAATAAAAATTAGAGGATGAAAAAAAAAAAAAATATATATATATATATATAAATGAAGAAACACTAATAATTGGAGCTTGCAATAAGTGGGGGGAGAGTGATTCAAAAAAGCTTTGGTTACAAGCTTGGGTCATGCAAATCTTGACATCATGTCCTTTATAATACTTTTGTAACATTTGGTGAAAAGTTGAAAGAATTTTAGGCACTAAAATTGAACAAAACAAGCTCTAGTTACTCGAAGATTTCCAAGAGATAATATATTAAGATGTTATCACCTGAATATGGAAGTGCAAGAGTATTACATCATTTAATTCACTTGATAAACCTTTAAATTTGTAATAATTATAAAACGCATCTATTTTAATGTGAGACAATTATTTTCTTTAGGCTACAAGCGCCAAAGCACAAATTGAGAATTTAACAAAGATTCTTAAATGGAGAATCTTCCTTATTGTCCCTAGAGAAGATTGATTTTTTTAAGAGGAATTTTCGGGACAACACACGACTCACGAGATGTTAGCACCAAATGCTAAGATTATAAAAATCAAGCTGCTTAACCTGCCTAGATTCACCAGATAGTTATTATTAGTTACACCAATAACAATCCTTTAGGATTAAGCATCTTTGGTTCTATATATTTGCAATGTTGTTGTTGTTATTATTGCAATTGTTATGGTGGTTGTTGCTAGAATTAATATTATCATTATCATTACTATTATATTTGCTTTTATTGATAACTACATAATTTAATTGGAATTGCGAAGTTATATCTGCAAATCACTCACATCTAGCTCTATTTCGGATATGTATATACCTCTAAATTTTTTGCAACTTGCTACTTTTACTCACAATCTGAGATGGATGACATTTAATTGGATAACTGCTTTTTTTTTTCTTTTTAGGCCTTATAGAATTAATGATTGATCATGAAAGATTGGTCTGTTCAGATAAAACTAAAAGAACTGGTTTTTATAAAAGTGTAACCCTAATTTCTAGGTAAAAAGCAACTAATCAATTGAATTGAAACTATCTTGACATAAAAGGCTTGTTTCTTTGGTTTCACCTGCTTTCTAGTTAAGGTATGTGGGTATAAATAATTTTACATATTAATGTAGTATCAGGCACCAATTAACCTTGTTTAATAAGTCTCATCTACCATGATTCTGTTGAGTAATCAGAATGCAACATTGTCTTAAAAGAGTGGAACATCATGACTGATGGTTTGTATTGAGTTATATTTGGAGGACCTACCACCAATTAGCACTGGTAGACATGATACTACAATACCAGGGCATTTAGACACCCCCACCAAGGTCAATATACACCATGGAATATGAAAGGCATGAAATTAATCACTCTATTATGCATTTGATACCGACGTACGAATGAGTCTTCATGCATGCATTGCCATCTATAGTGTCATACAATCATTTTAATGTTAGCAAACAATTACTTTGTTTCTAATTCATTCAACTCACTGTACATGTAGTGTCTTTAAATATCCTTGTAATTTCTTGTGTGTTGAAATAAGATAGAACTTAAGTGCAGATATTAAGGTGCTGTATCTTATGTATGATGGAAATTGTATATTATATATTTTAGGTTTTGGTTTATTAGTACTGAGGGGTTTAAGTGATGGTCCAATTGTAATAGTATCATTTATGTGTGTCATATCTGTGGTTTGAACCTCACTTCTCCTTCCTCAACTATATATATTGTAATTCTCCTTCAATTACTCACCCAAAAAAAAATCAATTATCCTGCATACTATATTTCAGGTTTAACGGTACTGTCATTCTCTTTTGTTTCAAAATAGATACCCTACCTCTTATCTACATATTTCCTTTTACTCCATGTAAAAGGAAATTTGAATATGAAAGGAAAGTTGTAAAGGATCACTGTAAACAATAGTTAGATCGACCATAACGTGGGCCTAGCCTAGACCATATATTTGAACTTTTGAAGAATTTGGGTTCCAATATCTCATCTTCCACTTTTATTGTAAGAAAATAAAAAACAATTGTACATTTGTACCTAAAAGTAGCAGTGCTTAACAACTAGAGAATCTGATGGACCCTTTGGATTCATGGAATGTAAAAAGGAAAAGATGATACTACATGCCTAAAACCATATTGAAATTTGAAGCATTAGCTAATAGCTACAATGAGCCTTTAGAGGAGTTGCTATTGGGTGGGTGAGTGCTTTTAAGGGCTTGTAAAAGAACCTATAGAGTAGCATTTCTATTTTTTGTTCTTTCAGGACAATATACAGTACCCTCAATTTAAGACATTAAAATGGTAACAAAAATGGTTTATGATTCATTTCTTGGCCATTCCATTATAGACTGGTTGGCCTCAGCTTAAAGCATGGAAAAAAGTATTATGGAGTACTCAGTAATAATAGCTGAAAAGAAGTAATGAGGAGTATGGTGAAATATGAGTGTGAGTAAAAGAGGTTTAAAGTCTGTGTTGTATATCCAAGAGTTAGGTCATTTTGGATATACACCACTGTAAGTTTTTTAAAAAAACATTCTCACCTCTTCCCGTCCCTGTACGTGTGTGTTAAAAATATTTAGGTTATGTTTGGTAACAGTTTTTGTTTTCTATTTTCAAAAACTTGTTTTTGAGAATATAAAGAAAAATAATTTTCTTGTATTTTTGAAATCAAAAACATGTTTGGTCAGTTGAAATTAAAAAAGATGGTTTTTTAAGAAAAAAATAGAAAATACTAAAATATGTTGTTATTAGAATTTGAACTTTAATGTTAACTCATTAAATGAGATAGATTCATTAAATTAAATGTGTGTTTTCATTGACTTTTGAAAATTAGAAACTGAAAACAGCATTTTGCATGTTTTCAGTTTCCTTCACAAATTGAATTTTGAAAATAGTTTTTATTTGCTGCCCGTTTTGAGTTGCCAAACAAGTTTTTTAGTCTCAAAAATAGAAAATTGTTTTTGAAAACAGAAAACAAGGAGAAAAGACAGTTACCAAACATACCCTTAATATTCTCAAAAGAAAAAATAGTGGGTTAATCTCACATTGGAAAATGAGTGTAAGTAAAAAATGTTTAAAGCATGTGCTGTGAATCTAAGAGTTAGGCCATTTTGGATACTATAAGTTTCTTTAAAAAAACCTTCTCCCCTCTCCTTGAAAAAATAGTGAGTTAATCCCACATTGGAAAATGAGTGTAAGTAAAAAGAGGTTTAAAGTATGTGCTTTATATCCAAGAGTTAGACCCTTTTGGATATACACCACTGTAAATTTCTTTAAAAAACATTTTTCCCTCTTCCCGTGTGTGTATTAAAAATACTTAGTATTCTCAACCAAAAAAAATCTCAAAATGTTTAAATTGTATTGTAATAATTTTGATGTGATTTCATCAAATTATTGCAGTTAATGTAATTTATCTTCCCTTGAGACTCTTTATGTAATGGAGAGGGCAGCTCTAGGCCTAGACCTAAGGCCTCATACCCCAAAATTTTAAAAACACACACACACACACACACAAAACCAAGCATTAATGTTTTTATTTTCAAGAAAAAATATAATTGGGCTTTGCAATTTTTCCCCATTTCCAAGAAAACCCCCCAAAATATTAAGCCATTAGAAATCCAACCTAATTATTGACAGTGAATTTCCCTAAACACTTAAGGTCTGTTTGATTTGAGAGGTGAAAAAGTGGGAGAATAGAAAATGGTAGGAGGATAGAAAAGATTTTAATTTTTCTCATTTTTATTTGGTTGGGAATGGAAAAGTGGAGAGATAGAGAAAGTGAGTTTGTATAAATTTACTCATACACCATTGTTAAAAACTGATGGCCAATTAAAACAAAAAAGTGACAAACAACACCAACCAAAAAAAAAAAGTAATCACCCAATTTATTAAAAAATAAAAATCATGTCCCAAAAAAAAAAAATCATATCTAGTTAAACCAAAAAAGAACATAAACAAAACAACTATCACACCCACAGCCCCCCTCCCCAACAAAAAAAAAACACATCCTGGAAAAAAAAAAAAAAAAAAAGGAACTGGACATGGGCATTTTTGTCCATTAAGTAGCCTCATTTTCTCCATTCGGTTTTCTCTTCATTTTTGGGAGAAAATTTTTTGGTGGGTCCGAGAAGAAATCATTTGGGCCCCACCGTTTATTTTCCTTCCTCCCCACCCAACCAAACACACTCAAAAAAGTTTTCTTTCCCATTTTCTCTCCAAAGTTTTCCACCCACTCTATTTCACCTCTAAACAAACACACCCTTAAGGCTTTAATTTTTGTTATTAAGTTCCCCACATGGTAGATATATTATTAAGTGAAATATGTATAATGTCTTTAATAAATTAAAATTGATAAAATCTTACTTAAGATCGATTATGTCATAAGAAGATTAAGTTAATTAACTATTCTCAAATACAAAAGAGATGTTAATTAATAAAGTCTAAATATAAATATTTAACTAGTAATTTTGCATATCAAAAAGTAAGAAGAGTGATTTTAATATATAACTTATCGTTTTAGCCCTTAAAATGTATTGAGTCAACTCTAATAACATATTCAATGCATGCATGTTAAGGGTGTGCAAAAAACCGAAGAACCAAAAAAATCGATTCAAACCGACCAAACCAATGCAAAAATTTCGGTTCGGTTTCAATTTTATTAAATAAAAAACCGAAAAGTTTGGTTCAGTCTTCGGTTGCAAATTTTAATATACCGAACTGACCGAACCAAACCAAAATATATTATTATATTATAATTTATATTAAATATAATAATATATAATATTTTGTAAATATTTGATTGATGACTCTGATTGACCCACCCTCTGAGATACACTTTGGCTATTCTCAAAAAAAAAAAGATCAAGATACACGCTTTGGGGCATTGGGCCTCTGGTAGCTTTCCGTTGGGCAATGGGCTTCCATCACTTCATATTAAAACAATTTAGACTATTCAGTGATTCACAATTCAATTTTCAATGATTCAAAAATTTCAAAATTCAAACAAATGATCCGGCCTAGCTCAGTAGCTTATCTTTTTAAACATAACATTTTAAAACTCATTAGATTAATCACCTATAATTAAACTAAGTAAATATCTAATTAAACTAAAACTAATTAGAGTATAAAATCAAAAGTTGGAAACCCTACCCTACATACCCCACATTTTCTAGTTTTCACTCTCACACTTTCCACTCTCTCTCACGTTCAGACTTTAGTTTAGACAGCCTCCACAGTCCCTACCTCTCACGCCGAATCACCCTCTGCCGCCGCCTCCACACGCCACCCTCCCCATACCACCCTCTCTTCTCGCTATGACTGTGGCTATGCGACAAAAATGGCATCAGCAGCAGGGTCTCCACCATCGCCGCCACTCCAAGACAACGTCGACGCCGAGCGCCGCCTCCGGGAAGCCAAGGACCATCTTCGCAAAGCCATGAGGAGCTCCAAATCTACTTGATCATTGGCTTCTCATCTCAAGAGTCAAGACTCACGGTGAGTCTCTTTTGAAAATCTTGATACCCTCTCTCTGTTTTGTGTTTTGGTTTTGTTTAATATTGAATCTGAATCAATAAAGTTATGGCTTTGAAAATAGTGAATCAAGTTCAAGATGTTTATTTTTTCAAGTTTTATTTGCAAATAAAGTTAGGGTTTTGAAAAAATGATAACCCATGTGCTTGGCTGAATCTCTGTTTTGTAGTAACAACATACTGAATACTACAATTTTTATTTTTTTTTAAAAGCCCAAATAGAAAATTTTTGAAAAAAAACCAAAGGCCTAACTAACCCAAACTCTAGGCCCAAAAACCGAAACCTACTGAAAAACCGACCAAAATCAAAACAAACTTAAACCGACGGTTTTTCAACTATTTCAGTCGGTTTCGGTTGAGACTTTTACAAACCAAAAATTTCGGTTTCGGTTGGCTGGATAAAAAAAAAACCAACCTAGCCAAACCGATTACAGCCCTAATGCATGTGGCTTTACTTCTGCTTTTGTTGCACTATCCTATTTGGATTGGATCCTAAGGAAATATTATTATATATTTGTTTATGAACTAAACGTGGTAGGAACTAGTAAGGGGTGATCAAAGGTGGCTTTCCTACATGATATGATGATTATAGTAGCATCTACTTGTTGGGTTTAGTGAGCTATAACTAACCCAACCACACTAGGATATCAATGAACACTAAACCGATATTTCACAAATATTGTATAGACACTTATATTATTATCTATTTTTTACAATAATGTTTTGTATATTTTATTTATTAACTAGTGTCAAATATAAAGTAAGAAGGGGGGAAAAGGGTTTTGGTAAGTTGATTGTTGCAAAACATAAAATTTAGTCTTTTTTTTAGAAGAATCATTCATAAATATACAGGTTAGAACATCTCTATTAGTAATGCGAGCATAGATAACATATAATCTAATAGTAAAATTTAAAAAATATTAATTTAAAAAATTTATTAAGTGGTTTAACATTAGCCAATAATTTCTACCAATTTAAATTCACCTAAATCTTAAACGGCTCATGAGGTTGTACATAGACCAAGGTTTCGAGTAATTTCTCAAGAGTTAAAAAGGTAGGAAAAAATTTGGTCACAACACTTAAAGCAAGAACTCATGAATCTCATGATTAGATCTTGAGAACCATTAGACCTATCCATTTGATCTCTTTAGTCTAGACATGCAACATCAGTTATGAGTGAGTGACTCCTAATGAAGGAATTTATATTGTCATCATCATGTTTTTCAACTTTACGTTTTCTGTCTTTGGGCTGGCATACTCACTAGTTATCTTCCATGCTTCAACCTTAATTGTTTCACACTCACAAGAAATAAACAAAAAAGACGTCAATAGAGAATATCAAAACTTTTGTGTTGCAACTATTCGTAGAAATCATAAACCAAACATCATTATATATAGTTTGGATTGAGATTTTGGACCTGGGCGATCCATCTATGGGTTGAAGCTCAAGAAACACTTCATGCAATCTACAAAACTCATGAAACAGGTTAGACGAGAACTATTCCTGAGGGAGGCATTCTAGATTCATTAAACCTCTACAGGTTACAACCTTATTATCTCTAACACTTTAAGGGAAAAATCTTGTATGAAACGGTCTCATGAGATACTTTCTCCACTTTAAGTCTTTCGCTTTTTGGAAAGCTTCGTATTTATGATTTATTGATTTAAATTTCTTTAAAAAAACTATCTCCCCTCTTCCCGTGTGTATGTGTTAAAAATACTTAGTATTCTTAAAAAAAAAAAAATAGTGAGTTAATCCCACATTGGAAAATGAGTGTAAGTTTAAGAGGTTTAAAACTTGTACTATGTATCCAAAAAAGTTAGGCCCTTTTGGATATACACCAATATAAATTTCTTTGAAAAAAACATTTTCCCCTTTTGTATACAAAAGTTAGACTCTTTTAGATATATATCACTGTAAATTTCTTTTAAAAAAATATTATCTCATCTTCCCATATGTGTGTTAAAAATACTTAATATTCTCAACAAAAAAAAAATCAAAAAAAAAAAGGGGGGCTAACTCTATTGCCCATTCTCTTGCTAGTTATTAGGCTTGTGTTTGTAAAGTTGTAATTATAGATCGAGGAACCCGTTTCATCTCCCCCATCCTGGCCTCTATTTGTGTTGGGAATTAGATATGAAGAGTGACAACTATTTTTCTTTTGTGGAATAAAAAAGTTATTATGCCTGTTAGGATTTCAGTTTTGGCTATGTCCATGATAAATTTACTGAGTTTTATGCTTTGTAATATATATTAATGGGTGTAAATGTGTAATAAGGATTGAAGGCTGGCGCTCTTTTGCTTTTAGGTTGTGTTTGTAGGCACCTCAAGCCAATTCCTACTTGCATTTAAACTTTATTTCAACCCTAATCCCTAAAGAAGGAAGGCGGCCACATAAAATAGAGAAAAACTTAGAGAGAACATTCTTTGTTTTCGAGCCTCTACCATATATAGAATATCACTAAGAGGTTGAGTATTCTAATTAAACACATAGATCACCAAACTTGTGTTGGACTTCTTGTTGAAAGTTGAAACCATGGTAGACAATGTCAAATCTTCAAAATCCTTGGAGTGACCAATAATCGATTTTGCAGTCAACAAATCAACTTGTGACAACAAGTAACTTTGAAAGCACAAGAGAAGAGTCTACAATTACTAGTACGAGCAGGGAGCTCGAGAAACTAGTCTATCTACATGTACATGAAGTCATATGAGAAAAGTATATACCACAACAACCTTCAATGATGGACTTGTATTTGATCTAGACTTTGCCCAAGAGCGTATACACCATTTTGACCGGATTTTCACTTCATGAACAAATTATTTTCTCTATGTGGGTGTGTTGGTTATTAATATGTTTATCCATGCAACTTTGTGATTTGATTCTCGACTAAATAATTAATTACCTTGTTTTAAAAAAAAGTCTTAAATAATTCATTACAAATGATAGTAAGCCGCGTTCTAAACAACATTTTTCAATGTCAATTGGTAAAAATTACAGAACTAATTAAGTGAGCCCCCAAAGAGTGTCAACAAAAATTGTTCATTATGGTTTATCCTTTATCCATAAACCAATTTGAGCAAATATTCAAGTGCTTGGGCTGCATATATGTATATGTGTGAACATGAAGACTTTGCAGCCAATAAACCTGATATCACCATGTGCTGGCTGACTCGAGTCACTTGACTTACCTGACCCAGTTGTCTTTACTCTCAACGTACGTACTCCATGGCCCCCCATTTTCTATCAGCAATCATTTTAGGCCATAGGTACCGCATAAATTTCTTTGAATGGTTTAAAACTTTAAAGTGAATACTGTTACTGTTTTTTGTTTGATTCATTTGGATTAATTGATGACAACTGGAAGAGATAAATTGAATTTTATCATTTTAAAAACATAAAAGGAGATGAATCAATTTTCTTTTTTTTTTTTCCCGCTTCTTTTTGTAAGCTGCTAGGCCAGTCATTGAAAAAATGTCAAGTTTGCATGGCCCAGTATGGCCAATCACAGAGGACGTTTGTGCTGCTTTTAGAAATCACGTGAGAAAAGAAATTAATTCTGACCAGCCTATCAAATTTTGCCACACAAACAGTCCAAGGAAAATAATAAAACTACCGGCACAAATTTTAAGAAAATACTAAAGTTTGTCCCAAAAAAAACTTAAGGCTCCGTTTGTTTTGACTGAAAATGAAATTTGGAAATCATTTTCAGGAAAATAAGGCGTTTGGTTGGCAAAGTAAATTCGGTCAAACTGAAAATATTTTCAGTTTGACCGAAAATTCAGTCAAAAATGATTGAAATCATTTTCAGTCCTTATTTTCACTTCAAACATTTTCCTCCTCTCTCTCACACGCACTCCTCTCTCACACACGCACTGCCTTTCTCAAAACTTCAATGCTCCGACCCACACACTGAGCCAAACGGAACGATCCACACCGACGCACCACGATCGCGATCGTGATCACCGGAACTGCGCCGATCAACGTTGATCACGATCGCGATCGCGCCAATCAGTGTCGATCGCGATCATCGAAATCGGCGAGATTGCGATCGCGATCTCACCGATCGAGATCGCGATCGCGATCGCGATCTCACCGAGAAAACAAACATCTTTTCTGGCTTTTATTTGTGATTTTAGGAATGAATGACATTATGTGTTTGTTTGGTAACTGAGAAAATGTGAGAAAATGTGAGCAACAAGGAAAAAATGTGTTTTCTATGATATTTTCAAGATTACAACCAAACATCAGAAAATATTTTCCGAAAATTTTTTTGAAATGCAACCAAACACATGAAAATATTTTCTTTTCCGGAAAATAGCATTTCCGGAAAATATCTATTTTCTGGAAATACTTTTACACGAACTAAACGCAGCCTTAAAGCTAGTACTAGTTTTACTATAAATGTCTGAATTATTTTTTTTATGATTAATGAAATTATAGTAAGGTTTTTTAATAAAATATTATAAGGTTTTGCAATAAAAATTTAGTTTCCGTTATATTACTTCTAATTTGGTCTTATGTCAACAATATGATAAATAAATTTCTTAATTATCATTTTATTTTATATTTAAAAATTGACACACTTCAAACTTTATAACTCAATTGATTAATGAATATATCTTGATGTTTTTGAGTGGTTCAAATTCCCCTCAATTATCGAATTATAACAATAAAAATTAAAGCATGAGTTAATATAATTTATGTAGTAAATTTTGTAATATTTTTAACATTATTACTTATAGTATTTACTATATGGCAAGCATTCATTGGTTGAACCAGTGTCAAGCTGTGTTCGCATCACAGCAGATGATTTTAAAAAAGAATTCGGTGCCTCTTTCCTCGTGCAGCTTTAGATTCCCCCGGAAAATCAGTTCCCATTAGAAAACCTTTTCCAAATTTCTTTGTTGTGTACCTTTTTTAGCTGCTTTTTTAATAAGGTTGATGTTATATGTGTAATGTGCAGTCACTATTCACACTATCTTTGTAAAAGTTTTAAAGGTAGTGAAACAAAGTTAAAGAGCAACAGCAAGGAAGATGGGTACATCCGGGAATAATTTTCTCCAAGTTGTGGCCAAGAACTTTGATGTTCTTGCTTTGTATGTCTCTCAAGTCTCATTATATTGTACACATTCAAATTGTGCTTAATTTCTGTCTTTTCCTTTGCTTGTTTCCCTTATTTAGATTCAATTTTTTTTAATGTTTCAGGCCTCTAGTCACTCTAGTTTTTCCCCTGTAAGTATTTTTTTTTGTGTTTTGTTCTGCATGTGCACACAACATGTGCTATGTGCATGAATATATATGTGTCCATTCACATTTTTCTGTGGTGTTGTTTTTATAGGTATGCTTCAATCAGGGCTATAGAGACCAAGTCTCGTAGTGATGATCAGCAATGGCTTACATATTGGGTTCTCTATTCCATGCTCACACTCTTTGAGCTCACATTCGCTAAAGTCCTTGAGTTGTAAGTTAATTTATTGCTGTTCTAAATTAGACTGTGTTTATGTGTACTGTGCATTTTTAGGAATCATCACAAGTTTGCAGCTAATTAATTTGTTGTTGTTGTTGTTGTTCTACATTAGACACACTGTGTGTACTGTGCATTTTTAGAAACCATCAAGGTTTCTTTGAGCACAGAAATGAAAAATAGTTCCAGTGTCACTCTAAACATTGGGATTCATATGTGGGCTGGCAAATTTCAGCTATTATGGATGATATATACATACATCGACTACAAAAAAAAGAGGGCTACAGCTGCAGCTCAAACAGTACCCTAAAGCTGCGTTTCTTAAAAACGCAGCTCCAAAGCGCGTTTTTTGTAGTGATCCCATGCTAATGAGTTATGAGTTTTTTTGCCTTTAGGCTTTAGTTGGGTTAGGAGGCAATCTAAAAGTGGGCTTTGCTATCTTTCTTTCTTTTGGTTGTTTTTTCAATTTTGTCAAGGGCTTTTCCGGATCTGTTGTAAAAGCCCTATGGCAGATTGACCTTCTGTGTCCGAGTTATAAAATTAAAAGCTTATTCATTTAGATTTTTTTTTTTTTCAAAAAAGAAAAAACCCCACATTGGGAAATTTGGAAGATAAGTCTACAACCAATAAAAATTAAAGGATGAAAAAAAAATTTATATATATATATATATGAAGAAACACTAATAATTGGAGCAACGAAACTTTATAATCGAATCTTCATGACATCATGTCCTTTATAATACTTTTGTAACATTTGGTGAAAAGTTGAAAGAAATTTAGGCACTAAAATTGAACAAAACAAGCCCTAGTGACTCAAAGATTTCGGAGAGATGACATATTAAGTTATTACCTGAATATGGAAGTGCAAGAGTGTTACATCATTTAATTCACTTGATAAACATTTAAATTTGTAATAATTATAAAATGCATCTATTTTAATGTGAAACAATTATTTTCTTAAGGTTGCAAGCGCTGAAGTGCGAATGGAGATTTTAACAAAGTTTTTTTTTTTTTTTGTCAAATGGAGAATCTTCCTTATTGTCCCTAGAGAAGATTGATTTTTTTTTTTTTTTAAATGAATTTTTGGAACAAAAAACGACTCACAAGATGTTGGCACCAAATGCTAAGGTTATAAACCTTGTGACATTTTCGGTTCACAACATGGTGTGAATCTACGTTAATTCAAATCTCCCACCCTAACTTGTTACGAGCTAAAAATTAACATATAAGAGTGACAAAGGGAAACTATATTTAAATGCTTTAAGTTATTAAACTTGATTTTTAAAATTTTCTTGATTGTCATTGATTTTCAATTTTCAGGTTCCCCATTTGGCCTTATGCTAAGCTAATTCTTACATGCTGGTTGGTCCTACCGCACTTCAATGGGGCAGCACATGTTTATCGAAACTTCATTAGACCATTCTATAGGGACCCAACAACTTGTCAAATCTGGTATGTCCCACGAAAGAAGAACGTCTTCAAAAAGCCAGATGATGTTCTAACAGCTGCAGAGAATTATATTGAAGAACATGGAACGGAAGCATTTGAAATGCTTATAGCCACTAGCAAGGTATGATCAATAACCATGGTGTATTCTTATTTTTAGGTCATGTTGTATTTTCGATGTATTATTATTAATTTTTTCGTAAATTGCATTTTAAATCCTTTATTTAGTTGTCAAAAGTTTCAAATTGTATCATGAAGATTAAGATTATTACAAATTAAATATATAGTTTCACTAATATCAAATCGAACTCAAAACTCTCATATATAAAAATCGAACTTTGAACTTTTAAAATCATCTAAATTTAAATTTTAGAGTTTTCAGTTTGATTAGGTAGTATAAATTGATACAGTACTATTTTAAACTTGTAAATCTATAGGGTTTCATTTGAAAACACCACTAAAGTATATGATTTAAAATGTATTTACCCATTGGCGCGATGGTCATTTCACAAGTATAAAGTGCTTGTAAAGTGTGGGGGTAAAAGTCGGGGTTCAAGTCTCTAGGAAGAAGTTTCACACACACACACATATATATATATTAAAAGCTAACATATATAGTAAAAAAAGTGGCACAAGGAATTATTTATTTAATATGTTAGGACTAATACTCTCTACTCTCACATGATTATATGAATAGTTGATTCTACCATAAATTTTACTACATTATTATGTGAGAGAATGAGATATTTCATAAATTCATTAGAATTTTGGCAAAGACAATAATCAACTTGGATTAGATTTCTTAACTCTAGAGTCCCTGAACTAACATGTTTTCCTATAATTATAACTTGAGTACCAGCATGAAAACCAAATTTTCATTTTACTTTAATAAAAGTTAACATAAGTACATAACACCCTTTTGCATTTTGGCAATTGGAAGGCAAAGATCGCCAGCCCATGGATTCTATTAATGTAAGAATGAGAGACCTGACTCTCAGAGACTGACATCTTATGCCACAAATAGGGTACCCTTCAAGGAAAATCAGAGTCAATTGTGCTTTAAATCCTATAATCTAGGGCTAATTTCATATTAAACCATATAATTTTTATAATTTTTAATTAAACTCTAAAATTTAAGAATGCCACAAATTAAACCTTATAATTTTTGTTAGTTTCAAATAGAACTTTGGACTTTGAACGATGGTAAGGTTGCATATTTTCAATACACAAAGGGTAACTTCTTTTTTGGGCTGCTCTTAGCTCATTTGTAAAGGAAAATGCCATTTTGACCTACAATAAAAGTTTATAACTTCTTCTTTTTTTATATGTATTTTATTTATTTGTCCTTTAATTCAAAATTTTTTACTTATCCATAATAATTTTTTTGTAATATAAGTTTGTCTGGGATGCATTCGGATCATATTTATGTTTCTAATTTGTAGGCTGAAAGGGAAGCAAGAACCAGGAGGGGCAACAATTACATGATCTTCGATGATGATTATATTTATTGAAGTGTGGTCTCTATATATGGTTTTTGTTTTGAGAAAAAGGTCTCTATATATGGTTTGGTTATGATGTCTTTCATTCCTAATTCTGGTCTGTAGCCGTTTCAAAAAAAAAAAAAAAAAAATCTGGTCTGTAGCCACTAAAGATACTAAATATATATAATAATATCACCTAATCCAATTATGTATTTAATTTACCCTCTATTGACATTGTTTCCTAATTTCTAAGAGTATATATGGGCTGACTGGGGTTATATCCATGGATTCTCCTATTTTCGCCATAGTAATTAAGACGGTCTTTATCTTTATTTTGAGTTAGCATTTTTTTTTTCCCTTAACCATTGTGTGTCTTTCGTAATTTGCTATTTTCTGCCTTCCTCTTTATCATTAGTTACCACTGAATCTAGACAAGTAAAGGGTGTTAGAGAAAGAAAGATGATAAAATACTACTTGTCTTAAAATTTTAAAAGCCCTAAAGACAAGAACGGAGCCAGAACTTGAAGTTAGAGGGGCAGATTTGCTATTAGTTGCGTGCAACTGCTCCAACCTTTAGCTCTGTTGCTTAACTACTAAGGGTTTTATTTTTTTAATTTTTGTTTTTTATGTGTGCATTTGCTATTGGGTAAAGACAAAATTAGTTTGTTTAAAATTTGTTAAAGGGCTGAGTTATTTGTTTTGGGTAAAATTGATTGATTGAGCTTAATTGTTTTTAAGCTATTATTGGTAATTTTTGTTGTTGGGCTAATTTTTTTGGACTTGTATATTTTGTTTTAGATTTTAGGTTTATAAATTTTTTTATGCCCTTTAAAATGAAGAAAATGCTAGAGTTACAAATGAGCCTAGATGCAAACCAATAAGAATTTACTATTTCAGTAATTTGTAAAAATGTTATAGAAAAGTTTATGACTATAATATTACTTTCAAAATAATCAATGATATTATTAAGGGGAGTGGAAAGTGTAAATTTTATAAAACAAAATTGCTAAAATTTATACTTATATATATACTAATATTATTTTTTTTTAATTATGGGGGCCATTGCCCCCATGGTCAAAGTCTCCCTCCATCCTTGCCTAGAGAAATGATGAATTTATTAATTTAACCATTATTCTAACATAAGAGATCTCTTGAAGATCTTTTGATAAAAGAAATTAACAATCTAAAAAATAATTGCACATGCTTTGTATTGTTATTATTTTTTTCTAACGAAGTATGTAGAGTCTTTAATACCCATCTATTCTCTCAAATGTGTGTAATTTCTTGTCCCATTACCATACATCAAGTAGTTACAAAAACAAATCTCTCAGGGATCTGTATATCTTATGATACATGATATATAAAAGTTAAAAAATAATTCACGATACAATTTCTGTTTTGACAACTATGACGACTGTAAGGGCCAGATTTGACTTGAATCTAGTACAGTAATGGACCTAGGCCGAAAAAGCCCGAACAATAAATTTGTAGAGAGTGGGAGAAAAAGCTAGTCTGAATCTAGGATAAAGATATTGGCTTATAGTGTTATAAAGATAAGTTATCTGCGTACATATCTAGAAAGTATCCTCGGACATGCCCTAATAATAAGACAGAGAGTCCTGTATTCTTCTTTTTTTTGCTGTTGTATTTCTTCAACCCTTTTTGTTCTCTCTATCTCTCTTTTTCTTTTCCAGTCTGTTTTTCTTCTTTTTCCCCCCCTTTTTCTTTTCCTCTTTCTTCATATTATATATTATGCCTTTTTTACCATTTCCTCCATCCACGTGTGGATCAGGTGGTGGAAGTCCTTTTTTTCTGCTTCTCCCCTCTTTTCTTGAATCTTCCATTCTTAGCTGTAAGTCTGCGTGTTCACTGTTCAGGCATCACCTTCACATTAATGCGGCCAGAGGGTTAGCTGGGCAGCATTTAATGCGGAGGCAACAGTACCCCCAGATATTTGTTTTCTCTCACTCTTATCCTTTATATGATATTTCCTCATTTACTTTGTTGCAAGGTTTGTCCAAAGCGTCACCCTAAGGGACTGATAAGTCTACTGGCCACCTCGGACAGAAGCTCCGAGGTGATAATTGTCCTCGGACATGGTCAAATCCTTCTCAGGCATTCTTTACTTCTTTTCGGAGTGCAACTTCCATTTCTTCCTTCACTGGTCGTCCTCGAATACTCTCTTATCTTCGAACTGGGTATTGGGCCCGGCCCATTGTTATGCAGTCTGTACGTATGAGACTAGATATTGGGCCCAGCCTTTCCCAATGCAATTTAAACATACGAGACAATTGGCTCCCACAATAGCCCCTCAAAATCTTGCTTTTCGGCTCCTCGGGAGAAAATGAGGATTTTGATTCTCTCGTCTGATTTGCCTTATGATCTGGTTTTATTGGGTCAAATCGCAACATCACGTGTCTGCCTTCTTGTGACTCATCCCTGACTCTTCAGTGCCCAGGGCGTGCCTTCATTTAATTTTGGCAACTCCTTTGTCTCCCACATTCAACGGTTGGATGAGAATCCAACAGCGGTTGAGCTTTCTGGGAATTTGAGCGGGCGAATTCCCGCTCCCAATTTCTGCACCACTATAAATAGTCTTTCAAATCGTTTTCTTTTCACTTTAAAAGATTGCGTTATTCTAGAGCCCGATATTTTCTTTCTTTCTTTCATTCCTTTGTGCGTCTACAAATACTAAAATCCTGTCCGAGGACCATCTCACATACTTGTAAGTCTTCCTAAACTATCTCCAACTCTTATTTCTTTTATTGCAAAATTTCCCTTATAGGACTTTTTAGAAAATGGGTAGATTTAAGGAACTAGTAGACACCGAGGAGGGAATGAGGAATTTTAGAACGAAGTACAACATCCCTCCACATGTGGGCGTTAGATACGCGACACAGGGTGAGTGGTATGATGAAAGGAAAACAAACGAGGTGGTCATTCTTATGATTGCCTTCATAGAAGGGGGGATGACCATTCCCATGGGTACCCTTACTAGGAACTACCTTAGGTATTTTAGGTTGTCCCCCACACAATGCGCGCCGAATATGTTTAGGGTATTAGGGTGTATAGAAGCCTTGAACGAAAGAATGAACCTAAACCTAACCCACCATGATGTAAATTGGATTTACAATATTCAACACTTAAAAAAGCAGGGATATTATTTAAAATCCAGGCACACCGAGGTTAGGTTGATTCAGTGTCTCCCTGTATCTAATTAGGGATTAAAAGAGAATTTTCTAATCTTCTCGGGGCAATGGCATGATGGCTTACCATGATGGCTTACTATTTAGTTCTGGCGTTTGGCTTTACATGTTCTTGGTATTTCCATTGTTGTCTGCTGGTGCTAAAATAGTTCCTCGTTGTCCCTACTGACATTGCAGATCCCCGCGCCACTACGCCTTCACTGCGCTTAGTCAACAAAGCTAGCTTGGACAAGGTTCTTCAAGCTGAAATCTACGTCAACGAGTCAGACGGTCAGCTAAGAGCAGCACACCTCATCCTCGGCTACAACCCCATATCGCGTGCATTCCAAGCTCCTTCGTGCGTGATAAGGGCAAAGGATCCTCGACTTCGCAGAATTAGCGTCGCTCACGAAGGGTTCATAGTCCCCCAAGGTGTTCCTCTCCCCAGATACTCTCCACTCACCGAACCACTACCTGTTGCCAGCCTCGCAGTAACAGCAACATCTCCCCCCCCCCCCCCCCCCGTTTTCCAAGTAGAGGAGGAAGAAGAAGTTGAACAAGAGGAAGAAGGTTTTGTGGACCTCACCTCGGCCACAGACGATTACAAAGTTTTCAATCAATCTACTCCATCACCTAACACATCTGAAGACATAGGCATCCAGAGGAAACCCCAACGCAGTCTTCAAGAGTTGTTGGAGAGCCAGCCGGGAAGGGGGGAGACTGGAAGGTCTGCCCAACCTAAACTTCCTCCTCCCCCTCCTAAATCTCCTCATTGCGCCCCTCAGCCACCTCCTCCCTCCAGGACTGAACAACCTGACCCTAAGAGGAGAAGGGAGCCTAAGGGTAAAGAAGCAATAGAGGCCGGAAGGACTCGTTCTTCTAGTGAAGAAGAGGCCCACGGGCCAACAAAGCAACAAAAAATTAGCTACGCCCCCAGCCGAGGACCAGAGAGGGGAGAGGTTCAACTGCCCAAACCTTAAGCATGGCTTCCAGCCCCCATGCTTGGTGGTGAGCCTCTGACTGATGATGCATCAATCAGAGATTATAATGGGGGTATAGGCTGCCATGTGGCCTCAGTATTGGAAGAAACCCTCCTACTCCCCAAAGATATGGTGGAGCTACGAGGTCTGAGGATGAACGAAGTCTTTCTTCAAGCCAAACGGTTTTTAGGAATAGTATGTATTGTTACTCTTTCAATCTTTTTCTTTTCTTTTCATTTGGTATAACACTTATTTCATGTTATTCATATGTATATATATTATCATTCTTTTTTTTTTTTTTTGTGCTTCTTTTGTTGTTGTTTGTTTGTTTTTTTTTTTTTTTAAACAGGCTGTTCAGAGTACATTTAGAATGGAGGAAATATATCACTCCGTCGCACAGCAGTTGGATGATGAAAGAAAAAGAAGAGTTTCTGCTGTGCAGACGTTGACCATTGCTGAGAACAGCAATGCCGATCTCAGGGAAAAGCTGAAGGTTGAGGAGCAGGAGAGGAAAAGCGCTGATGCTGCCTTGAAAAGTGCTGAGACTCAGGCCAAGAGCCAAAGGAAGCTGGCCAATGAAGTTAAAGGGCAATTGGTTGCGGCCAAGGAGCAGATTGCAGCCCTAAGGCAGTAGCTGGAGGAGGCTAATAGGCTTAAGGACTTGGCCGAAAAAGCCAGACTGCAGGCTAAGGAGGACAAGACAAAAGCCGAGAAGGAGAGGGACGAGGCTGAGCAGCACGGCTACGACGTCGACGTAGCTGAGACCGAGGACGCTCTTCGGGCTGAGGTCCCTACTGTCTGTCGTGCTTACTGCGCCCAGACCTGGGAAGAGGCTCTCAACCAGGCTGGGGTTGAGGCTTCATCTGGGCTGAGGAGAGCAAAGAGCATTATTTTCCCCTTAGCCTTGCAAGTTCCGAAGCAGGCTGAGACAACCCCTCTCGCGCCCCAACAGATTACTGAAGCCTCTTCTCAGCACCCTCCTCCTACTGCCCAGCCAGAACAGGGTAAAGAAAAAGAGGTCTAAAAGGAACCCTTCTCAGATAAAGTGACTGAAGCCCCTCAACCAGGGGCAGCTTCTCAGGATTTTAAGAAGCAGTTAGTTTTAGTCACTTTATCTGTACAAGAGTCTCTTAAGGATAAAGAGAAAGAGATCACCCCTGAAGCAGCTGACCAGGCTCCTAAGCCTAAGCTTCAGATCAAGCTGAAACCCTGAGCCTTAGGCTAGTTTTTCTTTTGTAATTTTTCTTTTGTTTTATGATTTGGATAATGATTGTAATTTGGTTATTATTTCCTTTTTTTTTTTTTTTTTTGTATTGAAGGACAAACTTTTATAATACATTAGGCATTTTTGTCTGTTCCTTATTACATTTCTCAGTAATGTTATTTTACTTGAATGTATGGTTTTTACTTCATTTTGTCTTTTGTGCTATCTTCTACATGGATCACTAAGAGATAAAATACATTGATAAGACATATCATCATATCCTGTTAACAAGTGTATTTGTTTACTTTATTTATTTCAACACTTACATAACAAGCAAAACCTTAATATAGGGGAATATACTGAACTTTAATTTAATAATTATAAGACTGACATATGACTTATAAAATAAGACAACACTTGGCTTAGAAGTTAACATTTTCCATTAGATATCACGTTTTAAAGATGTTGATACAACTTATATTTTGTTGAGTATATCCCTTGAGATGGCAAGATCAATTACTTTCACAATGATCATGACCTGAGGATGTGATACAAAGAAGTTTTACCTTCTTATATCTCAAGGAACTTTCCTGAACTTTGATTTTCAGCAAGCTGATGGTAGGCAAATTAGATACAAACCAACCTCTGTATAATACTCCAAAGATATTATAGGATGTTAATTTCAATAGATGTCATAGGATATTAATTTCCACTAAGTTTGTGGTCCGAGGACCTAACATAACTTAGTTTCTGTTTAATATTTCAATAGATGTCATAGGATATTAATTTCTACTAAGTTTGTGGTCCGAGGACTTGACATAACTTAGTTTCTGTTTAATATTTCAATAGATGTCATAGGATGAATAAAAGCAAGGAAAAACACAGTATAACTTTTCTTATTAATAGTAATACATTTTCAGATTATTTACATTCCAAGGATGAAGTACAGCTCTTTCATCTAAATCTTCTAAGTAGTATGCACCTATTCCTGCTACTGACGTAATGCGATATGGTCCCTCCCAATTGGGCCCCAATTTCCCCCAAGCAGGGTTTTTAGTGTTTCCCACAACTTTCCTCAAAACCAAATCCCCTGGGGCCAATGGTCTCAACTTCACACTCATATTGTAGCCTTGCTTTAGCTTGTGTTGATAATAGGCTAACTGCACCCTAGCGTTTTCTCGCCGTTCTTCAATTAGATCCAAGCTCCTTTTTAGCAATTCGTCATTTCCATTCGAGGTGAATGCGCTAGACCTCATGGTTGGGAAACCGCTCTCCAGAGGGATTACAGCTTCAGCCCCATACGTCATTGAGAAGGGGGTCTCTCCAGTAGACTTCCGAGACGTTGTCCTGTATGTCCACAGAACGTGTGGTAGCTCTTCAATCCATCTTCCTTTAGCGTCATCCAACCTCTTTTTAAGTCCGTTCACGATGACCTTATTAACAGCCTCAGCCTGCCCATTCCCTTGCGGATAGGCTGGAGTGGAATACCTGTTCTTTATCCCAGATTAGAACAGTACTTTCTAAAAGCTTTGCTGTCAAATTGAAGACCGTTATCTGAGATGAGGACGTTGGGAACCCCAAATCGTGTAACTATGTTCTTCTAGATGAATCTTTTAACGTCCACATCCCTGATATTAGTTAAAGGCTCAGCTTCGACACACTTAGTGAAATAATCTGTGCATACCATGAGGTATTTTTTGTTTCCCACAGCCTTGGGGAAAGGACCCACAATATCTAGGCCCCACTGAGCAAAAGGCCACGGACTGGAAAGAGGGTTGAGCACCCCTCCAGGCTGATGAATATTGGGTGCAAATCTCTGGCATTGATCGCATTTCTTGACATATTCCTGCGCCTGTTTTTGCATGTTTGGCCACCAATATCCTTGGGTAAGAGCCCTGTGAGACAGTGACCTTCCTCCTGTATGACTTTCATAAACCCCTTCATGTAATTCCTCTAGAAGTGACTCTGACTCCTCTGGGTGCACACACAACAAATAAGGTCCAGAGAAGGAGTGCTTGTACAATGAGCTTTCCTTCGCACTTTATCAGCTTCGGGCTTTTCTTCAGGCAGTATATCTTTTTCCAGGAACAATGATATAGAATCCATCCAGCTTGGGCCCAGCATGATCTGGTGTATTCGAGGAGCACCCTGATGCGCCAAAGCTTGCGTATATAGGTCTTCCACCAGTACTACCCGAGGCAGCTCCTGGGCCGAGGACGTGGCAAGGGTGGCCAACGAATCTGCATGGGTATTCCCACTTCTAGGAACGTGAGACAAGTCAAAAACTTCAAACTTTTCTCGTATATTCCTAACTTGATCTAGATATTCCTGCATTCTTGGATCTCGTGCCTCTAGGTCACCTCTTACTTGTCCCACAACCAGTTTTGAGTCCGAAAAAACCCTTACTGCCTTTCCCCCCATTTTTTGAACTATCACCATCCCCTTTAGCAAAGCTTCATACTCGGCTTCATTATTCGTAGCTGAGAAATTCAGTCTTAAGGATTTCTCGATGGTAATCTTCTCAGGTGACACCAGTACTAGCCCCACTCCTAATCCCCATTGATTGGCTGCTCCGTCAACATATAATTCCCAAGGCGGTAGGCCCTGAATAGAGGCCACACCTACCAACCTTTCATCCAGTGCTTCATCTCCCATTTCCACCTCTTCTGGACATTCAGTAAATTCGGCCACCAAATCAGCAAGCACCTACCCTTTTACAGATGTACGGGGCATGTACTTTATATCGAAAGCCCCTAGAATCGTGCCCCACTTAGCTACCCTCCTTGTATAATCAGCACTCCTAAGCACTGACTTGAGGGGGAGTTGAGTCAGAACGACCACAGTATGCGCCTGAAAGTAATGGGGAAGTTTCCTTGTGGCATGCACTACAATCAGTATCGCTTTTTCTAGTGGCAGATAGCACACCTCAGCCTCGTTGAGTGACTTGCTCACATAATAGACTGGCCGTTGTATACCATTGTCCACTCGTATGAGCACAAGGCTTATGGCATGTAGAGCAACAGCGAGGTAGGCAAAGAGGACTTCGTCCACCGCTAGGCTAGACATTATGGGTGGATGGGATAGGTAGCGTTTAAGCTCTTGGAATGCTGTGACGCACTCCTCGAACCATTGAAACTCTTTCCATTTATGCAATAGAAGAAAGAAAGGTCTACATCTTTCTGCTGACCTAGATATGAACCGATTTAAAGCTGCCATCATCCCAGTAAGCTTTTGGACTTCCTTTGGATTCCGAGGTGGTTGCAAGCTATTGATTGCTTTAATCTGATCTGGGTTTACCTCAATTCCCCTATGAGTCACCATGTATCCTATGAACTTTCCTAACCCCACTCCAAAGGAGCATTTAGAAGCGTTCAAACGCAACTTGTGCCGCCTCAAGATTTCAAAGATGTTTGAAAGATCTGCTAAGTGCTCGGACACTAACTTGCTCTTCACAACCATATCATCAATATAGATCTCAACATTTTTTCCCAACCGTGGTTCAAACATTTTTGTCATCATCCGTTGATAAGTTGATCCTGCATTTTTCAGGCCAAAAGGCATCACTTTGTAGTGGTAATTCCCCACAGGAGTGACGAAAGCTGTTTTCTCTTGATCCTCTGTTGCCAATGGTATTTGGTGATAACCTTGAAAGGCATCCAGGAAACTCATCCGAGGATGGCCTACTGTTGTGTCTACTAATTGATCTATCCTCGGCATAGGGAAAGGGTCTTTAGGGCAAGCCCTGTTAAGATCTGTAAAGTCCACGCAGACACGCCATTTTCCTGTCTTCTTCTTAACCACCACGGTATTAGCCAGCCATTGAGGGTAGAATATCTCTTTAATAGCCCCTGCCTGTTTAAGTTTAACCACTTCACTCTTGATTGCCTCCACGTGTTCATTAGAAGGGCGCCGAGGTGGATGCTTTTTTGGAGTGACTGAAGGGTCTACATTTAAACGATGGCAAATGAATTCAGGATTTAAACCAGGAGCTTCATAAGCATCCCATGCGAACACGTCTATGTTTCTTCTCAAAAGTTCAGCCAGCTCTTCCTTCTCCTGTAGGGGCAGTCGAGCCCCAACCTAGAAGAATCTCTCCAGGTCGTCCCCTATGGTCACCTTATCCAGGTCTTTGCATTTCAGATCGTCGGCTTGCTCGCCGAGCGGTGACGATGAGGTTTTTAATTACTATAACTCGTTTTCTTTACTGGCTGAAGCGCCAGTTTCTGGTTTGTGTTGAATTGCCGCAATTAAACATTGCCTAGCCATAGATTGGCTTCCCACTATCTCCAATACTTGACCTCCAGAAGGGTATTTTACCTTTTGATGAAAGGTGGATGAAACGGCACCCAATGAATGTAGCCAAGGCCTGCCCATAATGGCCGTATACGGGGAAAAAGCATCCACCACGATAAAATCTACCTCAACCACGTCTGATCCAGTTTGCATAGGCAATCTGATCTGGCCCCTAGGGACAACCATCTTACCTTCAAAACTCACCAAAGGGGAGCTATATGTAGTCAAATCCTCGGGTTTTAAACCCAGACCCTTAAAGAGGTCAGGATACATAATTTCCGCTGCACTTCCCTAGTCAATCATGACTCTCCTCACATCGTATCCACCAATTCTAAGGGTAACCACCAGAGCATCATCATGTGGCTGTATGGTTCCCTGTTTGTCCGCCTCGGAAAAACTCAGCACTAGAGGGACGTTCGTCTTGACTCTTTTTGGCACTGAATTGGGCTTATCATCGGAATAATGGGATACTGACATTATCCTGGAAGGGCAGGATCCAGTCCTCCCTGGGGCAGCAAATATGACATTTATGGTACCCAGAGGAGGCTTCGATGGTGGATTTCCCTGAAACGCCGAACCGGTCTGGCCTCCTCGGCCACTGGAATGATGCAATAGATGCTTTAGCCTCCCTTCTCGGACCAGCTGCTCCAAATGGTCCCACAAGTTCCGACAATCTTCAGTAGTATGACCATGATCCTGATGATAGTGGTAGTACTGGTTTTGGTTACGATTGATTGGATCTCCTGCCATTTTATTCGGCCATTTAAAAAATGGCTCATTCCTTACTTTCTCTAAGACTTTCTGTACTGGTTCCCGAAACACAACGTTGACCGCCTGGGAGTTAGCAGATGCAGATTGCCCTGAAAAGTCTCTCTGAGGATGATTGTTCTGCAACCGATCCGACCTGGAATCCCTCCTCTCTTGGGGAATCACCTTCGCTTTCCCTTTTCCTTGCAGCTGATCTTCCTCAATCCTCCTGTACTTGTCAATCCTATCCATTAGCAAGTGTACACTGGTGACAGGTTTGCCAGTGAGTGACTTTCTCAAATCATGCTCCGCCGGCAATCCTGTTTTAAATGTACTAATGGCCACATCATCATAGTTCCCATTTATCTCGTTAAAAATTTCCCAATATCTATCTGAGTAAGCCTTTAGAGTTTCCCCCTCCCGCATAGACATAGATAGCAAAGATCCTAAAGGCAATGGTACCCTGCTACAGGTGATGAAGCGGGCGCCAAAGGACTGGGTAAGTTTCTTGAAAGAGTCAATGGAATTTGCCCTGAGGCCATTAAACCATCTCATCGCCATTGGACCCAAGCTGGACGGAAAGATCTTACACATTAAGGCCTCATCCTTTGAATGGACGGCCATTTTTTGATTAAAATGGCTAACATGCTCCACTGGATCTGTCCAGCCATTATAAAGAGAGAAGGTTGGTTAATTAAATCGCCGAGGAAGGCTAGCACCTTCGATCCGACGCGTGAAAGGCGATTTAGCGACCTGATTTAATGCCTCATTCATGGCTTTGTTTCATAGACCCTTATGCACTGTACTTTTGCTCTTCCGCCTATAACTACTGTATTCCTCATCACCGGAGAAGGTTTCACTAGGCGGAGTTCTAGATCTTTGCCTATACGTGTCATCCTCTGTATCCCCAGAAGAAGACTCAGATTCAAATGATGCTCGCCTCTGCCGTGCGCAGCGTAACTTCTTCTTCAACTCATTAATTTCACGCTGCATGTCTTTCTCATTCTCTGCATGGGACACATGACTTTTCCCACGCGATTAGCTCCTATTAGTGTGCATGGTTTGCCCACTCTGCTCACGATTTCCCCTTTGTTGAGGGTTGACCTCCGATTGGCTATGTTGTGAACCTCCAGATGCCGCCTGGTACGGATTGTCATTACCCTGATGTGGCCCTATCATTGGTTGATGCGAACCTGACTCTTCCATTTCATGCACTAGACCAAAATCTCTTTCTGATCAGATCAAGCAATTCCCACAGACGGCGCCAATTGTAAGGGCCAGATTTGACTTGAATCCAGTACAGTAATGGACCTAGGCCCAAAAAGCCCGAACAATAAATTTGTAGAGAGCGGGAGAAAAAGCTAGTCTGAATCTAGAATAAAGATATTGGCTTATAGTGTTATAAAGAAAGAGTTATCTGCGTACATATCCAGAAAGTATCCTCGGACATGCCCTAATAATAAGACGGAGAGTCCTGTATTCTTCTTTTTTTTGCTGTTGTATTTCTTCAACCCTTTTTATTCTCTCTCTCTCTCTCTCTCTCTTTTTCTTTTCCAGTCTGTTTTTCTTCTTTTTCCCCCCCTTTTTCTTTTCCTCTTTCTTCGTATTATATATTATGGCTTTTTTACCATTTCCTCCATCCACGTGTGGATCAGGTGGTGGAAGTCCTTTTTTTCTGCTTCTCCCCTCTTTTCTTGAATCTTCCATTCTTAGCTGTAAGGCTGCGTGTTCACTGTTCAAGCATCACCTCCACATTAATGCGGCCAGAGGGTTAGCTGGGCAGCATTTAATGCGGAGGCAACAGTACCCCCAGATATTTGTTTTCTCTCACTCTTATCCTTTATATGATATTTCCTCATTTACTTTGTTGCAAGGTTTGTCCGAGGCGTCACCCTAAGGGACTGATAAGTCTACTGGCCACCTCGGACAGAAGCTCCAAGGTGATAATTGTCCTCGGACACGGTCAAATCCTTCTCAGGCATTCTTTACTTCTTTTCGGAGTGCAACTTCCATTTCTTCCTTCACTGGTCGTCCTCGGATACTCTCTTATCTTCGGACTGGGTATTGGGCCCGGCCCATTCTTATGCAATCTGTACGTATAAGACTAGATATTGGGCCCAGTCTTTCCCAATGCAATTTGAACATACAAGACAATTGGACCCCACAACAACAATGACAAAGCTTCACAATTGTCTAACCCTAAAATTTCGAACAATTATGCACTGTAATAAGCTATAGGGGAAGAAGGGTGGAGCTTTAACTAGATAAAAAGTTTTCCCCATTTTTAGGGGAAAGATATAAAAGCTGAAAGATAAACTCCTCTTCAAAAAATAAAAATAATTGTTCCTACTAGTGAGTAAAAATATAGCCTTCACATTATAACCAATTTCAAGTTACTTCTATGGTGAATTGGTTGGAGATGTGCAGTAATTTATATCCTGCCTATGTAATGCAGCATACAAGGTTGTCACACTTTACTTACTTAAGATCATCCTACAATCAATTATCTCCTTGGAAATTTGATTGAAGCATTTTTTTTTCTCTCTTGAGCTTTAATCTTTATCTCAGACTCTCAGTTTTGTGATCTCTATTAAAACTGAAGAAGAATTTCATGTAGAGAGTTGGTATTGAAACCAAAATTATTTGGAGGAATAGAAAGATCGTTTTCAATGTTGGAAGTCTTGAATGGACCTTTCCAGCTCTAATACCATGAAGAAATTCACAATCTCTCTAAATAAAAATACCAAAACTTTTTCTTAGTAAAAAATTGTTATGAATGAATAATACATTGAGTTTCCTCCATATATACACATCTAACTAGAGAGAAAAAGAAGAGATAGAAAGAGAGAGGGGAAAGCTATAACTAACCCCAAACTCTAAGCAATGGCTAAACTAATAATCAAATAAATACAGACATGTGGCAATCGATGTAACTGATTCCACTTATTAAGCATTAAGCAAAACGGCAACACTTTACTACTTTGTTTAATAACCATACTATGAAACGACATCGCTCAACTAAAGATATTAATTGTGGGTTTGGATACACTTATTCTGCGTCCACGTTTGCGTTTTACTTTTTTTTTTTTTGGCACACATTTCAGGAGCTTCATGCACGGTTAAGGCTACTATTTGTGAACAGTGCACCCGTGCACTGTTCACGGACCCACAAACTTCACTTTTCAACAACTTTTTCATTAAAAATGAGTCTCACGATACTATTCACGAATTTAAAAATTATTTTGCTACAGTATTTTCAGTTTTCAGTTTCAGTAAAATAAATTCTATCCAAACGGACCCTAAATTATAAAACACATTCGTTCTCTTTTAGTTGAGCTTTAGTTTTATCTCATTTATTGTGTGTTGACTTAATTTGTTTTTAACCTTACTTCTAATAATCATCTTAACTTAAACTATTTAATTTAAATACATTTGAAGTTGCACTTTTAAATCATGAATAATTAAACATTTTTCACACCTTTTTCATCAAAATGCTCAATTAAAAAATATATATATTTAAAGAATCTTATTTTATTGTCCAAGGCTCCAAGCCGCTCATTTTAATTTAATTAAACCAATTGGGTTTGTATTTCAAGTTTAATATCAAATACAGTTGTTGTGATTAAAAAATGAAATTTCTTTTTTTTGGAGAAAAAATGAAAGAAAGAAAATTAAAAAAAATTAAGCATGTAGTACTAAAACACAAAAAACATTTTAAGTTTTTGAAACTACGACTATTTTGTTTTAGTGATTTTTGAAACTGGGTTTGTTTGCTTTTGATTTTGATGTTTTGGTACTCTAATGGAGGAGGCATCAACCACATGTAGGTAAGGTAAACTTAATTATAAGTGAGTTTTTTGTAATTACTCTACAAAATTAACTTAATTTTTAATTTATAAACGAATGAAGTAGACTATTACATTTTGCAGTAAAGTGACCTTTATTTTTTTTTTAGTGAAGTGACCTTTTTTTTTCTTTTATGTGATCCTACTTCTTCTTTTCATTGTAGCATTGTCCAACACCTTCTTTAAAGAGAAAAAAGAGGGCAAAAAGAAAAACGAAAAAAAAGAAGCCGACTCCTTTTGCTAAAAAAAGTCCTTTTTTTTTAAATAAAAAAAAATCCTTTCTTAGGCATATAGAATCATAGAATTGTCAAATACTACAACTGTATAATGCCTATTTCTTTATTTTACAGAAGCATGAACACTATTTTAATTTGTACACACTCAAATTTGGACTCGGAAGATTCCATTCTAGACCAAAGGTGCTTACCTTTCCCGCCAGCCCACTTCGCGCCTAAATTTTTGGAATTTTTAGTCAAAAGAAGCAGAAATTTCAGGAGACTTCTCATTTGCCAAAAACACATAAGCCTCTGTTTGGGAAGCGCGTTTTTCTTTTCCTAGTGGAAGCATTTTTTTATGTGGATCCGGTATATCATTTACTGGATTTACAAATACCTTTATTTAGCAATTTTTTCTTTAAAATTGGATCTTACGACACTAATCACACATTAAAAATTATTTTGTTACAGTGTTTTCAGTTTTTAATTTTAGTTTTCAGCAATAAACGGTATCCAAACAGACTTTTAATCTCAAATGTAGAAATAATGTCATCATGTCATGGTCATAATACACATCCTTCTTTTATATATTTTTTTTAATTATTGAGGTGATAAATTTAACCAAAATCTATTATTAACATCATTTTCATTAGTACTATACAACTAGAATATGCTTAATTTAGTGATATTACATGTTATTCTCTTTTTAAAAAAGAAAAGACTATGAAAATCATTGTTTTCTAGACTCTCTCTTCTTCTTTTTTAATTAAATTGTGTTCCATAAATTATTCCTATCATAAATTAAGGTAGAAAATGAGATGAAGAAAAAAAAAAAAAAAAAAAGTCCGAATTTGGTAAGGATGAGGTGTCAAACCTATGTTTTATACCATTTAATAAGAGATTGTCACGTCAACAATTTACTTAAAATTCAATATATCTTACCATGAGTCTAAATTTGGTAAGAATAGGGTGTAAAACTCACATTTTACACCATCAAATAAGAGATTGATATATCAGTATTTTACTTAATATTCAATACGTCTTACCACGCATAATAACATTTCTGTAAACTTCCAATTTGGTTTGATTTATATATGGGTATTATAATTAATTGTGTGTGATTATACATATTCTTAAATATATTATAAGATTATGTGGCATGTTGGGATTGGATGGGTAAAATATAAGTTTTACATCACATCCTTATAGAATTTAATCTCTCCTACCACACTTAATAATAATGGATTTGGCTTACTCCCAATACTTTTTTAACTGGATCTCCTTTTTGTTTTAATGAAAAAACTGCCACATTATCCACTAACTAAATAAAATATGAAGATTAAAATTCACTACCACTTGTCAATATACATTTACAAGAAAATGATATATCTAGTTAAAAAAGTACTTGAGCCTTGAGGTAAGCTAAACTCAATAATAATATCTCAATAAACTCCTAATTTGGTTGGATTTATATGGGTATTAGAATTGATTAGGTATGATTATGTTTATTCTTAAATAAATGATAAGATGATGTGACATGTTGGAATTAGAAGAGTAAAACATGGGTTTTATACCATGTCTTTACAGAATTTAATTAAAAAAAAAAAAAAACCAACTTTGTATGTGTGCAGCTCGATAAAATAAAGAAAAAGATAAAATAAAACAAATATCTAAACTTTTAATGTCAAAACAATGACACCACCTAAAATTAAAAAGTTCTCAAAGCATGCCATCTGTAAACCCCGCTGATTATAAAGGACAATTTGGAATGTTCCACTGGAGATTGTTGTTAGATGACGAAAGAAATGAAATTAGAATTGCATTTTGTTGATAGAGTGCCAAAATTGGCGGCGCATGCTTATTTTTAAACGGTATACTTAATCCATACTCATTGAATAGTTACATATACGCTCTATTTGTTATAGGGACGAATTTTTCTAGAAAATTAGTTATTTTTCAAAAAGTATTTTCTATAAAATTATCTTATTTTCTTATTTTTGGTAACAATTTTAAATGAGTTGAAAAATAATTTTCTAATTTTCTTTATTTAGCTTTTTGTAAGATAGAGTTTTTTTCCCAAAAAAAAAAAAGTGAAAAATAATTTCTAAAAATAAATCATACTTTTTATTTTGATTAAAGATAGTTTTTCTTTTACTCTTTTTTTTTATGCTATCAAGCACTGTAAAATACAAAAAACAACTTTTACACAATGTTTTCCATCGAAACAAACAAAGTGATATATAATAATTGTAAAGTGATCTAACATTGTTTGTTATGAACACTCGAATAATCCTCTAATGGCTTGATCATGATAATTGTAAAGTGATCTAATTTGATACCCAAGTCAATTTTGAATATTAATATGTCATGTGAATGTGGTTGGGTATATTTTAACTCATGCTACATAATTAATCTCATTCTTTCACTCCTCATGGGACTCATTTAAAAGAAATATTACACATAATCCTTACACAAGAAAATCACTCATTGAATAGTTACATATATATAATACACTATATACCTCTTCTTGTATTATTTTTAAGTTATGAACACTCAAATAATCCTCTAATGACTTGATCATGATAATTGTAAAGTGATCAAATTTGATACCTAACTCAATTTTGAATATTAATGTCTTGTGAATGTGATTGGGTATATTTTAACTCATGCTACATGATTAATCTCAATTTTTCACTCCTCATGGGACTCATTTATATATATATATATATATATATATATATATATATATATATATATATATTAATAGTTAAAACTAAGAGAAAATTCAATTAACTTATAAATTGGAGTCTAATTTTGTGCCAAGTCTCTTATCTAATTCTTAAATTTGTGTGTCAAGTGAATTATTAGATGCAAAAATCAAGAGTCTAAATTGAACTTTAATTAGAGTTTAATTTGCGCTATGTGTCCCATTTAATTTTTAATTTTTGTGGTAAGTAAATTTTTAGATGAAAAAACCAAAAAGTCTAAATTCAATTAAATTAAATTATAAATCATATATATTTAATTATAATTATTTTTAAATGTATCGATGTATATGCATGGTGTTATATACTATATATAATTTTTACGTAAGAGAAAACAAAATTATCCAATAATAAATGCCAACAAAATCCAAAAATTAAATAATTTATTTATTAAACTAAAATACTGTCCCACAAATTTTTGTTTTGTTTTTGGGTTATGGGCCCACTTGAAATCTTACAAAGAAACTTTTATTTCATTATTTTCAGTTAAAAAGACAAAAAACCGACCATCCCCAAGATTTCAGTTGCTGACTTGTCAAAACAACAACAAAAAATAATTTAGGAGCGAGAAAGAAAAGAAAGAAAAAGAAATAAACAGTTAGAACCCAAAAAATAAAAATAAATAATAAATAAAAAAACAGAGAAAACACAGAGAGAGAAAGAGGGAGATAGAGAGAGAGAGGCGCACGTTAAGCATTCTCGAAGCTCTCTGCTATTTACAATTTTATCAATCTCTCCCCCTCCCCCAATCTGCGTTGGAGAGTACAATTGCTGTTGATTCTTGTTTTACATGAAGCAAGTGGCGTATGGTTTTGGATCGTATGATTTGCAGAGAGCCGGTCTCGTTGAGAGGGACGTAGAAAAGGTTTAAATCTGTTCTCGCCTTTTGCTTTCGTTTCGCGTTTATATTATGCGTGATGCTTTTAATTCAATGGCATTTTGTTAACTTTAGATAGGAAAAAATTGTCGTGTGTTTTTGTTGAAGAGTGAATTGTATACATGTGGCTGAGCCTAACTAGTTTGTTAAGGATCCATAATTGGCTTCCAAAATCTTGGAACTAAGGCGTTGTTGTTGTAACAGGAGCCCAATGTTTAAAGTATTAGTGTGGGGTAGGTCCTAAGTTCTAACTCTCACGAGATACTATGGTCCCGCTTAAGTAGGGTTGTACTTAGATTAAAAAATGAGTACCCATAATTTTTATAATTTCATATTAAAACATATAATTTTTATAATTTTTAATTAAACTCTAAAATTTAAGAATGACCACAAATTAAACCTTATAATTTTTGTTAGTTTCAAATAGAACTTTGGACTTTGAACGATGGTAACGTTGCATAATTTCAATACACAAAGGGTAACTTCTTTTTTGGGTTGCCCTTAGCTCATTTGTAAAGGAAAAATGCTATTTTGACCCAAAATAAAAGTTTATAACTTCTTCTTCTTTTTATATGTATTTTATTTATTTTTCCTTTAATTCAAAATTTTTTACTTATCCATAATTATTTTTTTGTAATATAAGTTTGTCTGGGATGCATTCGGGTCATATTTATGTTTCTAATTTGTAGGCTGAAAGGGAAGCAAGAACCAGGAGGGGCAACAAATACATGATCTTCGATGATGATTATATTTATTGAAGTGTGGTCTCTATATATGGTTTGGTTATGATGTCTTTCATTCCTAATTCTGGTCTGTAGCCACTAAAGATACTAAATATATATAATAATATCACCTAATCCAATTATGTATTTAATTTACCCTCTATTGACTATTGTTTCCTAATTTCTAAGAGTATTTATGGGCTGACTTGGGGTAATATCCATGGATTCTCCTATGTTCTCCATAGTAATTAAGATGGGTCTTTATCTTTATTTTGAGTTAGCATTATTTTTTTCCCTTAACCCTTGTGTGTCTTTCATAATTTGCTATTTTCTGCCTTCCTCTTTATCATTAGTTACCACTAAATCTAAACAAGTAAAGTGTGTTTGATATAGAAAGATGATAAAATACTAATTGTCTTAAAATTTTAAAAAGCCCTAAAGATAGGAATGGAGTTAGAACTTGAAGTTAAGGGTGCAGCTTTGCTATTGGCTGCGTGCGACTGCCCGAGCCTCGAGCTTTGTCGCTTAACTACTAAGGTTTTTTTTTTTTTTAATTTTATGTGTGCATTTGCTATTGGGTAAGGACAAAATTAGTTTGTTTAAAATTTTTTAACAGGCTAAGTTGTTTGTTTTGAGTAAAATTGGTTGATTGAGCTTAATTGTTTTTAAGCTATTTTTTGTAATTTTTGTTGTTGGGCTAATTTTTTTGGACTTGT